>CM062249.1:25146600-25746600 GCA_031216285.1 Syzygium syzygioides | reverse complement strand
ATGGCTGGGGATTGTTGGGCCACAGCCAGGGTTGACCCTCCCCCAGACCTAGCTGAGGGCCACCATTGTCGGTGGTCGGCTGCTTTTTCCAAAGCAACTGTTTCTTTTTTTTTGGAAATTTCCAAAGTAACTTGAGGGTGCCATAGTGCTGACCATTGACAAGAACTAAATGCGTGTGCTAAGCAACCATGAACAATAACCGACCACCCCCAAGCAATGTCCGCAGAGCCACTTTGTCCCAAAGTAACTGCCAAAGTGGTGACTATCGCAAAAAAAAAAAAATTATGTGTGTCAGATGCCATTCTTCGCATCGGGGCATCTTCATCCAAAAATTGTTTGAGCTCAATTTTCAAATTTAATCATAATCCCTAAATTCTCTAAATACGAATTTCTCAAACTTCCTCACACGCAGGTGTGAGGTTTGGGTCTCGAGTCCGAGAGCGTTTGAGGATGCAAACAGAAGGCGTGATGTGTGGTTTCACTTGCACAATCGGTTCGATTGCTTCGTGAAGAAGAAAGCGAGGGAGCGGGAGAACCCGAGGGATCGGATGGGAACACCCCTCGGCCAATGCCCTGACTTGAGCATGGTCATTGCTTAACCTCCTCTTTCAGCGCCTCCATCTTTCTGGGCATCACAGAGTTATTAAGTCTGATGATCCGTTCAAGAATGTGCGGTGCATGATTAGGAAATTATTTAGAGTCAACTACATGATGCATTCTAATGATATCCCCAAAACGAGCTTCCATTTCGCATGGAACCGCTGCTTCTTGACGATTCACTGATACAAACAAGGACGCTCCAACTGATGAGGAGGACATTGAAAGCAATAGGTTTGAGATCACTTTCGTGGAGTCTTTGTCCTAGTAATCATTTCGTCAAGCAGGATCGTGAAAATAAGCATAGGGCAGCAGCTAATTCTCTGCATGCCAATGCAGATTAGCAAGTTTCATCCGATTCGGCAACTCACATTGCAGCCGGTTGGTCCTTTGGGAGAGACCACAGACCCTTCCATACAATCGGCATGTGAAGGTTGGTTCCATATTTCCTCCTAAAAGTACATCTAGAATGACCAGAGGTCACTGACTGTTAACTCATTTAGCACAAAGAACAATAATCTTGCTCTATGTGCAAACTTGTCATTGCAACAGATATGGAGCAAAGTGGGGCAGCAAGCCAGGACTCGCTCTTGCAAAACATTAAGGACGCAGAGGACTCACGAGACGCCTACTATCTACCAGCTTCGGCTCACCTCTGTGCTCACCTTCCAAGTGGGGGCCCGGTGCGACGAAGAATGTGAGGCAGCAACACAAATCAGCCGTGTCCGCTGATGCCCTGACTCAAAAATCATTGCGCTCCACCCGTTCTTCTAGAAGAAACCAGAATATGGGTCTCCGGGTAGAGTTGCCCTCACATGATGCCACCTTCGTGATGAAGCGCTTATTCACAGAGGAGGAAAGGAAAGGAAAGGGTTTTTCTGGTGGCGGGTCAACAAGAACATTGAGATCTCGAGGACAAAGTCCTTCGAATGATCCATCCTTGTTGACAGAGCATGGATCAGGGTCCAAGTATGGACGAGGACTAAAGAAGATTCAGAGTCATCTCAGCACAGTTACTGATGTGAGAGAAGAAGGGAAAAGGTGAAAAGTGACTAGTGTATACGCAACTGTAAAGACTTGAACAAAATCATCCAAAATCAGGTTGTCTCTCTTGTCGAGTTTCTTGTTCTAATGACATTTTCTGCTAAATTTGCATCAGTGGAAGATGGATACTTTGGTAGGCTCACAAAGAACACAAGACCGCTCGAAGGCTCAAATAACGGAAGACTTCTAGACTCAGAGTTGCATAAAGCCATGTAGCCCAACTTGAGGGTGCCATGTTTCCACCATCGACAAAAAATAAATGCGCGTCCTTAAGAAGAATTAAGATTGCCCGAGGAAGCCCAAATACAGATCCTGGGATTAAAAGCAGACTCGAGCAACATTTGCAACTCCTATCAACAAGTCAGGCAGGAAAACTAGCAAACTCTCATGGGAAAAGAACTAACAAAGTAACTAATGCAAGTAATCAAGGTATTAACTTCAAAAAGAGTTGCTTTCTTATAGATCGCAGTTTGCAGACAAGAAAATGTGTCTAAATGCATGCTGCCAGATATACGAACAATAACTGACCATCTGCCCACAAAAGATTTCTTGACTCATCGTCTTACCATTATTGTCGTATGTACAATTCTTTCCATGTGGCAATTACATGAAGTCACATACAAGAAAACAATCATCTGCTCAAACTTTTGCCCGCATAAATTGATTCCAGATATTCTTAGCAACTAAGAAACAACTACTAAGTGAAAAAATCAGACCACCCTCCCAGTTCTCTCTGGTGCTGCTAATCAAAAGTAGAAGTTTTCCAGTGTGCTTCTACTGAAATAGGTATTAGGTAGGTCTAAGATCAAGCTTTCAGCAAACAACATTGATCAAACAGAATAAATAATGTACTGCTATGATTCTACGATGTCTAGATATTCAATGTAAGGAAGCAGAGATATACACTGGACGTTCATCGCACATGATGTACTAATGACATGCCAAGAAAATTAACATCAGGTGCATAAACATCAGATACTAATTTCCAGCTTGCTGTTCAAATTCCTTATAATTCAAAAGCCATGTCAGAACTATGATGCAGTTCACTTAGTCCTTACAAACTCAAGGCATTTGAATTAATACGAGGCAAGATAATCTCAAAGAGAGTCGAATTCTCTTGGACGCCAAAGCTCGCCTGGTCACAGTCATCAGCAAGCCTTTTTCCCACATAAGCAATATCATGCAATTTGGCTGGCACACTCACCTGCAACAGTCTTACCGTTCCCTCACCTGACAAATATCTGAAATGGAGCAGAGGGAGACACCAATTGTAAGACAGAGCCATCCGCAATGTCGTAACAAGCTAAAGTTTTGTAATCCACAAGCTGCTTCCCCTCATAGGCCAAATGCAAATTCATGTCCTGCACAGACATCATAGCTGCGACCATAGCTTTGACATAACCCACAGTGAACCAAAATTTAGCCTCTACTGTGACTTTGGCACCGAACATGTCAACAATAACCGACAAGTGATCTTTGGGATGGAAAACCAAATGAAATGTGGGCTTTGGTGGCAAGTCGAGCGAGTCAAGTGTCATGTGCTCTGCAAGCTCCTTTCCACCGAATAACAGATCGAACTCATCTAGCACAATCCCTTCCTTGTCTTGAATCACCAATTTGAATTCTCAGACAGTATCTCAATTCCTTGATTCGACCACGAAGTTTTTCCGAGTCGATAAGATATGGACATTTACTGTCACCCTAGCCAAGTCCTGAAGGATGGCATTATACCGTGACCGTCAATTCCATAGTCAACTAGTCTTTTTCCATCTTCAAGACAATTACCTTCAAAAAAGAGCTGCAGACTATGCTCATCAATCTGTTCCTTGTACTGAATCAATGCTTTGAAATCCTCCACGGTCCAATCTGGATTAGCTTTCGGACCACCATCTTGACCATCTTCACTTTTAGCTTCACCTATGGCACCAAAAAAGGATATGGGGTTCTAAAGATGAGAACAAGCCGCAAATAGATTCAACATCAAAAACCCAAAAGAACCGACGACGAGATATATATGGGTATATGTTTTGAACAGCAAGTGCTCGAAACTAGACCTTCACAAGTCAATCACAAAGCCTCTGAACTTTTTTCCAAATAAATTTAACCACCGGCTTGAAACTAGACCTTCAACGAGTAATATCTCAAATGGAACGGTAACACAAATAAAAAAAAAATTTCCTGATCGATCTGATTATCCAGTTTCAACAAGTTTCACCAAAGAGATGGTCCTTTTCCCAGATAAAATTGTTGTGTTTTCTCTAGTTTTCCTCCATCAGGCGGACCCAATTCTAAGCATAGGGGAAAAACATGACGCGCCCTCACTTTTCGCCAAAGGCAAGAATCTCGGAACCCTACTGAAAATACCAAGAAATTCGAGAACCCAAAAAATCGACGAAACGAACATCAGACCCCGCAGAGAGAGAGAGAGAGAGAGAGAGAGAGAGAGAGAGATCCTGTTCTGGTGGAAGTTCAGCTAGCGAAGCAACGGGTGAACCTCGGAGGGCAAACTCACCATCAAAGGAACCTTGAGCATCGGACTCTTGAGAACAAGAGTCCGTAGTGATCGTCAGGGATTGGCTCCAAGTTCTGCAAGATGTAGTACTGGAATTCAGGCCACTCTCGTCGCAGCGAAAGATGCATGGGTCAAAGGCGGACATGTTTTGATGGATTTTCAGATCCAATGATTGCCCACGAGCGCAGAAGAAGGAAGTGCTTCCTGCGAAAAAGTGCGGATGAAGGGGATTATATAGAGCTTCCGGTTGGACGTGTTCTGTATTGTTTCCTTTCTTGGTAGGACTTTCGTTTGCTGATAGCTGCTGAATCAATGAAAAGTCGTGCCTTGTTCTCTCGTCGAGTCGACCTCCTGATCTGCTGCCAGAAAAGGCCGCAGTAGGGGACTGTCCTGTCTCCCCTCGCTGTAACTTAAAACAAACAAAATGCCTACGTTGAACATTTGCACTATATTTTGCCCTTTTAAAAGGGCCGCTTTATGAAATTGAAAAATAGACCTGAAATCTCAAATGCCGATAAATTTTAGGGCAATTGTCACAAAAGCTCCAAATTATGCCCACTGTGATGTATTTACGATAAATTTTTTTCGGTGACACTAAAAGTCCCAAACTTTTGCATGTGTGATGCCTACACGACATAGCGCCCACATGGCTTAAGTGAGATATAAACGCTTTTTTGATTGAAAAATCATCTTACGGAACCTTGTCGGAGGGCAAATGTGTCACATAAGTATAAGTTTGAGATTTTTTTACGTCACCAGAAAAAATTTAAAGTAAAAGTGTGTCATGGTGAGTATAGTTTAGGGTTTTTGATGTAAAAAAAAGTTCAAAGCAAATGTGTCACAATGGACATAATATGAGGTTTTTGTTGATTTTTTTTGTAAATTTTAATAAATGAAAATAGGAATTAAAAGTTGCGTGATAATAACAATAAATCGATAACCGAGCATGACTATTTTCTTGCCATACTTATAATTGTGGGGCTCATTGTTGGCGTGCTTTATCATTATAATTAGCAAGACCCTCACTGCCATCAATTATTTTTTTCTACTTAATAAATTAAGTAACACCTCCCTTAGTTATCTCCTTTACTGATTTTTTTGACTTGGTTGAATTTTTTAAGCCATTACTTGTTATGCTTATCAAACAAGCTTAAACTCATCAAGTGCCAAGTTCTTTAAGTTTCAGCACTTAATTGAATTATCAAACATCTCTATAAAAAATAATGCCACTAGTCGACTCATTACTTTTAGGCTCTCCATTTATTTTGTTAAAAATAATTTTTTTGGAAAATATTTATTAAAAATGATCGCTCGAAATAATTAGTCAATGAAGGTATTCTCATTATCGACAATTATATGCATCCAAACATTTTCGTGAATGATGAAAATATTTTTCGTTGATTCAGTTCTGTAAGCAATACAAACGATCAATTTTGGAAAAATAGTTTTTAAATCATTTATTTTTCACGAAATAAACGGAGTCTTAATTCAAATTCTAAATCGTCCATCCACTTTGCCAGCCAAACATGGACGAGACTTTTCATGTGAAATTGATTAAGATTAAAGATTTATATTACTCGAATTATTACGATAACTTAAGGCTATTATGCCTCAGAGTATCACGACGTGCACTTTTTAGCCATTGGATCATCAATAATAGAAAAAAAAAATGGTGATCATCTGTTCAGATTTGATGTCGGTGATCCAATGCCTATAAAACGCTGGGGCCATGATACCGTGACTCCGTGAGCCTTGAAGTCACTTAGATATTGACTGAACGAGCTCCTTTTTTCACTTGTTTATAACTCTAATCCTCTGAAGAATTCACTAGTTTTCTGCACAATAAACATGTGTCAGAAACAGTAGAAACATCAGTTCAAATTTCTCCCAGTTTCTTGATAATCTTTGCTCCGCATGACAGCTGATTCGAACACGTTGGTTATCAATGATTCTGCTAATTCTAAGGCTCAGATATGTTGGTTCTGTGACTGCGAGTTCAAGATTGTCAAGCAGGAAAGAATGGAAAAGACCAGCATAACAATTAAAGCAGAACAGTAGATATTGGGTGTCAATGGGTCGGGTGGGGTTTCTATGCTACCCAACCTGACCCGAACTATAAGAGACCGAACCATGTAACTATGCATGGTTTCGTGACACAACGTTTGTGGAGTAGTTTTTTCCAGTTTTTTTTATATGATTCTGTTGTGGGTGCAATCGATTCAATTCTTTCATTACATCTTTTTTCTTTGACTGAAGTACATGTCGGAAGAACAATTAATAAACAAGATGCGATCGTTAATATCCCACAGGCACCTGGATGTCTTGAATCATGTAAGTGAAGCTCCATTCTCAGTCATCTCCGGTGCTTGACTTTCAACAGAAGGGCCTGAAGCTGGTTGTATTGCTTGTTTCTATGTAGATCCTCGAATGTAATATGAGTGTTTATGTTTTTTTTCATATTCTACTCGGACCTTGTTAAAATGATAGATATGTCCCAATTGTACATTTTGCTGAATGAGTTGTCGAGGAAGCCTTTTTAACTTTTTAGAAGTACCAAGAAATATGGCTTTGGTCACACCAGTTGCATCTGAATTGCACATTGACTAAGCCAGAAGTATTTTTCTGCTTGTTTATACGATGGGAGAGACATCATCATGTTCAAGGGATAGGAAGCTTGGTGACTTGTCGTTTCATTGTACTTGTTTGCTCGATCAGATGATTTTCCGAAGGTTTTAAGTTTCTGGTTTCTTTGTCCAATTTCCCTCTAATCTATGAAGATCATTCTAGGAATCTCAGGTAAGAGAAGCTTGTAGAAGAGCATAAGAAGCTGGAGAACTAGCAAAACACCGCCTTTCCCAAATGAATGATGTACTCAATATCCACTGTAGAGTTGTTGTAAGTTGTCTAAACCATACTCTTATTGTCGCATGATTCTTCAAACTGCCTAGTTCTGACTATTTATGAAACTGACCAAGTATTGTTGATCTCAATGGTGACAGCGCTTGCATCACCCAACGGTAACGTTCAGTGACAGCACAGAAAACGTCACTTTACATGAAGAATTGGAAAGCAAAGGGTGTTGAGTAATGTCCTTGTTGATTCTGTTCTATTTGTGCAACACTAGTATCGTTTGAAGACGTTAGGAATTACTTCAAGAAGCAAGGTCAGAGATCTGATCGGGACAACATGAGTTGGGCACTTTATTGAACCTGGAGACGAGGGATGATACTGTCTTTGACAAGGTCGGATGAAAAGATGTCCCAGAGAATACGGCTGGAGCATTGAGGTGCACATTATGCAGTCTTATTTGGCCAAAGCATGTCAAAGTCAGAACTTGCTGTGATAGCCTTCTTTTTTGGAGGTCTGCTTCTTATCTCAGTTGCATTTGGTGATGATGATGTGCCTCTATAAGCTTTATCTATACTTGGCGGGATTTTTTCTTTCTTCTTTTTTCATAAAAAAACAAGGGAACGTAACCACATCATTCATCTTGAAGAAAAATAGGTTCTTTTACTGTGCAATAACATATGTTCTCAATATTTTCTAAGTTTTAATATGCATCGAACGATGTTTATAGTTGCTCCTTATCAACTGTCATTAGGACAATGCTCGACATAATCCTACATGTGAGTTTGGTCTGGGAAAAGTTTCTGATTTTCTGTTATTATTCACCTTTTCTTTTTTTGGCTGGAATGGTTGACCAACCTTCTTAACGCTCTATTCATAGCCGAAGCTCAAGAGCCAACCTATAACAACCACCGCTTCTCAGAGGAAATGCCGACAGAGTGAAGAGCCTTCTCCAAGGCCTGAGATGTATTTCGCATATATTTAGTGCGTCTTGATTCCATTCCCTTTCCATTTCGAGTCTGTGAGCATGAGTTAAGTAGCACATCGACAAAAAGTCCAAGAAATGTTTATCGCTTGCTGGGAATCATGTTAACGGTAGAGCAATACGTATTTAATCCAATCCGCATCCATTTGAAGTCCCATGACAAGAAAATTACTCTCACATCAGTTGTGGGAGACTCGATTGAGATAACACCACCCTGTATCATGCTTGTTCTTAAGCGCTTGACCACAGATGATACTCATAGATTGAAATTCATAGAAGTTTGGCATTTCGAATCGTGCAGACAACAAATAGGAACAAGAATTGCAAATTGGGTTTCCCACATATGTAAAGCAAGTCTCTCACATTGGATGGGAAGGCCCCTCCGCAAACGCCCTGAGTTGGGTGTGGTCACTGCTTAACCTCCTCTTTCAGGGCCTCCATCTTTCTGGGCATCACATAGTTAAAATGGTCTGATGATCGGTTCAAGAATACACGAAGCATGATTATGCAAATTATATGGAGACTAACTCAAGAATCATTGCGCTCCACCTGACATCCTAGAAGAAACCAGAATTTGGGTCTTGGGGTAGAGTCGCCCTCACATGATGCAGCCATGGTGTCGAAGCAATCACGGAGGAAGAAATCAGAGGGTTTAGCCGGTGGCGGGTCAACGAGCACACTTAGATTTCAAGGGCAAAGTCCTTCCAATGATGCATCCTTATCGACAGAGCGTAGTACAGGTCCGAGCATGTATAAGGACTAAAGAAATTTTAGAGTCATCTCACCACAGTTACCGAAGTGAGCGAAGAAGGGAAGACAAGGTGAAAAGTGATTAGTGATTAGTGTACATGCAAATTGTAGGGACATGAACAAAATCTTCCGGAACCAGGTTGTCGCTCTTGTTGAGCTTTTGTTCTAAGGACATTTTCTGCTAAAAATTTGCATCAGTGGATGATGGATACTTTGGTAGGCTCGAAAATAACCCAAGACCGCTCGAGGGCTCAGATAATGATAGACTTTAAACTCAGAGTTGGATCAAGACATGTAGCTCAACTTGAGGGTGCCATGTTCCGACCATTGACAAAAACTAAATGTGTGCGCTTAAGATTTTTGGGAGCAGTACAACAAGCATGGGAGTTGATTTGAAATATCCAATGATTGCTCTTCAAGAATATGTAATAGGAAAGAGTCCTATTATGGTAGTAACATGAAAAGGAAGAAGTATAAATAAGAAGAATCTTATTTAGGAAGAATACCGGGATGAAATCAATTATGGTGATTGCCCAATTAGAGAAATTCCAATCAATCGGGAAGATTTCTAATTAGAAGGTGATTGCCAATCAATCAGGGAGGATTCCTAATTTGGGTAGAGGTCTACCATTGTAAATAGAGGGCTTGGGTGGAGGTTTTTTGTGTGCACCATAAATACTCTAGAGAGATCACAATAGTCTTTAACAATATGGAACAAGAAAGAGAAACACCGTTACAGTGTTAATTGTAATCATTTGATTATAGAGGAGCAGCTTCTAGACCAGCGTCTTGTGATTTTTCCCATACTTGGTTTTGCACATAAAACTTCTGGTGAATCGTTTATCTTGTCTCTTGATTAGTGATTACTATGTTATTTACATTTTTCTGCAAAGAGAATATATGCATATTGCGGAATTCTGACAGTTAAAATTCCGCTGCGATCAGCTGCGATCTGACTTAATTTACAACAAAGATTGCCCCAGCCCAAATACAAATCCTGGGGTTCAAAACAGACTCAAGCAACATTCACGACTCCTATAAACAAGTCAGGCAGGAGAACTAGCAAACCCAGTTTTCATGGGAAAAGAACTAATAAAGTAACTTAATGCAAGGAATCGAGGTATCAACTTTAAAAAGAGTTGCTTTCTTATGGATCGCAGTTTGCAGACAAGAAAAGGTGTCCAAATACATACTGCCAGTGAATATGAACAATAATCGACCATCTGCCCACAAAAGATTTCTTCACTCATCTTCTTACCATTACTGTCGTGGGTACACTTCTTTCCAAATAATGATGGAGTGAAATCATATACAAGAAAACCATCATGTGCTCAAACTTTTGCTCGCATCAATTGATTGCAGAAATTTTTAGCAATCACGAAACAACTACTAAGTGAAAAAACAGGATCTAACTCCGAGTTCTTCGCAGCACTGCTAATCAAAAGTAGAAGTTTTCCTGGGTACTTCTGCTGATATAGGTTAGTCTAATATCGAGCTTTTAGCAAACAACATCGATCAAACAGAATAATCCGCAATGTAATGTACTGCTGTGATTCTACTATGTCCAGATATTCAATGTAAGAGAGCAGAGACATACACTGGACCTTCATAGCACATGTACTAATAACATATGAAGAAAATTAGCAGTAGGTGCATAAATGTCAGACACTAATATCCGGCTTTCTGTTCAAAATTCCTTTCAATTCAAAAGCACAGTCAGAACTATGATGCTGCTCACTCAGCACTTACCAACTCTAGGCATTTCATTTGCTACGAGGCGAGATAATCTCAAAAAGAGCCGAACTCTCCTGGATGCCATAACTTTGCAGGTCCCGGTCATCAGCGAGCCTTTTTCCCGCATGAGAAAATATGGTGCCATTTGGCTGGCATACTCACCTCCAGCTTATGAAGGAGCTTGAAGAGCACGTTGGACCTGGAAACCATGAAGAGCACAGTCTTACCACACTCGTCAAATACCTGAAATGGAGACACCAATTGTAAGACAGAGCCATCCACAATGTTGTAACAAGCTAAGGTCTTGTGATCCTTAAGGTGCTTCCCCTGATAGACCATATGCAAACTCATGACCTGCGCAGGCATCATTGCTCCGACTATGGCTTTGACATCACGCACAGTGTACCAAAATTTAGCGCCTACTGTGACTCTACGACTGGACGTGTCAACAATAACCGACACATCATCTTTGGGATGGAAAACCAAATGAAATGTAGGCTCTTGCAGCAAGTCAAGCGAGGCGAGGGTCCTGTCCTCCGCAAGCACCTTTCCGCCAAATAGCAGATCGAACTCATCCGGCTGAATCCCTTCCTTGGCTTGAATCATCAATTTAACATCTCGAACAGTATCTTGATGCCTCGGTTCGACCAGCAAGTTTTGCTGAGTCAATAAGATCTCAACATTTATTGCCATCCTAGCCGAGTCCTGAAGGATGACATGGAGTGTGGGGTGACCGTGGATTCCATAATCAACGAGTCTCTTTCCATCTTCGAGAAGATTGTCTCCGTAAAAAAGTCGCTGACTATAATCATCGATTTGTTCCTTGTCCTGAATCAATGCTTTGATATGCTCCACGGTCGAATCTCTCGGAGCTTTCAGGGCCACTTTCTTGGTGATATTCAAGTATAGATCCACCTATGGCACCATAAAAACAAATGGGATTCGGAAGGTGGCGACAGACTGACAATCGAATCAACTTTTATAGAATGAACAAAGTCGAAAAAACCTGAGAGAACCGAGAAAGAACTGGGTATCTGTTTTACTCAGCAAGTGCTCGAAAACAGACCTCACAAGTCAATCACAAAGCCTCTGAACTTTTTTCCAAATAAATTTAGCCGCTGGCTTGAAACTAGACATTCACCAAGCAATATCTCAAATGGAACGGCAACACCAAAAAAAAATCCTGATCCACTGACTTTCCAATTTCAACAAGGCGTTTGACCAAAAAGATGGTACTTTTCCACTCCATTTTCTTGACCACTCTAGTTTCCCTCCTTCAGGCTGACCATGCTCAGAAAATAGGGGAACAACATGACATTTCCTCACTTTTCGTCGAAAGCAAGAAATCTCGAAGCCCCTCGTGAAAATACTAAGAAATCGAGAATCAAGAAATGACGAAACAGACATCAAGACCCCAGAGAGAGAGAGAGAGAGAGAGAGAACCTCTTCTTGGTCTGAATTTGGAGGCACTGGGAGTGGCAGTTGAGAAGGCGAAGCACTCACCAGAGCAGAATCATCACTTCCTACTCCGTCTATGATCAAATTCTTCGAAATGAATACGATGTCATCGCTTTCCTCATGTAAAGCTCTTGCCTCCACAACACCATATTCCTCCTCTGATTTCTCGAGTACATGAGATGGGAGGAGCTCCATCCCACCTCCACTGGAAGAGGAGTCAAGAACAAAATGATCCTCCAAAATGCCACCATAAGGATCTTGAGTGTCGGACGATTCAAGACTATAATCGGTAATGATCGTCCAACAAGACGTAGCCGCATTAGAATTTAGACTATTCTCATCAAATTCAAAGATGCGAGGAATCTTGTGAGACATATTGATGGGTTCAGATCCAATGATTCCCAGCAGACAGAGAGAAGAGTACAGCAGACCAAGTGAAGAATTCTATAGATTCTCTGGTTGTGGGTAGTTGACCAATGGAAAGCGTGGAGCTTTGGGCAAAGAAAAAGTCATCGTTTGTTCTTTCTGCACTTCCTTACCATACAAGTAATCCTGATCGTTATCGGTGTTATCGGTGTGCTGTATCAATCGATATGATGCCATCAAAGAATTAAGAAACACATTCCATTCATTAACCGATTTTTTTTTTCACTTACTCATATCTTATAAGTCGTTGTTAAATCATCCAACAAGCTCAATCTCATTGGGTGTCGATTTTTTACTTTTTATCTGGGGCACTTGATAAGGATATCAAAGGTCTGTCTCCCTCAAATAATGCCGCTGGTCAACTCGCTCCTCTTAATTCGATTTCAAAATCGTCCATTCACTTTTGTTTTTTCTCTTGTTGCAATAAAGGGCACACCAGAGCCGGCCAATCACGGCGCGGGATTTTTCACGTGAAGTTGATTTAAGACAAAAGATGTACATCGCTCGCATATTATGATGTGCTAGGTTGTTATGATGCCTTTCAGAGTATCATGACATGCACCTATTAGCCGTTGGATCATGAATGACAGAAAAAATGTGATCATCGGTTTGGATTAAATATTGGTGATGCAATGCCTGGGAAGCGTAAGGGGCAAAATGCCGTGAGGGTACAGTAGCTTATACTAGTACGATTGTTCAAATATCCGAATCAAGTGCCCAGTGGACACCGGTTAACCAAATTCATGTTATTATCCGATGTTTTCACCCTCCATTTAATCTAAATTGCAATCTTAGTCGATCACTTTCAACATAAAGAGGCTAGCTAGATGCTCCATCTGATTGATGGAACGAGCTCCTAAGTTCACTTGTTTATTACCCTTTATCCTCTGAAGAGTCCACTAATTTTCTGCACGAAAAGTATATCTCAGAAACAGTAGAGACATATGTTCAAATTTCTCCCAGTTTCTGGCATTCTTTGAACAGCATGGTAGCCGATTCGAACCCATTGCTTATCAACGGTTCTGCTCATTCTAAGGCTAAGGTCTTGTTGGGTCTGTGATAGCGAGTACGAGATTGTAGAGCGGAAAGAATGGAGAAGGCCGCCATAACCGTTAAAAGCAGAAGCTGCTTCCCGCCATATATAGAAGGGATACACAAAAAGATGCAACATATTATCACCACATCAGTTATCCAGCGAGAGTAAACATGCACATATACTCTCAAGTTCCTTCAATTCCAACAGTAGATACATATCCAGAATATTCCTACTCTAGTACCATATCATCATGAGATCAACCTGGAGTGAGGCGTGACCAAGGGAGAAGAACCGAGGCGTTGTACTAACTTTGGCGATGAAACACCCCCGCCTCTTTGTGTCAAGAGGGTATTTGGATCAAGTGGTAGTTTGTTCTCGAGTGGAGTTAGAGGGAGATGGTTCAAGCATTGGATGCTCTTGGCTGGTCTTAAGCACGCAAGATGGTAGCGTAGCTGGCTGTTCCACACAGGAAGCTTGTTTGCCAGTACCATTCCTTCCTTTTCCCTTGGAACTGGGGCGCCAGTTGGATCCTGCATAATTTGAACAAAAGTTAGAAATCTTCTAGAGTTTGCCACACATATAAGCTTGTGATATTCTCTGTCTCGCAGTTGATGTTTCAATTCCATTAACACTTGGACACACCACCGAATTAATTGGCTACTTGGTCGATCATCCAAAAATATAGGTCTCAGGGATTCCAGTCTAAATTATGAGAGATAACAAGCCAGAATCTTAGCAAAGATTTGACTTATCCTTTGAGTCATTATGTCCATCAGAACCAGATAATCATCCACTTATTACGTTCCCCATAGTTCAGCTCTAAATATATTTTGAAGTACTTGACAACTCCACCAAACAAATTTTCATAAAACCAATAGAATGTAGAGAAGACTGTATGACATACCCCAAGAACAAGGAAAGTGAAAGCCTGATTATCTGCTCCAAGATAGATCTCTATGAGCTTCCTTAAATCTGCAAGGGTAGCGTCCTTCATGACCTTAAGCGTGGTGATAATGTTCCCAGTGTTTTCCTTCGATGCTTCCCACTTCACACATACCTCTATTTGTTCATCAGATCCATCGCTAGAAGGATCACAATTCTCCTTTAAATCCAGTGATAGGTCAATAGGTGCCCGGGTTTTGGTCACCTGGATGTCTGCCACTTCCATCTCTTTTGGCTCGATTGAAAGCACCGGGCTTTTGATTTGTGATATGGATTTTGTGTTCACCTCCGAGAGAATTTGATTGCCAACTGCAGACTCAGGTGTATTCTTCAAAATCTCTTTGGTAAGAGTCTTCCCAAGCGGATCTTCTTTAATCATGATGAAGGGAGTTGTTTGAGGATCCGCATTCTCTGACCCTCTTTTCTCTGTTAGTGGTGTTCCAATTTGTTGGGAAATCTCCCTATAGTTCCCGCACGGTGTGAATATATTTTGAATCCTTAACCTTCTCGAAGAGACCACATCTTTCTCGTTCGATGGTTCCACTGTATCAGTTGAAAGTCCTTGGGGAAAAGTTATCGAGCACACCCTCTTTTCCTCTATCACTCCTTTCTCTACTTCTTCATCCGAAGCCTCTTTATGTCTCTCTTCCTCTTCGACTTCTTCTTCCTCGAAAACTGTGCTCAAGCAGACTCTATCGTTGAACATTGACCCATAAACATCGTATGCAGCTACCTCATTTGAAGTGCTTGTATTTGAATAATTGGGAAGGTCCGAGAGGTTACTGCTTCTATCAAACCGGTTGACTCTGCTGTCCACATATTTCACTTCACGTGCACTACAGTCTTGATCACCCATGTCCAAATCCATAGATTTCACCATTCCAGGGTCCTCATCCGCAAATGATCCCAACAACCTCTTAGCTAAGCCACTCCATTCACCATCCGTAGCCCCGTTCTCATTGCCTTTCCCGTTCCTCAACTGAGACTCTATTTCCTCTAACCGTCTTCTCAGCATTTCAACTTCCTCTTGCTGTTGCCGTATCCTCTCCTCCATTCTCCTCCTCTCCAATTCTACAAACTCATCAGCCATTCTCTGACATTCAGCTAATTTCTTTTCCAGCTCGGTTTTAAGAACATGTATGCGCTCGTTCACCTTCATGTTGATCTCCTCCTCACTGGTGCCAGATACTTTCCCTTCCACGAGCTGGAGTTTCGTTCTCAGGGATGCGACCTCCTGTTCCTTCTTAAGGAGCTCTTTGTGTGCTTCGTTGCGCTCTTTTTCTCGGAGCTTGTTCTCCATTTGCAGCTTGCAGATGAATTGGTCCATGGCCGCAATCCTCGAGCCCAACATTTCTGCGGCCGAAGAATCTTCAGCTCCAAATCTGTCCTTCACTGGCGTATGTGGGCCACGAACAATACATTTTGCTTTGGCTCCGTACTCTAGCGTGGAAATTGTCTTGTGTATCTCCTTTGGGTCTGGGCTTGCACATAGTATCATAAGAATCTTCGATTTGTCATCCTCAAAAGAATCCTAAACAAAAGGAATAATTCAGAATCCATAATATATATAGGACATAAGAAAGAAAACAATCATACTATCAATCGACCGAAACAATTCGCTCACCTGCAAAAGCATTGTTAATTTGCTGTCTCTGAAGGGCACATGTGCATCACCATTAGCAATAGATTCAACCACTCTCTTCAGTGCTACATTTCCTTGGTTGATCTTTGCAGTCTAAATCAAGAGGAAGATATACTTTAGTAACTTAAAGATACTAGACTAAAAGTTCTAGCTGCAGTGTAAAATTTTGTAGCCTTTCCCTAATAAAATGTACTTAGTACCTGCATTTTGGCCTCAAATCCAACCTGGCCAGCTTGCTCAATGTTTTCAGAACCAGCCATATCAACAAGCATTAGCCGTCCCCCAACAGTAGGCACATCCAAAATAATCTGAACAAAATTCAATCAATAAGTTCACTTTCAACCGTCTCTTGACTCTTACATGTCACTGATAATCCATGTTTAAAAAGATTCATACCATGCAGTGGCTTCGAGAACTTCTCTCATTGCAGAGCGTGCTCTTAACAATCCTCCGCTTCTCCACTTTCTGAATCTCTCTTGAAATCTTCCCAGCTTCATTACCCGAGATAAATGCTGCATTTTTCGCCTTTTTCCCCATCACTTCGAGTCTTACCTGAAGTTGCCAGAAGACACATTGCTAAGCTAGGACATAATATGCTGTTGTTAAATCTCGTACATTGTTATGACCGACTCACATCCATCGTATAAAGATTATAATGCCACTTCCAAACTATCAGAAGGACAAAGTCAAATGATTTTAACACAATAAAAAATACATTTAGAAGTGAACAGGGGCACCCTTGTTACCTTTCCTATGTTAAACTTTGACTTCATAATCCCAGATACTTTTTAGTTCTTATAGAAATCATAAGCAACAGAAAATGGTCTCATTTGCAATCCTTCTACGACTTAAGCTAAATACACCAATTATACTAAATTACCACACAGCAAACAGCTCATAAGCACACGGATAGGCGAATGTCTAACATTAAAAACATATAAATTCCTCAAATCACACAGACAAGAGACACCAAACCCAGAAATGTAAATCCATCACAAAATCGAAACTTACCTTCGACGAACCACCCTTGGGCCACCCGACCCCGAACCCTCCTCCGTTGCTCAACAACAGATCATAAATCTCCTCATTATAGATCTCCAAAACAGTAACTTGCACGA
The DNA here is from genome assembly GCA_031216285.1 of Syzygium syzygioides. NCBI lineage: Eukaryota > Viridiplantae > Streptophyta > Magnoliopsida > Myrtales > Myrtaceae > Syzygium > Syzygium syzygioides. The sequence continues at coordinate 25,729,509 of CM062249.1, read as the reverse complement.
AAGTACCAACCCCCAATTGCCCTCCGTTCGCCCCACCTTCCTCCCCGTTCTCTCCCAAAATGTCCTTCAACGACCGGTACACGATCCCTGGCTGCTTCGAGCACCCGAACATCGTGTGGCTCTTCCCCGACCCCGTGGGCCCGTACATCATTATCGTGCACTTCGCCCCCAGCTTCACCCCGTGGATCCTTGACCCCACGAACTTCTTGTAGAACGAGTCGAGATCCTCCTCCTCGGACAGGGACACCCCGTCGAGGCTGAAGTCGCGGTACCCGAACTCCGCGCGGACGCGGACGGTCCGCCCGTCCGGGTTGACCTGCAGGGCGGAGGGGGGCCTCTCCTTGCGATCCGGGCAGTCCCGGATCCGGCCGACGACCTCGACGGGGTGATCCCCGGCCGGGGCCTCTTTCTGGGCCGAGCCGGGGTGCGGGGACGGGTGCGCGGATCTGGGTCCGTTGAAGTGGAGGCGGTGCTTGGACTGCGGGGTCTTTGAGGCGGTGTGCGGTTGACTGGACTTGGAGGAGGAGGAGGAGGGCGTGGGCGTGGGCGCCATTTAAGGGAGGAAAACCCAAGAAGAAGAAGAAGGTGGAGATCAAAGCGTGAATGAATCGTTCAAGGTGCGATCAAAGCGCAGAGAGAGAGAGAGAAAGGAAGGTGGAGAAGATGGAAATGGAAAGAATCGGAGGAGAGAGACGGAGGGATAAGGAAAAGGGGATGGGGGGGTGTGTTTCGGGGGCTGTTCAAAGTGAAAAATGTAGCCGTTACAATTCCTAACGTCTCTTTTCTTCCCTGGCCACGGCCACGAGCAAAGAGAGCCTTTTTTTTTTTTTAAGTTTTAGAAGTTCTTTTGCTTCAAGAAAAGAAAAAAAAGAGAAATAAAGAAAGGAAATTTTTAAATTTTTTGTTTAGATCAGTCCACTTCAGTTTAGGTCGATTGCGAAGAACTCATGTTATTTGGATGTTGTAAAATTAAACCGAATTGAATTGAATGTCGTTTTTTTTTTTTGCTGAAACCTAACTTGCATTATGTCATTTGGAACACTAACGGCAACATCAATCGAAATTATTTTGACATGAACATTGATATCCGAGGTTTGAATTTTGGGTACGATAAAAATCACAACTGCTAGACTCAAAAGGAAGATTCATGGGCTTATATTAAGGAATCGATCACTTTGATACCATGCTCAAATTCAACACTAATGTCAAAGACTATCCCAAGTCTTAGAAATCTACAATTTACATTTTCAAACAAAAATCCCCCAATTACCAAGACTAAATTACCGCTCCATCTCGGGTAAACTCAAATCCCACCTCTCCCCCTCCTCTCCCTTTCCCCACACAACCAAACAAATCGTCACACTCTCTTTCGCTCTCGTTCACTCCTAGCCGCGCCGATTACCACCCCATCCCAACCCCAACGACACCGCCGCTTCCCCTACCGATGCCGTGTCGCCCCCGATGCTAAAGCCAGCATCGGGCGGAGAGTGGCAAGAACAAAGGGACGAGGAGAGATAGAGGGAGCCGTCACATAGAGAACGATGGGGATCGACAAAGGGACGAGCTTCGGTCGAGGGTGGATATCTGCGACAAGGCTGTGGCTCGGCCCGGGATGGTGGGTGGCAACAGCAGCAATGGTCGAGGAGGAGGGCCGAGCTAGGTTAAGGGTTTGGTTAGGCGGCTCTAGAACGATGGAAGGAGTAAATTGGAAAGGAAAGTGACATATCCGTTTGCAGGATTACGACCTAAATGCAACTTGAAATGGCATCCCAAAAATTTATGTCCGTGTGCATATATTAGTGTATATATTTTTTTAGAAAATTTTCTCTATACATTCTAAAGCCTAAGAAAGCAAACCAAAAGCATTCATTCCCTTTCGCTATGTTAAGTGACGAAACTTAGATTATGGTAAGGTGGGGGACAACAAAGAAAGGGAGCCGTTGATATTAATGATGGAATTGCTGCCGAAATCTTGGCCCCAGAACGCCATTTGAATGTCATCATTCTAAAGCTTACTCGAAACCCTACTTCAGCAAAATTGCTTATCAGTAGATCCTATCTTAAATGATTTGCTGGAGATTTTTTATTTGCGGATGCTCATGAATATGCAGCTGGGTTTTGTCCTTTTCATGATGATCCTTCTCTTTCTTCTGTGTTGTGAATTTTCTTATCGAAGACTTGGTTTAATGTGAACTCGACGGACCTGTTTACATTTTTCTCTCTTGAAAATTTCACAATCCATCATATTTTTTCACACACATAACATTATCGCCGGGAAAATTATCCAATCACTCGTGAAAATATTATATCGATATCAATTTAGCTATAAACTTTTCATTTTTGCCAATTTAATCTTAAAACATTTGTGGAAGTTTCGATGTAGCCCTTCTAGTTAATTTTTGTGGCCGGCTGACTTACATGGCACATCGCTATGTAAGTGATTTCCAACAAAAATTAGCTAGAAGAACAACATTGGAATTTTGCGCAAAAGATTAAGACTAAATTTGCAAAAGTAAAAAAGTTTAGGGCTGAATTAATATCCATACAATAGGTTTAGAAATGATTGGATAATTCCTCCATTTTCGCCGCCTCCTCATCTTCCCAAACAGATCATAAAATTCTGTAATTTGCAACCTAACCCTCGGTCTCTAAAAGTTCCGATTTTTGGTCCCAATACTTAGATGTGATTTTGGTACATGACTCGTTTGTGTCGAACATGAATGGGTGATGAAATGGGTCACATCCTTGCCCATGATAGAGTTCCATAACATACTTAGTAATCAATAGTGGAACCAATCTTTTTAACATTTTTTTAAGTGTTTACTCACATGCAAGTATTGCAACAATAAACACAAGCATTGGTAAACTATAATGCCACAAAATTTAGGATCTTGTGATTGAATCGAGTCGCAGTATAATTACTTCAAATTCAAACAATTTAAGAACGAAAAACCGCTTTGGAATTAGGCTAAATGTAAGAATGGCGATCCAAGTTATACCAGAATGAATGTGAAAGATGATATAAACACGACATTTTCCGCGTTAAAATCCCTCATTTACAATTAATTTTGTTTCTTTTTCAAGCATTTAAACTCTTTTCTCCCCCTTCTTTCTTTCCCTAAAAGCATTTGATCTATTGAGTGGATTTATAGCTTGGTCCTTTTTCTTCATGGCTTGGATTTTAAAAATATTCTTATCGAAAGCAAAGAGTGTTCGATTTTCGGTATCTAAATTGAAGCAACTCTTTGTTTAATCGTTTGGCAAAATTGCAATTGCAAGTATTTGGATGGTAATTCAACAACTATTAAAAGTACTGTCTTTCTTCATAATGAAGGACTAAACTCAGTTTTTCGTTTGGCATAATTGTAGCCAAATTGTGGCTGCGCCATGTTGCGACCGTGCTATTAAGTGCTGCGACTCATATGTTTGATAATTCACGTTTTAAAGTTACAGCACTTCAAAGGTGTATGTGAGCTGAGCTGACTTCCTGAAAGCTGCTATGAACTGCGGAGGCTTTGTAAGTCATGCAGTTGTTGTGGCGTTTGCCGAACGCCTTTAAAAAATTTACAACTTAAAACATGTATGATCGAAAATACATAAATTACAAAATTTAAAATACAACTACAAAGCAAGACAACTCAACTTATATTGTATGTTTGGTAGGCACAAAGTTACTAAATAATCTGATCTTTCCATGGTTATCGATCTCACAAAAACGGGAAAAGGCATATCACATGCATCTACCATGTACCGAGTAACAATATCGTTCCTCAAAATGCAATTAGATTTAGGTATAGCGCCACGCATTCATGGAGGATAGCTTTGCTTGCAAACATCGAGCGCAAGTACTCCTACTTATCTACAGATCGCTATTTGATAGCCTAGTTAATTCCTGTAAATTAAAATATTCGAATCTCATGTACTCGAGCGAGTTTAGTAACCCTAATTAGTTCTAAGTCGGAAAGATTCAAGTAACTCTAGAAAAAAGTCATCAAATGTGTATGTCAATTAAGAAAGTGATTATGGGGAAGAAAAATACCCGAGTAAAAATTTATAATGTTACCAATTCTCCTCTTTTAATTTAGCACTTGTATTCTCCAATTTCGGTTTTATTGCTAATTCACTAATATTTTGCTCTATTAAGTTTTGTAATCCAACCAATAGAAAACAGAAAAAGAGAAAAAAGAAAAAAAGAGAAAATCTCGGCCCATAGAAAATTTCCCGGGCCCCTCTTCTTTCCTATATTTTCAATTTCGGCCCAACACCTTCTTTTTTCTCCTCAGTCCTCGGACTACCGCGAAATTACGGAAAAAGCCCCGAAGCCTACTCGCTCTGTCCGATTCCACGTCACCAAATATTTCAAAAATCGAAAACTCGCCCTTTTCCCGCCCAAAAAACCCCCCAAAAAAAAAAGAAACGGAAAAAATAAAATAAAATTCTTTGAAATCTGCATCGGTTCTCATCGTCTTCGGGAACCTCCAAAGCCCCAACCTCGGCTTTTCCCCTCTCCCTGCGTTCTGCATCAAATGTCGGCGCCGTCGGCTCGCCGGATCAAGGACCGCGGCGGCGCCGGCGCCAAGGTCGCCGCTCCCAGGCCGGGTAGGCCCCTGACCCCGCTCTCCGGCGCCAGATCGGCACCCGGGAAGGAGAATTCCGGCTCCGGCGCCGGCTCCAAGCCCGGCCCCAGGGCTCCGCTGGCGTCGGCGCAGAAGCCCAAGCCGCGCGCCGTGCCGCCGCGCGTGTCCGGCGAGGGGACCCGGTGGCCGTCGGTGCCGAGGGGGCGGAGCCCCAGCCCTCTCGGCGGGCGGGTCGGGTCGGACGGGAAGAAGGAGAAGGTGTTGCCTAGGGTTTCGCTGGAGGGGCGGGAGGCGGAGAAGAAGGAGAAGAGAGGGATTAGGGAGGTGGGGGTGAAATCGAGGGACGAGAGTGGCGGCGGCGGCAGGTCTAGGATTTTGAGGGATTTGAAGGATAAGGTGAAGAAGGGCGGTGCTTGTGAGCAATCATCGATTGCGAAAGTAGGAGTGAAGGGAAGGAATGTACATAAAATGAATGGAGAAGTGTCCGTTGATTCTGAAAGTTTGGTCAAGTCTAGCGAGGTAGATGCTCAGTTAGATTCGAAAGGTCGCGCTGAAGAGGTGAGCGCTGAAGAGGTTAGTGTTGATCTAAGTGGTCAACCTTTGCATGAACTATCGGTGGATAAGAAATCAGAAGAGGGAACAAATGCTAATTTGGCATCCTCATCTGGTGTTGCCAGTGAAATGACTGGAAATGCGAGTGCGAAATGTTTGAGCAGTTCAGGGGTGGAGAAGGGGATGAGCTCCGAAGCTGTTAATGGTCAAGCGGGTAACAAGTATCAGAGTAGGCTACATGAAAAGCTTGCTTTTTTAGAAGGTAAGGTTAAGAGGATCGCTTCGGATATTAAGAGGACTAAGGAGATATTGGATTTGAATAACCCAGATGAGTCGAAAGTCATACTTTCAGATATCCAGGAAAAGATTTCAGGGATTGAAAAGGCGATTGGTCATGCAATAGGTGACTCTGATGGTAAGATGGCCGCTGTAAAGAACACTGCAAATGCTGTCCTTGAGAGTGATAAATCGGTCGGCGAGATTCAGGTTGAGAAGAAGAGTAGCTCGAAATGTTCAGTTAAAGTTTTGAACAGTGAGGAATTAGAAGCTCGACTTTTTCCTCATCACAAGCTGCTCAAAAATAGAACCTCTGTGAAGGCAGCGATAGCAAGCACACGGTCATCAAATGAAGCAGGAGTGCTTGGGATGAATACTTCTGAGGCTAATTCTATGTCAAAGGTGGAAGACAAATTGAACCCTGATGACAACCCGATAGCTTTGGAGTTTTTGGCTTCATTGGATGAGGAGCAATCTATGATCACCATCAGGGATCAGAAGTCTGGCATGGAGATCTGTGGGGTTCAAGAGATGGATGGTGTTGCAACTTCAGTAGTAGAAGAGAAATTTGTTGACGGGAAGGCTGAACCAGAGATAATTCTTACGGCTGATGAAAAGCTCGATGAATTTGATGATCAGGAGACCAGTCAGAGGCTTATAAATGGAGAGGAGAATGAAGACACTTATGCTTATCAACTGCGTGAGATCGGCAGCAAGGCCTCCACTGGAGGTTGGTTTGTGTCAGACGGAGAGGCAGTTCTCCTTGCTCATGATGATGGCTCATGTTCCTACTATGATATTACCAATTCGGAGGTATGTTATTTGCTTTGCTCTCATGATAATTTAGCTGAGAGTTTATGCCTCATAGCCACAATATCCTGAGGAGCATGTTTACGTGTGTTTCAAATGTTAGATGCTGGGATTACACGCTCCAGAGAAGCGTATGTTGCTAAGTGAGCTTTTGTCAATATGCATTCACTACTACTTGGTGTCAAACCTTGTTAATTGACTAATAATCTTTACTTTTGGTGTGCTTTTGCATTTTTAGTGATAAAAAATTGTACTCATATATTTGAATTTACTTCTAGGCAAGGTGACTGTTTCCCTTTTAGTAAGTTCCATATACTTGAATTTACTTATAGAGCAAGGTGACGGTCGAGTGAATTTCTTCTTAAATTTGTTTTGGCTTTTATTATTGGGTCTTTGGTTGGTCATTCTTGAATAACAGCTTGTTGCATTCTTTCATGATGTCTATAGTTCACTGGTAGTTAATCAACTGTGCATGAGGAAGAAAAGATGAAATTAATGCTGGCTGCATTTAATCAGTGGTAAAGATAGTGCCACAATAAGCAACTATGACTACCAGGAACTTCATCATTTGAGGATTAACTATATCAACAGATATGCTGCTATTTTATTTTACTTCGTTTATTGAAATAAATGAAGGTCTGACCATAGGTTGTGAAGATTTCTTTATCATTAGAGATCATTTTTTGTGAAAATTGCATGCTCAATCCCCTTAACCTGGCAAAAGAGGCTCATTCATCCATGAGTACCATCATTGTTGACAAGTGTCAACCGCAGGATATAAATGAGATCTGGTAGAAAGAAAACAGAAAATAGATTTAATGTGCATCTAATGGTTTGAGATTTTGCAGGAGAAAGCTGTATACAAGCCCTCCATGGCAATCTCACCTAACATATGGAGGGATTGTTGGATTATCCGTGCTCCTGGTGCAGATGGGTGTTCAGGGAGGTATGTTGTTGCAGCCTCTGCTGGAAATATGATGGATGCGGGGTTTTGTTCCTGGGATTTCTACACCAAAGATGTTCGAGCTTGCCATGTTGAGGAAGGTGGTGCTGTAACTTCTTCGAGAACAGTACTTGGCCCTTTACGCAGTGACACTTTGTATAGAAGAAGTGCTCTGTCTAGTATTATGGTCCCAGAAAATCGGCTATGGTGGTATAAGCCATGTGGACCTTTAATTATCTCAACAGCCACTTGCCAGAAGGGTGTCCGAGTCTATGATATCCGGGATGGAGAGCAAATTATGAAATGGGAGGTGCAGAAGCCTGTGTTAGCAATGGACTATTCGAGTCCTTTGCAATGGAGAAACAGAGGGAAAGTTGTTATAGCTGAAGCTGAGACAATTTCTCTATGGGATGTGAATTCTCCTAACGCGCAACCATTACTTTCTGTGCCTTCCTCTGGACGAAAAATATCAGCCCTTCACATTAACAACACTGATGCTGAAATTGGTGGAGGGGTTCGACAAAGGTAAATGCTCCTAGACAATTTAAGTCTCTATCCCTGTTAACAATACCCTAAATGTAGTTATTCTTGTGCAAGTTGACTGGATTTTCGTATCATCTACATCAGCACCTCTTCATACTGACTGCACTGCATCTCTCTCTTCCTGATTTTTGTGTTGCTTTTCTGGTATAGCTGTAATATTTGTTTGAAATAAAGGATGCATGATTCTGGTATTTGATACTATCTATGAATCCCCATTTGAAGGTTTTCATTCCATAGTCTCTTATGACTTTCCATGTCTTGAGTGCAGAGTCAGTTCATCGGAAGCTGAAGGCAATGATGGTATATACTGCAGCGCCGATTCAATTAATATCATGGACTTCCGCCATCCATCTGGCGTGGGACTCAAGATACAAAAGCTTGGGGTCAGCGTGCAGTCAGTCTTCTCTCGTGGTGATTCTATATTTCTGGGCTGCACAAGCCTAAAATCGGTAGGAAGGAAACTGAGCTGCATACAGGTGCAACAGTTCTCCTTGCGCAAACAAGGCCTATTCAGCACTTATACTTTGCCAGAGTCAAACTTACACTCCAATCACGTGGCAATAACTCAAGTTTGGGGCAACTCCAACCTGGTCATGGGGGTAAGTGGGCAAGGACTGTTTGTGTTTGATGCTGAGAAGGATGAAGCATTGCACACTCTTGGGGGGGTAAGCACACAAAATGTCAGAGAAGTCATCGGTCCAGATGACTTGTACTCGCCTTCTTTCGACCATCTGTCCTCACGTGCTCTCCTTATATCGAGAGATCGCCCGGCATTGTGGAGGCACTTGTCTTAGACATGACAAACAGTTTGTGCCTTGGTGGTCAGGGTTCGGAAAGAACTGCATGCATGGAGGATCTCATCTTCTTCCTTGTTCTTGCCAATGTAAGTGAAGGGCTGTCTTATTATTATGATCTGCCCATATTTTGCCCTTCATTTTCTGCTTCTGGATATAAAGGTCTGTTATGACTTAATGTAATGTTCTTATTTATCATAACAGGAACCTATCCTGTAGACAACTAGAAATAGAATTTCGATTATTACAGCAGAACATGAGGTTGGATATGCACATTTAACTGGTAATTGCAAATCGAGTACAATGTTAGCTGGGCACCAGAAAAGCAAAAGAGGAACACATAGATGCAGGGTCGGTCAGACACTTCACTGTTATGGAGCTTACGTTCTGTTCTAGCCTCTATGTTGTTTTAGATCATTCTCAGCCAACCATGCGGAGTACTTATCCTCTTGCTTTCATTCGACAAAAATAATAAGAGCGAGATGGTAATATGAGTATCTAATTGATGATTTTACCCATCAAAGAATGAAATAAAAATGAGCATCTAATCAGAGGCTGAAATTTAAAGGTAAGTAAGCAAGAGATGATGCTTCAATAAGTCAGCTGTCAAGTTTCTTCTTCTATCGCAGACTGTTTGTGATCCATCTGTACATTTAAACCCATCTCTCCAGATCCATCGATTCTATGTTTCCATGGTAACATTCTTGTATCTGCTTTTGTACTTGATGCAGCTATGGTTACCTCGACTTTCGATTGATCTCTCGCCATGTAAGGAAATAACTTCAGAAAATTTCAACATTGGCATCAATCGCGGAAGTTGAAAGTGTTTAATTACTTTGTTGAGTATTCCTGTTGTGTACACTTTTGTCCCAATCGTTTTGTTTGATTAGCATGTCTTAATAATCATCCAAGAATCGAGCATGGTTTAACGAAAGTGCAAACAATCAAAGTATCCCTAAACCGAAGTAGCAATTTTGTGCAAAGAAATTGGACAACTAGCTAGAAATGCCTCGATCTTTTCGATCATCAAAGACGAGAAGGGAAAGATTAGGGGATGAGATGTCTTTCTTTCTTGACTTTAGGGATCATCCTTCTTTGGTCTAATTAAGAGCATGTTGGGTGATGAAAGGCTTCGGTGCTTAGACCCGCGACAATCATGATCATGACAAGAAGATGCTTAGTACGTGCACCTTTCTTGTGCGTCTCATTGATCTCCAAAGTGAAAATGCTTGTATTTATGTCTATGAGGATGGGGGACTAGAGGAATTCTTAAATCAAATGATACTCTTGACGAAGGAAGATAGGGGACATGACGTACTTCTTTCGTGAATTGAGGATCGTCTTTCTTCGGTCTAATTAAGAGCATGATGAGGACATTTGACAGATGTTGGGCGACGAGAGGCTTTGGTGGTTAGACCCGCAACAATCACGATGATGACAAGACGATACTAAGTATGTGCACCTTTCATGTGTGTCTCAATAGTCTCCAGATTAAAATTGCTTTTATATATGTCTAAGAAGTGTTGAATATTGTTTTCGGAATTACTAAGTGGGGATCAATTGTTGTTTAGAGCATACTAGAAGGGCTAGAAAGGCAAGGGAAAGATATTTTAAATATAAGGATATCCTTCAAACTTATACTTAACCTAAAGTTATCCATAAGCCTGTGGCAAAGCACATGTTAACATGACTAATTTTGACAAATTGGGAGATGTGGTGGTGCATCGAAATAGCTAGTTGGATGATTTTTACCTAGTTCGACGAGTGACAACGGAGGAACTAAGTCCTAAAAATTCGGTGAGACTAGTTCATATGTTAGAGGGACAAAGGTGAAGCGCATATAAAGGTCCAAAGCATGTCGGGCTTGAATTGTCTTGAGAAGCACTTTTTTTTTCTTATATTTCTTCTTTAAATGACGAGACACAATGGTTATTATTATTACATTAAGATATTAGACCGTTTTATTTTTCGTTTGTTTACTTTGATAGAGTTTGAGAGGGCTAAATCGTATGCCGGAAAGTGATTCTTAGCCAACAACAACTCCATCTTCCGTTACTTTTCCTTGACGATTGGTGGAAATGCAAATGCTAATCTGGGTATTAGCATCTGGTTTTACGACAAGGATAGCTCATATTGCACTGTCCTTCCATCATTGATTCAAATCATTTCTTGCTCTAAACAGCAACGCGTTTCATGATCACTTTCAATTCTGAACTTAGGTGGAGGTCCATCCTTTTTCACTTTAATAACCGAATTCGGTATGCAGGCCCAATTATAAAATAATTGGTACTACTCATTTAACGTATGGATGGCATGCCACCGAATGTCGAAATCTTTTGAAGTTAAGTACTCCTTATCTATCTTTACGGCATTTATTTCGTGTCATTTTAGGTAACCATCGCTGTACACGGTCATCGATCAAAGTGCACTTGAGACGAAACTAAAAAGTATCGCGAGGGCATCTACAAAAATAGATTAAATGAGCATTTTCGGGTGGACATGCATCACTCTCTGAATCCCTCATTTCCTTGTTTTCTTCGTTTTTTATATTCGGAATAAGAATTTAATTACTTTTATTGATGAAATTACAAGTTGCACTCTATACTGTTCACAGCTATGTTTATTTCCATCTTCCTTGTAGAATATTCACATTTCTTTTCCTTAATAAAGGAGTTCTCTAGAAAAGGTTGTTTGAAGTTATTTTAATTTTCACCATTCATGTAGTTTTGCGACTCTCTTTTAAGGAGTTTTCTCGAGTTTATTGCATAAAGTGACTTGTATGCTTGGCTTAGTTTTTGTATCAAACCAAAATATTTACTTACCATAGGGAAGAGTATATTTAAATGCCAAAGTATTATAGGGAATTCGAAATGCACTACTTATAATAATTAGTTGTCTTCTAAAATATGAAGTGTTTGATATAAGAATAAAAATTCAATACCGTTCATATGATTAATTTGCACTTGAGAAATTAAATAACGAATTAATTTAGAACTTAATTGTCGACAAAATTTGTTGTATTGAAAAAGTGTAACAAGATTGCTCACCCTTCCTCATGTGTAATCAATCGTTTGAGCTCTAAACTATACATTTTCAGGCAGGTATGCATATAACTTTCATTGCAACCTAAGTGATTTGGTGACTTTCTATTAATACCTGGGACTATGTCTCTGATCAACTTAGAGTGCGTTTGTTTAGTGGAAAAATGAATGATTTAAAAAAAACTTTCCTAAAATTAATCGCTCGAATCATTTACAAAAATGAATGAATGAAATAATATTTTCATTGTCTATGATATTGTTTAGACATAAATTTGTTGTCAATAATGAAAACATTACTCATTGGTTAATTATTTCAAGTGATACAAATAATCATTTTTTAGAAAATATTTTCCAAGTCATTCATTTTTTGAGAAATAAACAGAATCTTAGTTATTGGCCATTTTTTTTTATTGTTCTCCAATATTCTTTGTTGTATTTTTATCTATTTCCCTAAAAAAATCTTTTTTATATATTGAATTGTTACTCTCATAGTGTGCTTCCCCCATATGCCAACTTTTATTGCACGAAATTAAAAAAAAAATTGACTATTATGTCTACGTAGCACTTGAAGTTGTGCTTACGTTCATGTATTTCTGCTAATTGGTTTATTCTAAAGTTAACTAAAGATACATAAAAGCAATAAAAGAATGTTCACCATGTCGGAGTTTTTACACTAATAAGACCCAAAATTTGAAAATAATCAATAAGAATGTTTAAGAGATTCTATCTAGGAACTCATTTTAGTCTCTGCTTGTTTAGCGAAAAATCAATTATTTTAAAAAAATTTCCTTAAAATGATCACCCATATCATTTATAAAAATTCATAAGTGAAAAATATATTCATTGTCCATGAAAATTTTTGGACATAACTTGTTTTTGATAATAAAAATATTTTTCATTGACTATATTTCAAATGATGACAAACGATTATTTACAAAAAAATATTTTTCGTTGTATTTATTTTTCATGAAATAATTATAGCCTTAAGTCCTGTTAAAGTCGAGAAGGGATTGAAACCAATTGATCTCCCCTTTCCCATCACCATAAATTGGTGGTTACTGCTACTCTGTCATGTACCCCACTCAAGATCCTGTTTAGTCTATTTATAATCTTTGTGAATAAGATCCTTTTCGAAACATCTAATGTTAATCTCGGGATTGCATTGAGTTATTAGCTGCACAAACATACTATAGACATTCAAGCACTTAAAAGTAAGAAACTCGAAATTCATTTTAGATCGATGGTCCAATTTGATTTGATCTTGTCTAATTTGAGCCCAATTTGGATTCATTTCATTTCAAATTCATCATATTAAATTGCAAACCAAATCATATGGATTGATGTTCACTCCTATTCTCATCTATTTTAATTTAGGAAAAAACCACCAAAAACCCCAAACTTTGCCCCGTGTGACACATTTACCCCGAACTTTTTTTTGTGACACCAAAAACCTCAAACTTTCTTATTTGTGACACATTTACCCTAATGTACATTATCCATGGGCATTTTTCGTCTTTTCCACTTTTTCTTTTTTTTTTTTACTTTTTTTTTCCTTTCCGGCGGGGTTGCCCTCGCCGGCGAGGTCTCCGGCGACCTCGCCAGCGAGGGCGAGGGACCCTCGCCTTGCCCAGGTGAGGGCTGCCCTTGCCGGCGTCGGGCGAGGGCTGCCCTCGCCCCGTCCAGGTGAGGGCTGCCCTCGCCGACATCGGGCGAGGGCCGCCCTCGCCTGGGCGAGCGAGGGCAAGCCTCGCCCGACGCCGGCGAGGCTCGCCCTCGCCAGATCCAGGCGAGGGCGAGCCTCGCCGGCGTCGGGTGAGGCTCGCCCTCGCTCGCCCAGGCGAGGGCGAGCCTCACCCGATGCCGGCGAGGCTCGCCCGACGCCGGCGAGGGCAGCCCTCGCCTGGGCTGGGCGAGGGCGCGCCTCGCCCGACGCCGGCGAGGTCGCCGGAGACCTCGTCGACGAGGGCAGCCCCGCCGGAAAGGAAAAAAAAGTAAAAAAAAAAAGGAAAAAGCGGAAAAGACGAAAATGCCCATGGATAATGTACATTGGGGTAAATGTGTCACAAATAAGAAAGTTTGGGATTTTTGGTGTCACAAAAAAAAGTTCGGGATAAATGTGTCACACGGGGCAAAGTTTGGGGTTTTTGGTGGTTTTTTTCGTTTTTCTTTTCGTCTTGGCAGCCTCTATTAACACCGGATGGCAATTATACCGAGCAAGAAAGAATAGATATTATCATTGTTTTATAAAAATGAACTTGAGAAAACGAATTTATCATAATAAATTCTAAATTAATGTTATATGGGTTTAAACAAATCATATTATGATCAAGAAAATCTTTTTGTGAAAAATACGTACATAATAATTGACTATTGTCTCTATTGTGCTACTAAGGAACTCAAGAGAATATTGTATTTATACATATAAGTATGATATCATGTCATCAAATTGTTGGTACATAATTGTTAATTTGAATATTGAAATAAGCAAAAGATTAAAATGCTTTTACCCAAATAAAGTATGTGTATAAGGACTTACACAAGGATGACCGCAACTTTTTGTGAGTCCATGAATTGTGTGGGAGAATATGTGGAAGCCTGTGTTGATACTGATGAAAATTATATGGTGTGAGATATGACCGAATATATATATATATATATATATATCGTTATTTTCCTTGGAAAACATGAAAAAAAAATTCCGGCTTTGTTATAATAGAATCTAAAATGACGTCATCACAGATCTAAATAAGTTATATCTATACACTTTTATACAAAACAAAGATGACCTCTTACTCTTAAGGCAAACACAATCCTTCTTTTCTTACCCTAAATATATATCCTCGGTTAGGTATTTGATGAAAATTATGTGCCGACACCAATAACTCTATTTTATTTGTCACGTATGTAAATTTTAGTATTTGATTTTTTTCTATTTTATAAACTCTTATAGAAACAAAAAATACAAATCTTGGAGGAATTTCTCTTTCCCCATATATGTACAATGTCTTCATATCGTGTCAATAAATTTTTTAATCACTAGTTTATTTTGCAATAAGATGATTTTGAAATTTATAAGTGTAATACTTCTGTGCAAACACTCTACCTTTGTGCATGTTTGTTAGTTATAATTAAGTAAAGCTTTAAAAAAGTACGATTTATTACATCAAAAGATTTTATAAATGTGAATCATCTATAAAAGTTTCACCGCCGCCATGGTGCCATTTAGGAGGAAATTGGAAGACTATTGTGTTTATTTGCATATATGGTAATACATCATCATGACAAAATGATGCTAAGTACGTGCACCTTTCACATGTGTCTCGATCATCTCCAAATTAAAAATGCTTTTTGTGTATGTCTAAGAAGTGTCAAACATTTGGGTAATTGTCAAAAAAACGTCCTAAACGTATTACAAGACAGTCAATTCAGTCATAAACTTTTTAATTATGCCAATTTAATCATAAACCTTTACGATTTGCCAATTTTATCCTAAATATTTTAATTGTGTCAAATTGGTCCTAAACCTTTTGAAAGTGCAAATTAACCTATATATTAAGAGCCAACATAGTGCAAGTACAATCAAAGTATCCCTAAATCGAAGTAGCAATTTTGCTCAAAAAAATTGGACAACTAGCTAAAAATGCTACAATCTTTTCGATCATCAAAGATGAAAAGCGAAAGATAAGGGCAGGTACTTAAGGAATTTTTTAATCAAATGATACACTTGATCAAGGAATATAGGGGATAAGACATACTTCTTTCTTGACTTGAGGGATCATCCTTCTTTGGTCTAATTATGAGCATGATGAGGACTTTTGACAGATGTTGGGAGATGAAAGGCTTTGGTGGTTAGACTCGCAACAATCGCGATCATGACATGACAATGCTAAGTATGTGCACCTTTTACATGCGTCCCAATAGTCTCCAGATTAAAATTGCTTTCATGTATGTCTAAGAAGTGTCGAATATTGTTTTCAGGGTTACTAAGTGGGAATCAATTGTTGTTTAGAGCATACGAGGGAAAGATATTTCAAATATAAGGATATTCTTCAAACATATACTTAACCTAAAATTATTCATAAGCCTGTGGCAAAACACATGTTAACATAACTAATTTTGACAAATTGGGAGATGTGGGGGTTCATCTAACTAATTATTCATAAGTCGGATGATTTTTACCTGTTTCAACAAGTGACAAAGGCGGAACTAAGTCCTAAAAATTCGGTGAGACTAGCTCATAGGTTTGAGGGACAAAGGTGCACTGCATATAAAGGTCCAAAGCATGTTGGGCCTGAGTTGTCTCGAGAAGCACTTTTTTTTTTCTTATTTTACTTCCTTAAATGATCTCGCCCGTTTATAAGTCAATCGTTTGAAGTATGCCATAACGGTATCAAATCATGAGACACAATGGTTATCATTATTACATTAAGATATTAGACCATTCCATTTTTCATGTGTTTACTTTGATAGAGTTTGAGAGGGCTAAATTGTATGTCGGGAAGTGATTCTTAGCCAACAAAAACTCCATCTTCCATTACTTTTCCTTAACGATTAGTGGAAATGCAAATGCTAATCTGGGTATTAGCATCTGGCTTCACGACAAGGATAGGCCATATTGCACTGTCCTTCCATCATTGACTCAAATCGTTTCTTGCTCTGGACAGCAATGTGTTTGATGATCACTTTCAATTCTGAACTTAGGTGGAGGTCCATCCTTTTTTACTTTAATGACCAAATTCAATATGCAGGCCCAATAATAAAATCATTGGTACTTCTCATTTAATGTATGGATGGCTCACCACGGAACATGAGAATTTATTTGGAGCTAAGTACTCCTCTATCTTTGCGGCATTCATTTCGCGTCATTTTAAGTAATCATCACCGTACATGTTCATTGATTGAACTACACTTGAGGCGAAGCTAAAAAGTATCGCGAGGGCATCTACAAAAATAGATGAAATGAGGGTTTTGGGGTGTACACGTATCTCTCTTTTGATCCCTAATTTCGTTGTTTTTGTCATTTTATATTCGGAATAAGAATTTAATTGCTTTTATCGACAAAATTACAAGTTATGCTTTATGCTGTTCAAATCTATGTTTATTTCCATCTTCATTGTAGAATATTCACATTTCTTTTCCTGAATAATGGAGATCTCTAGAAAAGGTTGTTCGAAGTTATTTCAATTTTTGCCATTTATGTAGCTTTGCGACTCTCTTTTAAGTGCGTTTTCTCGACTTTATTGCATAAAGTAACTTGTATGCTTGGCTTAGTTTTAGTATTAAACCAAAAAAATTACTTACCATAGGGGATCGTATATTTAAATGCCGAGATATTATAGGGAATTTAAAATCCTATTACATATACTAATTAGCTGTCTTCTAAATTATGAAGTGCTTGATATAAAAATTAAAAATCAATATTGTACATATGAATAATTCGTGCTTGAGAAATTTAATTACGAATAAATGTAGAACTTAATTGTCAACGGAATATGCGGCGCTAAAAAGGCGTAACGAGATTGCTCACCCTTCCTCACATGTAATCGACTGTTTGAGCTCTAAACTATAGATTGTTTTTTTTTGGGGGGAGGGGGGGCAATTCCAAAAAAGTCTTAAACCTATTCAACTATGTCAATTCATTTCTTAACTTTTTTTTTTGCCAATTCAATCTTAGACCTTTTACATTTATGTCAATTTAGTTCATCAGGCAAATTTTGGCTGGTCGGCGTTAATGTGGACGCTGATCGACACTAACGTGAACAATTTTAAATAATATATTAATATTTTTTGATTTTGTTTTGGTAAAGAATATTTTTTGAATTTTTATTTATGTTTTTTTTTTTCTTTCTCTTTCTTTTTCCTTCGTCCCATGGTTAGTCGTTGGACCTCTGCGACTGGCTAGAGGCTAAGGCCGATGAGGTTGACCTCGCCCTCGCCATGGTTGGGCGAGCTCAACCTCACCCAGCGACGGGGAGGTTGAGCCTCGCCATATTTGGGTGTTGCTCTTCGCCCACGATAGCGAGGGCGAGGACGAGCTCAACCTCATTCGGCCATGGCGAGGATCAACCTCTCTCGCCCTAGCCTTTGGTCGGTCGCTGGACCTCGACAATTGGCCAGAGGAAGAAGGAAAGAAAAAAAATAGAAAGAAAAGAAAATAGGGAAGAATAAATAAAAAATTTGAAAAAATATTAAAATATTATTAAAAATTATACATATTAGTGCTTGTTGTGCCATATAGAACGGCTGGCATCCATATCAGTACTAGCTGGCCAAAATTGGCTTTTTGGACTAAATTGTCACAAATACAAAAATGTTTAAGCTTTACCAAAAAAAAATACAAAAATGTTTAAGATTGAATTGGCAAAAAAAAGTTTAGGACTGAATTAGTATAATTGCAATAGGTTTATGACTTTTTTGGGTAATTTTCCCGATTTTTAGGCATGTATGCATAAGTGATTCGGTGACTTTCTATTAATACCTAGGGCTATGTCTCCGATCACCTCAGTTATTTTAAAAAAATATTTCAATAAATGATTGAACGTATCACTTATAAAAATCAATGAACAAAAACTATATTCATTGTCCACGAAAATGTTTGGACATAAATTATTTTTGATAATAAAAATATTTTTTATCGACTAATTATTTCTAGGGATGACAAACGATCATTTATGAAAAAATATTTTTTATTTTATTTATTTTGGAAAATATATATCGCCTTAAGTCCTTCTAAAGTCGAGAAAGGATTGAAACCGATTGATCTCCATTCACTCCCATCGCCACAAATTGGTGGTTACTGCTACTCCGTCACGTACCCCACTCATGATCCTGTTTAGTCTATTTATAATGTTTGGGAATAAGATCCTTTTCAAAACACCTAATGCGAGTATTGACTAATCTCGGGATTGCATTGAGTTATTAGCTACATGGACATGCTACGGACAGTCAAGCACTTAAAAAGTTAAAAGCACGAAACAAGAAAAAGATTAAAGCACTTTTACCCAAATATAGAACGTTGTGTAATATTGTGTATAAATCATGTCATTATACAAGGATGACTACAAATTTTCGTGAGTCCATGAATGTGTGGGAGAATATGTGGAATCCTATGTTGATACTGAAAAAAATTATGGTGTGAGATACGAGAGAATATATATTGTTATTTTTCTTTAAGAAAATTGTAAAAAATTCCGGTTTTGTTATGATAGAATCTAAAATGACGTCATTACGGATTTAAATAAATTATATCTATATTTTATACAAAACAAAGATGACCTCTTACTCTTAAGGCAAACACAATTCTTCATTTCTTACCCAAAATAGGGAAAACACCACCAAAAACTCAAAACTATGCCACTTGTGATAAATTTACTCTGAACTTTTTTTTGTGACACAAAAAAATCTCAAACTATACCACTTGTGACATATTTATCCCACAATACTTTGGCCCAAGGGCGTTTTCGTTTTTTTTTCCTTTTTTTGTTTATTTTTTCCTTTTTTTTCTTTCTTCTCTCTTCCCTCCGCTGGCCACGGTGGAGGGAAGTTGGCAAGGGCGGCCCTCGCCGGCGCTGGGGTTGGGTGAGGGCTGCCCTCGCCGAATCTGGTGAGGACAACCCTCGCAAGCGTTAAGCGAGGACAGCCCTTGCCCAACCCTAATGCTGGTGAGGGCAGCCCTCGCTGGCTTCCCTCCGCCGGTCACGGCAGAGGGAAGAGAGAAGAAAGAAAGAAAAAACAGAAAAAGGGAAAAAGATGAAAATGCCATTGGACCAAAGTATTATGGGGCAAATATGTCACAAGTGACGTAGTTTGGAGTTTTTCGTGTCACAAAAAAGTTCAGGATAAATTTATCACAAGTGACATAGTTTGAAATTTTTTATGGTATTTTCCCCTCCAAAATATTCTCAATTAGGTATTTGATGAAAATTCTGTGCGTACATCAATAATTCTATTTTATCTCTTATGTATGTCAATTTTAATATTTGAATCTTTTCTATCTTATGTACTCTTACAGAAACAAAAATTTCAACTCTTGGAGCATTTTTTCTTTCCACATATATGTGCAATTTCTTCATATCGTGTCAATAATTCTTTAATCACTAGTTTATTTCACAATAATATGATTTTGAAATTTATAAGTGTCAATACTTCTATGCAAACACGCAACTATGTGCATGTTTGTTAGTCATAATTAAGTAAAGCTTCCATATTAAAAAAGTACGATTTATTACATCAAAATATTTTATAAAGTTTTCATTGCTAATAATTAACATAGATGTGAATCATCTATAAAAGTTTCACTGCCGCTGTGGTGCTATTTAGAAGGAAATCAGAAGAGAATATTCATTGCTTTCATGCACACCGAGTTTGTTTCTATATGAGTTAGGATTCAAAACTAAGTTTGTTAAGGCCTTGTTTTACTCGGACAATACACATAATATGTTTGACGAAATGTCACTTAGTAGTTCTTGAAATGTAATGGCCGGATCCATGAAACGACCTAGGTGTTCTGGTTCCCGGGTGGGTCCTAGAATTAAGAGGCATTTCTCAATTTCCAGTTTGTGGAACTAGCCCCATACAATGCGTATATTTATGCATGAAAAGCCTTTAATTATGAAAGGAAGGGTGCTTTTTTTTAAGTGCATAAATGCGGAGGAGATGTAAATTTCACCGAAAATCACATATGCATGTGTATAACATCAAAGCACTTTTCCTCTAGCCACTTGCGGGGTTATTAGAAGCGCGCAACAGAAATCCAATACCTTTATCCAGAAAGATTGATAAGAAGGAGCTTAAGTCCGAACTCGCTAACATATATAGTTGGCCCCACTGGACCAACTCTTCAACATGGAACTTTTTATGGTGCAACTCATGCTTGCATCTCAATACTAGTCACGGTGATAGGGCTCGTTCTACCTTGGACCGACGTGTAAGAGTTTTTTTTAATGTGGACTACTTTAATTGAGATTGTAATTTACAGTTTTACGGAATTGATCTAAAAAAGTAAGATATAAAGATGTTTAACTAGTTTAATATGTGACTAACTAGTATGGGCCTAGTAAAGCCCAACTTATAATGAGAGGGCCTATGACTGAAAACTCTATAATGTTCAAGTCTCTCTTTTAATGCTGATGCACAAACATCCTTGTATGAGGAGCAGTTACAGAAGGCGAGAGACAGTCTCATTGAGCAAGTAATATAAAAGGTAATAGAGAAGAGAATCACTTGCATATCGTTGCTATTATGAGTCAACAATAATGAATTTCAAATTAGGATCGCAAATCCTTTTATTCTCTATTACTATGTTTTAGATTTTAACTGTGACGATCTTGAAGTGCCGTTTTCGCGGCTTACACGAGGAGTCATGAATGTGGCACCGAGCGACGACCCCTCGGGAGTACAAATCCTAACAATGGGTAACGTCCAAAAGTTAAAAAGGACAACGAGGTGGAAAGGGATATTAGAAGTAATTTAGAAATGGAAAAAAGATCAAACCTAACACGATGACTCGGGAACCATGAAGACTGGCCTTTTCCGTTTCTCCACAATAAATTGACAGGGTGGTTGGTAGTTTCTATAACTCCTTCGTACCGTGATGTTTATCGATACGTCCACGTAGCCCAGCTCTAAAGTTACACAGCTGGGAAACCAAATGGGTCCTCCGTGAACTCTCTCTTTCTATTTTATGTGGGAAAGTGAAAGAAAGTTCTATTATCTCAAAAGGGTGTTCACATTGCGTGGCCAAGAGCACAAAAAATTTGGTGGCTATGATAAATTATGGGTTGGAAAATTAGAAATTTCCTTCTCCAGTGGGCCATTCACACAAGTGGTTGTTGCGTTTCCCACGTACGCATTTCACAATTTTAAGGATGGATAGCAAAAAACCAAAATTACAATAATAATAGTAATTGAGTGGCGGTGTTAGAATAGAACCGGGTTCAGATCCGATTTATTTCACATGCTTCACACCTCGTTTGTCCCATTCCATGTGTTGTTCCTAATTCGACTTGCATGTGAGAAGAGCGTTAGGTATCTCAACTTGTTTACCTAATGCATATGCACTTTATATTTGTATATGCAGTCTTCCTCTATCTATTAATTCAATTTGTTGGATTGAATATGCTAAGGCATTCTTTTTCCGTGTAAAATCGAGGGTAGTAATCAAGCCTCAATCTATCAACAAAGTGACATGGAGTGGCAAAAAGAATACCGACGATTTTGAATTGTTTTGTTTGTGAATGAAGGTGATTGAGATTTTGAATTATTCTATTTTGTGTGACAATGATACCATGAAAGAATACTCGGAAGAGATCCATAACATGGGAGGTTGGCACTCTACTTGCTATCACCCTTTTAGAGAGAGAGAGAGAGAGAGAGAGAGAGAGAGAGAGAGAGAGAGAGAGAGAGAGAGAGAGAGAGAGAGAGAGAGAGAGAGAGAGAGTACTTCTGTTGAGCAGAGTATTTTTTGAACCAGCCCAACCTCATGACTCATTCATAAGTTTTCATAACTCAAAAGACGAAATCGAGCGGGACGTGTATTGTGCGTGTATTGCATCCTCATATACTGATACATAAATATACAAATATCTCATTGGTTTCGAGATCCAAAGAGAGAGAGAGCGTGTGTGCGGAGAAGTTATTACATAGACTTAGTGTCTATGCAAATTATTATAAGTCAATCATATTGTGCGTCGCATTAGAAGGCCCATCCTTTTGATGGTTACGATGGTATTAGTCTATATAGAACGAGCCCGTGTATTATTTTTCCGCGTGTGCGTGGCGGGGCCTATGTTATACAAGCAACTTCTGTGGTATTCGTGGCCGAACTTCAACTATAAAACGAGTCCACGCCCAAACAGACGCGCACATCATTTGCTAACAAAAAGATTCATATCCATTCCTCGCACCCGCGGAGAGAGAGAGAGAGATGGGGAGAGAGTGTCATCCCACGTTGAAGGGCATAATCAGAGCGGAGAGAGAGAAGAGGCTGTTCAGGCGCGGCTTCTCCTTGCGAGAGATGGAAGCTCTTGCCGCCGTCTGCGAGACGGTGTTCCCTCCGTTGAGTGCGGAGGCGGCAGCGGCGGCGGCATCGGCAGTGGCGGCGGCTGCCATGGCAGCAGGAGAGTTCGAGGGAAGAACGGACAGAGAAGAAGAAAGAGCCGACGAAGCCGTCCGCTTATTTTATGAATCATCTGGCTCTCAAGCTCCGGTGCCTCACGAGGTAACTAAATTCCATGTCTTCTCTCTCTCTCTCCATTCGAAAGATGCTACCTTGAATTACAAAAAAAAAAAAGATCAAGTGGACAACTTTTTGCGATGTTTGTGATTTTGAGTTCTTATGAAATCAACTATTGTTCTCGCTAAACGGACAATCATATTATCATGGATCATCACGGTATACCATAGCTGGTAAAATTCATGGTTTGGTTCATGGTCTCATAAACTCTCTCCCTCTATTTGGATTTTTGAGAAGTAAAGCCACTTCCATGCGATTAAGAGCGTAATCAGAAAGCAAAGCAGCGATTAAGAGCTTGATTCGGGTGCGACAGAGCTCAAACCGAGTCAATAAAGGGTTGCGGTAACTTCTTTCGTTAGCCCCGACAGGAGAGTGGCCAGGCCTTTAACTCATAGATTGGTCCTGCTCACAGTAACATTTCATTACATTTTTAACACCCCCACTTGGCCATAAGTCCATGTCGCCGTGCTTGGCATGACGATACGGGGATCTTGTATCTCAAGAAGGGAGGATCTGACAATTCCATTCCCCCGGGGCCCCCTAATTTGTTGCGGGTCGCCCCCGACACCGACACCGACACTGACATGATGAATAAGAAGTGGGAACCCAACAAACGTATGAAAGAAGGATGTGGATTGTATTGCAGGTGGCGGAGCTTCTAGGGAGGAGGGGACTGATCGAGGCGCTGGTCCTGGTGCGGGTGGTCCTGTGGGTCCTGTCGACGAGGCTCGGCACGATGCTGCTGTGCGGCTCGCTCTGCATGGGCAGGCGATGGCCTTACATTAACACGTTCTCGAGCATGGGCATGGACCGGCGGGAGAAGGTGCTGCGGAGATGGCTCAACCATCCGTTCCTCACGCCCGTCCGGTTGGTCTTCATGTATCTCAAAGTCTCGTGCCTCTACGTCCTCTTCTCTCGGGTAATTCGTTCACACTTCCTTGGTTCTCGAGCAAACTTACCAAGTCTTCGTCATATGATAAAGGCAGGTCAGCAATTCATAGCATTAACCCACCTAACCCTACATGATACAATTAGTTGTTAAAGGGCGGATTAATCTCGGCTTATTATAATTTACAAGTTAAGCATTTTATATGATTAGTAGAAAAATTGGAGATTAGTAAAAAAAACCATAATTGAGATCAAATGTTGAATTCTTAGCACACATGCCTTGACAAGGACACCCACAACAATATAATAGATCAAGTTGTCGGGTATTAATGATTCGTGAAAGAAATATCAACTAGCTTATTAATCACCGTATAAATAGCTCAAAATGAAGTGTTAATGAGCATATAAATCCATAATTAAGGTTATTAACGATGGCACGATGCTAACTCATATAAAAGTCATCAATTTCACACTAGTCTAAGATACAATCCCTCCCCACTTTCAAATAATCACAAAAAGAAAAACACAAAGATAATTTAAGATGATTGTTCCATCCAATAAATATTTCTTAGATATTGAAGTTGAATTCAAATCTTGAATGCTAATCTAATCTGTTTGTAACGTCAATTTGAGACGTACCACCAATTTCTATCTCAAATAACAAGTGATGAGAGAGAGCTAGCAAGGAAAATCACCTTCCAATTCATATCTTTATTTCATGGCCCAAAATGCACCATTACACATGGAAAAGAGTCAATTCAGATTGATTCAGTCTGTTGAATTTCTCTTCGTTTGACGCCTTCAAACTAATTAAGGGAAAAATGTCAAAAAAGTTCTACACCTTTGCCAATTGAGTCCTAAATTTTTTTTATACTAATTGAGTCTTAAACCTTTTGTCTTCGTGCAAATTCAGTCTTTCCGGCTATTTTGATGGAATTTTGCTGATGTGGATGCCGGTCGGCCTACGTGGCATGATCGGTAGGCCGACCGGCGCTGACGTGAATAATTTTTAATAATACTTTAATTTTTTTTTAATTTTTATGATTATTTTTCTTTTTTGTTTTCCTCTTCTCCCTCCTTATTCCAGCCAGTCGCCAGTTTGACGACCTACTAGAGACCAGAGGTCGGCCACCGGCAAGGCTTGCCCTCGTCGGATGGGCGTGAGGGCGACCTTGCCGACCATGGGCGACACTCACCCTTGCCAGCGACGACGAAGGCAAGCCTCGTCTAGCTGCTGGCAAAAGCGGTCGGCCATGAGTGAGGCCTAACCTCACCGGATCTGGAGAGGCCCAACCTTGCCCAGCCACGACGAGGGTGAGCATTGCCCATAGCCGGCCGCCTTCGCTAGTGGTTGGACGAGGGCAAGCGTCGCTCATGGCCGGCCGCCCTCGCTAGTGGCTGGGCGAGGCCCGACCTCTTCGGATTTAGTGAGGTCGAGCCTTGCCCATGGCCGGCCACCCTTACCCAGCCATGGTGAGGGCGAGCGTCACCCATGGCCAGCAAGGCCACCTTCGCGGCCATCCAGAGAGGGCAAACCTCGCCGGTGGCCGGCCTCTGGTCTCTGGTAGGTCATCGAACTGGCGATCAACTGGAGTAAGGAGGGAGAAGAGGAAAATAAAAAAGAAAAAGAAAAAAAATTCAAAAAATATTAAAAATTATCTGTGTCAACGTTGGCCGTGCCACATAGGCCCGTCGGCATTCACGTCAGCAAAATCCGATCAAATTAGCCGGAAAGATTAAATTGGCACTATATCAAAAGGTTTCGGACTCAATTAGTATAAATACAAAGATTGAGGATTTTTCTGACATTTTTCCTAACTAATTAATGACAGACACCCAAGATGCTCTATCACTTCTGGTGTTCCACGTTATGTCTGAATGATAAGCTGAAAATGTCCCCACTCCCCGGCCGACATCTCGAATGCACTTTCTCTCGTTCTATAAAATCTTCTAGATAAAAGTTAGGGATAACCCACCTAACTTTCGGGGTAGTACATCTTTGTCTCGACAACTAAGTGCTGGGCAATAGGAGAAAAACTAAATTGACTTAACTACTTTTAATAGAAAAAAGAATATCGGCAGTAATATTGGACAATTAAAGTTTGATTAATAGGGCCGCTTCAATAGAGCTAAATAAAATATTTTAAGAAAAAGAATAAACACTGGTTACATGCAAAGGGAAAACGCCTCAATAGCTAAAAAGGTCAAAAGACAGAAATTGTTTATCATTATGTATATTTAAAGAGTTAATTTAACGTTAAAAATGATTGATTACAAAATATTTAAAATTATAAAAGAAAATGATGCTCTCAACTCATGAAAGGAAATGATTAATCGAAATCCAAGGTGATGTTTTATAAATCTTTTATTGATGATCTTTTCTTGCATCAATTAACCATTTGAAATTACATGTCGATTTTTGTTATTTTACCTTGTGGATATTGATGTCTTTTTTATTCAATTGTGTTTCTTTTTGTTAAAATATCATACTAGTCCTATTAATAATTTATCAATTCTGACGCTCTTTCTATTTAATAAGACTGCCGTTTTCTTCTTTTTTCTGATATTCATAGTTTTCGTTAATTTGTTTTTCTTCATTTTCTTTTGTCTGTTCATTTCTTTATCGAGACAAAGATAAAAGAGAAATTTCCATGAAAAATATGAGATGAAAATACATATTTACTGCTTAAAAGTTGTGCATTGCACATGTGAACGGAAAATATAATAGAGGATTAACATTTTAAAGTTTGATACAAATGGAAAGTGTATAAATTCAATGGTGGGATATTCTTGGTAGGGTTGTAACTTAGAAATGTCGTTGTGAGATTTTCAAACTACACATTGTGCAAGTGACAACGAAAGAATAATTTATTATTGGCGAGACTTTCGTCTTCATAATAATCTCTTCTTTTAATTTAGGCGACTATCTTGAAGATGGACACTTGTGGGGATTATGCTATTAGGAAAGATTTATCTTCCACTGACAATTAATGTATTGGAATATAATCTTTTTACACTATAGTTTACAAAAAATTGAAAATGAAGTATATTCATAACTTAGGGGAGAGCCCACTTGTGTAGAGGCACATGAACATATATGACCCATATGATTTATGAGAAAATTGATGAGACCAAATTGCACCAACTACCCCATTTAATCAGGGGTGAGCGGTTCCCGGTCCGGTCCGGTTCTAAGGTGGAACCGGGAACCGGACCGAGAGAACTGGTTCTCAATTTTCGGAACCGCGAACTGGACCGGTTGGTTCTAGGACCAAGAACCGGATTGGACCGTTGGTTGAGTCCGGTTCCGGTCCGGTCCAATGGAACAGGTTACTTAGAGTTTAGGGTTTTTTTTTTAATCAAACACTTAAGGTTTTGTTCACATTTTACTAATTTTTGCCAATAAATTTATGTCAATGAAGTTCACTTAGGGTTTAATTCACATTTTACTATTTTTTTTATCAATGAATTTATGATAATGAAGTTCACTTAGAGTTTAGTTCACATTTTGTTAATTTTTTTAAAGAAAAAAAATAAAAATATATATTAAATAGTCGGTCCGGTCCGGTCCAGTTCCCCCTTGGAACCGGGAATCGAACCGCTCGGAAACCGGTTCCTTTTTTAGGAATCGGGAACTGGACCGATAGTCCCAAGAACCGAACCAAACTCGTCGGTCCAGTCCGGTCTGGTCCGGTCCCGGTTTGGGCGGTCCAAATTGCTCACCCCTACATTTAATGCACACGCATCCATGTATAGGCACTCTCCTAAACATATGCATCATTTTTTTTTTCACGTGTAACTCGTTTTTGGGTTTCGGATCTAGATGAAAGGATGGAGCCTGACAATTCGATCTTGATTAATTTCGCGAGATACGGAGATTGGTTTATAAAATTGGGTCACAACGAAATGTGATAAACCTTTATCGATGCTTGAACATTACTCCTTCATTTTAAATCTACTTATGTATATACACACTCAATTTAAGCCAGGTTTCACATATAAAACACAACATGAAGAAAAATCAAGCTAAACATCTAATGGTAAAATTACCAAAAAAGTCCTGCACCTTTTGATAAATTATCAATCGAGGCTTGAGCTTGCAGATCCCGGTGAGGCTTACCTTCACCGCACCTACGTCAGCAATTTCTAGCCAAAAGTAACTAGTATGACTATATTGGCAAATTGTCGAAAAGTTTATGACTCAATTGGTACAATTTCCGACAAAAAAAATTGACACAATTGAAAGGTCTATAACTAAATTGGCGCAGGTGGAATAGATTTGCAATTTGTTTTTGGTAATTTCCCCAGCAGACACTTGTGGATAAGAGAACATGCAGAAGTAAAACAAATTCTCAAGCATTCTCATTTCACTGGGTCTCCATTTGCATAGTGCAAGACAGCTCACGCGGATGATTGAAAAGCTTTGCAAAAAAATGGAGGACGAGTGAAACCACCGTCAACTCGCCCGATCATCACCGATCCTTATTCACCAGCTTTAATTTATATTTTCAGTCAGTTTCGCTCCCAAAACTAGTCATGACTTCTTTGGCTTCCATGCATTGGCATCTTCTGTACACCCTCTGTCCAATCTCTTCATGCCAAATTTCACCTGGCTTGATTCTTGTGAAGATTCTATGCTTGTGAAGATTCTTAGGTTTCTGCACGTTTTGGTAAAAAGGACTTGTTCTCCAGTTCGAAGATCGTTTTGGAATGGAAAGAGACACTTGACCAAATTTTACCATTCTTGCCTGGTCATATCTCATCAAACTATTATTTTATTGAATATCCTTCTTGTTCTAGATTGTCTTTTTTTTTTTGGTAAGGTAAGAATATGCATTGCTTTTCAAAACACCATATAAAAAAAAAAAAACTAGGCCAAAACCAAACTCCTGACCCAATTAGGACATAAAAATGTCCAGACAAGGTCAAGGATGGTTTAGCAAGAGCTAAACAACAAGATCTTGTTCTAGATTGTCTACTTTGCCTTTTTTTATTTTTAACATTTTACCTTAATTCTTGAGCTTTTCATGTGAATCAATTTAGGATGAGAGTAATAATATCAAAGCACTAATTCTGGTGAGAGTAGAGAAAAAACTGGGCACGTTGAAGTCATGCTCTAATTCTTAATACCGATCATTTTTATGGTACTGCTCAGTGTACTTGTTGTGAGTAATAAAATCTGAATGCTGACGGAAGCTGAGTAAAATCTCCAAAAATGAGGTACTAAAGTAAGCTCACAGTAACATTCGTGATGTCTTAACTTTTCACAGAAGATGAACAAGAATAGAACGATTCCGAACGATCCAAAGCACAAATTTGGCACAGAACAGACCAGATGAGTTTAATTGAAAACTGCCCCCGCAACTGAAAATCGTTACCTTAGTCGCTTGATGGTAATCGGTACTTCGATCAACGGCCTTTTTTATCTAGTCGAACTCCACCCATTGTTTTGTTTGCTGCATCTGTCCAAAGGAGAGGAGGGAAAAAAAGAGCCAACTAATACTAATAGCAGATGCTAGCTAATGAATCCTGAGGTCTATTCAAGATTCGCCCTTCAGGGATTTATCCTCTGTAATGCAAGATGCAGGGATTCTTGAGGATTAGCTCGAAAATTTTCCAATATTTATTTTCTGATCTTGCAGGTAGACGAGAAAGGCGAAAACCCATTATGGAAAGCGATTGGGTATCAAGTAGACGATGAGGAGGAATTGTCGAAACCTGAAAAGGGAAGGCCACTCGAGAAGGGAATCATAGAAACCATTTACTCTTCAGATCCAGACCTCCTCCAATCTCTCAAGCAAAAAGGCCTGGAAGTCACACAGGATTCCAAAAACAAGATTTACAGAATCAAGTGCGATGCCGTCATCGTGGGCTCCGGCTGCGGCGGCGGGGTTGCGGCAGCGGTGCTGGCGTGTTCTGGTTACAAGGTGGTGGTTCTAGAGAAAGGGAACTACTACACCCACAAGGACTACTCTTCCCTGGAGGGCCCCTCCCTGGACCAACTCTATGAATCAGGAGGCATACTGGCAACTTCCACTGGGAACATGCTGATTCTAGCAGGGTCCACGGTTGGAGGTGGATCCGCCATCAATTGGTCTGCGTCCATCAGGACGCCTGACACTGTCCTTGAAGAATGGGCTGACAAGCACGGGATCAAGCTCTTTGGCAGCAAAGAGTATGCCTCTGCCATGGACATTGTGTGCGAGAGGATTGGAGTGACAGATCAGTGTGTGGAACAGGGCTTTCAGAATAAGGTCCTTCGAGAGGGATGTGAGAAGCTCGGCCTTGAGATCAATGCGGTGCCACGGAATTCCTCGGAGGGCCACTATTGCGGCTCTTGTGGCTACGGCTGCAGGAGGGGAGACAAGCAAGGCACCGACAGCACCTGGCTGGTGGATGCAGTGAATCATGGCGCGGTGATCCTATCAGGATGCAAAGCTGAGCGGCTCGTCTTTGAGATGAACATTCCTGGTAGAGTGCGAAGAAAGAAATGCATTGGGGTGATGGCGAAATCAATGAACAGCGATATCAAAAACGTCCTGCAGTTTGAGGCCAAGGTAACCGTTTCGGCATGTGGGGCCCTTCTGACACCGCCTCTCCTGATCTCGAGTGGACTAAAGAACAAGCATATTGGCCGGAACCTCCGTCTCCACCCAGTGGCAATGGCCTGGGGGCATTTCCCTCAGGACTCGAGCTTGCAGCTCAGTGGCACATCCTACCAGGGTGGGATAATCACGTCAATCCACAAGGTCATCGAGGGAAATTCATATCCAAAAGTGCAGGCCATCATCGAGACCCCCTCACTTGGGCCTGCATCATTTGCGGCGATGTGCCCTTGGGAGTCGGGCCTTGACATAAAGGACCGGATAACCAAGTATGCGAGGACCGCCCACTTCATCACGATAATCCGGGACCGGGGGCGTGGGGAAGTGACAAGGGAGGGAAATATAAGCTATAAGCTGGACTCGGAGGACAAGGTGAATCTCGAGGTGGGCCTGCGGCGATCACTCAGGATCTTGATCGCCGCAGGAGCAGACGAGGTGGGGACCCACCGGAGTGACGGCCTCAGGATGAAGTGCAGGGGAGGGACTTTCAGTGAGGACCAAGTGGAGGAATTTTTGGGCAGAGTCAGTGTAGAAGATGGCCCATTGGCCATAGGTGAGAGGTGGGAAATTCACAGTTCTGCCCATCAGATGGGGAGTTGCAGGATGGGAATCAACGAGAAGGAAGGTGCAGTGGATGAGAACGGGGAGAGTTGGGAAGCTGAGGGTCTGTTTGTGTGTGATGCTAGTGTTTTGCCCACCGCCATCGGTGTCAACCCAATGATCACCATCGAGTCCACAGCTTATTGTATCGCCAAGAGAATAGCTGAGTATTTGTCGGCGGAGGAATTGCTGAAATCACCCAAGTTAAGGAGTGACATTTCGATGAATGATAAGTGAGTGTTGGGCAGCCCAGATGTACAAACCATTCTTTTGTTGTATAATTTGTTAAGTTCACATATAAAAAGTCCAGGTGTTGCAGACAACTTAAGGTGTCGTAGGAGTCGAATTAAGAAAACAAGCATAGAACCCGAATTACTAATCGACTTTATGAGATTCTATGTGAATTTGTTAGGTAGATCACACCCGATCTGAAATTTTCTGTTCGTTCCAACTCACTGGAGTTGTTCCCTCTCTTTCTTGGAATTGCTTTATGCTTCAGGAAAACATCTCAAGAACTCGATGTCACTACCCTAAAAGGAGTTGAACAAATCACAGAACAAAGGGCAAGATGCAATTAGCATTCCTCCATCACTAAACAAGTACAAGAATGCTCGAATATGCAACACAATGAATGAACACGCTTGGCATCCTTCATCCTCTTACATGCGGAGTCGGGACCCCTTTATGACAAAGCATCTGATCTCATTCTATACATACATAAATTGATAAACCAAATTGTACATACAGTTACAATTGAAGCAGAAGTTGATTAGCGCTTAATGGTTAAGGGCAGCAGCAGAATTTCTCATCGTCTGCCTCTAAATGTAAGTGAAGTATGACAGCTTTGCCTCTGTATAGTGGCTTAATTTAGTCATCCGAGTCCATCTCTCTAAATGGTAAAGGAACCGTCTTCACTGCTTGGAACTTCCTGACATTGTTCAAATGCTCATTCTCCAATCTGCATATTCATTTCTCAATGAAAATTAGTGGTGGATGTTTAAAGAAAATGACATTTAAACTTCTGGCTAATTTGGTTCATAGGGCCTAGGACAACGAACTGAACAGAAGCACAAGAGGAGAAGGTAGCTCGAATGTACCTGTAGAAGTTCCAGTGTCCTCGATGAATCACTTCCAATGAAGCCAGGAACAAATCTAGCAAGTGCGATTCGACAACTGCCAAACGGAATTGCAGAACTGTCTCTACCCAAGCAAACCTCAGAACCGTGTTCAAAGCCTACAATAGCAAAGATTACTCGTCAATTGTCATCACTAAGTATTTCTTTCAGTATGGATCTACGTTTTACCAAGTGAAATTGACATTGTAATAGATGCTAACTGAAGCAAAATCTATTGTCCTCTTAATAATTAATGATGTTTTAATTTTTCTTGGGATAGATTGGAATTGGAAGGAATAAGGAACTTACGATGGAAATGAAATAAATGCTTTTGTTGTTGGGGATTAGATCATCTCTGAGCCAAGAATTCTTGGATCTTCGGTTAAGGACACCCCAATCTTTGATGAAATCCCAAAAGAGCTGATAGAACATAGCCACTGTCTAGGTCACCACGACTACTATCAGCCATGGCATCCCCTCCTGACGGGCATACGTGAGCCTTGCTCCAGCTGCCACCATCGCTGAAACATACTTCCCCATGTTTGCCAGATGGTTTGCATCGCCCTCGTCAAACCATCTTCTCGCACACTTGAGTGTGAACAAGAAACGCCAAGATCTCAGCTAATACAATTGAAGTTAGCTCATAATCATTTGATGACTTCATTTGTGGATGGATGTAGATTACCTGCATGGCACGCCAATAGTACGGCAAGAATGAGATCACGTAAGTGAGTTCTCTATAAAATCGCCCTGATTTACAGGTCTCGTATTGGTGTGTTCTGAAGCTTCCAGCAAGAAAATAGCAGGCTGTTGATTCCATGTGCCTCAGTAATGGGATCTGCAGTGACAAAGGAACAAAATGTGTATAGATTCCCAATGAACATAAGAAAACAAAATTGAATATATAATGGTGTTATTGCAGAAAAATGACACTGGCGAAATTCACAGGATGACGTTTATTGTACCTGACTGGTTAGTTGGTCAGCCATGAAAAAGTCTACCATCAAAACCTGCATTCAGTTATGTCAACTTCAAACCAATTCAGAGAGTGTGATTAAATTGTCTATTGCAAAATTCTTCAATGCATTTGAAGAAGCAAAAAATGTACCTTACAGAAAGGAGAGCAGATAATGTTACGTGTGACCTGAATGAAACAGTACCGAGTCGGACGATAGAAGACATTGAATGGACATACCACCAGCAACAATATATAAACCTGCAAGTGAAAGTAGAAAAAACTGAGACGAAATTCTTCATATGTCCAATCACAACTTGGTCCTTGCAATGAAATTGGGGGAAGTTTTTGTACCAGAAGGAGGACTCCCGAGATGGGGTTAGCCTGGATTGACGAGAAACCATTGGTGCGCAGGAGGAGGTGAACGACTGTCATGCTGACCACGGTCATCATGGAGGTGGTGCAGATGAGGAATGTGTCTCGGTACTTGAGCGCTGTGGTGGGCGAGAATTCGCATATGAAGTTGCAGTTGATTCGAGTTTGCTTCCACGCAAAGAGGTTGCATCCATACATTAACAGGTGCAAGCTGAACAATGCAAAGGCACTGCACAATACACAGCTTGTCAGTCATATTTGTGTGAAAATTCAGTTCCGTGTACTTATTAAAATGTAGCATCAGTATGTAAAAGTGAAGCTACACTATTGTTGCACTGAATCATCAAATTTTGACACAAGTTGATTGGAAACGCTTACGCAAGACACGAGGAAATGATAGAACTCTGTACCTGAACACAGGGTACACAATGTCCACGTAATTAGGATAGGCTTTGGAGGAGAAAATGCCGGTTAAGTGCGCTAGTATTGCGTGTAAGCTAAACAATGTGACGAAACATCCTGTGAGTAATCCTGCAGACAGAGGGTGGATTGGCAGTTTTAGCGACGTTGGACTTATTCGCGGCCTATTGAACTTCCGGGACATTTAAGATTACTCAGATAAACTTCTAATTGTACCAATATCTAGACCGTTATCAACTTTGGTGCCAATTTAGTAAAGTTAAATGTCCAACTTGAGAGCGAGTTCGTAACTTGGGAGAGATTATTACCAACGAAAAACGTAACCATGTGAGAATCTCTTTGCTGGTGTGGTCTTAAGAACTTCATGGCCTTTTTCCTGTCATTGTTGGTGAAGTGCTTGGTGAACATGGACTCCACTTCGTCCATTAGTCTAATAACCTTGCACAATCACATGATAACTCCATTAGTAATTCTTAGGATAACCATAATCACCTTCAGCATGAAGTGCTTTAGAAATTTCCCTCGTGTACACAATCTGTGGAAATCCAGAAATTCTCAATAGGCTATCCAAGATAGAGGAACCCATTTCACAGATTTAGGTTAGAATCTGGAAATGAACCACTCTCCCATGCACACAATGAAATAAAACAT
The DNA here is from genome assembly GCA_031216285.1 of Syzygium syzygioides. Taxonomy (NCBI): domain Eukaryota; kingdom Viridiplantae; phylum Streptophyta; class Magnoliopsida; order Myrtales; family Myrtaceae; genus Syzygium; species Syzygium syzygioides. Next base: position 25,695,131 of record CM062249.1, on the reverse strand, counting down.
AAGAATTATTTAAAAAGAATTTTGTGGAAGAAAAGAGAAATACAGAAAGTGGGGATTTCTTCAGTTTATTGCAAATGTCCTGAATCGGCTACCAATTACCAATAGCAACATCTGAGATCATGAGGTACCTTGTCTGAGCTGACAAAGTGGGATTTCTTCACTTCTTTTAGATAATTTGTGGATGCTTGTGGACCTGCAACCTGTTCATTCAGTAAGTAAAAATCACCAATTTGGTCTAATTCTCCAGCTGTACGTTGAGCATCATGAATTGCTATAAATGGCAAAAGAAGCTCTAAATTCTTAACTGTGCTAACTCTATTTTCTACTCATATTTTTGAAATTAGAAAAAAACAGTATAATAATTCTATAATATTCAACTAAGTTATTTAATTATTATGCTAATTGTTGTTAGATAATATTAAAAAATAATTACATTCTATGAGATATCATAGTTGTATTCACATAACTATTTTATTAAGGAATTTGTTACAATTATGATTAAGTATGCTCATACGATATCTAATTATATTAACTGAATAAGTATCATAATATTGTTAATACCAATATTTGTATAAAATAATAATAATTTGGTAATAAATTATAATTATGTTTATTATTGGTAATTCCAAGATATATTTAACAATAAGAGGAGTACTTTGGAAATAGCTATCACAGTTTTGGTTGTACTAGCTATTTTAAATAATCTATAATACAGTCGATCATGTTACAGCTATTATAATATATTACAGCTATCATAACATATATGTAATGTAATCACAAGAAAATATTGTAATGGTAATAATACTATAACAGAGATGTTTGAGGCTGTAATGTAGTAAGTTGCTTTTGATAACCCATGAACACGGGCAGACAAACACACAAAGTAAAATATGTGATTGGAAATTCACTCTTTTGATTTTCTCCTACTCCTAATATTTTCCTAATTTAAAGGATCACGTCCAATTGAGGATAAGGTAAACGAACTCCGATAATACTCCGATGATAAGTTGAAAATTACATGCTTACCTTGTGGAATTTCTTTAAAATCTTTGTAAAAGCTGTAAAATATGGGTCCCCGAAAAAAAAAAAAGTCAACAAGTCAAAAGAAGGAGTAGTGATGTTCGGCCCTTTTTTAAGAAGCCCAGAGAGCACGAAACAGAACAGAAAAACAGAGAGGAAAAGAAGAGAAAAGAGAGGAAGAGAAGAAGAAGAAGAAGAAGAAAGGGAGGGTTTTGCGCTGCCCAGACCTCGCCTAGCCGATTTGACTTCGTATCGCAATGCTCGGTAAGTGCTCGTGCCCCTCGTTCGTTTGATCGGAGAAGTTTTCTGATTTAGGGTTTAAATTCAGAATTTTGGGAAATGTGAGTAGCGAAGTCTGATTTTTGAGTCGTTGAGCTGTGTATTTTTATAGAATTGGTAGTTTATAGTGTTGCGGAGCCGTGGAATTTTACGGAACCTGATTTGGACTTACAATTTGCTAGATATGAATTTTTTGAAGTTGAGTGCGCGTAGTGAACAGTGCACGAATAGTAGTTTTTAGGCCGATTTTCGTTGGTTTTCTGCTTGATTTTGGGACTGCCAAGTTGGGGTTCCTGTAGTGCTCTGAATAAGCTTTCTATTAACTATAATTTTGCTTAGAACAGAGTTTAGTGGAGAAAGTTCTGACGCAATTAAGTTTCGCGCTCAAGTTTCGCGTTGTGGACGAATTTGGATAATCGCTTTGGACGAGTGTTTTGGGAGCGTCTTTTAGTCGTTATATTAGCGTCTAAGCCTAGTTGAGCCGAATCGTAAATGAAGTATCATTTTATTCGGTTTTGATACCATTTTTCGGCTTATTGTTAGGTATTCGAGTGCGTCGGCTGGAGAAACTGCTATAGGTTAGTTTTCAGCTTTTCAAGGTGAGTGGTACTATTTCTTCTTTGAATTTGGAAAATCATATTTAGAAAATGATGTGTATTAGATATGTTACCATATAAGAAATGGCATTTTGATTGCATAAAATTGGATCGAGAATTTACTTCCATTTTGAGTATTTAAAATGAAAGATTATCTTTTGATTTTAGTTTGAATTTACTGAATGTAAAAGGGTTTGTGAAGCCTTTTGTGAAAGACTTATGAGGAGTTCTTGAGTTTGAATGTGATTTTTGAAGGGTTATATACCCGTTTGCGAAATGATTTTTGAATATTGGTGATTTTGATTTTGGATTGGATTTGCTGTATGGAAGGATGTGGATTTTGATGCTCAGTGTCTCTGTGAACCCAAATGAGGGGTTCTGGGTATGCGCATACTAGTCTAGGATATCTTTGTGGGCTGAACCACCGGCTTATAGTAGGTGGAGACCTTGCCAAGGGGGGAATCTTAGTCGCCTTTCACAGGGCGTTATCCGTGATTATACTTAGATTTCTGAGCATGAGATTGGCCAATGGAATAGACCATTGGCGTGTGCTTTCGACGAGATTGGCCAATGGATTTGACCATTGGTTTCTTCTTTGATATTATTAATTTGAATGAGCTTTCCTATTGTAAAAATGTGACGTTTAAAGTAGCATATAACTTATTTTGAACATGGAGTTTGTGATATGTTGGAATTGGGTTACTTGAGCTTTCGTTTGGTCTTATAACTGTGTGCATAGTGGGTACTCGATCTACTTAGAAGAAATGTATTACTCATTGAGCCGTGATAGCTCATTCCTCTCATCTAACTTGTTTTTCAAGTTCTTCACCGAGGCGCTAGTAGGCGTGAGAGTTCTGGTGTCGGGGAGGGCATTTTGATAGTTGAGAGTTTTTGGTACGAGTTACACATGGATGTGGAGCTTAATGTACTTAGCTTTTTGGTGGATTGTAGTTAACTCTGATATTGTAACCAAATAAACTTTATATCATGTATATATGTGGTTGCATATATTTTGATATCATGTGAGTTTTGGTTATGTTTAAGCTGGGTCCTTTTGTTAAAGGATGGCCGTGTTATGCCCTTATTCTTGTTGAGTTTAGGGTCTGACATTTATTGGTATTAGAGCATAAGTTTTGATTTTTGGAGTATAGATATGGGACGTTGTGAGATTGTGTGATAGATTTTTTGCGTTAATCTTTTATATACTAAGTAGTATTCCGTTCTTGGATTCAGGCGATCATGAGTTCTGACTCAGAGCCACTTGCTTCACTTCTTAAGAGTAATAAAGGCAAGCGAGTCATTACTTCCAACACTAGAGATATGCCTCAACGTTCTCAAGGTGCGACTTTAAAAAGGAGATTGGAGGATCAATATGAAGTAAGTTTCGACTCACCAGAAGCTAGGGAAGAACCCCAAGAGCCTAATCCCTCGACTGATTTCACTTAAATATTGATTCATTGGTATCGTCAGGCGAAGGGATTAAGTGAAGGTGGCACCATCGACTCATGCACCTTCGCACAATTTAGAAAGGCGGATCCACCTAAGTTTGATGGGAAGTTTGATCTTCTTAAGGCCGATGGTTGGATTAGAAGCATAGAAGAAATCTTTAGAGCGGAAAATGTTCATGACAATCAAAAAGTCAACTTTGCTACTCGTTATTTGGAAGGTGAAGCTATATGTTGGTGGCAAGGGACTCCACCCGCCCTTGGAGGTACTAATGTAATCATTTCCTGAAAGGACTTTACTGAAGCATTCAATGCCCAATTCTTCCCCGAGTCATTCCAAGCGAAGATGAGGAGTGATTTTGCAAATGTATCTCAGGGTAGCTCGTCAGTTATGGAGTATGCAGCCCGCTTTAATCAGCTTAGTAGATTCGAGGAAGGCTTTGTGGCTAGTGAAAAGCGGAGGGCAGAACACTTTCAGCGAGGACTTCGACCTGATATTCGCAGTATTCTCACGCCTTTTGTACTGACTATGTACAAAAATGTCTTGGATCGAGCGATGAGGGTGGAGCAAGACATGATAGAGAGTGGCGCACAGGGTGCACCTCGGTACAAGAGGTTCAAGCCCACTGATTATCATGATAGTCGGACCAGTAGTAACAAAAAGCGGAGGGATTTCATTCAGCTAGGAAGGCCCAAGATTCAGAGTAATTCGAGCCCTTGTGCTACTTGTGGGAAGCGTCCTAGCGGTCTTTGTTACCGCAAAATTGGAACTTGCTTCCTTTGTGGGAAAATAGGACATATGGCGCGTGATTGTCCTACACAGAAGGATATCCTTGGGGAGAGTAGAGTGTGTTTTGTTTGTGGGCAGCCTGGGCACTTAGCATCTGCTTGTTCTATGAGGAAAACTGCATCTTCAGCTAGTAGGCCCCAAGGAAATCAAGAAAGGCAAAAGACGACTAGAAAAGTTTTTGTGATAACAAAGGAGGATGCAGTGGCATCCAACGCAATTGTTGCAGGTAATATTCATATTGCCTCTCAATATGTGTATGTGCTATTTGATCCGGGTGCTATGCATTCCTTTATTGTCATTGACTTCGCAAGGAAACTTGATGTGTTGCCTGAGCCTCTTGAGCATGAAATGTATGTTGATACTCCTACTGGAAATTTCTTGATTGTTAACCGTGTATTCAAGAGATGTTTGCTCCGGATTAATAATGTAGCATTACCTGTAGATTTGGTGGAGTTAAATATATGGGATTTCGATGTTATTTTGGGAATGGATTGGTTATCCACATATCATGCAACTGTTGATTGCTATTCTAAGAAGGTTGTCTTTCAACTTCCAAATCAACCCGAATTCTCTTTTTCGGGAAGTTGTAAAGGCACTTTTCCAAGATTGATATCAGCTTTACAAGCGAGGAAGCTTTTGAGGAAGGGTTGTTGTGGTTATGTGGCTTGTGTAAAAGACACAAGTAAAGATGTTATAAAGCTTGAAAATATTCCTATTGTCAGAGAATTTCTAGATGTGTTTCCTGAAGAATTGCCTGGCTTGCCTTCTGATAGAGAGATTGATTTCTGTATTGATTTGATGCCTGGTACTACGTCTATTTCTAAGGCGCCATATCGGATGGCACCATCTGAATTGAAGGAATTGAAAGCACAACTGCAGGAGTTGTTGGATAAGGGTTTTATTAGACCTAGCGTTTCGCCTTGGGGAGTTCCTGTTCTTTTTGTGAAAAAAAAAGATGGTAGTATGCAACTTTGTACAGATTATCAGGAACTTAACAAGGCGACGATAAAAAATAAATACCCTTTACCCCGGATTGACGATTTGTTTGATCAACTTCAAGGAGCTCAGGTATTTTCTAAGATTAACCTTCGTTCTGGGTATCATCAGTTGAAGATAAAGGCAGATGATGTATCAAAGACTGCTTTTAGGACGAGGTATGTCCATTATGAATTTCTTGTCGTGCCTTTTGGATTAACAAATGCACCTGCTGCTTTCATGGATTTGATGAATAGGGTGTTCAGGCAGTATCTTGATAAGTTTATCGTGGAGTTCATTGATGATATTTTGGTGTATTCGAAGAGTTTGGAGGAATATAAACAACACTTGAGGTTTGTTTTGCAAACTTTGCGTGAGAAGAAGTTGTTTATTAAATTCAGTAAGTGCGATTTTTGGCTTGACCATATAGAATTCTTAGGCCATATAATCTCGAAGGATGGCATTTCAGTCGACCCAAAGAAAGTTGAAGCAGTTGTCCAATGGATTCGCCCTACCAATGTCACTGAAGTGAGAAGTTTTCTTGGTCTAGTTGGATACTATAGGCGGTTTGTGGAGGAATTTTCTAAACTTGCCAGTCCACTTACTTGCCTAACTCAGAAGGGAGTTAAATTTTTATGGTCCGATCAGTGTGAGCATAGTTTCCAAGAGTTGAAGAGACAGTTAGTGTCGGCTCCTATATTGACCTTACCTTCAGGTACTGGTGGCTTCACAATTTACTGTGATGCATCTAAGGAAGATTTAGGTTGTGTTCTTATCCAGAATGGTAAAGTTGTGGCCTATGCCTCTAGACAGTTGAAAGTACATGGGAGAAATTATCCCACTCATGATTTGGAATTAGCAGCGGTTGTGTTTGCCTTGAAGATATGGCGGCACTACTTATATGGTGAGAAATGTGAAGTCTTTACTGATCATAAGAGTTTGAAGTACATCTTTACTCAGAAAGAATTGAACATGAGACAGAGGAGATGGCTAAAACTCTTGAAGGATTACAACCTATCTATCAATTACCATCCAGGTAAGGCAAATGTAGTCGCCGATGCCCTAAGTCGTAAATTTTATGGAAACATGGCAACATTGCTCACTTCTCAGAAGCCTATTCTTGAGGATATGGGGAAGTTGGACTTGAAGGTATTAGTACATAAGCTTGGTGCTCGATTAGCTAATCTTCAAGTACAACCAATGTTGATTAACAGAATTAAAGCTAAGCAGAATGGGGATCTTCAGTTGGGAAAGATTAGAGAAGGAGTAGAAGCTGGGAGACAAGAGGACTTCAGTATCCATGCGGATGGGTCATTGAGGTTTCATGGTCGGCTATGCGTTCCTGATGATTTAGAATTGAAAAAAGAAGATATTGTAGGAAGCTCATAGTACGAGATTCTCTATTCATCCCGGAAGCACTAAAATGTACAGGGATGTGAGAGAGAATTTTTTGTGGATCAACATGAAGAAAGATATCGTGAAATTTGTTGACCAGTGTCTAGTTTGCTAGCAAGTAAAGATTGAGCATCAGAAACAAGGTGGACAGCTACACCCACTTGAGATACCTAAGTGGAAGTAGGAGCATATTACCATGGACTTCATCATCAGTCTACCGAGGATACCTAGTGGTAAAAACGCTATATGGGTGATTGTCGATCAATTGACTAAATCTGCTCACTTTTTGTTATATCGATTCGGTCTTTCACTTGAGGATATGGCGAAGTGGTATGTTAATGAGATAGTGAAGCTTCATGGGGTTCCGGTGAGCATTGTTTCTAACAGGGATCCCATGTTTGTGTCTAACTTTTGGAAGAGTTTGCAATGAGCATTGGGTACTAAACTCAACTTCAGCACGGCTTTTCATCCGCAAACAGATGGATAGTCTGAGAGAAAGATTCAGACATTAAAGGACATGTTAAGATCTTGTGTTATTGACTTTGGCGGTTCATGGGATGTGCACCTTCATTTGGCGGAGTTTTTTTTATAATAACATTTATCATTCTAGCATCAAGATGGCTCCTTTTGAAGCTCTATACAGTCGAAAATGCAGAACTCCCGTATGTTGGGATGATGTTGGTGAGAAAAGATTAACCGGCCTAGAGTTTATTCAGCAGTTAAAAGAGAAAGTTAGGGCGATTCAAGAGCATTTGAGAATAGTACAAAGCCGTTAGAAAAGCTATGCTGACCTTAAAAGATGCAAGGTAAAGTTCAATGTGGGAGATCATGCATTCCTCGAAGTTTCTCCGATGAAAGGCATTATGAGATTTGGCACTCGTGGTAAGTTAAGTCCAAGATATGTAGAACTATTCTTAATATTAGAAAAGATTGGCGAAGTTGCTTATAAACTGGCTTTACCACCAGCGTTATTGAGCGCGCATGATATGTTCCATGTGTCTTTATTGTGAAGATATGTGCCAAATCCCGAACATGTGCTTGACTTTACACCTTTAAGGTTAAAGGAAAACCTATCATATGACGAGCAACCGGTACGCATTGTTGATAGAAAAGATCAAGTGCTACGACAACTCACTATTCCTTACGTAAAGATTCAATGGCAAAACCACATCGAGAGAGAGGCCACTTGAGAACTTGAGGAGGAGGCAAGACGCAAATACCTTCACTTGTTTGATGATTGAGGCATGTCTAAATTTCGAGAGCGAAATTTTTTTTAAGGAGGGGAGAATGTAAAATATGGGTCCCCGATTACCACCTGCCTGGGTGGCGCTGCTGGAGCGCATACTCTTCCTCTCGCAAAAGGTTGAGTGTTCGAATCCTGGGCGCCGCAAGGTGACTTAATTGGTGGCACGTGTGTGGTGGCTAGCACGTGTCGCCCCGAGGGTTTACTCTCCGGCTGTCGGCCGTGCAGAGGTTCCCTAGGTTATCAAAAAAAAAAAAATATGGATCTCCGAAAAAAAAAAGTCAACAAGTCAACAAGTCAAAAGAAGAAGCAGTGATGTTTGGCTCTTTTTTAAGAAGCCCAGAGAGCACGAAACATAACAGAAAAACAGAGAGGAAAAGAAGAGAAAGGAGAGGAAGAGAAGAAGAAGAAGAAGAAAGGGAGGGTTTTGCGCTGTACGAACCTCGCCTAGCGGATTCGACTTTGTATCGCAACGCTCGGTAAGTGCTCGTGCCCCTCGTTCGTTTGATCAGAGAAGTTTTCCGATTTAGGGTTTAAATTCGGAATTTTGGGAAATGTGAGCGGCGAAGTCTGATTTTTGAGTCGTTGAGCTGTGTATTTTTATAGAATTGGTAGTTTATAGTGTTGCGAAGCCGTGGGATTTTACGGAACCTGATTTGGATTTACGGTTTGCTAGATATGAATTTTTTAAAGTTGAGTGCGCGCAGTGAACAGTGCGCGAATAGTGGTTTTTAGGCCGATTTTCGTCGGTTTTCTGCTTGATTTTGGGGCTGCCAAGTTGGGGTTCCTGTAGTAGTCTGAATAAGCTTTCCATTGACTATAAGTTTGCTTAGAACGGAGTTTAGTGGAGAAAGTTATGGCGCAATTAAGTTTTGCGCTCAAGTTTCGCGTCGTGGACAAATTTGGATAATTGCTTTGGACGAGTGTTTTGGGAGCGTCTTTTAGTCGTTATATTAGCGTCTAAGCCTAGTTGAGCCAAATCATAATTGAAGTATCATTTTATTCGGTTTTGATACCGTTTTTCGGCTTATTGTTAGGTATTCGAGTGCATCGGCTCGATAAACCTCTATAGGTTAGTTTTCAGCTTTTCAAGGTGAGTAGTACTATTTCTTCTTTGAATTTGTCAACTCATATTTAGAAAATGATATGTATTAGATATGTTACCATATAAGAAATGACATTTTGATTGCATAAAATTGGCTTGAGCATTTGTTGCCATTTTGAGTATTTAAAATGAAAGATTATCTTTTGATTTCGGTTTGAATTTACTGAATGTAAAAGGGTTTGTGAAACCTTTTGTGAAAGACTTATGAGGAGTTCTTGAGTTTGAACGTGATTTTTGAAGAGTTATATACCCGTTTGCGAAATGAATTTTGAATATTGGTGATTTTGATTTTGGATTGGATTTGCTGGTATGGAAGGATGTGGATTTTGATGCTCAGTGTCTCTGTGAACCCAAATGAAGGGTTCTGGGTATGCGCATACTAGTCTAGGATATCCTTGTGGGCTGAGCCACCGGCTTATAGTAGGTGGAGACCTTGCCAAGGGGAGAATCTTGGTCGCCTTTCACGGGGCGTTATCCATGATTATATTTAGATTTCTGAGCATGAGATTAGCCAATGGAATAGACCATTGGCGCGTGCTTTCGACGAGATTGGCCAATGGATTTGACCATTGGTTTCTTCTTTGATATTATTAATTTGAATGAGCTTTCCTATTGTGAAAATGTGACATTTAAAGTAGCATATAACTTATTTTGAATATGGAGTTTGTAATATGTTGGAATTGGGTTAATTGAGCTTTCGTTTGGTCTTATAACTGTGTGCATAGTGGGTACTCGATCTATTTAGAAGAAATGTATTACTCACTGAGCCGTGGTAGCTCATTTCTCTCATCTAACTTGTTTTTCAGGTTCTTCACTGAGGCGCTAGTAGGCGTGAGAGTTCCGATGTCGGAGAGGGCATTTTGATAGTTGAGACTTTTTGGTACGAGTTACACATGGATGTGGAGTTTAATGTACTTAGCTTTTTGGTGGATTGTAGTTAACTCTGATATTGTAACGAAATAAACTTTATATCATGTATATATGTGGTTGCATATATTTTGATATCATGTGAGTTTTGGTTATGTTTAGGCTACGTCCTTTTGTTAAAGGATAGTCGTGTTATGCCCTTATTCTTGTTGAGTTTAGGGTCTGACAAAAGCCATCAAGTTTAATGAGCTGCCAAAGATACCGAAATGATTAATATTCATTAGCTATATTTTCCCAGCTTTTTTACTAAAGGAAAATATGTGCTAAGTATCAGCAATAAATAAAAGAGTGAATGATTGAATAACCTGTAGTTTTTCAGCAGAAAAAGCCCTCTGTAGAGCTCCACGAAAGCGCCTCTAATCATCTTCTCAGCACACTGAATCTTCTTCTTACTCATGCTGTAATCTTTTGTGCCATCCTTTTTCCTGTTCTTGTTGTTAACAAGGTCATCCCACAGCATTATTGTGAGAGCTGTGATTGCGCCTGTTGCTGTTGTGCTTGGGATCCTCTTCATCATGGCCATCTTGGGCTTGCCTGTCTGCTTTGGCCTTGATGATGACCTCGTCACTGAGTTCATATAACTCGCTCCATTGTTCTCTAGGGTGGCAACCTCATGACCTTGCTCCTCTAAGGCTTCCATGGAGTTCTCATTGAGGAGGTCGCCAGAGCTCACGGATCCATTGGCCAAGAATAATGGGATAAATTGCGCGCCAAGTGCTCTCTCAAATTCAATAATATCGTCAGGATAACATAGTTGATGTTGAATTTTGTGAAATTAAGTTTGAACACAAATAAAGTTGGGAAAAACCTAGCTAAGCACTTAATAAAGACATGCTAATAGCTCGGTCATGGCACTTTAAGGCTGCGTTTGGGGCAGTTTTGGAAATGGGCATTGGCCTCTAGAGGCGTTTATGCCAAAATTAAGGTATTAGCCAAGAAAATCTCAAAGGTCTTTGAACCAAAATTAACATTTCTAAAGGCCCTTAGCTCAATATAAGTCTCACCCAAATTTGGCTTCACGTACTTCTAGAATACTAAATCATTTTTCCTTCCAACTTTGCTCTCGCTAAACTATTGAAATTTGAGTTTTGCCCTCACCAGTTTTTACTATCCACGCATCACACAAAATCGCTAGCAAGCCCAGGTCCAATCGCTGATGAGCCTGGCCTGAGGTTGACGACCCCAGGGGAGGGTCGCTCAGGGTTGCACGATCTCCAACGACCCAGTGCCTGAGTTAGGGTTCTCTTTCTTCTCATGTATATTTTAATAATTACTTAGATTGGGTGCAATAGTGTTTACCCAAACATTATTTGCATTTTATTATTTATTTTTTTTGGTAACCCAGGGAACCCCCGCACGGCCGACAGCCGGGGAGTAAACCCTGGGGGCGACACGTGCTAGTCACCACACACGTGCCACCGGTTAAGTCACCCTGCGACGCCCGGGATTCGAACACTCAACCTTTTGCGAGAGGAAGAGTGCGCGTTTCACCAGCGCCACACGTGCATTTTATAAACTCTCTTTAGTCTGAAGTTTTTTTATATTTATGCTAAAGCATTTCCCAAAAGCTACTCCTAAACGCACCCTAAATAGGCTATGGCTTGTTCGTTAATTTCAGCGGTTGATAGCATTACATAGTTGCCTATCCCGTTTGATTATAAAACACATACTCCTATACTCAACGATTGCTGTTCATATGATTTTTACATTTTAATAATAAAAAATTTATAGTTTTGTCGAACAATATCTTTCTCTGGCTATTATTTATTTTTCTTGACAAATTTATGTTTCATGGCACTGTAGGTTGCAATAAGATGACTCAACTCTATGATCTTTCCCTGTCTAGAAGTTGTGTGCGCGCGTGTTATGTGATGGCTCATTTCGTTTACACTCGTCTTTGTAGTTGTACTTGTAACACATCAATCCATCAATGTTCACAGATTGAGGTCCACCCACTTTGCGACGGACGCATGCAGGTTTCTCTCTCTAAGCTCCACGTGGCACGACATGAGGCCATCCATATTTTCCTAGGCAGAACTACCTTATTACAATTTTATGCCTAATTAAAAAAGCAGGTTTTCGAAAATGTCATCCTGTCGATTGAGTCACACTTCTAACGTCTGAGACAAATGTACCAGGCTCGGTAAATTGTTAACTTGTTTACAAAGTCCCGAAAAATATTAGATAGATTTGTTCCAACATGGTACACACATTTCTCTCATATTACAGGAAAACAACATAAATTGCGTATGATTAGCAGGAAAATCGCTATATATTTCCAAGAAAATAGAAAAGTTTGGATCTTACCAGATGAGAAATCAGAGTCACGGCCGGAAGAAGACCGCGAGAGGCTTCCCTCGTTGTTGCCATTTGCCGTTAGCGACGACGAACTCCTGCATCGCCTCTCGCTCAATATTCTCTTGAGGTCTTGCAGGATCTGCAGCTGTTTTTCGAGCTCCTCCCCTCTGTCCAGAAACTCTCTCTCCCTGCTCTCGTAAAACTGGTTCACCTTGTTATGCTCTTCGTCCAGTGCCTCAAAGAACACTCTCACCTAAAGATACTCAGTCAATCTTATAAATATAATAGAAATTCAAAGTGAATGTGTGTGTGTGTGTGTGTGTGTGTGTGTGTGTGTGTGTGTGTGTGTGTGTGTGTGTGTCTGTGTGTCTGTGTGTCTGTGTGTGTGTGTGTGTGTTTTGTGCAGCAATTGATTTGTTGGTCTTATTGGTGTACCTCGTGTTCTTCATCGAACAGCTTAGTGAGTTCGGTTTCGCACGCTTCGTCCTCTACCTGTCCATTCTCCAAGTTCTCGCTCCCACCTGCAACCAAACCCTAAGGATAAAGAAATCGACCAGAAGAGAAAAGAAAAGGCAAGGAAAATGGATGTTTATTCAACAACTTCGTTTGTCTTTTGGTGTCGCTTTCGTATCTGGGTCATTTTCCTTTTCTTTTTTTGGTGCTCCATTCACGTTGGCTTCGTGAAACAAAAGGGAGACCCACCTGTGCAAGCATTTCTTCTTCTTCTTTTTTTCAGGGCAAGCACTATATATTAATCAGAAAAATACGAAGAAAATTTGACTTTGTCTCGGGAATTTTGCCCTCACCTCATTCCCTTAAGTCTCGCCTGAACAGAAAAATTGTAGCACACAAGTCCAGGCTCGAAAGAGCTCGAAGCCGAACAACCGCAAGAATATGTGGGTCGACAACAGATGAATAGCGGTCGTATGAACCCGGATTCATGCGGATATTGCTCGGCTCGAAGGAGTGAACGTGAAAACTGGCAGCTCAAAAAGGGTATTATCTCTTTTCGAGTTCGCTTCGTGGACTCAAAGTCGTCAATATCTGAAGTTTGGAAACGCGTAGCTTGGACTACTATCCTTACTAAACAACAACTTCATACGAAGCCATAGCTTTAATGCCCGATTAATAAAGAATAGGGTAAGTCCATTCATTAATGAAGATTCTCCTATCGAGCTATCCCAAGTAATTTCGGAAGGTCTGACGGTTTTACCAGTCTGTGGATACAAATTATGTAAGAATTAGAGGTAAGGGCAGGCATCCAAAATGAGTTCACTATGTTGAAAACATGTGAAATTCACAGTTATTTTGGAAGCTTGATGAGGTTCAAAATGGGTATCATTTACTAAAATAATACACGACGTTTTACCACTGTCACAAAAAGTATCGTGAGGGCATCTACAAAAAATAGATTAAATGAGCATTTTCGGGTGGACATGCGTCACTCTCTCAATCCCTCATTTCCTTGTTTTCTTCGTTTTTTATATTCGGAATAAGAATTTAATTACATTTATTGATGAAATTACAAGTTGCACTTTATACTGTTCACATCTATGTTTATTTCCATCTTCATTGTAGAATATTCACATTTCTTTTCCTTAATAAAGGAGTTCTCTAGAAAAGGTTGTTCGAAATTATTTCTATTTTCACCATTCATGTAGTTTTGCGACTTTCTTTTAAGGAGCTTTCTCGAGTTTATTGCATAAAGTGACTTGTTTGCTTGGCTTAGTTTTTGTATCAAACCAAAATATTTACTTATCATAGGGAAGAGTATATTTAAATGCCAAAGTATTATAGGGAATTCGAAATGCATTGCATATAATAATTCGTTGTCTTCCAAAATATTACTACAAAAAAACTTGTTTTTTGTGACGAAATTTGCGACGGAAAAAATTTCGTCGCTACTCGGGCGTCGCAAATTTTTGCGACGGAAAATTCACAAATTCGTCGCAAATTTGCGATGAAAAAAAATTCGTCGCAAAATTCGTTGCAAATTAGCCACGAATACAATCCATCGCAAAATTCGTCGCAAATATTCCGTTGCAAATTTGCGACAAACTCAATCCGTCGCAAAATCCATCGCAAATTTCGTTGCAAATGTCGTCGCAAATTTGCAACGAACACGATCCGTCGCAAAAATCCGTCGCAAATTCGTCGCAAATTTGCGACGAACTCGATCCATCGCAAAATTCGTCGCAAAAACCTGTCGCAAATTCGTCGCAAATTTGCGACGAACTCAATCCGTCTCAAAATTCGTCGCAAATTTCGTCACAAATTTGTGACGAACTTGATCCGTCGCAAAAATCCGTTGTAAATTCGTCGCAAAAATCTGTAGCAAATTCGTTGCAAAATTCGTCGCAAAATCATCGGAAAATTCGTCGTGAATTTCGTCGGAAGATTCGTCGCGAATTTGATCGCAACTTAGCGACAAACTTTAATAATAGCAAAATTCGGCTTAAAATATTCGTCGTTATTTTTATATCATTTCGGCCATAAATTATTGTCCATATCAACGAAGGAGACAATGACATATAATTGAAACAGAAAAACGAACAAACCATAAATTCTGACAAATCAGTCATAATGACATATAATTGAAACAAATAACAGAAGGAAAGTTACAGAGTCTGACATGATGCTATTTGATATCCAATCTTACAATACATTCAAAACATGAACTAAGAGACGGGACAACCATAGAAGACGCAAAAAAACCATACAGAAGAAGAGGCGGCTTTGGTACGATGGCAGGACACCAAAAGTAGTCACCTTTGTTAAGACCTGAGGAAATGTCGATACATATATCAATCCAGAATATAAAAACAGCCTTTAAGCATGGATGTGGAACTAGGTGTAAAATAACAAAAATACGTTTCAGGACGAACATAAATGTTCTTACATATGAATATGAGTGAAATTATGAAAAACTAAGATTATGAAGCAAGCTTATCCAAAATTTTAACTAGGGAGACTGGAGAAAATCATCATCATCATCATTATCATCATCATCATCATCAGCATCAGCATTCTCGGCATCAATGTGTTGGTCATCACCTATTGGATTGGCTGGAGGGACAGGAGGCCCGTCATTGCGTTAGAGGTTAAGGTGTTGCATAACCATTTTCATTTATTCTTCCAAGTTATATATTCGTTCATCCTTCTTAACAAGTAAATTATTCAGATGATCCACTTCTTGGGTCAATTGCTCCTCTGATCGTGACCTCCTTCGACCAGTCCCAGCGGATGATGAACTTCCACGACTATTCGATATGTACATCCTTGACAACGATCCCAGCCCAAATATTTTTCCTTTTTTCGCCCCACTCGTTGCCTCCATCCATAATACCATATTATCAACTAGTGGCTGGGACTCAGGATAATCATCACTACCACTAGCACTGCTCATTAAAAGATCATCATATTTTTCCTACATTAACAATGTAGATGAAAATAAAATCACTATATATATACCATAAATATTGAAAACATTTACGGTTTTCATTATAGTTTATATATAAGCCAAAGTATAACCTTACATACCTTAACAGCTTTTGCTCGATCGCCAGTCCATGTCTTATCTTTCTTTTGAAATATGCATTCAAATATAGCTGCAAATGTCGGTTCTGTCCCCAATTCATGTGCCTACAAAATGTAAACTTGAGTAATTGAATTAAATTAACTTATAACTCATTTAACAGACTTACCAGTCGTTTGCGATGCTCCACTATGTTGATAGAGCCCCCAGCATATGTGGCTGACCCATCACTAGAACTAAAAGATCGATTCTTCTTATTCTGCTCATACAGTTGCCGACTCTGTTCAGATGCCCAAAATGTGTTAATTGCCACCCAATTGTCAACTGTAAAGAAAAACGGCTTCACTTGATTGCTCTTCGCTCTATTCATAACATTTCGCATAAAATCACTTATTTTCTTATCGAAAATTCTTCTCACTTCATTGTCTTCCGCTTCGTCCCACGTGAACTTCCGCTGCAATGAATAAAAATACAAATTGAAAATTATTATGATGATCACATATCCATAACCATGCACTAGACACATATAGACAGATTTTGTAAAGTTCATGTCGGGAAAAATATCTGGTTCTTTAGGTATCGAAAACTACAGAGTTGTTCTGGTCCCTTTACATCATTCTTGACCATTAATATACTACACCAAACTTAATTGGTGAAAAACTAAAATATGTAAAAATTACCTTGAACTCATTCCACCACATTTCTTTCACTTCTTATGGAACACTTCTGTAATTAATATACTCTCCCATCCAGAAGTTTCTTACTATTTTGTTCAATTCCCTCACAACAGACGTAGCATCCGTGAATCTGCATTCATACGAATATTGTGCAACATGGATAATTCAGTTGACATCAATATCTAAAGCCCTAAATATGACATATACTAAAATAAAAATGAAGCACTTATGAATCTCCAAATGGGCATATGAAGAATCGTTTATCTTCTTGACCTCTGTTTCCGTCAATATTCGATTGTTCCGCCGAATAATGGGGTGGAACGGAAGGAGAGGGAGCTACTAGAGATTGAACTGGAGAACGTTCAGTTCGCATGTGGTGAAGTCCTGTAACATGTTGTTGAGTGTGGGAAGAAGGGCCAACGTGCCTATATTGTAATGAACCATATTGTGGTTGAGGGTTAGATGCCGGGATAGGAGAAGAGGAAAGGGACGGGGACGAGGACAAGGAAGAGCCTTGTCTTCTAGACATGTGACCTCCACGTTTAAACTGACAAGTAGGAAGGTTATGCGAATATGTAAAGAACTATTGACATGTATTACGAATACATAATGATGTACATGACGAAACTTACCATTTTGATGGAAAGATTGAGAAAGTGTTTCCTTGAAATGAGCCAATGTCGAGTGCATGTTGAGTGCTTATGACGTGCAATTTCCTACAAACAAATATACTATGAATCCCATTCATTTTGATATGAAACATCAATGTATGAGCATGATATGGGTGGCCACAGGTATCAAACATCACTATACGAATCGCATGTATTTTCATTAAATTTTTTTTACCACGTACAAAAATTTAAATTTCACTGAAAGTGGGTGGCCACAAATATTCTAAGTCATTCTGTAAAGTTTTGTAAGAAATAAATTATTATTATTGTTAAATTTTTTTTGGGAGCTAAAAAAAATTTCACTAAAAGTTAATAGCCACATATATTCTAAGACATTCTGTAAAGTTTTGAAATTTTAAAATTTTAAGAATTTTTAAATTATTAATTTTAATATAAAATTTTTTCCGTGGAAAAAAAAATTCCATTCTAAAATTGGGTGGCCACAGGTAGTCTAAGCTATTAGGTAAAGTTTCCTAAATTTTAGTCCTTCTTTATTTTAATAATTTTTAGGGCACGTTAAAAAAATTAAATATAACTAAAAGTGGGTGGCCACATGTATTATAAGCCATTTCATGAAATTTTGAAAATTTTTAAATTCTAATTATTTTGCCATCTAAAGAAATTTAAATTTCACTGCAAGTTAATGGCCACATTTTTTCAAGGCAATTCTATGCATTTTTTAAATTTTAAATTTTTGTAATTTTTCGTCACCAAAAAAACATTTTCCCTCACAATGGGTGACCACATTTATGTTAAGCCATTTTATCAGGTTATGGAAATTTTAAATTTTTTAATAATTTTTTCCTCAGAACTTTAAAAAATCTAAATTTCATTGAAAATGGGTGGACACTATTAATTTTTGCAATTTTGTGATATTATGAAATTTTAGTTTGTTAAAAATTCTAAAAAACTTTTACGGTCAAATTTCATATTTGTTGTCAGCATATACTGTTTTTTTAATTTTCCATAATTTTCCATGATTTTTTATAGAATTATTTAATTTTCAAGCATTTTCTGTGAAAACGCTTAATCATCCACATAATAAACAAATTAACCAGTTGACCATCGATCAAAGCCACATGCAATCCTGAAATCGACCGGTAATTTAGCCAATAAAAAGTAATCCTAAATAATCCCTAACCAAATCCGACTAATTACCTAATTATACTAACTAGGGGTTAGAGAGTTGACTTACTTTGTTCAAGGACAACAAAAACAGGCGGAATGGACAGTGGCGGTCCCAGCACGGGCGTGGGTGACGGCGAGGGTGGCGGCGGCGATGGTCATGACGGCGTCGGTGGCGGCTGGCCGGCGGGGCGGTGGTCACGATGGCGGCTGCGGCAGCTGGCCGGCGGCGGCGACGGTCACGACGGTGGCGGCGGCGGTCACGACGGTGGCGGCGGCGAGGGCGACAGGCCGGGGCAGGGGTGAGGGCGGGAGGCAAGGCGAGGCGGGGGCGACGACGGGGGGTGGGGCGAGGGGTGAGGGCGACGGCGGGGGCGGGGCGGGGACGGGGACGGGGGCGAGGGAGACCGGCGATGGGCGGGGGGCGGCGCGGGGGCGAGGGCAGGCGACGGGCGGGGGCCTCGGGGGCGGCTGGCCCGCGACCGGCGACGGGCGGGGGGGCCTGCGGGGCTGGACAGCAACGGGCGGGGGAGCTGCGGTGGCGGCGGTGACGGGGGACGGCTGGGCGGCGACGGCAACGGCTGCGACGGCGACGGATCTCTGTAATTTTGGGCAGATCTGAGTCGGGGAAGGGGGGCGTCGGGGAAGAAAGGGAGAAGAAAATCGGGTACAAATCTCGAAAATTTGCGACGGAACTGGAAAGTCCGTCACAAATTTGCGACAGACATTGGAGTACCGTCGCAAATTTGCGACACCGTCGCAAATTTGTGACGGACATTGGAGTGCTGTCGCAAATTTGCTACGGAAATTAAAAATTTGCCACGGACCTAGCATGTCCGTCGAAAATTTGCAACGGACATTCGAGGTCCGTCGCAAATTTTCGATAAAAAAACATTGCGACAAAAATAAAAAATCCGTCGCAATGTTCGAGCGGGAAAAATTCCCTCGTCAAATTTGCGACGAACAATTGTAGTCCGTCGCAAATTTGCGACGGATAGATTGAGACCGTCGCAAATTTTTGGCGGACTAAATTTGTCCGTCGTAAATTTTGCACGGGTCAAATTTCCTTGCAAATTTACGACAGACACAACCTATCCGTCACAAAATTTGCGACGGACTAAAACATGTCCGTCGCAAAATTTGCAACGGACATGTTTGTTTCCGTCGCGAATTTGCGAAGGACAGGTTTGTGTCCGTCGCAAAATTGCGACGGACATGTTTGTTTCCGTCGTAAATTTGTGACGGACAGAATTTTGCGACGGACATGTTTGTTTCTGTCGTAAATTTGCGACGGTTAATTTTTAGTCCGTCGCAAAATTTGCGACGATCAGGTTTGAGTTTTGCGACGGATAAAAATTTGCAAAATTTGCAACGGACAGGTCTGAGTCCTTCGCAAATTTCTACCGGTAAATATTCCCTAGCAAAATTTGCAACAGACAGGTCTGAGTCCGTCGTAAATTTCAAACGGTAGAAAATCCATAGCAAAATTTACGATAGACCAGTATATTCCGTTGAAAATTTGCGACGGACAGGTTTTGAGTCCGTCGCAATTTTGCACATACTAAATAATCGTTATAAATTTGTGACGTCTTTTTTCTGTCGAAAATTTAGCGTCTCATTGATTTGGGTCCTAAATTTGCTACGTCTTTTTTTCAGTCCAAAATTTTGGCATCTCAAATTTTGCAATGAAAATTAGAATATCGAAAATGTTATGGCACGTTAATAATATTTGACTTGTCGGCATTTAGGGACAAAATTTCGGACAATAAATTAAAATAGAAAGAATAATCGACAATAACAATAATAAAAAAGCACAATAACAATAATAACAAGAACAATAATGATAGCAACCAAAATAGCATTTGTAGCATTAATAATTACACATCTGTAGTGTTTTGTGACAAAAATTTTAATCTTCGTCTTCGTCTTCGTTTTCGTCTTCGTCCTCGTCCTCGTCCTCGTCTTTGTCCTCGTATTCGTCATCTGTCTAAAAATCAGATTCAGAATATTCTTGTATATTTAATTCGCAAATTTCAGTTGGATCCACATCTATCATTGCTCCACACAGATCTCATAAAGTTGGTATGTTATATTCCTCAATTTCAACCGTGTTACACACTTCCTCTTGTTGGTAGGCTCTATCCTTCCAGTGTTCCTCGATTTTCCTCCGTGCTTTGATTTTACATAAAGCCCACCAATCAGTTTTGTCACGTTTCATACTAGGATATGATGCATAACATACTTGAATTGCTTGTTGTGCCAAGATAAATGGTTCATACTTCATATACCTTTTCTTGTGATTTATTTCAACCAAATTGAACTTCATATGCACCTTCATTCCTTTGACGGGGTCGAACCACGTGCACTTAAATAACACAACCCGCATCATTAATGGTCCAAGGTACTCTATCTCTATGATTTCATCCAACAAGCCATAAAAATCATCTTTCCAACTGTCACCATTGGATGACCAAACAGACACACCACTATTCATTGTGGATTTTCTCATTGCGTATTCTTGAGTATGAAAATTATATCCATTTATGAAATATGCTAGCCAATTTCGAACTTTTAACTGTGGAACTCATGACAGATAATATAGCAATCCTTACCCTCCGAATTCATCATAATTACTGTGAACATAAAGTTACACATGCAAAGTCAATAATATATATTTTACTAAATGATGTATATAATTTTAATAACTTGGTTTTGATCCATAGGCAACTTACATATGTCTTGAACCATGCTGTAAATTGTTCATCGCACAAACGGTCAAACTCATTTGGTTGTAGTCCAGACATTGAAGTTTGGAAAATCCCAATATTAAAAACCATATCATTATTAGCAAATATTTGATACGCAAAATATATATTTGCAAATTTACACTTACTTGAAGTATGGCTCGACTTCTGGGTAGTTCAGTAAAATATAAGTATGGGCTGCATCAAATTCTTTGCTTGATAAGTAACGAAACTGACATGCGCCGCTTGGTCGACCTAGATAATTGAAAATAGAGAATGCCGTGCAATTAGGATCAATGGGGCCGTCATCATTTCTGCCTGCTCTCCGGCTCTTGCACTGAACGTGCAGCTCAAAATAGTATGATGCAAATATTGTCACTTCTTCCACAATATATACATTACAAATTGAAGCTTCAACACATGCCTTATTCTTCACTTTTTTCTTCAAATGATATAAGAATCTAGTTGAAATAGAAAGAAGTTTATCGGAACATATTATATGATAAACTAATTTGAACTGTATTTTAAAAAAAAATTACCTCTCAAATAGATACATCCATCGAAATTGGACGGGACCTGTAACTTTGGCCTCATAAGGCAAGTGAACTAACAGATGCTCCATTGAATTAAAAAACGCCGGAGGAAATATCCTTTCTAAGTTGCAAAGAATAATTGGAATATCTCTCTCTAGTTTTTTCATGTGCGATGCTTTTAACACTGTCGAGCAAATATCATGGAGAAAATTGCTTAATTCTGTAATGGCGCTCCATACAAAGTTCGGTAGAACTTCCTTCAAAGCTATTGGAATTAGTCTTTCCACCAGAATGTGATAATCATGACTCTTCAAACCTGTCAACTTGCATTTATTCAAATCAACACATCTCCCGAGGTTCGAAGCATATCCATCAGGAAACCGCACAGATTTCAACCATTAACAAACAACTCGCCTCTGTTCTTTATCCAATGTATAAACTGCTTTCGGTTTTGGTCCCTTGTTGCTTGCATCCACAGCTAGTATTGGCCGATCGCAAATATCTCTCATATCTTTTCTTGCGTTCAAGTTATTTTTTGTTTTTCCGGTGACATTCATCACAGTATTTATGACATTGTCGAAAATATTCTTTTCTATGTGCATGACGTCAAGATTATTATGAATAAGATGCGTCTTCCAATATGGAAGATCCCAAAATATATTGCGTTTTGTTCACTTATGTGTACTTCCGTACGCAAAAGTCGTGCAGTGCGGGTTCTTAACAACGGTTGGAAAGTCCTGCACACGCTCCCAAATTTGATCGCCGGTCAACCTCAATGGTGGACGCGTTCTTTCAGTCCTATTCTTGATGAACTCTTTCTTATTCCTTTTGAAAGGATGAGTTGGCTGTAAAAATTGTCTATGACAGTCAAAATAGCTAGGCTTCTTTCCATGTTTTAATCTAAATGACTTTGACCTCTCCAAACATATCGGACATCCTAAGATCCCAGCTATACTCCATCTAGATAACATTCCGTAAGCTGGAAAGTCATTTATCGTCCAAAGAAGGGCAGCCTTCATTACAAATGTTTGATCGGTAGAAACGTCATACGTAGGGACACCTTCAACCCATAGCCGTTGTAACTCCTCAATCAATGGTTGCATATAAATATCTATCAACTTTTTCGAATTTTGCGGCCTTGTCACTATCAATGTCAAAAACATATAAGGTGTCTTCATGCACATACCAGGTAGAAGATTATACGGCGTTAAGATAATTGGCCAGCATGAATAACTTTTTCCTGTTTTCCCAAATGGAGCAAATCCATCGGCACATAGACCTAACCTGATGTTCCGAGGCTCCATTGCAAACTCAGGATATGTTCTATCAAAATGTTGCCATGCCTCCACATATGAAGGATGACACAGTAGACTCTCTTCTGTTTCATGATTTGCATGCCAAGTCATGTGTTCAGCAGTGGCTTTAGACGCATAAAGCCTTTGCAATCTGGGGATTAAGGGCAGATAAAACATTTGTTTGCATGGTCTACGCTTCTGATTACGACCCGGCCTCTTGTTAATCTTGTACCTAGGTTGGCTACAGAATTTGCAAAATTCTGCATTTTCATCATCTCTCCAATATATCATACAACCCCTACTACATACATTAATTCTTACAATCGGAAGACCTAAGTTATCCACTAGCTTTTTCATATCATAAAAATCACTTGGCATGTTGTTATCACGAGGCAATGATTCCCGCATTACTTCAACAAAAGAGTTGAAGTAATCCGCAGACACATTATGCTCTGCCTTGATATTTAATAGTCGGGCTGTCACCGATAACTTAGTGTGGTCCTCACAACCTGCCCATAGATGTTCATCTGCTGCTTTCAACACATCTCAAAACTGATTATATTGAAAAGTTTCATTATACACATTCTCCTCAAAACCCGTTACTCCTATATCTTCCAATTGTGAAGCATGACTAGTACCCACTTGTTCACGTGTAGGAGTAAAACTAGTACTTGCATGATTTGATTCTGGGACAAAATTATAACTAGCTGCATCAATCACCATCTTCTCGTATGGGTTCAATTGCTCATAATAGCCACATTCTTCCCTAACTGAAAATTGATCACTTCTTCCATATCCTTCATCAGATATAAATGGTTCATCATGGGAAGTCCAATTATAATAGTTCGGAGTAAACCCAAATCAAGTAAGGTATTCTCTAACTTAATCACACACAAGAAATTTACTATTACCGCACTTTTTACACGGACAGCTTAACTTATTTCCATCCATAAACTCATATTTACTACTAGCAAAGTCTAAAAATAGTTTCAACTCAGTACAAAACTCATCTGTCAATCCTTGACGTCCAGGTAAGTTCTTATTATACATCCAAGCCCTTTCTCTTTGCATTGTGTTTGTATTAAAATAAAAAATTCTGGTAAAATATTTAAAATATCATATCTATTGTTCTTAATTAAAACTATAAAATTTTAGAAATTATAATTTTTATTATTCACGCAACAATTAATATGAAATTGCAAAAATAGAAAAAATTACAATGTAAAGAAGACTTATCTAAATATTTGACTGAAATATTGGTAGGACAAAGTGATCAATTTGATGAGAATTGTAAAGTCCACTTGGATTGCGAGACCTTCAATTAGGTACAAACCCAAAAAAGATTAATCACATAAGAATCAATAGTTTTTAATAAATTTTAATGTACGATGGAAACGGAATTCATCCCTCGCAAATTTGCGACGAATAAATGAAAATTCCGTCGTAAATTTGCGACGGATACTAGAATCCGTCGCAAATTTGCGACGGAAATCGTTCTCCATCACAAATTTGCGACGGAATCTAGTATCCGTCGCAAATTTGCTACGAAAACGGTTCTCCGTCGCAAATTTGCGACGGAAACGGTTCTCCGTTGCAAATTTGTGACGGATACTAGAATCCATCGCAAATTTGCGACGGAAACGGTTCTTCGTCGCAAATTTGCGACGGAAAATTCTTCTCCGTCACAAATTTGCGACGGAATCGTTTTTCCGTCGCAAATTTGCGACAGAATTTTGATTTATTCTTCGCAAATTTGCCATGGAAAAACAATTTCGTAGCAAATTTGCGACGGATACCTCATTCTGTCGCAAAACGGCGTGGCCATTTTACTCATCCGAAGGCCGGCGAGGTGTCACCGGTCACCGGTCATTAAACTGGTGATGCAGATACGAAAAAAAAACAAATATAAACATATATTAAAAAAAATTACAATGCAACGACGAATAGTCATGAAGCTAGCAATTTTGCACTTACCGGTACAAAAGCTTCACCGAGATTAATACGTGTGTGCGTGGATTTTGCTGATTTCAGATATATGAAAGAGGAAGAAAAGCGAGAGAGAGCGAGAGAGAGCGAGAGACAGCAAGAGAGAGCGAGAGAGAGATAGTGATTGCAATGTCACGAGTTGATAAACTACGAATTTGCGACAGACACGTGTTTTCGTCGCAAATTTGCGACAGACTGACAATGCCGTCGCAAATTTGCGACGGTATTATTATTTGTCGGAAATTTGCGACGAAATTTTTTTCGTCGCAAATTCCGTCGCAAATTTCGTGTTTTTTTGTAGTGTATGAAGTGTCTGATATAAGAATAAAATTCAATACCGTGCATATGATTAATTCGCACTTGAGAAATTAAATAACGCATTAATTTATAACTTAATTGTTGATAAAATTTGTTGTTCTAAAAAGGTGTAATGAGATCGCTCACCCGTCCTCACGTGTAATCAACCGTTCAAGCTCTAAACTATAGATTTTGGGGCATGTATGCATATAACTTTCATGGCAACTTAAGTGATTCAATGACTTTCTATTAAGGCGAAATAAATTGGTGGTTATTGCTACTCTATCATGTACCCCACTCAAGATCCTGTTTAGTCTATTTATAATCGACAGAAGAACATTGAAAGTACCAAAAGTTGTGTACAGCGCTCACTTTAGCGCGAAAAGTTTTCGTCGGCTCACTTAAGTGTCAAATTGGAGAAAAAACGTTCACTTAAGTGTCAACGGCGAGAAATTTCGGCCAAATTAATTAGGGAAAATACCACCAAAAATTTCAAACTATACCACTTGTGACAGATTTGCCTTAAACTTTTTTTTTGTGATATGAAAAACTCCAAGCTATGCCACTTGTGATAAATTTACCCTGAACTTTTTTTTGTGACACGAAATATCCTAAATCATGTCACCTGTGACACATTTACTCCACAATACTTTAGCCCATGGACATTTTTGTCTTTTGTCTTTTTCTGTTTTTTTTTCTCTTCCCGACGAGGGCAGCCCTCGCTTGCCTAGGCGTTGAGCGAGGGCGGTCCTCGCTTGATTTGGCGAGGGTGACCCTTGCCAGCGTTGGGAAGGCTACCCTTGCCCACCCAGGCGAGGGTCGCCCTTGCAGGATCCGGCGAAGGCAGCCCTTGCCGAGGAAGAGAGAAAAAAAGAAAAAAAAGGAAAAGGAAAAAGACGAAAATGCCCATGGGCTAAAGTATTGTGGAGGTAAATGTGTCATAAGTAGCATAGTTTAGAGTTTTTCGTGTCACAAAAAAAAGTTTAGGGTAAATTTATCATAAGTGGTATAGTTTATAGTTTTTGGTGGTATTTTCTCAACTAATTATGTGGCCTTTATAATTATAAATGTATGCCGATGCGGAATATCATTTAAAAATATTTCTCCACGAGGATGTCCAAAACGATGTCGCATGCTCCAACATGGCGAGTTGCATCAAAACGACGCTATTTTGTTTCCTCTCCCTCACTCAGACGATGTCGCACAGCTTTGAGATCTTTTTATCTCAAATCGATCGTCGTTGACATCCTCTCGGCATCACCATCACTCATTGTCATTGTCACTCGCTTTGTTGCCATCGTTGCTGCTCGCTCGGTCGCCATTGTCACTTGCCGTCGCATCTCTGCAACCTAGGTTTGTGATCTTCTCTTCTTGGCTCATTGTTGGAAAACTTAGGGATCCAATGGCAAAATTAGGGTTCAGAGGGCAAAATTAAGACTCAAAGGGAAAACTTAGAGCTCGGGAAAAAGTAGGGTCCTAATTGTGGGGGGGGGGGACCTCAATTTCTTTATTCATGGTATCATTTTCTTTCGTAGGGACAATGGTAGTTGCAGCTATGGGGACCTTAATTTGTTTAATTACAGTGATGTTGTTTAATCACATCGAATTGTTTGATCACAGTATCAACTTGCAGCCATGGGGTCCTCAATTTGTTTAATCACTGTATCAACAGTGATGTTGCGACTATGGGTGGGGACCTCAATTTGTTTAAACAATTCGATGTTGCTTTCTTTTCACTAAACAATGTATGTGCTTTCTTTTCCACTAAACAACAACAATTGTTGACAATATGATTATGTATTTGTAGCCTGGGAGAATTTTAGAGGTGCTTATCTCTCAAGGCAGCCTAAGTCAAGAGTGAAGGGCTACACCCAAAAAAAATGAACCTAACCAAGGTTAACTGGAGCACAATCCAGTAATAAAAGTGCTTTGAAACAAATGACACAAGTGGCATGTCCAAAGACAAAAACAAAGTCATGGCCAACGACAAGAGTATAGGCAAGTCCAAAGACAACAGCACAAGCGGGTCCAAAGACAAGAGCACAGGCTAAGAAGAAAAAGCCAAATGTAGTATTGGTATAGCAACCTCCAAATCTAGTGCAACAATCTCCAAGTTCAATACAACAACCTCCAAATCTAGTTCAAGTTAGAAATAGTGCAAAGTTTCAAGCTAGAGGTCCATCTAAAGGGATGGAGACACGGGGGTCGGTGGGGGAGGGGGGGTTGTGTGCATATTGACAACTGATGAGAGGGGGTGCTGTAGATGGTAGTTTCTATTTTTTGTTGGGAGGTTGTGCTAGATATATTAATTTTTGTGTTTTGTTGGGAGGTTGTGCATATGGTAGTTTTTGTTTTTTGTTGGAAGGTTCATATGTTTTAGTTGGTTATTCAAATTGACCAAATGTAAAGACTATGTTCAATGTCAATGAATCGATATTTATTTTATCTATGTTTTTGCCATTTCCATATTTTTCTTTTGGTTGTGCTGGTTGTGCTGGTGTGTTTGACTGGGTTGTGCAAGTTGTGCTTGGTGCTGGTGCAGTGCTTGCACCAATTTTATATGCTAGTGCAAGCACAAGATGCATCAGCATGTGTTAGTGAAGAGTATTGTGCTTATAACAAAAGCATAAGACTGCACCAGCAACTTGGTGGTGGTGGTGGCTGAGTGGTGGTGGTGGTGGTGGTGGTGGTGATGGTGGTGGTGTTGGCCGAGAGTGATGTTGGTGGTTTTGGCTGGTGATGCGAATGATTATTATGTCGTATGTTATGCAAGTTTGTAATGAGGATGATGTTGTTATGCTGTATGTGCTGGTGCAAGCAAGATGCACGAGCTATGCTGGTGCAATTATGGGCTTTAGCAAATTTACCGGTGCATCTTGTGCACCAGCACCTTTTTAACCACGGTTGACATTTAAATGATCACTTTCAATCACGATTGGCACTTAAGTGATCACTTTAAAAAAAAAAACTTGGCACTTAAACGATCATTATTTACAACTTATGGCATTGAAATAGTCACTCGTGAATTTGTTACCACTCCTTACTTTGGCCATGATTTGCAGCAATAGTTATAGCAAACTAGCAAACTATTACCAAGCAAAACCTGCAACAAACCATTATATGTGGAGCAAACCAAACATACGAAGCAAAAACCAAGCAAACCAACATTGATAATACACAACTAAACAAGAAAACTTTTAAGTGCTCATAACTAATGAATTTCAACTTTCCATTTCCGCCATATATTGCAACAAACCTTTTGTTTCATACAACAATTGTAGGAAACCAAGTACATATTCCACTAATATTAGACTATGGTAGACATACAAACTTCTTCTCATTACACACTTGCAATTTGACCATAAAATAGGCAAGACAAGAGAACAACAACACTATCAA
Source organism: Syzygium syzygioides (assembly GCA_031216285.1). Lineage (NCBI taxonomy): Eukaryota > Viridiplantae > Streptophyta > Magnoliopsida > Myrtales > Myrtaceae > Syzygium > Syzygium syzygioides. The sequence continues at coordinate 25,666,796 of CM062249.1, read as the reverse complement.
TGCTTGATAAAAGATTTTGTCAATTTTCAGCCTTGAACTTCCTTCTTCAAATGGTTGGCCAGAGATGTTAAAGTCTTCATTTAAGCTTGCATTGAGTCGACATCCTCCAACTCATCCATTAATGTTAGTGGAGGTTGATGTTATCTTTTAAGTAGCTCAAGATAATCTTTGTCGCTCGATCGGAGAATTTCGTATCGACCAATTTGAAATATTTGCACTTTGAGCTTTCTTTATACTTAGCGCATCCATGGAATCTTCTCTTAGAATTCAACCGAGTCCAAGAAGATCTTGGACTCAGTAACTCACAATAATAGTAACACTCACCATATAGTTCACTTAATTGGGACGAATATAAGTTGTTGTGTAAGCTCTTTCCCTCAATTTGCAGGATTGAGGTAGTAATTTTGGGAGCGAACTAAAATAGATGCTCGAATTGGCTAGTTAGGATTTTCAAATTGGGGTTCTCTTTCAATTGGGGATTTAGGATTCTTATTTGGGGGAAGTCTGCCATACGACGTCATTTTTATTATTGACATGCTGACTGGACCTCCGGTGATCCATGTTAGCTTAAAAAATTAATAAAAAAGGCCACGTTGGATTTCCGACCAATCAAATCGGAGTTGATACTTAAGTGATCGTTTTTGAAAAAATTTGGCACTTAAGTAATCCAAAAGAAACTTTTGGCACCAAAGTGAGCGTCGTATACAACTTTTGGCACTTATAGTGTCCTTTTCCCATTTAAAATCTTTGGGAATAAGATCCTTTTCAAAACATCTAATGTGAGTGTTGACTAATCTTGGGATTGCATTGAGTTATTAGCTACACCGACATGCTACAGACATTCAAGCACTGAAAAAGTAAGAAACTCAAAATTCATTTTAGATCTATGGTCCGATTCGACTTGATCTTGTCTAATTTGAGTTGGATTCGTTTCATTTCAAATTCTTCAAATCAGATTGCGAACCAAATCATATGGATCGATGTTCACTCCTATCCTCATCTATTTTTTTTTTCCGTCTTGACAACCTCTATTAACACTAGATGGCAATTATACCGGGCAAGAAAGAGTATATATTATCATTGTTTTATAAAAATGAACTCGAAAAAATGAATTTATCATAATAAATTCTAAAATAATGTTATATGGGTTTAAACAAATCATATTATGATCGAGAAAATCTTTTTATAAAAAATATCGTACATAATAATTGATTGTTGTCTCTACCGTGCTTTCTAAGGAGAACTCAAGAGAATATTGTATTTATACGTATAAGTATGATATCATATCATCAAATTGTTGGTACATAATTGATAATTGTTAATTTGATATCGAAATAAGCAAGAGATTAAAATACTTTTACCCAAATAAAGTACGTTGTGTTATATTGTGTATAATGAATTACACAAGGATGATTACAACTTTTTGTGAGTCCATGAATGTGTGGGAGAATATGTCGAAGCCTATATTGATACAAATGAAAATTATATGGTGCAAGATCTGACCGAATATATATTGTTATTTTCCTTAGAAACCATGTAAAAAATTCCGGCTTTGTTATAATAGAATCTAAGATGACGTCATCACAGATCTAAATAAATTATATCTATACCCTTTTATACAAACAAAGATGACCTCCTACTCTTAAGGCAAACACAATGCTCCTTTTCTTACCCTAAATATCCTCAATTAGGTATTTGATGAAAATTCTGTGCCTACATCAATAACTCTATTTTATCTGTCACGTATGTTAAGTTTAATATTTGAATCCTTTCATTTCATAAACTCTTATAGAAACAAAAAATTCAAATCTTGGAACATTTTCTCTTTCCACATATATGTACAATTTCTTCATATTGTGTCAATAAATTTTTTAATCACTAGTTTATTTCGCAATAAGATGATTTTGAAATTTATAAGTGTTAATACTTCTGTGCAAACATGCAGCGTATGTGCATGTTTGTTAGTTATAATTAAGTAAAGCTTCCATATAAAAAAAGTATGATTTATTACCTCAAAAGATTTTATAAAAGTTTTATTGCTAATAATTGCAATAGATGTGAATCATCTATAAAAGTTTCACTGCCGTGGTGGGGCTATTAGGAGGAAATCGGAAGAATATTACGTTTATTCGCATGTATGACAACACATCATCATCACAAGACGATGCTAAGTACGTGCACCTTTTACATGCGTCGCAACCATCTACAAATTAAAAATGCCTTTTGTGTATGTCTAAGAAGTGTTAAATATTTGAATAATTGTTAAAAAAATCATAAACTTATTGTACGACAGTCAATTAAGTTATAAACCTTTTACTTGTGCCAATTTAGTCTTAAATATTTTAATTGTGTCATTTTTGTAATGTCCCGAAATTCGACTCACCTTCAAGATCAATGAAATTGATGTATTTCTCATTTCATTTTAGTAAGTCTCACCCGGAACTGATCATTCTCGGGATACTGACCAGTAGGAAAAGGCTGACTAGGAAAAACGGTACGTGGATCCAAGAACTCGACCGTGAATCGAGTCCGATTTTGAGAAACGATGAGGGAATATTTTGTGCTGATGTGGACTGGCCCGAAAATGGTGATGGATTTGGTTTGACTGACGATGTACGATCGCATAGCGGGTGATTCCGCACAATCAAGAGTACGCGCGGCGAACGATCTCGAACTTAATTCGGACAACCGCGACCCCTGGGACTAGTAATAAATCCTCACGTTCTCCGAGAAATTGGGACCGTCACGACTCGAGTAGCCCTAGGTCGATACGCGTAACCCTTAAACAGCCGCCCGTTAGTGAGAAATGCTAAAACTGCAAATTGAGCTAAAACGATCATGGAATTGAGTCCGGACTTCGGTATCAATTTTCGTGGGCGCACGCGACTATTTTGCGAGGACGATGTCATTTTTGTGTGACCACGTGTATTTGGGATCCATAGAGTCAAAAATTGGAAATTTGACCAGGGACCGGAAAATTACCGTTTTGCCCTTGTACCCCTAAGGTGAAATTTCGAATTTTGGGCTTAATTGGACAATATTTTGGGGTTTAAATAATAGTCTTATCAGCCCCAATAATTCAAATTGTTGAGGACAAGATGGCCCCTCCACTAATTGAACTAGATTGGATCACAACCCTTTGATTGGGGGTAGTTTGGGCATTAGGAAAGGTGGTTCACCAACTCCAACTTACACTTGGCCTATATACTCTCTAGTCTCTCTCTCTCTGATCTCATTCTCTCCTCCCCACTGCCGGTCACCCTCCCCTCTCTCCCTCTCCACCCGTGAGCTCTCTCTTCCTCTTCCCCGGGCGCGCACGCACCACATCGCTGGAGCACCGCCGTCGCCGCCGCCGCCGCCACTGCTACCCCACGCTCACCCCGCCACCACCAATCCGTCCCCCTTTCTTCTCCCTCTTACCGTATCTCTCTCTCTCTCTCCCCCTCCCGCGCTCTCTCTCTCTCTCTCTCTCTCTCTCTCTCTCTCTCTCTCTCTCTCTCCCGGCCGCGCAAGACCCCTTTGTCGGAGCTGCCGCTCACCGTTCCTATTCCGGCGAGAGCCCGCTGCTGCCCAGCCATCCTCGCCGCTTGCTTAGCCTCATTTCAAGCTTAGGACACAAAGTGAGTTTGACCCCAAACCCTAATTAGGATAATTTGCATTTCTAGATGGATTTTAGGGGTTAATTAGGGTATTTTAGGGGTTAAATGGTGGAGGCTGTTAAGGGATGATTTTGTGGCATTTCTGGTGACCAAGGATGATTATTTAGTCGAGGTTTAGTGGCCTGTATAGTGCTGTGATGTGGTGAGGCATAGGTGCCGAGATTTGGACAAAATGGTGGACTTAGTGGATGAAATGGATAGCCCGTGTGGTGGCAAATTTGGTGGTTGTTCTATGGGCTTGGTGCGATAATTTAATGGAGGTTTAGTGACCTGAGAGGCACTGTTCAATGGTTGAACAGATTGGATCGGAATGGCCCAAGTTTGGGTAAGTTCAAGTTCCAAATGTGGATTATAGGCGCCTTATTTGGTCTTGTGGTGGCTGATTAGATTGATGTTTGGGGAGCATAATGGAGCATTTTGAAGATAATTATTGGCCTAGAATTTGTGGTATAGTGGCTGCCCACGACGGGATTTGATTTAGGCGACGCGTAATCAAATTGGGGTTTAAGTGTGCAATTACTGGGAATGATCGTCTTGACCGATTGACTAGCTAAACGAGCCTTGGTTGTGATTGATTTTATGATGCCATGTCATATGTCTAGCAGGACTAGGAATGAATAGCTTGGCGAGCCTTGCATACGCGAATCCTTATTAATCCGGCCGTGTGAATTTGTGCGTGGATTGTGTGTCAAGTTGATGCCATGGCTTACTTGGATTGATTGTCTGATTGGGTGTGTGGTTTCATGAAATTGAATATGCATGGTACTAGTGCGCATGTTGTATCGTGGTGCAAGGGAATGCTCAAATGTGAACATTATAGCCATGGGTACGCGTCACGAGCATTAGCACGACATGTGCATATACAAGTGTGCCCGAGTGACATGTGCATTGTGATCACCTAAAATGCCCTGATGCGTCTTACACGGGGTTTAGATAAAAATTGATGCCTGTGAATGTGTGATCACAATAAACCCTGATGCGTCTTACGCGGGGTAGTGAACCCATCCTGAGGCGTATTATGCGGGACGATGCCTGGTTTACCGGAAGATGACCAACCTGAGACATTTTACACGGGTAATGTGTCATGAGCCTGATGTGTATTATGCGGGCCAGAGATCGATCTCAAAGTGATGGACCTGATGCTTTTAACGTGGGTCGGAGGAGAAATTGATAAATGGCAGAGTGCTAGCATGCCAGTGTCCATTAATGCATTGATGAGATGTGAACATGTGTGCGAACATGAGCATATACATTACATACGTCGGAACCGAGTATTATGTGTGTATGTGCCTCGATCTAATTCTACGATACTGTTGTGAGTATGTGTTTTTAGAATGCCTAACCTGCAGGGTCAAGTAATATTAGATTAAGGCCCGAGGGCCTAAGTTATTTATGTTTTGAATTATGTGTTGATTAGTACTCGTCAGGAGGTGCACATTAGCTTAGTTTAGGTTTAGGGAATTACTCACTGAGATTATTCTCATCATTGTATAAAACCAATTTTTCAGACCCCCAGCCTTGAGATGCCTTCAGTTCCGGTACGTTTTGGGATTCCGCATCACGTAAAGTGGACGCGGACGATACACCCCGTAGGAAACGGGGAGGTATATATTAGATATTATACCATGGTTTTGGTGGACGTGGGGGAGTCACATTATCAAACCCACAAGTACGTGGCGTAGTGTTTCAGGGACAATCTCGGAGAGTATGGTCCTCTCTGGACTTTTGATATCCCGTTCACCGGGTTGGGCACCCGGTATCCTCGATGCCCTGATAGCGAGGTGGCTAACCCGGGCTCTTCAACCGAGGAGAGTGCGAGCTCCAACGGTGTACCGATAGAATACGAGGTAGATGAGTTCGAGCCCGATGGACATAGAGCCAGACGACGGGGATGCTAATCTGGAGCCGATGGAGCCGAACGATGAGGAGCTGGAGCCGATCGAGGAGGATCTCGTACCAGAGGCCGAGCCTGAGGATATGATCTCGGAGGAGGAGGCTATAGAGGTCGAGTCTGAGACGGACTCATCAGGGTCCGAGAAGGAGATGCCTGACAGCTCTTTATCCTCGGAGTCTTCTGATTCTGACCCAGATTGGGCACCGTAGAAGTTAGCGTTCGCCTTAAGTTGGTAGGGCCAGTACCTTTTTGACCAGTGTTCCGCCTGTAGTAGTAGACTGACTCCCCTCCCCCGAGCCACTTACCCCTTTTTGTAATTAGTGGCCTCTGACCCGTTTTTTATTTTTGGTGATCGGGTTATACATGGATATTGTATATGGTTTCCCCATAGTAATGCAAGTGTTTAATTTGTAATCTTGTTCTCGTTTGTGGCTATCCTTGGTTTAATGTTATAGTTCTGTACGGGTATTTGATTTGCTTTCGCATGTGCTTTAAGTCTCTATGTTGGGCGTTGGGTCGGCGACGTATCCTAGGACGTCGCACTCAAATTGACCTTTGCGAGGGATGCTCGCGCGCTGTAGGGTTCGGGGCGTGACACACGATAGCGAGGGCAAGGACGAGCTCAACCTCATCCAGCCATGGTGAGGCTCAACCTCTCTAGCCCTAGCCTCTGGCCGGTTGCTGGACCCCAACGATTGGCCAAAGGAAGAAGAAAAGAAAAAATATAGAAAGACAAGAAAATAGGCAAGAATAAATAAAAAATTTGAAAAAATATTAAAATATTTTTAAAAATTATACATATCAACGCTTGTTACGCCATATAGAGCGGCTGGCATCCATATCAGTGCTGGATGGCCAAAATTGGCTTTTTGGACTAAATTGTCACAAATACAAAAAGTTCATAACTGAATTGACAAAAAAAAATTATGACTAAATTAGTACAATTACAATAGATTTATGACTTTTTTAGGTAATTTTCCTGATTTTTAGGCATGTATGCATAAGTGATTTGGTGACTTTCTATTAATACCTAGGGCTATGTCTCCGATCACCTTAGTTATTTTTTAAAAAATATTTCAAAAAATGATCGAACGTATCACTTATAAAAATCAAAGAGCAAAAACTATGTTCATTGTCCACAAAAATGTTTAGACATAAATTATTTTTTATAATAAAAATATTTTTTGTCGACTCATTATTTCTAAGGATGACAAACGATCATTTATGGAAAAATATTTTTTATTTTATTTATTTTGGAAAATATATATCGCCTTAAGTCCTTCTAAAGTCGAGAAGGGATTGAAACCGATTGATCTCCATTCACTCCCATCGCCACAAATTGGTGGTTACTGCTACTCCGTCACGTACCCCACTCATGATCCTGTTTAGTCTATTTATAATGTTTGGGAATAAGATCCTTTTCAAAACACCTAATGCGAGTGTTGACTAATCTCGGGATTGCATTGAGTTATTAGCTACATGGACATGCTACGGACAGTCAAGCACTTAAAAAGTTAAAAGCACGAAACAAGAAAAATATTAAAGCACTTTTACCCAAATATAGAACGTTGTGTAATATTGTGTATAAATCATGTCATTATACAAGGATGACTACAATTTTCGTGAGTCCATGAATGTGTGGGAGAATATGTGGAATCCTATGTTAATACTGAAAAAAATTATGGTGCGAGATACGAAAGAATATATATCGTTATTTTTCTTTAAGAAAATTGTAAAAAATTCTGGTTTTGTTATAATAGAATCTAAAATGACGTCATCATGGATTTAAATAAATTATATCTATATTTTATACAAAACAAAGATAACCTCCTACTCTTAAGGCAAACACAATTTTGCATTTCTTACCCAAAATAGGGAAAACACTACCAAAAATCCCAAACTATGCCACTTATGACAAATTTACCTTGAACTTTTTTTGTGATACAAAAAACCTCAAACTATGCTACTTGTGACACGTTTACCCCACAATACTTTGGCTTAAGGGCGTTTTCATCATTTTCCTTTTTCTGTTTTTTTTTTCCTTTTTCTTTTTTCTTTCTTCTCTCTTCCTTCTGCCATGGCCGGCGGAGGGAAGCCGGCAAGGGCGGCCCTCACCGGTGTTGGGGTTGGGCGAGGGCTACCCTCGTCAGATTTGGCGAGTACAACCCTCGCAAGCGTCGGACGAGGATAGCCCTCACCCAACCCCAACGCCAGCGAGGGCTGCCCTCTCTGGCTTCCCTCTGCCGGCCACGGTGGAGGGAAAAGAGAAGAAAGAAAAAAATAGTAAAAAAAATAGAAAAAGGAAAAAGACGAAAATGCCATTGGACCAAAGTATTGTGGGGTAAATATGTCATAAGTGGCATAATTTGGAGTTTTTCATGTAACAAAAAAAATCAAGGTAAATTTGTCACAAGTGGCATAATTTAGGGTTTTTTTGTGGTATTCCCCCCCCCCCAAATATTCTCAATTAGGTATTTGATGAAAATTCTGTCCGTACATCAATAATTCTATTTTATCTCTTATGTATGTCAATTTTAATATTTGAATGTTTTCTATCTTATATACTCTTACAGAAAGAAAAATTTCAAATCTTTGGAGCATTTTTTCTTTCCACATATATGTGCAGTTTCTTCATACCGTGTCAATAATTTTTTAATCACTAGTTTATTTCACAATAATATGATTTTGAAATTTATAAGTGTCAATACTTCTATGCAAACACGCAACTATGTGCATGTTTGTTAGTTATAATTAAGTAAAGCTTCCATATTAAAAAAATACGATTTATTACATCGAAAGATTTTACCAAGTTTTCATTACTAATAATGGACATAGATGTGAATCATCTATAGAAGTTTCACTGCCGCTGTGGTGCTATGTGGAAGAAAATCAGAAGAATATTCATAGCTTTCGTGCACACTGAGTTGTTTCTGTATGAGTTAGGATTCAAAAGTAAGTTTGTTAAGGACTTGTTTTACTCAGACAATACACATAATATGTTTGATGAAATGTCACTTAGATATGATAATGCTATATAGTTCTTGAAATGTAATGGTTGAATCCATGAACCCACCTAGAATCCGGACCGGTAGTCCAATTCCCTGGTGGGTCCAAGAATCAATAGGCGTTTCTCGATTCTCAATTTGTGGAACTGGCCCTTAGTGGGCTGGTTTCCCGTACCATACCATGCGTGTATTTAATGCGTGAAAATCCTTTAATTATGAGAGGAAGGGTGCTTTCATTTAAGTCCATAAATACGAAGGAGATGCAAATTTCACTAAAAATCACATATGCATGTGTATAACATCAAAGTACTTTTCCTCTAGCCACTTGGGGGAATATTAGGGGCGCGCAGTAAAAATCTGATACTTTATCCGAAGAGATTGTTAAGAGGGAGTTCAGGTCCGAACTTATCAACATATGTAGTTGGGCCCACCAAACCAACTCTTCGACATGGAACTTTTTTTATAACGTAACTCACATGTGCAACTCAACACAAGTCATGGTGATAAGGCTCATACTACCTTGGACCGACGTGCAAGAGTTTTTCTAATGTGGGCTACGTTAATTAAGATTGTGATTTACCATTTTATAGAATTGGTCTAATAAAGTAAGTTATAAAAATTCTTAATTAGTCTAATATGGAAAAGCCCGAACTCTGATGAGAGAGCCTATGACTGAAAACTCGGGAAAATTACCAAAAAGTCCTAAACCTTTTGCAATTTTACCAATTCAGTCCTAAACCTTTTTTTTTGTCAATTCAGTCCTAAACCTTTTGCAAATCAGCCAATTTAGTCCTTTTGGTCAGCCGGCGCTAACGTCGCCACTGGCCGATGTCCACGGTGTCAACTGGCGTCCACGTGGGTAATATTTTAATATTTTTTTTATTATTTTCAAATTATTTTCTTTTTATTTTTTTCTTCTTTTCCTTCTCCCCCCTAGCCTGTCCGGCCAGGGGGGAGGTTCGCCAATGAGGGCCCAGCTCTGGCCACCGCTAGGCGAGCTCGCAATGGCTAGGTGAGCTCGCCATGGCAGGGCGAGCTTTGCCCTTGCCCAGCCATGGCGAGCTCGCCCAGCTTTGACAAGGCAGAGCTCGCATTGGCTAGGCAAGCTTCGCCTCGCTAGATCTGGGCGAGGGCGGAGCTCGCCCAGCCATGGCGGGCTCCGCCTTGCTGAAGCTGGGCGAGCCCAGATCTAGCAAGGCGGAGCTCGCCCTACCATGGCGAGCTCTGCCTCGCCAGATCTGGGTGAGGGCAGAGCTTGCCCAGCCATGGTGAGGCTCGCCCAGCTTTGGCGAGGCTCGCCCAGCTTCAGCGAGGCGGAGCTCGCCATGGCAGGGCGAGCTCCGCCTCGCCAGATCTAGGCTCGCCCAACTCCGGCGAGGCGAAGCTCACCATGGCTGGGCAAGCTCCGCCCTCGCCCAGATTTGGCGAGGTGGAGCTTACCGAGCCAAGGCGAGCTCCGCCTCGTCGTAGCTGGGCGAGCTCGCCCTGCCATGGTGAGCTCGCCCAGTGGCGTTGAGGGCCCAACTTGCCGGAGATGGGCCCTCCCTGGCGAGCCTCCCCCTGGCCTGTTCGACCAGGGGGAGAAGGAAAAGAAAAAAATGATAAAAAAGAAAAAATTCGAAAATATTTAAAAATATATTAAAAAATTACCACGTGGACGCCAGCCGGCGGCCACGTTGGTGCCGGCTAGCTAAAAGGATTGAATTAGCTGATTTGCAAGAGGTTTAGGACTGAATTGGCAAAAAAAAAAGGTTTTTGACTGAACTGGAAAAATTACAAAAGATTTAGGACTTTTTTGGTAATTTTCCCCTGAAAACTCTATTAATAATGCTCAAGTATCTTCTCTAACCTTGATGCATAAATATCCACACATAAGGAGCAGTTACTGAAAATGAGGGGCAGTCTCATTAAGCCAATGATATTTAGAGTAATAGAGGAGAAGCATTTGCATTAAGAATATATTTCATATCAAGAACAATAAATTCTAAATTAGGTGTGCAAATCTTTTTATTCTTGATTATTATGTTTTATGTTCTAATTATGGTAATCTTGGGGTGCCCTTTTTGCGACGTACACGACGAGTCGTGAATGTGGCACCAAGCGACGACCTCTCGGGAACGCAAATCCCTACAATGGTGACGTCCAAAAGTGAAAAAGGACAACGAGGTGGGAAAGGGTCATTACTAGTAACCTCAAAATGGAAAAAGATCAAACCTAACACGATGATTCGGAAACCATGATGACTGGTCTTTTCCGTTTCTCCACAATAAATGGACGGGGTAGTTGGTAGTTTCTATAACTCCTTAGTACCATGATGGTCATCGATACGTCCACGTAGCCCAGCTCTAAAGTCACACAACTGGAAAACCAAATGGGTCTTCCGTGAACTCTCTTTCTGATGTGTGTGGGAAAGAGAAAGAAACTTTTATGGGCGCGTTTGGTAACGTTTCTATTTCTGGGAATAATTTCTTTTCAAAAATAGTTTTTTCTATTTCTATTTCGTGGAAGAGTTTCTGAGCAAAATAATGCGTTTGGTAACTACATAAAATTTCTATTTCTAGAACAGAAATGCGTTTGGTAACTGCATAAAATTTCTATTCCCAATTTTTTGCATTCAAATCTATATCTTTCATTTAATTATAAGTGCAAGTTAGAAGTGAAAAAAAAAACCAATAAGCATGATTTATTGGTTTGTCTAATCCTTTTTAGGGGTTTAAAACCCCTTTTAATCCCTAAACTAAGGAATCTTCAAAAATACTACTTGGGCAAAAATTTAAATTTCATTCAAAGTGGGTGGTCACAGGTATTCTAAGCCATTATGTAAATTTTTTTTATATTTTCTTGTGGTAAAATTTATTAAAATTTTTTACTTTCCCTAAATTTGATTCTTTTTTATTTTTCCGAAAATTTTTTATAAAATTTTTTAAATTTTTTCAATTTCAGAATTTTGCAAATATTTAAGGGTTTTCTGAGTTTTTCTGATTTTTATGGATCTTCTGAGAATTTTTTTGATTTATACGAATTTTGGGAATTTTTTAATTTTCTAATTTTTTATGGGATTTTTCTGAAATTTTTCTAATTTTTATGAATTTTCGGAATTTTTTAATTTATTCTAAGCCATTATGTGAATTTTTTATTTTTTTGGGGAAAATTTTATTAAAACTTTTTACTTTCCCGAAATTTGTCTCCTTTTATTTTCGAGAAAGCTTTTTATGATTTTTTTTTAATTTTGAAATTTTGAAATTTTGCAAATATTTAAGGGTTTTTTGAGTTTTTCTGATTTTTATAGATCTTCTAAGAATTTTTTTGATTTATATGAATTTTGGGAATTTTTCAATTTTCTAATTTTTTATGGGATTTTTCTGAAATTTTTCTAATTTTTATGAATTTTCGGAATTTTTTAATTTATTCTAAGCCATTATGTGAATTTTTTATTTTTTATTTTTTTGGGTAAAATTTTATTAAACTTTTTACTTTCCTGAAATTTGTCTCTTTTTATTTTCGAGAAAGCTTTTTATGAAATTTTTTAAATTTTTTAAATTTCGGAATTTTACAAATTTTTATGGGTTTTCTGAGTTTTTCTGATTTTTATGGATTTTCTAAGAATTTTATTGATTTTTATGAATTTTTGGAATTTTTGGAATTTTTTATAATTTAATTAATTTAATTAATTTTTTATTATTTCTGCTGAGAATGGATCGGACCGATGCTTTGAGACGGTTTGCAGACGACGGAGGATGGAGGAGGAGCTAAGGTTGCGGCTTGAGGACCGGACCTTTCTATTTCTAGGAACAAAGAAGTAGATTTTTTCTACTTCTTATTTCTGCTTCAAATCTATTTCTTGGCCACTTTTCTATTCCAGGAAATAGAAAAATAAAATGCGTTACCAAACGGATTTCTGTTCTTTTTTTGTTCCAGGGAACAAAAAAATAGAAAAATAGAAAAACAGAAGCGTTGCCAAACGCGCCAAGAGCAAAACAAATTTATTTGTCATGATAAATTATGGGTTGGCAAATTGGAAATTTCCTTCTTCAGTGGGGCATTCACATAAGTGGTTGTTGAGTTTGCCACGAACGCATTTCGCAATTTTAAGGATAGGATAGCAAAACCCAAAATAATAATAATAATTGAGTGAAGCGTTAAGTATTCTATTTGAAGTATCTCACATTACTTTATATCGGAGTCGGATTCAGGCTTGATTTATTTCGCCTGTTGCCCCTTGTTTTGAATTGTTTTGTTTGCGAATGAAGGTGATTGTGATTTTGAATTATTCTATTTTGTGTGACAATGATAACATGAAAGAATACTCAGAATAGATCCATAGCATGGGATGCCGGCACTCTACTTGCTTCCCTGAGAGAGAGAGAGAGAGAGAGAGAGAGAGAGAGAGAGAGAGAGAGAGAGAGAGAGAGAGAGAGAGAGAGAGAGAGAGAGAGAGAGAGAGTATACTTCTGTTGAGCAGAGTATTTTTTGAACCAGCCCCAACCTCATAACTCGTTCATAAGTTTTCATAACTCAAAAAGGCAAAATCGAGCGGGACATGTATTGTGCGTGTATTGCATCCTCATATACTGAATACCTAAATACACAAACAGCTCGGCAGTATCAAGATTAAGGGATAGAGCATGCATGCGGAGAAGTTATTACATAGACTAAGTGTCTATGCAAACCGTTATAAGTCATTAATCATGTGCGTCACATTATAAGGCCCATGCATTTGATGGTTATGATGGTATTAGTCTATATAGACCGAGCCCGTGTAATATTTTCCCGCGTGTGCGTGGCGGAGCCTACGTTATACAAGCAACTTGTGTGGTATTCGTGTCCGAACTTCAACTATAAAACGAGTCCACGCCCAAAAAGACGCACACACCATTGCTGACAAAGAGATTCAGATACATCCCTCGCACCCGCGGAGAGAGAGAGGGATGGGGAGAGAGTGTCACCCACGTTGAAGGGCATAATCAGAAGGGAGAGAGAGAAGAGGCTGTTCAGGCGTGGCTTCTCCTCGCGAGAGATGGAAGCTCTCGCTGCCGTCTGTGAGACGGTGTTCCCTCCGTTGAGTGCAGGGGCAGCGGTGGCGGCGGCTGTGGCTGCGGCTGCGGTGGCAGGAGAGTTCGAGGGAAGAACGGACCGAGTGGAAGAGAGAGCCGACGAAGCTGTGCGCTTCTTTTATGAATCATCTGGCTCTCAAGCTCTAGTGCCTCACGAGGTAACTAAATTCCATGTCTTCTCTCTTTCTCCCCATTCGAAAGATACTACCTTGAATTACAAAAAAAAAAAGATCAAGTGGACAACTTTTTGCCATGTTTGTGATTTTGAGTTCTTATGAAATCAACTATTGTTCTCGCTAAACGGACAATCATATTATCATGGATCATCACGGTATACCATAGCTGGTAAAACTCATGGTTTGGTTCATGGTCTCATAAACTCTCTTCCTCCATTTGGATTTTTGCGAAGTAAAACCACTTCCATGCAAAAGCGTATATACTTGAGTGTAATCAGAAAGTCGGGCAGCGATTAAGAGCTTGATTCGGGTGCGATCGAGCTTAAACCAAGTTGATAAAGGGTCGTGGTAACTTCTTTCGTTAGCCCCGACCAGAGAGTGGCCAGGCCTCTTTAAACTCATAGATTGGTCCTGCTCATAGTAACATTTCGTTACATTTTTAACACCCCCACTTGGCCATAAGTCCATGTCGCTGTGCTTGGTACGATGATACGGGGATCTTGTGTCCCAAGAAGCGTGGATCTGACAATTCCATTGCCCCCTAATTTGTTGCGGGTCGGCCCCGACACCGACACCGACACCAACATGACGAATAAGAAGTGGGAACCCAACAAACGTATGAAAGAAGGATGTGGATTGTATTGCAGGTGGCGGAGCTTCTAGGGAGGAGGGGACTGATCGAGGCGGTGATCCTGGTGTGGGTGGTCCTGTGGGCGCTGTCGACGAGGCTTGGGACGATGCTGCTGTGCGGCTCGCTCTGCGTGGGCGGGCGATGGCCTTATGTGAACACGTTCTCGAGCATGGGCTCGGACCAGCGGGAGAAGGTGCTGCGGAGAGGCCTCAACCATCGGTTCCTCACGCCCGTCCGGTTGGTCTTCATGTATCTCAAAGTCTTGTGCCTCTACGTCCTCTTCTCTCGGGTAATTCGTTCACACTCCCTTGGTTCTCGAGCAAACTTACCAAGTCCTCGTCATATGATAACGGCAGGTCAGCAATTCATAGCATTAACCCACCCAACCCTGCATGATCCAATTAGTTGTTAAAGGGCAGATTAATCTCGGCTTATTATAATTTACAAGTTAAGCGTTTTATATGATTAGTGGAAAAATTGGAGATTAGTAAAAAAAAACCATAATTGAGATCAAATGTTGAATTCTTAGCGCACTTGCCTTGACAAGCACACCCACAACAATATAATAGATCAAGTTGTCGGGTATTAATGATTCGTGAAAAATATATCAACTACCTTATTAATCACCGTATAAATAGCTCAAGATGAAGTGTTGATGAGCTTATAAATCCATAATTAAGGTTATGAACGATGCTAACTCATATAAAAGTCATCATTTCACACAAGTCTAGATAAAATCCCTCCCCACTTTCAAATAATCACAAAAAGAAAAACAAAATAATTTAAGATGGTAAAGAAGAAGAGTGGGGACCTCTCGGAGAATCGCCCGCGCCGCCGCCGCCGCCACGGTCTCCCCTGCTCGCCGCCGTCCACCGCCCCAACCGTGCCGCGCTCGCCGTCGTCCCTTCAAGGCTCGGCCGCCACGATGGGCAGCTCCGTTGCCGCCGATTGCTCGTCGCTCTCCAGAATCTGAGAGCCGACAGAGCCGACGGAGCTCGACACCCTCATCGGAACAGAGCCGTCGGAGCTCCGCCGCCGCGCTAGCGACGGAGTGTTTCGCCGCGGGAAGTGAAGCGGCCGTCGTCTCCGGTCGACCCCCAGCACAGGTTTCGGGGGGAATCCAACCCTCCGACCATCTTCTGCAACCCAATCTGTAGGGTTTCAGCTTGCTCCCAATTGCATTTCCAGATCTGGACTTCCACTCGATCGTCTGGGTTTCTCGTGGGTCTGCCCTTCTGGATTGCCTTTCTGGGTTGATAAAGACGTTGTTTTCTCTGAAGATTTGGTGTCTGGATCTAGGTTCTTGCTGGGCTTTGCACTTCACGCTCTGTTCTTCATTCTGGTGAGTCTTCTGGCTTTAGCTTACCAGTGCTCTGTTCTTCGTGGGACTCACTTTGGTTTCACCATGGCCTCCCGTGTCTGAGCTCCCACGGCCATTAACCAGCGCTCGTGTAATGGCCTCAGTTCCTAAGATAATTGAGCCAATGGCTACGGCCACATTTGATGAAGCTATCCCCCAGCGGTCTACACAGAACCTGGTGGGATCTCTAGGTGTAACCTCACGGCCCAACACCCCGGTGGATTCTGGGCATGTGATAGCACAGAGAACTAATGTAGTAGCGGGCTCTTCTAGAGCTGCTTCTGCTAGACGACAGTCTCATTCCCGGGGCCGAAGCAGGGGAAATTCGACCACTGGATTGCATCGAGCTGGTCCTTCTCAGCATAGGAGAAGCCCAAGCAGGGGTAAAGCCCCAGTGAAAGCCTCGCTTCCAGAATCGGCTAGGCCACCAGCTCAACGCTCTTGGGCGGCCATTGCTAAATCTGATGAGAAGGGTTACTCCCTCTCTTATATTCCTCCCTCCATGATCAATGGAAGACCATGCGTGAGAATTTCGGAGGAAATTCTTCAGAACTCCGACCCGAAATGGAAGGAGTGTCTTGTTGGATATTTTGTTGGGAAGAGATTACCTTTCAAATTAACCGAGACAGCCTTAAAGAATGTCTGGGGACATCAGGTAGTGGATGTTCTTGCTAACAATGATGGGTTTTTCTATGTCCATATTCCGGACGAAGCATTCCGCAGGAAGATATTGGATGGGGGCCCGATCACCATTCTAAGGATACCCATGATCCTACAACAATGGCACCCGGCAATCCAACTCAAAAAAAATCAGCACGATTCCCTCCCAGTATGGGTCAAGTTGAGGGATATTCCTGTCGCTCTATGGTCAGCGACGGGCATAAGTGCCATAGCAAGTACAATTGGCAAACCCCTGCATGTTGATACACAAACAGAGAAAATGCGTATGATATCCTATGCAAGAGTCTGCATTGAAATCAAGGCAGCTCAACTCTTGCCAGAGTCTGTGGACCTTTTGCTTAATGATCAGACTTGGTCAGTGAAGGTTGAATATGAGTGGAGACCAATTTCTTGCTTGAAATGTGGCACTTTTGGCCACAAATGTTCTCCTGCAACAGAAATGCCTACTGCTGTTGCTTCTTCCCCTGTGCCAGAGGCTGAAACAGAGGAGGGTACACTCCCTGTGGGAGATATGGCACTTCCCCAGCCTGTTGCTTCCGGCCCGTCCCCTCCCCTGGAGGAAAAATCTTGGCAGCTGGTCAAGAAGAGGCACTCAACGGGAAGATCCAGTAACAAGGCTCCCCCCTGCATCTCCAACCCCGTTTCCGCATCCACTGCCTAATCTAAGATTGGTTAATGATCGAACTTCTTCAGGACAGGCTGGTTCCTCTGGTAGTGCTTCCTCCGCCTCTTCAGCTTCTGGAGAGGCAAACGAAGACATGGCAAGTGACGTCTCCAGCGATTCGGATTCCCCCCTTCCTGGTCAGGCTAGTACTCACAAACGCAACGCTCGCAAATATTTGGTTCTTCATCCTGCTAGCCTGGTCCCAATCAAGACTCCTAGCGTGGATCCCCAGTATAAGAAAGACAGCGTCCCACCCCCTAAGGAGATTGTTGTGCTACCCAAGTCTCCGACTCTGGCGGTGGAAGCCTCTGCTCCCACTAGTAAGCCCCCTGCACCCAAAGCCATTCTGGCTTCTAGGAAGCGGGGCGGCTCCAAAAAGAAGTAACACTCCCATACCTCCCCTATGTTTTTTGGTGTTTGGAATATTAGGGGACTAGTACACCCCCTAAAGCAGGCTGAGATCCGGCATTTTGTTAGAGCCCATAATATTTCTTGCCTTGGCATTCTTGAGACGAAGGTCAAGCCTGCCCTTTTTGATGAAATTTCTTCAGGACTATTACCGGGGTGGAGTTGGACAAATAATTACGGTCATTCCCCTCGGGGTCGCATTTGGGTTGGGTGGAACCCCCAGGTTATTGATCTATTAATTCTATCCAAATCGGCCCAAGTCATCCATGGTCGTGTTGGCATCAGGGCGCTGAACAAGAGTTGCATCTTTTCGGTCATTTATGCTGAACACACCTTTGTCTCCTGTCGCTCCTTATGGGCTGATCTCATTAGCTCTAGCACCCTTTTTGAGTTGGATGCTTGGCTGGTCGCAGGCGATTTCAACGCTATTCGGGAAAATTCGGATAGATTGGGGAGTACCAATGGGTGGATCCCCGCATTTGATGAGCTTGATTCTTGCTTAAATAGTGCTGGTCTGGATGATCTCCGTTATGTCGGACATAGATTCACCTGGTCTACTTCTTCGGGCCCCTCCCGTAAACAAAGAAAGATTGACCGTGTGTTGATTAATGACCAGTGGACCAACTCTTTCTCCTTCTCGGAAGCGGCATTCCTGGCACCCGGCGTTTCTGACCATACACCTATGTTTATCAGAATCGTTCCCGTGAGCTCGGCTAGGAAACCTTTCAAATTTTTCAATTGTTGGATGTCACACCCTGCGTATCAGTCCATTATCTCACAGGTTTGGGGCTCTTCTTATGGTGGCACACCCATGTTCAGACTTTGCCAGAAACTGAAATGCCTCAAAGGCCAGCTCAAACAGCTTAATCGAGTTTCTTTCTTGGATATTTCGATCCGAACAACTCAGGCCAGGACTGATCTTACCTCTACTCAGGATGCTCTCTCTCTAGATCCTTCTAATGATGTTCTGGCGAACCTAGAAAAAGAGCAGCTCCAGCTCTTCTCGACCCTTCGTCTTCAGGAAGAATCTTTCTTCAAGCAAAAGTCCAGAATCAGGTGGCTCAATGAAGGGGATAGGAATACTAAGTATTTCCACCATTTTGTCAAAAAACGTCACCTTCAAAATCGTATCCTCTCGATTACGGATGAAAGTGGTACAGTCTTGTCTGACCCAGGTATGGTGCATAACCACATTGTCTCCTACTATGAGACCTTATATTCGGCTAGCTCGAATACCTTAAGCCCTTCTGTGGATGTCATACGTTCCATGACGGAACGGGCCATTAATGAGGAACAATCCTTCCTTTTAGCTCGGGAGGTTACAGAGAGTGAAATCCGTAATTCCATGTTCTCCCTTGCCAAGGGTAAGGCACCAGGCCCGGACGGTTTTAATGTGGACTTCTTCACTACGGCTTGGGAAGTGGTTGGTCCTTCAGTCATCCTGGCCGTCAAGGATTTTTTCCGTTTTGGCTCGCTACTAAAGGAAACCAACAACACCATCCTCACCCTTGTTCCGAAGACACCTAATGCTTCGCGCATAAGTGACTTTCGACCTATTGCCTGCTGTAACACAATATACAAATGCATTTCTAAGATTTTGGCAAATAGGATTGCATCAGTTCTGCCCTCCATCATTGATCCGTCGCAGAATGCTTTTGTTAGGGGTAGAAGGATTGGAGATAATATCTTGCTCGCTCAGGAGCTCTTTGCTGGGTTTCACCATAATCCTTATCTACCCAAGTGTGCTATTAAAGTAGACTTTCAAAAAGCTTACGACACGGTGGACTGGAAGTTTTTGGAAAAGGTTATGTACTCTTTTTCCTTTCCCCAGCAGTTCATCCAGCTTGTAATGGAATGTGTTACTTCCCCAAAGTTTTCTATTGCCATCAACGGAGAACTTCATGGTTTCTTTAAAAGTGGAAGGGGCATCCGACAAGGTGATCCTCTTTCCCCCTATCTATTCACTTTGGTGATGGAAGTTTTATCCGGGATCCTTAAATCCAAGGCTAGACTCCCAGCCTTTAAGTACTTCTGGAGGTGCAAGCCTTCGCGTCTCACTCATTTATTCTTCGCCGATGATGTGCTCCTTTTTGTTGAGGGAAATCTTGCATCGGCTACACTCCTGCAGGAAGGCATCCAACTTTTTTCGTCCTGGTCAGGGCTGTACCCGAACGCTAACAAAAGTGAACTGTTTTTCTCTGGCGGGTCTGAGGAGACACGAACCCAAATCCGGCTCCTGTTTGGCTTCAACGAAGGCTTCCTTCCTTTTAGATATCTTGGCGTCCCCGTCATTGCGTCTAGATTGAGTAAGACAGATTGCATTTCCCTTGTTAATTCTATTACTGCTCGTACTCGTTCTTGGTCGCATCGGTTCCTCTCATTTGCGGGTAGGCTTCAGCTTATACAATCAGTCCTTCATGCTACCCATGTCTACTGGGCTTCTGTATTTCCCCTGCCTCGATCTGTTCTTTCTAGCATTGAATTGATACTTAGGCAATTTCTATGGAAAAGCCCGGATTTGGGGGCTGGGGGGGCAAAAGTGCCTTGGAATGAAGTTTGCCTTCCTAAAGAGGAAGGAGGATTGGGAATACGCAGACTCCTTGACTGCAATCGGGCGGCTTTACTCAAACACATATGGATTCTCTTCACTGATAAAGAATCACTCTGGTGCAAATGGATCCATTCCATTTTCTTGAAAAACAAAAACTTCTGGATTGCACCCAAGCCAACGGTGTGTTCTTGGGCTTGGAAAAAAATATTAGACCTCCGCCGGGACTTCCACCTTCAGTTTGTCTGGCGCATCGGCAACGGAGCTAATACCTCATTTTGGTTCGACCATTGGCATGCTAAGGGTCCTCTTTACAAGTTTTTTGCGGATAGGGACATATACCACTCCGGTATTCCAAGGTACTCCTCGGTGAGCGAGTTCTTCTCCTCTGTTTGGCCCCATTCCTCGGTCATAGACACATTTCATTCCTGGCCGCTTTCTGCTTCTCTTGATCCGGAAGCCAGCGACAGCATCACCTGGCAAGGTCACCCCTCGGGTCAGTTCTCTGTATCCAAGGCTTGGGAATTCATAAGGATCAAGGGCCAGAAAGTTAACTGGAGCTCATTCATATGGGATCCTTCCATTGCCCCCAGGTACGGGTTTTTGCTTTGGCTTATCACCCTCAAAAGGCTTCCTACTCAGGAATATCTATTGAGGCGTAATAGGATCGAGGCAGGGACCTGTGTCTTTTGCCATAGTAGACCAGATTCCATCGATCATCTTTTCTTTGGTTGTAATATCTCAGCTTCCCTTGCATCTTTTTGGGCTTCCAAGTGTAATCTCTACTGGCGTAATGGTTCGTGGGATGTTAATCTACGATGGGCCATTCGGGTCATTGGAGGCCATAGGTTCCACCAACGCATCGCTCGCTTCTCTTTCAGCGCATTATGCCATATTATCTGGAAGGCACGGAATGATATTCTTTTCAGAAGCAAGCCTTGCTCTTTGCCAGCTATCCGCAATCTTTTAATTAAGGTGACGCGAGATCGAGGTTTATCCTTTAAACCTGTCGAAGATAATCCCTGGAACCGGAGAATTCAAGCCAATTGGGGCATTCCTGTCTCAATTTTTGATTCTTAGTTGCGCTTAGCTATTGTATAGCTCTCTTTTGGCCGTTCTGGACGGTCTTGCTATCTTCGTTCCGGCGGTTTTCTAGCCTTGTTTAGTCGTACTCTAGGTACCCGTTGGAACACCTCCATTGTTCCCTCGGGTACGAGGTTTTTTTTCAGTATGACTTTCCCCCTTTGTATTTGGTTCGTTAATTAGTATATATACATCTTACCTTACCCAAAAAAAATAATTTAAGATGGTTGTTCCATCCAATGAATATTCCTTAGACATTGAATTTGGATTCAAATCTCGAATGCTAATCTAATCTGTTTGTCACATCAATTCCGAGACGTACCAACAATTTCTATCTCAAAAATAAGTGATGAGAGACAGCTAGCAAGGAAAACCACCTTCCAATTCAAATCTTTATTTCGTGGCCCAAAATGCACGTTCGATAGTAGCCATTAAACATGGAAAGGAGTCAATTCAGGTTGAATCGGTCTGCCGACACGACGAGAAAAATTTCCTCTAAGTTTGACACCATCAAACGAATTAATGACACCAACCCAAGATGCTCCATCGCTTCTGGTGTTCAGCATTATGCCTGAATAATAAGCTGAAAAATGTCCCCGGTTGACATCTCGAATGCATTTTCTCTTGTTCTATAAAATCTTATAGATAAAAGTTAGGGATAATTCTCCGAACTTTTGGGGTAGTACATCTTTGTCTCGAGAACTAAGTGCTAGGCAATATCCTCTAAAATTGCATTTTGTAAGCACCGTTAACCTAAATGTTATATTTCTTGTTGGCATGTACAATGCACATGAATTTTTAAGGGACAGAAGTATAATTTGATCTCATTTTTTTTAAGGAAATCGCTTTTTTACCCTTAATTGCTGTAAGAGAAATGAAAATATAGAAAATAGGAGAAAAACTAAATTGACTTAACTACTAATAATAGAAAAAAGATTGTCGATAGTAATATTGGACAATTAGAGTTTGATTAATATAGCCGCTTTAATAGAGCTAAATAAGATATTTTAAGAAGAAGAATAAACACAGGTTGAACACAAAGGTAAAATGCCTCAACAACAAAAAAGGTCAGATGACAAAAAATGTTTACCATTATATATACGTAAAGGGTTAATTAACATTAAAAATGATTGATTAAAAATATTTTAAATTATAGAAGAAAATGATGCTCTGAACTCATTAAATGAAATGATTAATCGAAATAGGCGATGTTTTATAAATCTTTTATTGATGATCTTTTCTTGCGTCGATTAACCATTTGAAATTACATGTCGAGCATTCAATTTTTGTTATTTTACCTTTTGGACATTGATGTCTTTTTTATTCAATTGTGTATCTTTTTCTTAAAATATCTGACTAGTTCTATTAATAATTCATCAACTCTGACATTCTTACTATTTAATAATACTGCCGTTATCTATCTTTTTTTTTCTTAATATTCATAGTTTTCGTTAATTTGTTTTTCTCCATTTTCCTTTGTCTGTTCATTTCTTTACCAAGACGAAGAGTAAAAGAGAAATTTCTACGAAAAAAATGAGTTGAAAATACAAATTTACCACTTAAAATTCGTGCGTTGCACATGCAGACGGAGAATATAATAGAGGGTTAACATTTTAAAGTTTGATACAAACGAAAAGTGTATAAATTCAATGCAGGATATTCTTGGTAGGGTTGTAACTTAGAAATGTCGTCGTGAGATTTTCAACTACACATTGTGCAAGTGACTATGAAAGAAAATTTTATTATTGGCGAGACTTTCGTCTTCATAATAATCTCTTCTTTCAATTTAGGCAACTATCTAAGAGATGGACACACGTGGAGATTATGCTATTAGGAAAGATTTATCTTCCACTGACAATTACTGTATTGGAATATAATCTTTTTTTTTACACTATAGTTTACAAAAAATTGAAAATGAAGTATATTCATAACTTAGGTGAGAGCCCACTTGTGTAGAGGCACATGAACATGTATGACCCATATAATTTATGAGAAAATTGATGAGACAAAATTGCACTAACTACCCCCAATTAATGCACACACATCCATGTATGGGCACTCTCCTAAACATATGTATCATTTTCATGTGTAACTCGTTTTTGGGTTTCGTATCTAGATGAAAGGATGGAACCCCACAATTCAATCTTGATTAATTTCGCGAGATACGGAGATTGGTTTATAAAATTGGGTCACAATGAAATGTGATAAACCTTTATCGATGCTTGAACATTACTTCATTTTAAAGCTATTTATGTATATACACTCAATTTAAGCCATGTTTCACATATAAAACACAACTTGAAGAAAAATCAAGATAAGCAGCTAATGGTAAAATTACCAAAAAAGTCCTAAACCTTTTGATAAATTATCAATCAAGGCTTGAGCTTGCAAATCCTGGCAAGGCTCACCCTCACCGCGTCTATGTCAGTAATTTCTTGCCAAAATTAACCAGTAAGACTAAATTGACAAATTGTCAAAATGTTAGGACTCAATTGGCATAATTTCCGATCAAAAAAAAATTGATACAATTGAAAGGTCCAGAACTGAATGGCACGAGTACAACAGATTGCGATTTGTTTTTGGTAATTTCCCCAACAGACAATTGTGGATAAGAGAACATGCAGAAGAAAAACAAATTCTCAAGCATTCTCAGTTCATTGGGTCTCCATTTGCATATTGCAAGACAGCTCATACAGATGATTGAAAAGCTTTGCAAAAAAATGGAGGACAAGTGAAATCACCCTCAACTCGCCCGATCATCACCGATCCTTATTCACCAGCTTTAATTTATATTTTCAGTCTGTTTCTCACCCAAAACTAGTGATGACTTCTTTGGCATCCTTGCCTTGGCATCTTCTGAACAACCTCTGTCCAATCTTTTCATGCCAAATCTCACCTGGTTTGATGCTTGTGAAGATTCTGTGGTTCTTCACGTTTTGGTAAAAGAAACTTGTTCTGCAGTTCGAAGATCGTGTTGGAATGGAAAGAGACACTTGATCAAATTTTACCATTCTTGCCTGGTCATATCTCATCAAATTATTACTTTATTGAATATCCTTCTTGTTCTAGATTGTCTACTTTGCCTTTTTTATTTTTAACATTTTCCCTTAATTCTTGAGCTTTTCATGTGAATCAATTTAGGATGGGAGTAATAATAATATCAAAGCACTAGTTCCGGTGAGAGTAGAGAAAAAACTGGGCACGTTGAAGTCATGCTCTAATTCTTAATACTGATCATTTTTGTGGTGCTGCTCAGTGTACTTGTTGTGAGTATCAAAATCTGAATGCTGATTGATGCTGAGTAAAATCTCCAACAATGAGGTACTAAAGTAAGCTCACAGTAACATTCGTGATGCCTTAACTTTTCACAGAAGATGGACAAGAATAGAAACATTCTGAAAGATCCAAAGCACAAATTTGGCACAGAACAGACCAGATGAGTTTAATTGAAAACTGCGCCCGCAACTGAAAATCGTTACCTTAGTCGCTTGATGGTAATCGATACTTCGATCAACGGCCTTTTTTATCTAGCCGAACTCCACCCATTGTTTTGTTTGCTGCATCTGTCCGAAGGAGAGGAGGGAAAAAAAGAGCCAACTAATACTAATAGCAGATGCTAGCTAATGAATCCTGAGGTCTATTCAAGATTCACCCTTCAGGGATTTATCCTCTGTAATGCAAGATGCAGGGATTCTTGAGAATTAGCTCGAAAATTTTCCAATATTTATTTTCTGATCTTGCAGGTAGACGAGAAAGGAGAAAACCCGTTATGGAAACCCATTGGGTATCAAGTAGACGAGGAGGAGGAATTGTCGAAACCTGAAATGGGAAGGCCACTTGAGAAGGGAATCATAGAAACCGTTTACTCTACAGATCCAGACCTCCTCCAATCTTTCAAGCAAAAAGGCCTGGAAGTTGCACAGGATTCCAAAAACAAGATTTACAGAATCAAGTGCGATGCCGTCATCCTGGGCTCCGGCTGCGGCGGCGGGGTTGCGGCAGCAGTGCTGGCATGTTCCGGTTACAAGGTGGTGGTTCTAGAGAAAGGGAACTACTACACCCACAAGGACTACTCTTCCCTGGAAGGCCCCTCCATGGACCAACTCTATGAATCAGGAGGCATACTGGCAACTTCCACTGGGAACATGCTGATACTAGCAGGGTCCATGGTTGGAGGTGGATCCGCCATCAATTGGTCTGCGTCCATCAGGACGCCCGACACTGTCCTCCAAGAATGGGCTGAGAAGCACGGGATCGAGCTCTTTGGCAGCAAAGAGTATGCCTCTGCCATGGACATTGTGTGCGAGAGGATTGCAGTGACAGATCAGTGTGTGGAACACGGCTTTCAGAATAAGGTCCTTCGAGCGGGATGTGAGAAGCTTGGCCTTGAGATCAACGCGGTGCCACGGAATTCCTCGGAGGGCCACTTTTGCGGCTCTTGCGGCTATGGCTGCAGGAGGGGAGACAAGCAAGGCACCGACAGCACCTGGCTGGTGGATGCAGTGAATCGCGGCGTGGTGATCCTATCAGGATGCAAAGCTGAGTGGCTCGTCTTTGAGAGGAACATTCCTGGTAGAGCACGAAGAAAGAAATGCATTGGAGTAATTGCGAAATCAATGCATTGGAGTAATTGCGAAATCAATGAACGGCAATATTGAAAACGTCCTGCAGTTTGAGGCCAAGGTAACCGTTTCGGCGTGCGGGGCCCTCCTTACACCGCCTCTCCTGATCTCGAGTGGACTGAAGAACAAGCATATTGGCCGGAACCTCTGTCTCCACCCAGTGGCAATGGCCTGGGGGCATTTCCCTCAGGACTCAAGCTCGCAGCTCAGTGGCACATCCTACCAGGGTGGGATAATCACGTCGATCCACAAGGTCATTGAGGGAAATCCTTATCCAAAAGTGCGGGCCATCATCGAGACCCCCTCACTCGGACCCGCATCATTTGCGGCGATGTGCCCTTGGGAGTCAGGCGTTGACATAAAGGACCGGATGACCAAGTACGTGAGGACCGCTAACTTCATCACGATAGTCCGGGACCGGGGGCGTGGGGAAGTGACAAGGAAGGGAAATATAAGCTATAAGCTGGACTCGGAGGACAAGGAGAATCTCAAGGCAGGCCTGCGGCGATCACTCAGGATCTTGATTGCCGCGGGGGCAGATGAGGTGGGGACCCACCGGAGTGACGGCCTCAGGATGAAGTGCAGGGGGGGGACTGCCAGTGAGGACCAAGTGGAGGAGTTTTTGGGCAGAGTCAGTGTAGAGGATGGCCCATTGGCCATAGGTGAGAAGTGGGGAATTCACAGTTCTGCCCATCAGATGGGGAGTTGCAGGATGGGAATCAATGAGAAGGAAGGTGCAGTGGATGAGAAAGGGGAGAGTTGGGAAGCTGAGGGTCTGTTTGTGTGTGATGCTAGTGTTTTGCCCACCGCCGTCGGTGTCAACCCGATGATCACCATCGAGTCCACAGCTTATTGTATCACCAAGAGAATAGCTGAGTATTTGTCGGCACGGGGACTGCTGAAATTGCCCAAGTCTAGGAATGACATTTCGATGAATGATAAGCGAGTTTTGGGCAGCCCCAGATGTACAAACCATTCTTTTGTTGTATAATTTGTTAAGCTTACGTATAAAAACTCCAGGTGTTGCAGACAACTTGAGGTGTCATAGGAGTAGAATTAAGAAGACGAGTATAGAACCTGAATTACGGATCGACTTATGAGATTCTATGTGAATTTGTTAGGTACATCACGCCCAATCTGAAATTACACGATGTTCTCGCAATATTAAGTAATTTTCTGTTCGCTCCTACGCAATGGAGTTGTTCGCTTTCTTTCTTGGAACTGCTTTATGCTTCAGGAAAACATCTCAAGAACTCAATGTCACTAACCTAAAAAGAGTTGAATAAATCACAGAACAAAAGGCAAGATGCAATTACCATTCCTCCAGCACTAAACAAGTACAGGAATGCCCGCATATGCAACCCAATGAATGAACACGCTTGGCATCCTTCATTCTCTTACACGTGGAGTTGGGACCTCTTTGTGACAAATGATCTGATCTTGTTCTATACATACATAAATGGATAAACCGAATTGTCCACACAGTTACAATTGAAGCAGAAATTGATTAGCGCTTAATGGTTGGGGGCAGCAGCAGAATTTCTCACGGTTTGCCTCTCAATGTAAGTGAAGTATGACAGCTTTGCCTTGGTATAGTGGCTTAATTCAGTCGTCCGAGTCCATCTCTCTAAATGGTAAAGGAACCGTCTTCACTGCTCGGAA
This sequence comes from Syzygium syzygioides, assembly GCA_031216285.1. NCBI lineage: Eukaryota > Viridiplantae > Streptophyta > Magnoliopsida > Myrtales > Myrtaceae > Syzygium > Syzygium syzygioides. The sequence continues at coordinate 25,639,349 of CM062249.1, read as the reverse complement.
CTTCCCAACATTGTTCAAATGTTCATTCTCCAATCTGCACATTCATTTTTCAATGAAAATTAGTGGTGGATGTTTAACGAAAATGACATTTAAATTTCTGGCTAAGTTTGCTCATAGGACCTAGGACAACGAACTCAACAGAAGCACAAGAGGAGGAGGTAGCTGGAACGCACCTGTAGAAGTTCCAGTGTCCTCGACGAATCACTTCCAATAAAGCCAGGATCAAATCTAGCAAATGCGATTCGACAACTCCCACACGGAATTGCAGAACCGTCTCTACCCAAGCAAACCTCAGAACCGTGTTCAAAGCCTACAATAGCAAAGAATATTCGTCAATTGTCATCGCTAAGTGTTTCTTTCAGTATGGATCTATGTTTTACCAAGTGAAGGTGACATTGTAATAGATGCTAACCGAAGCAAAATCTACTGTCCTCTTAATAATTAATGGTGTTTTAATTTATCTTGGGACAGATTCGAATTGGAAGGAATAAGGAACTTACGATGGAAATGAAATAAATGCTTTTGTTGTTGAGGATTAGATCATCTCTGAGCCAAGGGTTCTTGGATCTTCGGTTTAGGACACCCCAATCTTTGATGAAATCCCAATAGAGCTGATAAAACATAGCCACTGTCGAGGTCACCACGACTACTATCAGCCATGGCATCCCCTCCTGACGGGCGTACGTGAGCCTTGCTCCAGCTGCCACCATCGCTGAAACATACTTCCCCATGTTTGCCAGATGGTTTGCATCGCCCTCGTCAAACCATCTTCTCGCACACTGAGTATGAACAAGAAACGCCAAGATCTCAGCTAATACAATTGAAGTTAGCTCATAATCATTTGATGACTTCATTTGTGGATGGATGTAGATTACCTGCATGGCACGCCAATAGTACGGCAAGAATGAGATCACGTAAGCAAGTTCTCTATAAAATCGCCCTGACTTACAGGTCTCGTATTGGTGTGTTCTGAAGCTTCCAGCAAGAAAATAGCAGGCTGTCGATTCCATGTGCCTCAGTAATGGGATCTACTGTGACAAAGGAACAAAATGTGTATTGATTCCCAATGAACATTAGAGAACAAAATTGAATATATAATGGTGTTATTGCAGAAAAACAACACTGGCAAAATTCGCAGGATGAAGTTTATTGTACCTGACTGGTTAGTTGGTCAGCCATGAAAAAGTCTACCATCAAAACCTGCATTCAGTTATATCAACTTCAAACCAATTCAGAGAGTGTGATTAAATTGTCTATTGCAAAGTTCTTCCACGCATTTGAAGGAGCAAAAAATGTACCTTACAGAAAGGAGAGCAGATAATGTTACGTATGACCCGAATGAAGCAGCACCGAGTAGGACGATAGAAGACATTGAACGGACATACCAGCAACAATATATAAGCCTGCAAGTGAAAGTAGAAAAACTGAGACGAAATTCTTTTAACATGTCTAATCACAACTTGGTCCTAGCAATGAAATTGGGGGAAGTTTTTGTACCAGAAGAAGGGCTCCCGGAATGGGGTCAGCCCGGCTTGACGAGAAACCATTGGTGCGCAGGAGGAGGTGAACGACCATCATGCCGACCACGGTCGTCATGGAGGCAGTGCCGATGAGGAACGCGTCTCGGTACTTGAGTGCCGTGGTGGGCGAGAATTCGCATATGAAGTTGCAGTTGATTCGAGTTTGCTTCCACGCGAAGAGGTTGCATCCATACATTAACAGGTGCAAGCTGAACAATGCAAAGGCACTGCACAATACACAGCTTGTCAGTCATATTTGTGTAAAAAATCAGTGAAGCTACACTATTGTTGCACTGAATCATCAAATTTTGACACAAGTTGATTGGAAACGCTTACGCAAGACACGAGGAAATGATGGAACTTTGTACCTGAACACAGGGTACACAATGTCCACGTAATTAGGATAGCCTTTGGAGGAGAAAACGCCGGTTAGGTGCGCTAGTATTGCGTATAAGCTAAACAATGTGACGAAACATCCAGTGAGTAATCCTGCAGACAGAGGGTGGATTGGCAGTTTTAGCGACGTTAGACTTATTCGCGGCCTGTTGAACTTCCGGGACATTTAAGATTTACTCAGATAAACTTCTAATTGTACCAATATTCAGACCATTATCAACTTCGGTGCTAATTTAGTAAATTTAAATGTCCAACTTGAGAGCGAGTTCGCAACTTGGGAGAGATTATTACCAACGAAAAACGTAACCATGTGAGAATCTCTTTGCTGGTGTGGTCTTAAGAACTTCATGGCCTTTTTCCTGTCATTGTTGGTGAAGTGCTTGGTGAACATGGACTCCACTTCGTCCATTAGTCTATTAACCTTTCAGAATCACATGATAACTCCATTAGTAATTCTTAGGATAATCATAATCACCTTCAGCTTGAAGTGCTTTAGAAATTTCCCTCGTGTACACAATCTTTGGAAATCTAGAAATTCTCAATAGGCTATCCAACATAGAGGAACCCATTTCACAGATTTAGGTTAGAATCTGGAAATGAACCACTCTCCCATGTACACAATGAAATAAAACATAAGAATTATTGAAATAGAATTTTGTGGAAGAAAAGAGAAATACAGAAAGTGGGGATTTCTTCAGTTTATTGCAAATGTCCTGAATCGGCTACCAATTACCAATAGCAACATCTGAGATCATCAGGTACCTTGTCTGAGCTGACGAAGTGGGATTTCTTCACTTCTTTTAGATAATTTGTGGATGCTTGTGGACCTGCAACCTGTTCATTCAGTAAGTAAAAATCACCAATTTGATCTAATTCTCCAGCTGTACGGTAAAGCATCATGAATTGCTATAAATGGCAAAAGAAGTTCTAAATTCTTAACTGTGTTAACTCTATTTTCTACTCATATTTATGAAAGTAGAAAAAAACAGTATAATAATTCTATAATATTCAACTAAGTTATTTAATTATTATGCTAATTGTTGTTCTATAGATAATATTAAAAAATAATTACGTTCTATAAGATATCATAGTTGTATTCATGTAACTATCTTATTAAGTAATTTATTACAATGTGATTAAGTATGCTCATACGATATCTAATTAGATTAACGGAATAAGTATCATAATATTGCTACTACCAATATTTGTATAAAATAATAATAATTTGGTAATTTATTATAATTATGTTTTTTTTATGTTGATTATTGGTAATTCCAAGATATATTTAACAATAAGAGGAGTACTTTGGAAATAGCTATTACAGTTTTGGTTGTACTAGCTATTTTAAATAATCTATAATACAGTCGATCATGTTACAGCTATTATATATAATATATTACAGCTATCATAACATATATGTAATGTAATCACAAGAAAATATTGTAATGGTAATAATACTATAACAGAGATGTTTGAGGTTGTAATGTAGTAAGTTGCTTTTGATAACCCATGAACACATGTGCAGACAAACACACAAAGTAAAATATGTGATTTGGAAATTCTCTCTTTTGATTTTCTCCTACTCCTAATATTTTCCTAATTTAAAGGGTCACGTCCAATTGAGGTTAAGGTAAACGAACTCCGATAATACTCCGATGATAAGTTGAAAATTACATGCTTACCTTGTGGAATTTCTTTAAAATCTTTGTAAAAGCCATCAAGTTTAATGAGCTGCCAAAGATGCCGAAATAATTAATATCCATTAGCTATATTTTCCCAGCTTTTTTACTAAAGGAAAATATGTGCCAAGTATCAGCAATAAATAAAAGAGTGAATGATTGAATAACCTGTAGTTTTGCAGCAGCAAAAGCCCTCTGTAGAGCTCCACGAAAGCGCCTCTAATCATCTTCTCAGCACAGTGAATTTTCTTCTTACTCATGCTGTAATCTTTTGTGCCATCCTTTTTTGTGTTCCTGTTGTTAACAAGGTCATCCCACAGCATTGTTGTGAGAGCCGTGATTGCGCCTGCTGCTGTTGTGCCTGGGATCCTCTTCATCATGCCCATCTTGGGCTTGCCTGTCTGCTTTGGCCTTGATGATGACCTCGTCACTGAGTTCATATAACTCGCTCCATTGTTCTCTAGGGTGTCAACCTCATGACCTTGCTCCTCTAAGGCTTCCATGGAGTTCTCATTAAGGAGGTCTCCAGGGCTTTCTGTGGAATGCAATCAGTAAGTTCAAATATCATGAATCCATCGTCCAAGAATAATGGGATAAATTGCATGCCAAGTGCTCTCTCAAATTCGATAATATCGTCGGGATAACGTAGCTAATGTTGAATTTTGTGAAATTAAGTTTGAAGACAAATAAAGTTGGGAAAAACCTAGCTAAGCACTTAATAAAGACATGCTAATAGCTCGGTCATGGCACTTTAAGGCCGCATTTGGGGCAGTTTTGGAAATGGGCATTGGCCTCTAGAGGCGTTTATGCCAAAATTAAGGTATTCGGCAAGAAAATCTCAAAGGTCTTTGAACCAAAATTAACATTTCTAAAGGCCCTTAGCTCAATATAAGTCCAACCCAAATTTGGCTTCACGTACTTCTAGAATACTAAATCATTTTTCCTTCCAACTTTGCTCTTGCTAAACTATTGAAATTTGAGTTTTGCCCTCACTAGCTTTTACTATGCACTCATCACACAACATCGCTAGCAAGCCCAGGTTCGATTGCCGATGAGCTTGGCCCGAGGTCAACGACCTCAGGGGAGGGTCGCTCAGGGTCGCACGACCTCCAACGGCCCAGTGCCCAAATTAGGGTTCTCTTTCTTCTAATGTATATTTTAATAATTACTTAGATTGGGTGCAATAGTGTTTACCCAAACATTATTTGCATTTTATAAACACTCTTTAGCCTGAAATTTTTTTGTATTTATGCTAAGGCATTTCCCAAAAGCTCTCCTAAACGCACTGTAAATAGGTTTTGGCCTGTCCGTTAATTTCAGCCATTGATAGCATTACATATTTGCCTATCCCGTTTGATTAAAAAACGCATACTGCTATACTCAACGATTGCTGTTCATATGATTTTTACATTTTAATAATAAAAAATTCATAGTTCTGTCGAACAATATCTTTCTCTAGCCATCAGTTATTTTTCTTGACAAATTTATGTTTCATGGCACCGTAGGTTGCAATAAGATGACTCTACTCTATGATCTTTCCCTGTCTAGAAGTTGTGTGCGCGCGTGTAATGTGATGGCTCATTTCGTCAACACTCGTCTTTGTAGTTGTACTTGTAAAACACCAATCCATCAATGTTCACAGATTGAGGTCCACCCACTTTGCGACGGACCCATGTAGGTTTCCCTCTCTAAGCTCCACGTGGCACGACATGAGGCCATCCATATTTTCCTAGGCAGAACTACCTTATTACAATTTTATGCCTAATTAAAAAAGCAGGTTTTCGAAAATGTCATCCTGTCGAATGAGTCACACTTTTAACGTCCGAGACAAATGTACTAGGCCCGGTAAAATTGTTAACTTGTTTACAAGTTCCTGAAAAATATTAGATAGATTTGTTCCAACATGGTACACACATTTCTTTCAGATTACAGGAAAACGACATAAATCGCGTGTAATTAGCAGGAAAATCGCTATATATTTCCAAGAAAATAGAAAAGTTTGGATCTCACCCGATGAGAAATCAGAGTCACGGCCAGAAGAAGACCGCGAGAGGCTTCCCTCGCTGTTGCCATTTGCCGTTAGCGACGACGAACTCCTGCGTCGCGTCTCGCTCAATATTCTCTTGAGGTCTTGCAAGATCTGCAGCTGTTTTTCGAGCTTCACTCCTCTGTCCAGAAACTCTCTCTCCCTGCTCTCGTAAAACTGGTTCACCTTGTTAAGCTCTTCGTCCAGTGCCTCAAAGAACACTCTCACCTAAAGATACTCAGTCAATCTTATAAATATAATAGAAATTCAAAGTGAATGTGTGTGTGTGTGTGTGTTTTGTGCAGCAATTGATTGTTGGTCTTATTGGTGTACCTCGTGTTCTTCATCGAACAGCTTAGTGAGTTCGGTTTCGCACGCTTCGTCCTCTACCTGTCCATTCTCCAAGTTCTCGCTCCTCACCTACAACCAAACCCTAAGGATAAAGAAATCGACCAGAAGAGAAAAGAAAAAGGCAAGGAAAATGGATGTTTATTCAACAACTTCGTTTGTCTTTTGGTGTCGCTTTCGTATCTGGGTCATTTTCCTTTTCTTTTTTTGGTGCTCCATTCACGTTAGCTTCGTGAAACAAAAGGGAGACCCACCTGTGCAAGCATTTCTTCTTCTTCTTCTTCTTTTCAGGGCAAGCACTATATATTAATCAGAAAAATACAAAGAAAATTTGACTTTGTCCCGGGATTTCTGCCCTCACCTCATTCCCTTACGTTTCGCCTGAACAGAAAAATTGTAGCACACAAGTCCAAGCTCGAAAGAGCTCGAAGCCGAACAACCGCAAGATTATGTGGGTCGACAACAGATGAGTAGTGGTCATATGAACCCGGATTCATGTGGATATTGCTCGGCTCGAAGGAGTGAACGTGAAAACTAGCAGCTCAAAAAGGGTATTATCTCTTTTCGGGTTTGCGTCGTGGACTCAAAGTCGTCAGTATATGAAGTTTGGAAACGCGTAGCTTGGACTACTCTCCTTACTAAACAACAACTTCATATGAAGCTATAGCTTTAATGCCCGATTAATAATTAAAGAATAGGGTAAGTCCATTCATTAATGAAGATTCTCCTATCGAGCTATCCCAAGTAATTTCGCAAGGTCTGACGGTTTTACCAGTCTGTAGATACAAATTATGTAAGAATTAGAGGTAAGAGCAGGCATCCAAAATGAGCTCACTATGTTGAAAACATGTGAAATTCACTGTTATTTTGGAAACTTGATGAGATTCAAAATGGGTATCATTTACTAAAATAATACACACCGTTTTACCATTGTCACGAAATTTAACACGACCTTTCAAGCACACTTAAAGAGTTCACAATCTATTACCTATTGTGATAAATATAACATGACCTTCAAGAATTACCCAAAAAACTGCATAAATTTTGGCCCGTGTGACAAAAAAAAATAGCATCTATCAGTATCTCGTCCACAAGCAGAAGGTCTGGAACTTTAGGCAAAAGGCCCTATTCCAGGCAAAATAAAATTTGCTTCATGCGGTGAAAGTTTTTTATGCATGTCTGGAGAAAAATAATACGATGTCAATGTTGAGAATACACTACGAAATTAATATTAAATGAAAGTGGACTATAATTGGAGAGATGAGAATGTGCCGGTACTAACCGTCAATGCAATAAGAGTCGGGTGAGCTGGCACGTGAATAAGATAACAACGGAAAGTGAATAGAGTACTGGAGAATGTTATTTTCGTCAAAGTGGTAAAACGTTGTATATGCTTTTCTTTTTTTTTGGGATACGCTTAAGAGGTTGTGTTAAATTCTTCACGGGGTAAAAGGCGATGCGTTCTCTTAGCACCTTTGAAAGATCGTATTAGATTTGTCACGGTGGTACAAGGTTTTTGAAAACTTTTATACATACCTCAAATATGGTATGCTGGACCACCGATGAGTGACTGGAAGAATTAGTGCATCTCTACAGTCTTGAATGCAGTGGGATTCACTGTTTAAACTTGGGAGGGCCTAATCAACTTGAATTTTAGGAACAGTATCTCCACGGACGTATCGAGCGTCACTATCAAGAAAAGGATCAAGTTAACCTATGTTTTTAAAACGGTTCTTAGGCGTACTTGATATAAATTGTATTTATTTCAAATATATTTAGAAAATCGCCTCGTTAATTAGGTGTATTATTGGTTAAAGTGAGGGACAAAATAAGAACGTGTGTTGAAATACTTTGAAATATGAAAAAGTTTGTACAATATTTTTAACTAACTACTTATTTCAAATAGGGAAATTCGCGTGTTAGAAAAAAACACTATATGGCTAGTTTGGACAACTACTAGTATCTTTAATTCCTAACAAAAGGGCAAGGAGCATAAAGTAGGGGGTGATCATTTTTCGGGTTGGGCCGGTTCCACCTTAGAACTTGGACTAGTTCGGTTTAGGTTTTTTTGGCAATTTCCTTTTCTTACTCTTTAAAAGGAGATGGAAAATTACAATTTAAAAAAAAAAACATATTGGTCTGGCCCGGTTCGAAAGGTTCAGTTCCGCAATGCAACTAGGAATCGGACCACCCATTATTCCTGGTTTCAAAAACAGCCCAGAACCGACGGTTCAATCTTGATCTGATTCTTGTACACACCCCTAGATTATTTCAAAAACAGCCCAGAACCTGGTTTCAACCAGGAAAGTCGTAGCGGTTAGTGGAGTCCAAACACGACAGAAAAAAATCGCCCTTAAAATAGATTATTTCGCTTGCGGGAACACTAGACAAAATCAATATTAATAAAGTAAACATACTCTACAATTGATGATTACAGTTATAGTAATCTAACTTAATTTATTGCTACTTTGTGTATATCTAGTATTACAAGTTTTTAAATTTCAAGTCACTAAAATTTGATAAAGTTCATTTTAACGCAGTGTATATCTAGTATTTACTAAGAATCCCACCTTCCCTGATAAAGGAACACAAGACAAAGCTTTTCTACATAGCGATGCAGATTTTGCTTTAAACTTTCAGCACTTCTCTTCACGCATCCTATCATCTATAGCGGATTAAAGCTTGCGAGACCTAATGATAAAGTCCACATCAACGCAGTATAAGTACGTGCACAAAATGAAAAGAAAAGGACGAAGGAAAGGCAAGAGAAAAGTTTTGTGTATGAGCTTAATTAACACAGAACAATGAAAAATGAAAATGCAGACTCTTTCTCTCATTCATTGAAGCACGGATTTTCGCACGCGAACGTACCCGAATCACGACTTGAGCGACGGTGTTGTTATCGCCGGCGGAGCCGCGAAACCTGTCTGTGATTTTCTTCGCCGCGGAGCGAACGGGGTCGATGAAAGTGGAGCTGGCAAGACCCCATTTGATCAGTGCCTCTGGATGAGAGGGTTTGGTGGGCTTTCTCGAGAGCTTGATCTTCTTCACGTGCTTCTTCAGTTGCCAGTAATTGACGAAGGCCTCTTTCCATTCCGGAATCAGCTGAGCTTCGAGCTCCTTCGAGAACTTCACCATTTCCCGTCGTCTTTCTCGTCGTCTCGCTCCTCCTCTTCCTCCTTGATTATTCTTTCGCAAATGATCGCCGCGAAGAAGGAGGAAGAACTCTGTTGGCCCAAAAACAAGAAGAGGAAGGAGGAGGAGGGCGAAGCGTGAAGATTGTATGATTTCATGGCGAGTTTATTTATAGAAAGTGCAAGAAGAGACTTGGAGGCAGAAAAAGGGCGGATGTTGCTTGTCGATGATGGATCTTCCTCTTTCTTTTTCTTCTTTTTCTTCCTCATTTTCTCTTAAAATATTTTTCTTGTGGGTGGGTTTTGTTGTTGCGTTAATTTCAAAAGGAGGGTTTCTGAATACAGTGGAGATGAACGTGGTTTGACGTCATACCGAAAAAAAGGAGCGAAACGGTGTCCACTTCGTTTCTGTGACTCAAGCATTCATCTATCTCCTTGATGGGTTAGTCATCATTTTGCGAGAGAGAATACTAATTTTGAGCCCAATTATACCTTTTGGCATATTCATATGTGCTGTGGACTTAGGGACTCCAGCTGTTTCAACCCTTTCGATACGCCCATAGGGATCCTCCATCCTAAACAGTGCTACTATTGCATGTAACTCCTCTGAGGAAGGTCTTGGCACTTTCAGTTAGATCTGGCCGAGATTTGGCCATTATTGTAGAGATCAATGCCTCGATGGCAATGGCCAGAGTGAGAGGCCCGTTGTCCTTAGCGGGCATAGTGAAATGAGACAAGCAACGGGGACACCAACTAGAGTAGCATCGAGAGTACGCAATGAAAGCCCGATACCTTTGCCCCGGTGGGATCGCTAAGAGGAGAGTCCAAGTTCGAGCCGGTCAACATATCCGTTGAACTCACCTGCACTTAAAAGCTTAAGCCACTAAATTATAGACCAATTAAAATATATATTAACTGCTTCACACCACATCAATTTTTCGATATGTGACTTCTCTAGTACAACCCACACGTATATTTCAAGAATATCCACCTCACGTATGAGCTTAACATTAGATTTGCTCCTCCTTAATTCAAGTATTCTTCTACACCAACGAATCTGAACTTGGATCTCTATCAACACCCACCTTCATCCTTGATCTCTTTCTTCAGACCAAACCACAAAGGTTGCGCATTACTGAACCACATCCACTGCCCGGAAACTGAATTGGTCACCAAATTTCTTTATTGAAATATTCACGAAACACCAATATACTTAAGGCTGCGCATGGCAACTATTCTGTGCCCGGGATTAGATTCTGATCAAAAATGATTTTTTTTTATTCTGTGCTCGGGAATTGATTCTAAGCATTTAAAAGCATTTCGTAACGCCCCAAAATTTCTATTCCTAAAATAGTAAAAAAACATAAATGCGTTTGATAACGGCATAAAATTTCTTTTTATTAATAATATTTTAATAACATTTTAAATATTTTAATATTTCTTTCTTTTCTTTTTTTCTTCTCCTCATTCTCAGCCATGGCTAGTAAAATATTTTTTAATTAATAATACTTTTATTAAAAATAATTTTTTTTATTTTTTTGGTCATGGCCGATAAAATTTTTTATATAAAAAATTGTTTTATTAATAATTTTTTAAAATATTTTACTAAAAAATATTTTTATTGAAAATTTTTTTTATTTTTTTCACCATGACCTGGTCGCTGGCCATGGCTGATAAAATATTTTTTTATTGATATATTTTTTATTAATAATATTTTTATTAAAAAAAAATTTTATTGAAATTATTTTTTTTTTTTGCTATGCCTGGTTGCTGGCCATGGCTAGTAAAATATTTTTTATAAGTAATTTTTTATCAGTGATATTTAATAAAAATATTTTTATTGAAAATATTTTTTTTTCGCCATGGCCTAGTCGATGGCCATGGTTGGAAAATTTTTTTTATTAATAATATATTTTTATTTTTTTCGCCATGGCCTGATCTCTGGCCATGGCTGATAAAATTTTGTATTAATAATATTTTTTATTAAAATATTTTAATTTCGCCAGATATGGCGAAGGTGGCCTTCGCGCTGGACATTATAAGCTATATTAAAATCAAGAAAAAGAAGAAGAAAAAAAAATCAATTCTCATTTTTGTCCCCAAAATAAAAAACTGTTTTTTTTATTCTTGATTTTGCTCCAAAACTGATTATAGGCACAAATTTGTAGGAATTTGTGCCAAGAATCAAAAAATTAAACAGACGGATTTCTATTCTCAAACTGATTCCGGAAACAAAAAAACAAAATCAAATACTATTTGACAAGTTGCCATGCACAGCCTAAGAGTGGGTTGCCAATTATTCATCAACTTTGATGCCATTTGTTAGGAGTGCATAACAAAAGCTCGATACCTTCGCTCGAGGAGATCACTTAGAGGGAGCCCAAGTCTAAGTCCGTCAACATATCTAGTTAGACCCATCTTCACTCGAATGCTTAAGCTAATGAGTTATAAGTTAACTTTAATATATTAACTGCTTAACACCACATCAAGTCTCCAACGTGAGACTTCTCTCACACAACTCACGCGTGTGTTTCAACAAATAAATCAAGAACTTGTCCATCCACTAATGTGATGATTGTAATAAACACATCTCAAAAAATATGATTTTATTGTTAAAAAATAGGGTATGAATAGTATAACAGCCCGAATTTCGATGTAATTCCGAGATCAATAAAATTGACATTATTTCGCATTTCATTTTAGTAAGTCTGGACAGAGCTGATCACTCTCGAAATACTAACCAAAAGGGTATGGCTAACTAGGAAAACGGTACATGAACCCGGGACCCGACCATGAATCGGGCACCGATCTCGAGAAATAATAAGGGAATATTTTGGGCTAACGTGGGCCGATCTTAGGAAAAGTGACGAATTTGGTTTGGCCAAGGCCAACGATGTACAATCGGATTGCAAGTGATTCCGCGCGTCCGAACGTGCATGTGGCCAACCAGTCCCGAATTTGAACCGAACGATCGCGACCTTTGAAACTAGCGATAATTTCTCTCGTTCTCTGAGTGATCGGGATCGTCATGACTCGGATAACCTTAGGTCGATACGCATAACCTCTAAATAGCCACCCGTTAGTGAGAGACCCTAAAATTTGAAATTTAGCAAATTTAGATCACGAAACTGGACCTGGACTTCAGTGTCGATCTTCGAGGACTTAAGAAGCTATTTTCATGATTCTAACATCACATTATGCTAGCCACAAACGTTTGGGATTAGTACAATCGAAGGAATTTCGACCTGAAAGTTAAAAATTACGATTTTGCCCCTCTAGACATCGACGTTGATTTTTTAGGTCGTATGAGATTATTTTTCGAAGCCAATGTCATTTTAGGGTGGCCATGCACATTCAGAGTTTTTTTTTTTTTTGATAACCCAGGGAACCCCCGCACGGCCGACAGCCGGGAAGTAAACCCTGGGGGCGACACGTGCTAGTCACCACACACGTGCCACCGGTTAAGTCACCCTGCGGCGCTCGGGATTCGAACACTCAACCTTTTGCGAGAGGAAGAGTGCACGTTCCAGCAGCGCCACCCAGGCGGGTGGTATGCACATTCAGAGTTGTTACGGTCAAAAATTAAAATTTTGGTTTGGAAGTGAAAAAAAATTATTATTTTATTCCTTAAGACTTTGAAGCCGATTTTCGAGGGCTTAAAAGACTATTTTCATGATTCCGACGCCATATTATGTTGGCCACATATATTTAGGGTTAGTATAGCTAAAAATTGAAATTTTGATCCGGGATCGGAAAAATGACCATTTTGCCCCTGGGCTATTTTCGAGTTCCGAATTTTAGAAATTATTTGGAATAATTAATATTGGACTTTCAGCTGAATTATTGGACCCAATTACCCTTTTTACCCATCAATTATTGGATAGGGATAAGTGTAGACTGTCGGATTAGGGGTATTTTGGTCAAAATTCTCGGATCGGCGACAAGTGTCTTACCTAGCCCCAATAATTGATCTGTTTTAAGCCCCACACTCTCTCTCCTCCCCTTCATTCGGCTAGCTCTCCCTGATCAGCCCCTCCTCCACGTTTTCCTCTTCCTCCTTCTCGGCAGCCGTCCGTACGCCGGAGCTCGCCGAACCGCCGCCGTGCCGCCGCCATTCGCCGATGTCGTTGCTCTGCCTAACCATGCCTCACCACCACCCTCAACCCATCCCTACCTCTCCCTCTCTCCCTCATTTTCTCTCTCCTGGTCGTGAAGCCGCCGGGACACCGTCCCCGTCGCCATTCATGCGCCGCCGCCAGGAAGCCAAGGCCGCCGTTCGCCGCTCATCCGTCGCCTCACCACCGACCCTCACCCTCACCGACCCAACCTCCCTCTCTCCTCCCGCTGCTGTACGGTTGACTAAGGGATCGCCGTCCGTACTGTCGGTTGCCATGAGCCGCCGTCTTCACCACTCACCGAGAACGCCGCCACCGGTTCCACCGTTCACCGGTGATTGGCTGCCATTCCTCGTCATCATGGTCTAGAATTAAGTGAGTATACTTCATAAATCTGGATTATGACTAATAGTGCATTTTCTGAACTAGTTTGGGTGTTGTAAGCAAATATCATGTGAAATTGGTGAATTGAATGGTGGGGAAAATTACTGGATTAATATCAGTGGATTAATGTGAGATTGATTAGTGGGCTAATTGGACTAACCGAGACTGATTGAGGATTAGGTGACTGAATTGCCGGGTATGTCCGGATTGTCTGATTTATTGGTTGCTGTGCCAAATTTTGGGGAAATTGAATATTGCCATGTCGAGTGATTGTATGGTCGACCAATGTGGGATGTGATTGGCCAATTGATAGCTTGAGTTTGATTATTGCAGTACATATTGTAAATTGGGCCTCACAGTATTAATTGGCCAAGTGAACAGATTGTTGTGGTATAAATTGACTGGGTGCCTAATTATATATAATGCTCATGATGCAATGTGCTGCATTTCATGACCATGCATTGTGTATGCCGAGAATGAGGCATGTGATGAAATTGTGCGAGAATGCATGCCTGACATAAGCATGTGATCACTTAAAATATCCTGATACGTTTTACGCAGAGTTCAGATAATAACTGGCTATGTGTGTTTGTGTGATCACATTTCGCCTTAACGTATGTTACGCAGGGTGTGCCGTCCTCATGCACTTTGTAGCAGGACGATGCTCAGTACGTCCGGAAGACAACCAACCTCATGCACTTTGTAGCAGGCTCTGGTTCATAAGGATATCAGTGTTGCGCCTCATGCACCTTGTAGCATGCTAGAGACACTAGGTTAAGTGATGCGTTTTTTTTACACTGGCCGCGGAGTGTTGTGGGCCTTCGGGTCGTATTAATTAATAAATTGAGTATTTGCTAGTGTGCTAGTGTGGGCTAGTGAGCCGAGACATGGACATAACATGATAATAGCATTTGCATGCATAAAAATGCATGTGTTAGTGTGCGAGGGTGCGAGACTCAATGAATGGCATGTGATACGAACACGGATGAGCATGAGCATGCGTATGACGTGCGTATGGATAGTGTGTTCGTGTATATGAATTGATTAGTATGTTGAGATGTTTAACCTGTAGGGTTAGCCACGTAAGTGACCGGGCCTCAAGGGCTCAGGTCGGAGGATGATTGTGATTGGTATTGATTTGCTAATTGTGATATGCCTGTCAAGAGAATGCATGTTAGCGTAACATAGGTTTAGGGGTTATACTCGCTGAGATTCGTCTCACGGTTGTAATAACTCACATTTTAGACCCCCAGCCTTGAGCATGCTGAAGCCGCTATTGCTTTTTGGGATCCTAATGCAGATCCACACCACTACTAGAGTGTACGAATCAGGGAATGGGGAGGCGTATGTAAGATATCATTCTATAGTATTTGTAAATGTGGGCGAGTATTTTCATTAGACTCAAGAATATGTGACCCGATGCTTAAGAGATGCTGACGAAAACATTGGGCGACCCCCTCGGACATTTGATGTCCCAATAGATATAACTAGGGTGATGATTCCACAGATGGCTGATGGCGAGATTGTGGATCCCCCAACCATAGATGAGCAGGTCGATGTGAATCCGATACCCGAGATTTGGTATGAAGACCCCAAGCCGATGGATGAGGAGCCAAAGCCGGAGCCGATGGACCAAGACCTGGACGAGGACGGGGAAGTCGCCGTGACAGGATCCAATGAAGAGCTAGGAGCGGATGACGAGTTAGGTCTTTATCTAGATCCGGAGTTGGAGCGGGATTCCGAGGACGAATGGACTACAGTGCAAGATATGGAGTTAGAAGAGTCTAAGCCCTCTGAGAGTTCTTCGGAAGAGTCTGCAGAGTCGTCAGACCCAAATTGGGAGCCTTAGGATAGGCTATATGCATGGCAGGAGTGCCCGTACCCTTTTGTTTGTGGTCCTCCTCATAGATCCATCCAACTCACCCTAGCCATCTATACCTTTTTTATTAGTAGTGGCTGTTAACTGTTTTTGGTATGGTAGTGGATATGTATACCCGCTGTAAAACAGCTTTTAATAGTAATACAAAACGTACATATTTTCAACTGTGTATTTTAATGTGATGCTATTCTTGTCTCATATTCTAATTGTCAGGGTTTAATTATTGTTTCCGCTTGTGCTTGTTCTCTATTTGGGCGTTGGGTTGGCAATGCTTCCTGGGATATCGCACCTATATTGACCAAGGTAGAGATGTTGCATGCCGCAGGGTTCAAGGCGTGACAAATAGAACAGTTGAAAAACACGATTCAATATATCTGGAATTTGGTTCTCCAATCAATTGAACTAAAAATTCAATAGACACGTAATTAGATTGATAGTACAGATCAACCAATCATTTGTGGTATTAGAAGACTATATAGGTTTTGATACTTATTGTCGCGCCACGCTTTTCCCACCCGGAGCATGCTAGGAGGTTCTTTCGTTCATCGCGAATGGTAGAGTATTTCATCACTCAATGAATGAGAGTCTCTCCCTGACCATACCTCATGAGACAGCGGGTATTTATTTTCTGTTTAGCTTATGTTTTATTTTGGAGTCACCACTAGTCTTTAATGGTTGACTAGAAACCTAATCGAGACAGGGGAGAACTACCTCGATTTCTTCGAACTAGAGATATCATGGGTAGGAAGACTTGGTTACGTTAACAACTTTAATGTCGAAATCCCTAACGCCATTTCGGTACCTAACTCGATTTGATGTATCTAGCATAGCATGCAATTTCTCAAGGCTTAGCTACTAATCCTAACCGTTCTACACGAGGAGGAATCAATCAATTATGAAAAGCACAATCAATTCAATTCACAAACAACAATCCTAATATCGTCCCCAAAAAAAGAAAATCAATCAAAACAATCAAAGCCTAATGAAGCCATATTGGCTTGTTCATTTTTTAGGGTTGTGCTTTTCTTAGGGGTTTTAGGGTTTTTTAGGGATTAGAATCCTTTTGGGGGTTAATGTAATATTCCGAGTTTCGACCCATTTTTGGGGTTTAGAAAACGCTTAATTTGTCAGTGTGCTTATAGTAAAATCTCGCCCGAGAACTAATCACTCTCGGTTATTATTTTAAATTAGAGATTTCGCTAGAATCGCACTCGATCGAATTTTCGTCGTTATTTAGACCCTGAACTTGGCAGTCGATTTTCGAGAGTTTTAGGACAAAATAAATTGGACGGTGTCAACATTAATGTGGCCAATATCAAGATTATCAGGAATGATGGGAAAATGGGAGTTTTTGACCAAGTGTGAATTTGGACTAGTAGACCTCCCTCGTTAAAATTTGGTTTCATTAATTTGACCTTTGTCCCTTTTTATTTGCGAGGCTCTTTTAGGATCGATGGGCAATTTTCGATTTTGAATTTGGACCCTCGGTTTGTGTTTAATATAAGAATGAAGTTTATTTTTTTTATTACTCTCTCTCTCTCTCTTTCTCTCTCTCTCTCTCTGCCCCTCCCTAACCGCGCACATCTCCCCCTCTGCTACGTCCCATCCACCCACGCCTCTGCAGACCAACTCCCCCTGCTGTTCTTTCTCTCCTCTTTGTTTCTTTTCTTTTTTTTTCTTTTCTTCTTCGTTCCTTCTTCTTCTTCTTCGCTGGTTCACCCTTCCCAAACGAGCACTGTTGTGCTGCTTCTTCTTGCTACCCGACCGGCGCTGGCTTGTCCTCGTCGGCCCAGCCACCGCCGCCTGGCACTGTCACGCCACCCCAGCTTCCCCTTCCGCCGCCACCGTCACCGCCGAACACCCCTTAGTCTCTCTCCTCCCCACTCCCTGTTCACGCGAGCAGTAAGCTCGCCACAGCGGCCGCCCCTCACCCACGCTCCGTCACTCGGCCGGCTACTCTGCCCAGCTCCGCCCGACCACCTGAGACGCCGCCGCGCCACCCCGGCTGCTGCGACCCCCTTCTTCACTGTTTTTCTTCCTCCCCTGAGCCCTCCCCTGTTATGAGCTTCTGCCCGCCGCACACGCCGCCTCGTCCCACCGCCGCGAGCCGCCGCCTCGGTCGTCGCCGCCGCTCCGACCAGCCAACTCCTCTCACCAGCCGGTACATCAGCCCGTTCCTCCCCCTCACTCTCCCTCTCCCGGTCTTTCTCTCTCTCTTTCCCTTGTTTGGCCGAGGAGGGCCTCCGCCGGAGCGCCGGAGCGCCGGTGCCGCCGCCGGAGCTGCTCCGCCGCCGCCGCCGCCTCACCCAGCCTAGTCCAGCACCACCCGGCCGCCCCACCTCTCTCTCTCTCTCCCGATCTCCACGGACAGCCGCCTCTCCGTCTAAGCCATCGCCGTTTGCCGAAACCACGTCGCCGTTACTGTTCCGGCGAAGGGTCGCCGCTGCCCAGCCGCTGGTGCCACCTGTTCGGCTTGGTTTGAAGCGTAAGACACCCAATGAGTTTGACCCTAAACCCTAATTAGGCTAATTTACATTTCTAGATGGGTTTAGAGGTTAATTTGGGTAAATTAGGGGTTAAATTGCAGAGATTATTAGGGGCCGATGTCGTGGCTGATTTGGTGGTGTAACACGATCATTTTATTGAGGTTTAGTGGCCCGAGAGACGTTGTTCATTGGCTGAAAATTATTAGATCGGAACGGCCCGAGTTTGACTAGATTCGGTTTCAATTTTGGATTATCGTGCGCGTCTTATTTGGTCTTGTGATGGCTGATTTGAATGATGTCTTTGGGAGTTAAATGGAGCATTTTGGCGATAATTATTAGCCTAGAAAGTGCGGTATAGTGGTTGCCCACGACGGGATTTAATTTGGGCGCGGCACGATCAATTTGAGGTTTAATCGTGCAATTACTGGGAATGATCGCTTTGACCAATTGACTAGCTAAATGAGCCTTGTTGTGATTTATTTTAGGATGCCATGTTGCTGGTTTAGCGGGACTAGGATTGGATTAGCTTGGCGGGCCTAGGATGCGCAAGTTTTGTTGACCTGGTTGTGTGAATTTCTGTGCGCGCCTTATTTGGCATTATGGTGACTGATTAAAATGGTGTCTTGAGGAGTCCAATGGAACATTTTGAGGTCATTAGATGGCCCGGCGTGATCGATATGGTGGCTGTCCACTTTGAACTTAGTTGGACAAAGCGTGATTGAATTGAGATTTGGAGTGTAAGTGCCGGGAATGATGAATTGGCTGAATTAGTGGCTGAATTGTCCCTAATTGCAAGTGACTTTGGGGTATCGTGACACATGTCCAATGCCTTGAGGAAGGGAGTAACTTGATGGACCTCGATTTCTGTGGATTCGTGATGGACTAGTTGTGTGATCTATGCTTGTGAATTGTGTACCGTGCATAAGTGCTTGAATTGATTTCATGGTCGTGCTTATATGTTGGTTGGGCATGTTGAAATGTAGACTGGGCATAGTGTACTATAATTGATTGAATGGAATTGTACTATTAATTGCCCATTGTGAATATTATGAATTGCCCAAGTGTGAATTTCATGGTCGTGGATGTGCATCACGAGCATTGGCACGGCATATGCATTCACAAGTATGCTTGAATGACATGTGCATTGTGATCACCTAAAATACCCTGATGCATTTTATGCGGGGTTCAGATAAAATTGGTGCCTGTGAATGTGTGATCACAGTAAACCCTGATGCGTTTTACGCGGGGTAATGAACCCGTCCTGAGGCGTGTTACGCGGGACGATGCCCGGTTTACCGGAAGATGTCCGGCCTGATGCGTTTTACGCGGGCTGTGTGTCATGAGCCTGCGGGCTAGAGATCGATCTCGGAGTAATGGACTTGATGCGTTTTACGCGGGTCGGATCTGATGCGTTTAACGCGGGTCGGAGGAGAAATTGGTAAATGGCAGAGTGCTAGCATGCAAGTGTGCGATAAAGCATTAATGAGGCATGAGCATGAGTGCGAGCATTGGCATATGCATAACATGCGTCGTGACATAGAAATGCGTGTGTATGTGCTGTGATTGAATTCTGCCGCGTGACTACTATTGTTGATTTAATGCCTAACCTGTAGGGTCCAGTAAGATTAGATTTAGGCCCGAGGGCTTGAGTCAGTTATGTGTGTCTTATGTGTTGTTAGTGCTTATCAGGAGGTGCACGTTAGTCTAGTTTAGGTTTAGGGAATTACTCGCTGAGATTTATTCTCACGGTTGTTGAAAAACCGATTTTTCAGACCCCCAACCTTGAGGATGGCAGGCGTACCGAAGCATTTTTGGGAGGAGTCCCCGGCTAGTTGTAGTACCTGAACCCCGAGCCACTTACCCCTTTTTGTCAGTAGTGGCCTTGACCCGCTTTTGATTTTTGGTGTTCGGGTTGTACTTGGATATTGTATATAATTTTCAATACCAGTGCAAGTGTTAATTTCTGTGGTTATCCTTGGTTGTGTGTTTATTTAATGTACGGGTGGTGAGTTGCTTCCACATGTGTTTTTAAATCTCTGTGATGGGTATTGGGTCGGCGACGCGTCCTGGGACGTCGCACACAAATTGACCTTTGCGAGGGATGTGGCGCACCGAGAAGCGTGGGGCGTGACATCCCCGTTTGATTTGGTATCAGAGCAAGGTCAGCTCGATCCAATTCGGTCGAAGCTTGGAGTGATAAGAAGCGATGGCCTTGGGTAGCCAATAGGTGACCTCGTGTGCTAAATGTACCTCCTGACTGTTTGTGTCTAGGTTGATTGGTTGCATTAATTGACCCGTAAAGTGCAGGTGCGGCAGGACCTGAGGTGAGTACGTGTGCCTCTTTGATTGAGGTCTTGTGTTGTTTGTGCTAGATCGCATGCTGATTACTTGACTGCTATCGTGATACCTGCCTAGGACCTTAGACCGGTTAAATTGGTTTAAGTCTCTGATCCCTTAGGGGAGTTATAACAGGTAGTTGAATAGTGAGGCAATATGAATTACAGTATAAGGGGTAAGGAAACCCAAGAGCAATCAAGTGAAATAGGCCATGAGGCCCGAGGCCTGAGATTAGAGGTTGTGACTCGGGCCCTATAAGAATAAGGAATGTATGGGCAGGCCAGCTCGGGAAAGGGGCCGCCGTCATTGCCTAGGCTGCTGAGGTTGCAGTGATTACTGCTATGAATGGGAATAATGTCAGTTAGGCCAAATTCAGATAGTGGCCAATAGGCGAGTGCATTAATTGGTGGAATAATTTATCGAGTTGAACTTTCTTAAGTTCAGTAGTAAGGGTGACCCCGAGGCTGCACCGAGATTGGCAGTGGAAATTGAGAAAGCCTTTGACATATCGGGGTACACCGAGGCTGAGAAAGTAACATTGGTAGTGTATTAACTGCAGAAGGACGAAAAGAATGGGTGGAAGACCGCCAGGGGTAGGATATTCCCGATGAGTACAGCTCGGACTTGGACCATGTTTATTGAGAATTTTTATGGGAAGTGTTTTCCGGGAGAATGCCTAAGGAAGGAAATTAGCAGAACGTATACTACTTCGCCGAGGGCAGATAACTATGGAACGATTTGAAACGAAGTCCGTTAGGTTGGTTAAGAATCCATAGGACAAGGTTCGGAGATTCCGAGATGGACGGAAGTCAGATCTCCGAAGCACCATGATTTCATTGAACATCAGGAATAATGGGGAAGTGTATGAATGAGCTCAAGTGATGGAGCGAGATTAGTGGGAAAGAGCAGCCACTCTAGATTGTGGTATGCTGAGGATATAGATAACCGCTACTTCAGGAAGGAGCAGATGGCGAGAAACGGACGATTTGTCCCACCGGTTCAGAAGAAGATCAGGAAGCCAAATCATGAACTGAACCGCTTTGAGATTTGTAGTAAGCGTGGAAACTTGGAGAATTTGTTCGACTGATTAGGATTAAGCCTGTTATGCTAGCACCCACGCTTTGTATGACGACCCATTTTTAATGATCAGGTGTTGATATCGTTGGGGTGTCTTATCTATAAGATAGTGATCGGGAATAAAGGAAAGAGTGTCGACTTGACAGTGTTGGTCAGGTATGATTTAGATTTGAGAATCGAAGTGGATTAGCTAGTAAGGCAAAAAGCCGTTATGAATTGCAGCAATGGGACAATCCAGTTTAGTTCGGATGGACGTCCTAGGTTTGGATTTTAGGAAAGTCGATGAGGAATCTCAATTCCTTAGATGCCCTTGCTTGAGGTGATTAGATGTTAGATGAAGGTTGTGAAGGATGCTTGTGGGTGTAGTGACCCGATCATGACGGAACTAAAGTCGGAAGAATTAACGAGGTGTGTACTTGGATTGGAACTGTAAAAGAATTGGGAAGTGGAACTGTAAAAGAATTGGCCCCAGAATTAAGTTGATTTCGAGGGTGTGGTATCGATTGTCCTTGTTGGGAATTAAAGGAATTGAAGGTCCATATGTAAGGACTTGTGGATAAATTTTATCTACCCTAGTGTGCTCCGTGGGGAGTTCCTGTATTGTGCGTGATGAGAAAGAGCAATACATCGAGGTTGTATATGATTTACCGGCAGCAGAACTAGGCGACGGGAAGAAGTGACCGCTGTCGAGGATCGATGATTTGTTTGATCAATTGTAAAGAACCTTAGTGTACTCTGAGATCGAAGTACGGATCGGATATCATCCGTTTAGAATACGGAAAGAGGGTATAATTACGACTATTTAACGAAAGAGGTATGGGCCTTGTAAGTTTATAGTGATGCCCTCGATCTAAAGAATATCCCTTGCTGTTTCGGTGGACTTAAAGAATAGGGTATTCAAGAAAAATTTTTGGACCGATTCGTCGTGATGTTTGTTGATGCTATTTTAACATATTCGACGAGCTCTGAGGAGCGTGAGCTACAATCGACCGAGATACTACGGACCCTAAGAGAACACGCACTTTACGACAAGTGTGGTAAGTGCGAATTTTGGCTTAATTGATTAACGTACCTTGGACACATCATCTCGGGAGATGGAACTTCTGTGGACTTGACTAAGGTCGAGGTGATAGCTAAGTGGCACAGATGGATGCCAATAACTGAGGCTCGAAGTATTCTAGATTTTGCTGACAATCATCGACATTTAGTAGAAGAATTCTTGTCGATAGCTGTGTTGTTGACACGGCTGTTTAAGAAAGAAAACCAAGTTTGAATGGAATGATAAGCATGAACGGAGTTCCAAGAGCTGAAGTATAGGCTGTTAATTGTCCCGGTATTGAATATTCAACCGGACCGGGAGGATTCGAGGTCTATAGTAGCGCTTCATTAAGAAGACTTGGGAGTGGGCGTTGACGTAATACGGTAGAATTGTAGCATATGCGTTGCGCCAGTTGAGACCGTACAAGATGATTTATCTGATGCACGACGGAGAATTGATTGCGATGACCGGTGTCGCCATGGAATGGCTAGACGAGTAATAGATGTGTTGAGTCGTGAGTCAGTGATGGCGCGTATGATGGTTAGAGAGTGAGCCTTGTCGGACAGGCTCAGGGATTCGAGATTTTAAATTTGAAGTGAGCCGAGTGTCAAACTTGCTAGTTGCACTGAGGATCAAGTTGGAGATCTAGGCCAAAACCAAGGAATGACAATTTATGGGCCAAGAGATTCAAAAGAGTCATTGAGATAGATGCCGATAAGAGGAAGTTGAACTTCAGTGTATTCGGGGATAGAAATTTTGAGTTCTAAGAATGATTGTGTATACCCGATGAGGTGAAACTCGAGGAGGAAAAATTTGAATGGAAATTCCGCAGTAAGTATAGTGTCCACCCGAGTAGCACTAAGGTGTGTCAGGACTTGCGGCAATATTACCGGTGGAATAGAATAAGGGTAAATGTGGCCAAGTATGTGGCTAATGCTTGACGTGCCAACAAGTGAATGCACAACATTGTAAGCCTGGTGGGATGCTGCAGCCGTTGGAAATCCCAGAATGGAAATGGGAGCACATTACAAGGGATTTTGTAATGGGACTGCCAAGAAGCCAGAGGGGGCACAACTCTATTTGGGTAATAGTGGATAGACTGATCAAGTCAGCGCACTTCCTAGCTTTGCGAAAGGACTTCGAGCTAGAAAGGTTGGCATAATTATACGTACGGCAGATCGTTCGCCTTCATGGAGTGCCAGTATCAATTACTTCGGACCGTGATCCCAGATTTACTGCAAATTTTTGGAAAAGTTTGCAATCAGCCATGGGGACTAAGTTGCAATTCAGTACGGCCTATCATTCTCAGACGGATGGCCAGTCTGAAAGGATTATTCAGACTTTAGAGGATATGTTGAGAGCGTGTGTGCTAGATTTCCAGGGCAAGTAGGAAGAACAATTGCATTTGGTGGAGTTTGCCTACAATAATAGTTTTCAATAGAGTATAAGGATGGCACCATTTGAGGCACTTTATGGCAGGGCATGCAGAACACCATTGTGTTGTGGATGTAATAGAGGAAAGAAGTATAACGGGTCTAGAGTTGGTTCAGCAATCGGTTGAAATAATAGAGGTTATCCGGGAAAGGTTGAGAACTGCTCAGAGCCGCCAAAAGTACTATGTAGACTGAAGGCGTAGACCGTTGGAGTTTCAAGTTGGCGACCATGTATTTCTTAGGATCTCGCCAATGAGAGGATTGTCTCGGTTTGGCAAGAAAGGAAAACTAAGTCCAAGGTACATAGGCCTGTCTGAGATTTTAGAAAGGATTGGAACGTTGGCATATCACCTAGTCTTGCCGCCAAATTTGTCACAAGTTCATAACGTCTTCCACGTGTCAATGTTGAGGAAGTATCAATCGGACCCGATCCACGTGCTGAATCATGAGGTAATAGACGTGGACGACAGAGTGTCGTACGTGGAAAAACCAGTGCGAATCGAGGATAGAAAGGAACAAGTGTTGAGAAATAAGAAAATTCCGATGGTTAAGGTAATTTGGGAATACCATGGGACGGAAGGCGCCACATGGGAAAGTGAGGAAGTGATGCGACACCAATACCCCCATTTGTTTGAGTAGTCGGGTTGGAATGTAAATTTCGATGACGAAATTCTTGTAAGGGGAGAAGAATTATAATATTCTGAGTTTCGACACATTTTTGGGGTTTATAAAACGCTTAATTTGTCAGTGTGCTTATAGTAAAATCTCGCACGAAAACTGATCACTCTCGGTTATTATTTTAAATTAGAGATTTCGCTAGAATCGCACTCGATCGAATTTTCGTCGTTATTTAGACCCTGAACTTGGCAGTCGATTTTCGGGAGTTTTAGGACGAAATAAATTGGACGGTGTCAACATTAATGTGGCCAATATCGAGATTATCAGGAATAATGGAAAAATGAGAGTTTTTGACCAAGTGTGAATTTGGACTAGTAGACCTCCCTCGTTAAAATTTGGTTTCATTAATTTGACATTTGTCCCTTTTTATTTGCGAGGCTCTTTTAGGATCGATGGGCAATTTTCGGTTTTGAATTTGGACCGTCGGTTTGTGTTTAATATAAGAATGAAGTTTATTTTTTTTATTACTCTCTCTCTCTCTGCCCCTCCCTGACCGCGCACGTCTCCCCCTCTACTACGTCCCATCCGCCCACGCCTCTGCAGACCAACTCCCCCTGTTGCTCTCTCTCTCCCCTCTTTGTTTCTTTTCTTTTTTTTTTCTTTTCTTCTTCGTTCCTTCTTCTTCTTCTTCACTCATTTACCCTTCCCAAACGAGCACTGTTGTGTTGCTTCTTCTTGCTGCCCAACCGGCGCCGGCTTGTCCTCGCCGGCCCAGCCACCGCCGCCTAGCACTATCACACCACCCCAGCTTCCCCTTCCGCCGCCACTGTCACCGCCGAACACCCTCTGGTCTCTCTCCTCCCCACTCCCTGTTCACGCGAGTAGTAAGCTCGCCGCAGCGACCGACCCTCACCCGCGCTCCATCGCTCGACCGGCTACTCCGCCTAGCTCCGCCCGGCCACCTAAGACGCCGCCGCGCCACCCCGGCTGCTGCGACCCCCTTCTTCCCTGTTTTTCTTCCTCCCCTAAGCCCTCCCCTATTCTGAGCTTCTGCCCGCCGCACGCCGCCGCCTCGTCCCACCGCCGCGCGCCGCCACCTCGTCCCACCGCCGCGCGCCGCCGCCCTGGTCGTCGCCGCCGCTCCGTCCAGCCAACTCCCCTCACCAGCCGGCACATCAGCCCGTTCCTCCCCCTCACTCTCCCTCTTCTAGTCTTTCTCTCTCTCTTTCCCTTGTTTGGCCGAGGAGGGCCTTCGCCGGAGCGCCGGTGCTGCCGCTGGAGCTGCTCCACCGCCGCCGGAGCTGCTCCACCGCCGCCGCCGCCGCCTCACCCAGCCTAGCCCAGCACCACCCAGCCGCCCCACCTCTCTCTCTCTCTCCCGATCGCCACGGACAACCGCCTCTCCGTCTAAGCCATCGTCGTTCGCCGGAACCGCGTCGCCATTACTGTTCCGGCGAAGGGTCGCCGCTACCCAGCCGCTAGTGCCGCCTGTTCGGCTTGATTTGAAGCATAGGACACCCGGTGACTTTGACCCTAAACCCTAATTAAGCTAATTTACATTTCTAGACGGGTTTAGGGGTTAATTGGGGTAAATTAGGGGTTAAATTGTAGAGATTATTAGGGGCCGATGTCGTGGCTGATTTGGTGGTGTAGCGTGATCATTTTATAGAGGTTTAGTGGCCCGAGAGACGTTCATTGGCTAGAAATTATTAGATCGGAACGGCCCGAGTTTGACTAGATTCGGTTTCAATTTTGGATTATCGTGCGCGTCTTATTTGGTCTTGTGATGGCTGATTTGAATGATGTCTTTGGGAGTTAAATGGAGCATTTTGGCGATAATTATTAGCCTAGAAAGTGCGGTATAGTGGTTGCCCACGACGGGATTTAATTTGGGCGCGGCACGATCAATTTGAGGTTTAATCGTGCAATTACTGGGAATGATCGCTTTGATCAATTGACTAGCTAAATGAGCCTTGTTGTGATTTATTTTAGGATGCCATGTTGCTGGTTTAGCGGGACTAGGATTGGATTGGCTTGGCGGGCCTAAGATGCGCGAGTTTTGTTGACCTGGTTGTGTGAATTTTTGTGCGCGCCTTATTTGGCATTATGGTGATTGATTAAAATGGTGTCTTGGGGAGTCCAATGGAACATTTTGAGGTCATTAGATGGCCCGGCGTGATCGATATGGTGGCTGTCCACTTTGAACTTAGTTGGACAAAGCGTGATTGAATTGAGATTTGGAGTGTAAGTGCCGGGAATGATGAATTGGCTGAATTAGTGGCTGAATTGTCCCTAATTGCAAGTGACTTTGGGGTATCGTGACACATGTCCAATGCCTTGAGGAAGGGAGTAACTTGATGGACCTCGATTTCTGTGGATTTGTGATGGACTAGTTGTGTGATCTATGCTTGTGAATTGTGTACCGTGCATAAGTGCTTGAATTGATTTCATGGCCATGCTTATATATTGGTTGGGCATGTTGAAATGTAGACTGGGCATAGTGTACTATAATTGATTGAATGGAATTGTACTATTAATTGCCCATTGTGAATATTGTGAATTGCCCAAGTGTCACATCCCGATTTTTGGGCTTGGGCAGCCGCAGGTAAATTGTAATATCCTCAATTTTAGTACCTGGGAAATGGCTATGGTTTAAGTTTGGCGGTTTTCCAATCAGAATAAATTGTTTTCTCTTGTTTTGGAAAACTTAGTTTTCGGATCATTTATACCATTTCGTATTTTTATTTTTGGGGAGACTTTTGTGATCCGAATTTCCGAACGCTTTCTTCTGGAAAGTTGTTCCAAACATTTTGAAACTTCACGTGATTTAATTTCAGAATTTTTGGAGTTGAGATGAGTGGTACGATGGCCTGATTTTCGGACTGTGTGAAACTGCCCGGAATGGGTATTTCGGTGATGTTTACACTGTCTTGATTTTCTGCGAGCTTTTCTGGGCCGATTTTGCAAAAGTTTCTTTTATGAAAGTTGTTGAAAACTTCCTTTTCTATAACGTGCGTAAATTTGGGAATTTCTAAGATGATTTGGATACTAGACAGAGCTTATTTTGAGAAATAAAAATGCTGTTCCAGTAAGCTATTTTTAGTCTGTATTTGAGTGACTGAAAATGGTATTTACAGAGAGAATTAGATTTTGTGTTCTTCACAAAAAATGTTTATTAAGGTCTTTTTTATGACATATCCGAATTTGAGAATTTTCGGAGTTCATTTACTATGATTTTAAGTCCGATTTCGTGAACAGTGCAAAACTGTTCGGTTTTTCCAGATTTCAAAGATTTAGCATTTTCTATACGAGAAAGTTGGAATTTGGACTTTGTGTCTTCTAGTGATTTAAAGTACACGTTCCAAGATTTCAAATGAGATATTTTATACCTTGATCAGAGGTCGGACCAGGGGAAAACGAAATTTGGAAATAAATAGCAAAGAGTGAAGCTTGTTCAAGAAGCTTAATTAATGGCTTGCATTAATGCTTGGTCTTCTTTTCCACAAGTATTTATTGGCCATCATTATTCTTGACTTTGATGACCCTTCATGATGGTTTGTGAGGTAAGCGCTTACCTCATTGCCCCGATGACATAAGCGCTTACCTCATCAAACTTTGGCCCCAAGTTTCCCCTCCTTATAAATAGAGAAAAGCCATTTGGCCAAGGGGAGAGAGAAATAGAGAGAGAGAGAGAGAGAGAGAGAGAGAGAGAGAGAGAGAGAAGCCGAGAAAGAGAGAGAGGGAGAACCTCACGTAAAGCCCCCCTTTCTCTCCCTCACGCCATTTCCATGCCTCGAGAGCTCCGGCCAACCCTCTTTCTTATTTCTTACTTTGTAGCCATGATCGAGAAAGAGAGAAAAAGAGAGAAGGAAAGAGAAAAAAAAGCTTATGGACTAACCCGTGTTTCTCTTGTGGTTTAATCTAGTAAGGAAGCCACGTCCAAGGCCCGAGTGTTCGTGTTCACGCTCGAGAATCGCTGAGACTCCCGTGTTCCTATCTTGTTCTAGTTTGGTTGATTGTGTAAGTAAACTTCCTAATATCGGGAAAGGAAGTTAAGATACGTTGTGACACGGTTTGCTTAGACCGTTTATCGGTCATTTGGTTGGTTATGGTTGGTTCATTTCTCGATTTACTCATGTTTCGTGTTTGAAGGTTGTTTCAGAGGTGGAATCGAGATTTGACGGATAAAGTGCACATGTTATGGCCATGTTTGATGTTCTCTTGTATGAACTTTGCTATTGATCTGCCATTGATGCGAGTGCGGTAAGGGCCGACTTGTGCTAACGGCGATCCCCTCGTCCTCGCTTGGTATTAGTAGGTTTACTTGCTGAGTCTCCCCGACTCATCCCCCGTTTTTCCCACCCTCAGGTACATAGGATGGTCGAAGGACGACGACGATAGGGGGAGCTTGAGCCATGTTGGAGTTCGGGGAAAAGCGAGGAGCCGTGAACCTGAAGTAGTGGGCTTAGGACACCCAAGCCACAAGTTTATTTTGTGTAAATGGCTATGAAAATATGTGTTGTTGCCATGGCCCGAAGGGCCTGTTAAAACATGTTTGCATACTTTGTAAAAATAAGGTTTGCTCATGATGCTGTTGTCTAAATCCCGTTGTTATTTTTAATGTAATCGTCCCGAGTATGCTTCCGCGTGTGTGTAAATAAAGATAATAATGAACGGGATGTCACGTTAATGGCCCCGAGGTACGGGGCGTTACAGATTAATTTGGTATCAGAGCAGGTTTTCCTTCCAGTAGGTACAGTTCGGGGCAGCTTGCAATTGGCCAGTCCGACGAGGGCGGGGAGTAGCACTGGGGCCATACAACCTGATCATTGAGCGGCTTCTGACAGAGGTGGCGCCGGGGTAAGAAGCCTAATCATTGAGCGGCCTCTAGGCAGAAGTGGCATCGGGGTGAAGGGCCTAATCGTTGAGCGACTCATGGCAGGCTTCTAGGATGGCTAAGGGCAAGAATGATCGAACTGTGCACCGAATTGGGAAAATGATTCCGAAATTAAAGCGAGAATAAAGACCTGGAGCGATAAGGTGCGCTGAAGTTGGGGTAGTTAGCTAGGAAACACCCTTGCGCATGTGAATGATTGATTGTGATTGAATAGGTTAAGTGCTCCTATTTGTTTGTGATCACTGACCTATTCTTGTGTTGTAGAAAGTCTTGTTAGACTATTGATAGCAGAATAAGTGCTAAGGACCAGATTACGACCGCTGAGGAAAAAAGGAAAGTCCCAGCATGACACCACGACCTCGAAAGAGAAGTCAAAGCAGTTTCCCCTCTAGTAAGTTGCAGTTCGGTGTTGAGCCAAGAGAAGGCTGTTGAATTTTGACATAACCCGATCCGATGAGGGTGGGGAGTGATCGCCAGGGTAGAACCTGATCAAGGAGCGGCTCTTGGCTAGGAAGTGGACGCCGGAGCAAGAAGCTTGATCAAGGTGCGGCTTCTAGCAAGAGTGTTGCCGGGGTTGAAGACCTGAATAAGGTGCGACTCCTGGCAGGCTTCTAGGATGTCGGGTAAGAAAAGGGATAAACCGAACTAGATATGAAATTGAAAGTAAGACGGGAACTGTTATTTGAACTGATCAGTGTGATCTTTGTGATTGTTATAAGTAAGTAAATTGTGTTTGAGGAAGATTTTATCAGAGTAGCGCAGCGGAAGCGTGGTTATGCTTGTTGCACTCTGGTATGTTGGATTGAGGTCGGGGAAAGAAAGGTCGCTGGTCCAGAGCTAGTCCACATGACAGTGGCTGCTATAAAGGTACAATGGTAAGATAAGTCCCAGGTATGTAGGATCTTTTGAAATTTTAAGAAGAATAAGGAATTTGGCCTATCGGTTGGTGTCGCCACCGAAACATGTTCAGGTACATGTTGTGATATTGTGAAAGTGTGAGCCCGATCCGGCACACTTGCTGAATTTTCAACGAGGTCGAAGTGGATAGCAGAGTGTCTTATGCTGAGGAGCAGGTGCGGATCGTGGAATATAAGGAGCAAGTGTTGAGAGGTAAGGCCGTTCCCTTAATTAAGGTCTTATAGTGTTACCAGGGCATAAAAGAAGCCACCTGGGAGAGTGAGGAATTGAGGAAAAGTTAATACCTGCAGTTATTCGAGGAACCAAGTACGCGTTTAAATTTCGAGGACGAAATTTTATTAGAGGGGGAGAATTATCACATCCCGATTTTTGGGCCTGGGAAGCCGCAGGTAAATTGTAATATCCTCAATTTCAATCCCTGGGAAATGGCTATGGTTTAAATTTGGCGGTTTTCCAATCAGAACAAATTGTTTTCTCTTGTTTTGGAAAATTTAGTTTTCGGATCATTTATACCCTTTCGTATTTTTATTTTTTGGAAGACTTTTGTGATCCGAATTTCCTAACGCTTTTTTTTGAAAAGTTGTTCCAAGCATTTTGAAACTTTACGTGATTTAATTTCAGAATTTTTGGAGTTGAGATGAGTGGTATGATGGCCTGATTTTCGGACTGTGTGAAACTGCCCAGAATGGGTATTTCGGTGATGTTTACACTGTCTTGATTTTCTACGAGCTTTTCTGTGCCGATTTTGGAAAAGTTTCCTTCATGAAAGTTGTTGAGAACTTCCTTTTCTATAACGTACGTAAATTTGAGAATTTTCTAAGATGATTTGGATACTGGACAGAGCTTATTTTGAGAAATAAAAATGCTGTTCCAGTAAGCTATTTTTAGTCTGTATTTGAGTGACTGAAAATGGTATTTACAGAGAGAATAAGATTTTGTGTTCTTCACGAAAAATGTTTATTAAGGTCTTTTTTATGACATATCCGAATTTGAGAATTTTCGGAGTTCATTTACTATGATTTTAAGTCCGATTTCGTGAACAGTGCAAAACTGTTCGGTTTTTCCAGATTTCAAAGATTTAGCATTTTCTATATGAGAAAGTTGGAATTTGGACTTGGTGTCTTCTAGTGACTTAAAGTACACGTTCCAAGATTTCAAATGAGATATTTTATACCTTGATCGGAGGTCGGACCAGGGGAAAACGAAATTTGGAAATAAATAGCCAAGAGTGAAGCTTGTTCAAGAAGCTTAATTAACGGCTTGCATTAATGCTTGGTCTTCTTTTCCACAAGCATTTATTGGCCATCATTATTCTTGACTTTGATGACCCTTCATGATGGCTTGTGAGGTAAGCGCTTACCTCATTGCCCCGATGACATAAGCGCTTACCTCATCAAATTTTGGCCCCAAGTTTCCCCTCCCTATAAATAGAGAAAAGCCATTTGGCCAAGGGGAGAGAGAAATAGAGAGAGAGAGAGAGAAGCCGAGAAAGAGAGAGAGGGAGAACCTCACGTAAAGCCCCCCTTTCTCTCCCTCACGCCATTTCCATGCCCCGAGAGCTCCGGCTAACCCTCTTTCTTATTTCTTACTTTGTAGCCATAATCGAGAAAGAGAGAAAAAGAGAGAAGGAAAGAGAAAAAAAAAGCTTATCGACTAGCCCGTGTTTCTCTTGTGGTTTAATCTAGTAAGGAAGCCACGTCCAAGGCCCGAGTGTTCGTGTTCACGCTCGAGAATCGCTGAGACTCCCGTGTTCCTATCTTGTTCTAGTTTGGTTGATTGTGTAAGTAAACTTCCTAATATCGGGAAAGGAAGTTGTGATACGTTGTGACACGGTTTGCTTAAATCGTTTCTCGGTCATTTGGTTGGTTATTGTTGGTTCATTTCTCGATTTACTCATGTTTCGTGTTTGAAGGTTGTTTCAGAGGTGAAATCGAGATTTGACTGATAAAGTGCACATGTTATGGCCATGTTTGATGTTCTCTTGTATGAACTTTGCTATTGATCTGCCATTGATGCGAGTACAGTAAGGGTCGACTTGTGCTAATGGCGATCCCCTCGTCTTTGCTTGGTATTAGTAGGTTTACTTGCTGAGTCTCCCCGACTCATCCCCCGTTTTTCCCACCCTCAAGTACATAGGATGGTCGAAGGACGACGACGACAGGGGGAGCTTGAGCCATGTTGGAGTTCAGGGAAAAGCGAGGAGCCGTGAACCTGAAGTAGTGGGCTTAGGACACCCAAGCCACAAGTTTATTGTGTGTAAATGGCTGTGAAAATATGTGTTGTTTCCATGGCTCGAAGGGCCTGTTAAAACATGTTTGCATACTTTGTAAAAATAAGGTTTGCTCATGATGTTGTTGTCTAAATCCCGCTGTTGTTTTTAATGTAATCATCCCGAGTATGCTTCCGCGCATGTGTAAATAAAGATAATAATGAACAGGACGTCACTTTAATGGCCCCGAGGTACGGGGCGTTACACCAAGTGTGAATTTCATGGCCGTGGATGTGCATCATGAGCATTGGCACGGCATATGCATTCACAAGTATGCTCGAATGACATGTGCATTGTGATCACCTAAAATGCCCTGATGCGTTTTACGTGGGGTTCAGATAAAATTGGTGCCTGTGAATGTGTGATCACAGTAAACCCTGATACGTTTTACGCGGGGTAGTGAATCCGTCCTGAGGCGTGTTACGCGAGACGATGCCTGGTTTACCGGAAGATGTCCGACCTAATGCGTTTTACGCGGGCTGTGTGTCATGAGCCTGCGGGCTAGAGATCGATCTCGAAGTGATGGACTTGATGAGTTTTACGCGGGTCGGACCTGATGCGTTTTACGCGGGTCGGAGGAGAAATTGGTAAATGGCAGAGTGCTAGCATGCAAGTGTGCGATAAAGCATTGATGAGGCATGAGCATGAGTGCGAGCATTGGCATATGCATAACATACGTCGTGACATAGAAATGCGTGTGTATGTGCTGTAATTGAATTCTGCCGCGTGACTACTATTGTTGATTTAATGCCTAACCTGCAGGGTCCAGTAAGATTAGATTTAGGCCCGAGGGCCTGAGTCAGTTATGTGTGTCTTATGTATTGTTAGTGCTTGTCAGGAGGTGCACGTTAGTCTAGTTTAGGTTTAGGGAATTACTCGCTGAGATTTATTCTCACGGTTGTTGAAAAACCAATTTTTCAGACCCCCAACCTTGAGGATGGCAGGCGTACCGAAGCATTTTTGGGAGGAGCCCCCGGCTAGTTGTAGTACCTGAACCCCGAGCCACTTACCCCTTTTTGTCAGTAGTGGCCTTGACCCGCTTTTGATTTTTGGTGTTCGGGTTGTACTTGGATATTGTATATAATTTCCAATACCAGTGCAAGTGTTAATTTCTGTGGTTATCCTTGATTGTGTGTTTATTTAATGTACGGGTGGTGAGTTGCTTCCGCATGTGTTTTTAAATCTCTGTGATGGGTATTGAGTCGGCGACATGTCCTGGGACGTCGCACCCAAATCGACTTTTGCGAGGGATGTGGCGTACCGAGAAGCGCGGGGCGTGACAGTTAAACCCCCTTTTAGGGCTTTTTAGGGGTTAAGCCCCTTTTAAACTTTAAACTAGGGAATTTTCAAATGAACAATTTGTGCATCCCCAAAAATTCTAATTTCATTTAATCGGAGCTAGGTTTCAGATTTGTCGGGAAAGTCCTAGATTTGCCTAGACTTCATTTAAACTCTAAAAAATTCTAATTTTTTAAATGAACAACTTGTGCATCCCCAAAAATTCTAATTTCATTCAATCGGGAAAGTCCTAGATTTGTCGATTGGAGCTAGGTTTCAAGCCTTCCTGATCAGCCTCTTCACTGGCTGCGCAGAGGAGGACGTCACCTGAATGGTTGATTCGCTGACTCCTTTTCTGTTGGGATGACGTCGGTCACTCGGCCGGGAGAACCTCTACTCCTTCTCTCTCTCAATTCCTCTCTCTCTCTCTCTCTCTCTCTCTCTCTCTCTCTCTCTCTTGGAAATTCTGTTGTTCAGCTTCTGTGCTAGGAACTGTTTCTCGCGCCCATTTTTATCTCCTCCCCGGGGGGATTTTTGGCCTCTAACCGCTTCGGTTGGCCGTTACAACGATTCCCCGTCAATAGCTGGAGGTCTCCAGCTATCCCTTTTTCTTTTGCACATGCTAGAATGGGGATTCTAGGTCGGTAAAGGGGCAGGGCCAAGTTGGTTTTTTTTCCTCTCTTTCCCATGCAAGTTGAGTTGGGTCGAGTTGGACCCGACCGACCCTGCAGACCCGGGTTGGTTTAAAATTGCAAATTGAACCCTATTTTGACTCATTTTCACGATTCTAACCCCTAAATTTCAATTCCTTGACACATTTTACCTTACGATATGGGATCAATTTGAATTTTTTTCTCAATTAAGCCCGAAAAACCCAAATTTGAATTCGGTTCAAATTTTTTTTATTCAATTGAAGGTCCAAATGACCTAATTTTACAAAGATACGGCCAAAATTGGATTCCCCATGGTTGACTACCCTTAGGGAAGGTATAAAATTTGATTGAAAATTTCAAATTGAAAGAAATCCCCAATTTGGGTCCTAAAATCTCTAATTTTCAATTAATTTGGGTATTTTTCAAATTTTTGTCAAATTGTGAAATTGGACCTACCAATATGAAATTCAAGGTCTCAAAATCAATTGTTGTGAAGACACTATAGCCTAAAAATGCCTAGAAATGACTTAATTGGATTTTTGGTTCAATTAGGATATGAAATTACCCAAACTTGGGAAAAACATACCCTAAATTGAAATTTTGTAAAATTTAAGCTGCAAGGCTGAAATTGGAATTAAAATAAGACTAATTACTATTTTTGGGAAATTTTTGGACCTCATTTGGTATTTTTTTCTTGATTTTGTTTAGAAATAGGTTCCTAAGCATGGCCAAGGTTCCTAATCCTAATTTTATGATTCTTATATAAAATTAAAAATTGGACCAAAAATCATGTGTCAACACCTATCAAAAGAGATAAGTGTATTAGAAGTCCTAAAACTTGTCACAAAAGTGCAATTAAGTCATAAAACGTTTAAAAAGTACAATTAACTCTTAAAACTTGTCATGAAGTGCAATCTAGTCCTAAACTTGTAAGTCTTAAAACTTACAAAATATACAATCAAATCATAAAAATTGTCAGATTGATACAATAAAGTCATTTCATTAGTTGCACTTTTTAAAAGCTTTAGAACTCAATTGCATTTTCATGATAAGTTTTAGGACTTGATGGCACTTTTTTATAATTTTAGAACTCGATTATATTTTCATGACATATTTTAGAACTCCTAATGCACTTATCCCTTTTCAAAATTTATAGATTTGGATCCAACCCTTTTCTGAAACTAAGCTTTCTACTCAGAATTCCCACTAGGTCTCTCATGCGGTACATGGGATTAGGGTGTCTAAATTAATGTGGCAAATATTAGAAAGAAACATGTAGATTGTGGTCGGAAAGGGGTCAAATGTGGGCATTCCCCACCAACTTGTGTTTTGACTCGTGGAAGTCAACATGGTGTTACAGGGAGCACAGAGATCGCATTGGCCGCCAAATTCTCCTCTAATCCTGTCTTTTTTTATTTGCTCTTAACTGGTGCTTTCTTAACATTTTAATATTACCGCATCGAAAAAATTAATATTTAAATAAGCTGATTAGATTCTAATTACCGCATCAAAAAAATTCGGGATATCTTTACGTGTATAAAATCCGCCATATCAATTAGAGTCAAATTGCCGTGTATTTTCGCCACCGTTTTTAATTTGGCATATTGAGATGTCTGATTATTGGGATGCGAAATTTCATGGGTTTCAAAACAATTCTTACATGTATCGGCATCTTTAGTGGATAATTTTTTGATAAGCCTATTCAATTAATATATATAGAATAGTTCGATTTTTCAAATACAAATGTCTTACAAAATAAGTCAACACGTCAAGAATTATAAAATTAATTTCTTAATTAGTGTTCTCATTTTTCTTAATAAAGCAACTTGTGGTTTAAGTGTTTAGTAATTTCCAAAATTATATTAGACATGCAACATGCATGAGAAACGCGGATCATAATGCAAGATGATATCATTGCTGATCCGAGAGATGAAATAAGTGTCCGGAAACTTTTTCATTTCATATCCAAAATTTTAAAAAAATTATATATTTGTTGTAATGGGGGAACTAGTAATTCTTGTCCATAAGCATTTTCTACTTTTCTTATTTGCTAGGTGGGGACTTGATTACGTGCGAACGTTCATTATAATAGATGAGAACGGTCATTATAATTACTATGGTCTAAAACAAACCAACCAAAGTGCGCAACGTGTGTCGAAATTCGTAAAAGAAAATTTAAAAAAAAATCAAGGAAAAAGATGTTGTATTAGATTATTATATGCATATATATAATATACAATATATATTACGTAGGCATCACCTTGCCCAGTGTCCACGAGCTGGGATTGAAGGGCTCGGAGACATCTTTGGATTTAGTGGGACGACTCTGCAAAATTCTCTCTTTTTCTTCTCTTTTTTAGGAGCTTAGTGGAGCAACGTATTATCGTCATACTTAGATTCCTTTTCGTTCCCTTTTTTGGTGTGAAGGATGTTGGACAACGTGCTTGCTTGTATAGAATAATCATCCTAGGGGGTGAAACGAATTTGAAATGTGTATATTTTTATTTATATTGAAGATCCATTTAGAATTTCTACAATATCATTGTGTAAGTTTAGGGTATCTTTCTTGACATCATCAAGTGCTACCAGAGTTAATTTTTGGCGCTTTCGGAAAAAAAAGTTATAAACATATTACATTGATACATCAATTCAGTTTTAAACCAGTTAATTGGATCAATTTAATTCTAAAACCTTTTGCATTCGTACTAATTGAGTCTGTCTGTCCAATTTTGGCCGAAATTGTTGATGTGGAAGCTAGCTGTCCTATGTGGTGCAACCAGCATTGATGTTGACATTTTTTAATTAATTTTTTCTTTTTTTCTTTCTTCTTTTTCATCTTGGTCGGCGACCCTCGCCCAAAGCCAGTGGGGCTGTGACCTTCGCAGCCTTGCTAAAGGCTGGCGAAAATGAAAGGAAACAAAAAGATTGAAAATTTAAAAAAAATTAAAATTATTTGAAAACATCTACTTTAATACCAGTTGCACCACGTAGAACAATTAGCATCTATGCCAATAATTTGTGATCAAAGTTAGCCAAATTGACTCAATTGGTCCAATTAAAATGTTTAGGCCTTGGTGGTTGTAAGATGGTGGGCTAGGGGTCGTGATGGAGGTAGAGGTGACGACGGCGATGTTGCTGGCAACGTGGCAATTGGTTTTGGCAGCAACAGCACGGGGTTGACATGGTGTGATAATAATTACGGTGATGGTGGAGAGGCGGCAATATCGCAAATGAGGTGGTAATGGTGGTGGAGGCTGACGCGGTCGGTGGTCTAGCAACAAGAAGGATGGCTCCGGCGGCCAGAAGCGATCTGGCAATAGAAATACTTATTATTATAGTGATGCATTCTATTTGGAATGATAGAGCGATGGTGGTCGAAGGTGGTGTTGCTCGTCTTTTTATATGCAGCTTATATTATTTATTCACGTGATGCAAAGTTAGGTCGTGGAAATTCGCTCTGAGTATGGATGGAGGAAAATAAAAACTCAGCATAGATTGATACTTGGGAGAAATATTTCAATGAAATTATCACCACCATCGTGATTTGGTCTGGAAGAGGGTGATAATGAGTAGAACTTCTCTATTCTTGTACTGTGTGCTGATAGGACTAGCGTTTCGACCTGGGTTTTGAGATGTCTTAGCACAATTCATTACCTTTTTTTTGTCGTAGTAACATTTCATTCATTTTCATGAAAATATAAGAGAAAAATAATGCAGTCCAACACTAAAACAAATCCTAGACAATTTCAAGATTATGAGTCACCATCTCAAAAAGCAAATTTGTAATTGTTTCAAACTAAAATCGACGACTGATCACTAAATTCGTCATCAGTAATGAGCACACACTGAGATCTCCATCCGTTGTTACCGCTTTGCCTTTCGACGATACGTGCCTAAGTTTGGCATCCCCAACCCTATCGCCATTCAAAATAATAAGGTTGAATAAACACAAATCTGACACTTGGATTTGTATATCAAGAAAACTCAAGGGAAGCGAAATCTCGAGTCATGCACGCAAAAATCTCCAAATCTAGATTAGATCGGAATGGAAATATTAAATTATATTAAAAGAGAAAAGCTCTGCAAAATAAAAGGAAAGCAAAAAAAGATGACAAAAAACCAAATCAACCAAAGAAAAAGGAAAAAAAAAAGAAGGAGAGAGAAAGATCTAGCTCAAACCCTCCAATCCGTAAAGGTTAAAAGAAAAAAGTTGTGTGAAGACAGGAGGGATACGAAAAAACCCTAAGGAGGAGAGAGAAAAAGCGCTATGCAATTCATTATTTGACTTTGCATTAATGTGAGTTGACATAACTTAATAGACTCGCAGCTCTATTGGGTTATCTTAATTTAATTAAAATCCAATGTGTGAGGGATAAAGAAATCCCCATCTTAAATTATTAAATTTGGATAGAAAAAAAAACCAAAAAAAATTAAAAAGAAAAAGAAATACAGTAGTGGAGATACCAAACAATAAAAAGAAAAAAAAATTCCGAATTTGCACTTTCTCGTAGTAAGTGGCTTATCATGATTGAATACCAGAAAAGCGTGGATGAACCAGCGGTCGCCATTAATTTCACATTTTTCATAACATTTATTTATCCTACAATTTATTTATTAATTAATTTGTGTCCAGTTGTGCTATAATCGCCATCCAATCTCTGCAGCCTCTTTTATTTTTATTTTTTTCCATTATTTTTTTTATGTAAATTGACTTTCTGAGAATTTCGGAAAAGTTGCCATTTGCTATGTCAGCTTTCCATTGAGTTTTTTTTCGCTTTAAATCTAATTTTATTACAAACCAAAAATTGAATTCAAATCAAATCGTGAATCTTCTTCCACTGATTCCTTGCACGATCACTCCCTTTAATCTTTCCACTACTAGTTCATCATCATTGGCCATTGTTTAACATGATGGTCAATTTTCAATCTGGAAGAATTTATGGTCATCCCTTTGTCTCGTCAATTTTAGATTAATTGCATGTGGTGGACACCTAGTTTGCTCATCATCATATCGAAGTTTGTGAAAAATGTCCAAACAAAAGAATATGAATTATATAGGACAACACTAGATGAAGTTGAATTCAGTACATTATATAGGTGTCCATAGGGCCTTATACTCTAACAAAACTCCTTACTTTAAGTTAAGTCCCAATTATATCATGAACTTTTTTTGTTCCCTGAAAAATCTCCGACTTTCGAATCTATCCTAATTTTTTTTCTCATAAAAAACTACAAACTTTTACTTGGGTCTCAAATCTACTTCCATTAATCCTATGTCCAAAATTTCTTTTGAAAATCAAGAGATAGAAAACTCTTAAGCATGAGTTGTTTGAGTGTCTTGAGCGCACGAGGCATGAGAGATTGAAGACTCAGTGGAAAATCGAAGATCAACGAGCAAGATGGGGTGAAGACTCTCTCAAGGGTAAGAACAATTGAAGAATGTCAACCCTAATTGCTTTAATTTTTACCCAAAGTTCAAATCTAAGAAGACGTCATTTGGACTGACATTGAAAATATCTTCAAAAGACGTCTTCTTGGTTATGAATTTGGGGAAAAACTAGAACAATGACGTGGAAATGCCATATCACTAAAAGCAATGTTGGATGAATGGTTAACGGGGATAGACTTGGAACTCAAGTAAAAATTGGTGATTTTTTATAAACAAAAAAAGTTTAGGCTAAAATTGAGATTGGATTAAAAATTGAGAGTTTCTTATAAGACAAAAAAAATTTATGATAGAATTGGAATTAGAGCTAAAATCGAGAGTTTTTTTTAGGGTAATAGACTGTGTATATAATAATAGTTCTTGTCAATCTTCCACGTCAGCACCACTCGAGAGACGCACCATGTCAAAGAGAGAAATAGATGGAGAGCTGGAGAAACCCATTACGAATTTGCTAACTTGGGCAAAACTTTTTCCATAGAAAATGTGATATCATTCTCTCCATAATGGAAATCTGAGTGTTCATGAGCACTTCCAATAGGCTAAAACAACTTAACACGATTTGTCTGGTTAAGGAAACAACTATGATTTCTATTAGCTAAAGGACAAATTGATTAGTAAATACTAAGAAATTTCGCGTAAAATACACGTACACACGTATGATTTTCAGTAAGGCTTCCATCTCCTTCATGTTTAGTTTACCGTGTTAATGGAAAATAAACATTATCATGAAGTGGATCTAATTATATACACATAAAGAACGTGTGGTATCGTACTCATGTAAAAGTACCTTTTCTTTTTAGGATGGTTGTAAAAGCACTTTAATGTTTAAGTTCTTATTCTATAACTTTTCAATGGTCAATTACTGATATAACATGTCAGATTCGACCGAGGACTGCACCATAAAAGAACTCTTTGACTGATGCACGTAAACGGGACAATGAAGAAGTTCAGGCACAATTCGGCAATTTCAGGCACAAATTCGGCAATTCAGTAACCTTAAGTTGGTCCCCAAGCTACCCCCCGTACCACAACGCCGCTCGAGGACACCTCAAGTACTACAAACGATTCTAAGCCACGCTTTGGAATGACAATGGAAATGCATCGTGTTGCAATCTAAGGCATTACTTGTTCTCGAAATCTTCTTTAACCATTTTAAATCCCAAAGACATGATTTTTCACAAATTAATTTGTAAATACAATGATTCGAACGGTACATGGGGAGTGCTAAACAATGGCTCGGGAAAAATGGATCGGTCTGAACACCGTCTGATCACTTAAATCTAAAAGAAAAATCAATAAAAATTTAATTAGAATGGTGACATGACTTAAACGAGGGACAAACCCGTTTTACACTTCCCAACATCTTTTCATCGTATCTTTGTTTTTCCAACAACGTGAAAGCACTAGGCCGACAGGGTTAATAGATGCATTGGTCTTGTCAACTTCCCCACTCTCTCTCTCTCTCTCTCCCTCGCTCGCACACGCACACCACCGTGTATATAGTCCGCCGGATGGTTCTAGTCATGACCTTAAAAGATTTCATTTTCATTTTCATCCGGATATTAAGAATTACTAGAATGTAAAACTTTTTTTGAAGTATTTCCTTTTCTCTGAAAAAGATAAAGATACATTAAAAATTAAGGATGCAAGGCGTGCAAATACCGACATATTAAAATAAGAAACGCATCCATGAAACCCGCTGTCCTTATATATTAAATAGACAGGAAAAATATTTAGTATGTCCATGTGATGATTCGTCCATATTTGGTGTTTCGTAATTAATTAAGATTCCATTTGTTTTGCGAAAAAGGAAATTGTTTATAAATCATTTGTTTAAAAGCGATATTTATCGACATCAATTTCCGTTTAATTGTTTTCTCTGATAATATAAATATTTTTCGTTCGTTCATTTTTTTTTTAGCAAGTTATCATTTTTAAGAAAATAATTTAGTCGACAAGTTGTACCGTGATTTCATTTTTGCGGAGCAACAATTTTCCCTGTATTGATTTTGGCATTAGGCGAGACAAGATATGATGGTTCCATGTTGATAGTGGAAAACTACTGTATGTGCTGCTAAAGATGACCAATCCATGTACAAAACGACTCTTTCCCTCCGACAACAACTTTTGATATGAGTACGATATCTAAACTTTAAAGATTAGGGTTTACTTGATTTTACGTGCTTCATACATCCAACTGACTAAATATAGGGCCTGTTCGAGACAAGGCCTCTTCCAAGATCCCGCTCGGGTCGGACGGCGAGCCAAGTTGTCGGCATTGCGACCGACCCACCTGCTGGTCCAAGCCGGGCCAAGAAGTAGCAGGGTGTCCGATATCGGAGACGACTGCTGCAATGAACCACGGAGGCGAGCTATCTTCGGAGCTAATAGATGGCTATGCAAGTCGATCAAGTTATACAATATCGACTAAAGAAGCATGAATGTCCAATGTCTAAAACTCAAGAAAGTATGAATAGGTTTCTAGGCTGACTTCAGATTTGCAAGAGAGGAACACGTGGAGATGGATGATAGTGGGCTTGGACTATTACTCCAAATTATGTCTGGCCCGGCCCATTTCCATGGACGAAGACCTCTTATCATTTACCTTTTTATATACTATTCATCACTTTTGCAAACTCGAACAAATACATATCGCGCGAGCCACATACATTTCGTAAATAAATCTGAGTAATTTTTTCTTGGGTTAATGTCACGGAAAACCCCAAAGTAGTATTCCTATGATAAAATTACCCTAAACTAATTTTTGTATCACCAAAAATCCTAAACCGGTACATTTGTGATAAATTTACCTTCCGTTAGTTTCAATTAAGTTTTACCATCAAAGTGCCGAGTTGTTTGAAATGTGACAGTTGACAGGTGTATCAGTTTGAGATTTTACTCTCCGGTTAAAATAGATGTACTAGTTTGTGGCTTTCGTGATATATCTCATCCTTTTCTTTTCTTTTATGTTTTTCACTCAAAGATGAGAAATATTTTAGGAGTAAAATCATTCAAGAGAATAGGGGTTGGTTCACAAGAGTAACCTGAAAGCAGAAGAAATTTAAGGTAAAATCACTTTAATGGAAAACTAAAAATTTTATAATCTGAGAAAAAGCATAATAATAATCAAATTTTTGTGTTGTTTTTGTCTTTTAACTTTCATTGCGAGGGTGATTGTGGAAATTAAAAAAAAAAAAAAAGCTAGGCCTAACCCTCAAAACTCTCCCTCAATACATATGTCCTTTTCACTCATACATTATTCGTCTAAGATCTAAGTTTGAGTATTTTGATACGATTATGTAGGAATAGGAAAGACAACTCATGCATACTGGGAAAGGGGCATTCTAGAGAGATTTTCTCTTCATATATCTTCAAAATTTATAATGTCGCAATACATTTTTTCGTGTAGGACGGCGAAGGTTAGATGCATTCAAACACGATAAGTATCGATGAAGGAATAATCGACATCCTTAATGAGGTGTGAACGACAAAGAACCAATTGATTTCGATTATACTTTAAGTTGTGCGCATGATCACTTATATTAGAATTTAAGCCAAATGGAGGAAGAAGACCTTCGGTAGTTGAAAGTCTTTGGGCCCGTTTGGCTCAAATTTGCAATGAGCCTTGAGGGAATATAAATACCTTTAGGTTAAAGCCTCTTGGGAAAATG
The DNA here is from genome assembly GCA_031216285.1 of Syzygium syzygioides. Classification (NCBI taxonomy): domain Eukaryota; kingdom Viridiplantae; phylum Streptophyta; class Magnoliopsida; order Myrtales; family Myrtaceae; genus Syzygium; species Syzygium syzygioides. Next base: position 25,595,746 of record CM062249.1, on the reverse strand, counting down.
CAACTGACGTTTGATAAAAAATCTTTTGTAAAGCTATTTTGACCCAAGTAGTGTTTGGTATATTTTTTTTGCAAAGGGCTCTGGGAATTTTCTTTTTTATTAAAAAAAGGTTACCCTACCCTTTGCCGGAGTTAGCGCAGGGCTACGACCGCCGGCGAGCTAGATCTGGCACCAATAGCCATCACCTAAGGTCAAACGATCGCCGGTGAGCCAGATATGGCGCCGACGACCGTTGCCTGAGGTCGACCAACCCTCGGCAAGGGTCGCGCAACTCGGGCTATCGTCGCCTGGGATCACACACCCAGGCAATGGCGCCTAGGCAATCGTGAGACCTCAAGCGGCTATTGCCTGGGGTCACGGAGGACGGTTGTCGCCTGGGTGAGCCAAGGATGCGCAATGCCGAGGATGCGCGACACGAGGTAGCACGACCATGGTTGGCCAGATCTGTGTCACTCAACCCACAACAGCTCTAGCGAAGACAACTTGATGAAGAAGATGAATTGTGTTTTTTGAGGGCAAAAGTGGAATATATAGTTATTAGTGAGGACAATATTAGAAAGAAAAAAAAGTCATTAAATTGCTACTGTAGCATTCCGAGAATGCCAAAAGCCCAAAGTAGGACCCTACCAACTTTGGGCTTTCAGTATTCTAAATGCTAGTATTTGGCTAATGGAGTCCCAAAAGTTGAACCAAACACCTCATATTTTCTTCAAGGGGCTTTAGAGGCTTAAGGGCCCTTCCCAAAGCTAAACTAAATGTCCCTTTCAACATGGATCATATAAAGCGATCTTGGGACAAATACACATAAATTGCAAGGACTTTGAGTCAACTCGACATGGACCTGGGAGGGGGGGTTTCCCAATCAAACGGGAGGAAACCTCCAAGAATGTTAATCAAAGACCCAATCCATGTGGAATCCTAACATAGTCAACATAAAGCACATTAAGAAAGTTTTGAGTCACTCTAAATTTGGGAGATGAGCTACTTAAAAGTAGCAATAGACCCAATACACATGACAAAACACTATCGGTCAATATTGCCATGTCATGGTTCACATACGTGGCCCAACTGCGCGACTCTCAACCAAAATTTAATACACTAAAAATCCTAAAACTTGTTATGAAAGTGCGATCGAGTCCTAAAACTTGTCCGAAAGTGCAATCGAGTTCTAAACTTATCACGAAAGTGCAATCGAATTCCAAAACTTAAAAAAAATTGTAACGTCCTAAAATTCGCCCATTTCCGGGATTAATGAAATAGACGATTATTTCTTGTTTTGTTTTAGTGAGTCTCACCCGGAACTGATCATTCTCGGGATACTGACCATTAGGGAATGGCTAACTAGGAAAACGGTACGTGGACCCAAGAACTCGACTGTGAATCGAGTCCGATTCCGAGAAGCGACGAGGGAATATTTTGTATCAATGTGGGCCGGCCTGAAAATGATGACGGATTTGGTTTGACCGACGACGTATGATCGAATAGCAGGTGATTTCGTACGACCGAGAGTGCATGCGGCGAACGATCCCGAACTTATTCCGAACAACCGCGACCCCTGGTACTAGCAATAAATCCTTGCGTTCTTTGAGAAATCGGGACCGTCATGACTCGAGTAACCCTAGGTCGATACGCGTAACCCCTAAACAGCTGCCTGTTAGTGAGAGACGCTAAATTCGCAAATTGAGCGGAATCGATTGTGAAATTGAATCCGGACTTCGGTGTCGAATTTTGCAGGCATGCGCAACTATTTTTGCAAGGACGATATCATTTTTATGTGGCCAAACATATTTGGGTTCGGTAGAGTCAAAAATTGAAAATTTGACCCAAGACTGGAAAATTACCGTTTTGCCCCTAGGCCTAATTATAGGGTTCCGAATTTTGAGGATAATTGGGGAATATTTTAGGGTTTTACATTGGTGTATTTCAACCCAATAATGCTGGAAATTGAGGTCCATAATGCCCCTAGATATTTTGTTTAGAATTGATCCTAGCCCTTGGATTAGGAGTAAAGTTGGCAATATGGAAAGTTGTTCACCAACCCCACTATCTCACTCACTCTATAAACTCTCTATCCTCTCTCTCTCCTCTCATTTTTCTTCTCCACTAGTTGGCAACCCCCCTTCTCCCTCTCACTTTCTCCCGATCTCTCCCTCTCTTGTTCACCGGAGCCGGTGCCGCCGCCACCGGGGACGTCGCCCCACGCCTCACCACCACTAGCCAGCTGCCCCATTTTCTCTCTCTCTCTCTCCTCTTCCCAGCCGTGTGAGCAGCCCCCTCTGCACAAGACCGCCGCCACCCACAAGTCGCCGTCGCACGCGCTGCCGGGAGGCCGCTCGTCGCCGCCGCTGCCCAGCTGCCCTTGCTGCTAGTTCCGCCTCATTTCAAGCTTAGGATTTCAAGTGAGCTCGATCCTAAACCCTAGTTAGGCTTTTGTGCGTTTCTAGATGAGTTTTAGGGGTTAAATTAGGGTAATTTAAGGGTTAGCTTGTGGAGGCTGTTAAGGGCTGATTTTGCGGCGCATTTGGTGACCTAGAATGATAATTTGACTGAGGTTTGGCAGTCCACAACGTGCTGCGTGGTGGCTAGTTGTGGGAGTTGTGATTTGGATAAAAATTGTGATTTTGGCGAATGAAATTTGTGAGTTAAATGGTGACCGTTTTCGTACTGATGTTATGGCTAATTTGGTGATTTAGTGTGATCATTTTATCGAGGTTTAGTGGCCTAGGACGTGTTGTGCGATGGCTGGTAGCGTTGGATTGAATCAGCCCGAGTTCGGGTTAAATTCGGGTTCAATTGTGAATTATAGAGCGCCCCTAGTTTGGTCCTCATGGTGGTCGATTTGAGTGAGGTCTCGGGAAGCCTAATAGAGTATTTTTGAGGAGAATAGTTGGCCTAGAGTAACCTGTGTGGGGGTTGTCCATATCGGGTTTGAATCGGACAAGGCGCGATCAATTTGGGGGTTAGTTTGTGGACGCTGTTAAGGGCTGATGTTGTGGCACATTTGGTGGCTTAGCGTGAGGTTTTAATCGAGGTTTAGTGGTCTATGGTGTGCTGAATAGCGGCTAAGCTTAGGAGCCTTGATTTGGGCGAAATTGCGCATTCGACGGATGTGATTTGTAGGCTGAGTAGTGGCTATTTTTGTGGCAGATTGGGGAGCCTAATGTGATGAATTGAAAGTGAATTGAGGGCCTAAGATGGACTGTTCATGGCTGGTTTAGTATCAGGAGGATTCAGGCTATAATTGTTTATTCAAGGTTTTAGCGTGAACGGCTTAGGGAACAATGATCACCCAAGGGGATGCTAAATTAGATGTGGCTCGAATGTGATTGTGTGATGCTCTATGATATGCTTGGTGTGGCCAATTTATGAAATGTTTGGCAAGCAATCGGCATGTGTAGTTTTAGTGCTTAATTGCGTGAATTTGGGTGCTAAATTATATGTTGTGATTGATTTGAATTGATTGGTTCATTGAACATATTGATACGCGAATTGAGTATGTATCCAAATCATGTTGAGTGCCCAGTGGAAAATTCACGAATGCCGAGTGTGACATTGTAGCCCTGTGCGTGCATAATGAGTATGGGCATATCATGTGCATTATACATGAATACATGAACGGCATGAGCATTATGATCACTTAAAATGCCCTGATGCATTTTACGCGGGATTCAGATAAAAATTGATGCCTGTAAATGTGTGATCACAATAAACCCTAATGCGTTTTACTCGGGGTAGTGAACCCGTCCTGAGGCATGTTACGCGGGACGATACTCGGTTTACCAGAAGATGACCAACCCGATGCGTTTTACGCGGGTTATGTGTCATGAGCCTAATGCCTTTTACACGGGTCAAAGATCGATCTCGAAGTGATAGACTTGATGCATTTTACGCGGGTCGGACCTGATGCGTTTAACGCGGGTTGGAGGAGAAATTGATAAATGATAAGAGTGCTAGTATGCAAGTGTGCGATAATGCATTGATGAGGCATGAGCATGAGTGCGAGCACATGCATATGCATGACATGCGTCGTGACGTTGTGATATGCGTTTGTGCCGTGATTAAATTCTCTGGCATGATTGCGATTATTTATTAAATGCCTAACCTGCAGGGTCAAGTTTTAGATTTGGGCCCGAGGGCCTAAGTCATTTACAGTTTAGACTGTGTGCTGTCTGGTTAGTGCTCGTCTGGAGGTGCATGTTAGCCTAGCTTAGGTTTAGGGAACCTACTCGCTAAGATTATTCTCATTGTTGTTTAAACCACATTTTCAGACCCCCGACCTTGAGATGGATTCTGACCCCAAGAAGGAAGAGCTAATGGAGTGGGAGTCTAATCCCGAGCCACTTACCCTTTCGTTTCTAGTGGCCGTTGACCCCTTTTTGATTTAAGTGCTTATGCTGTAATGGATATTGTATATCTTCATTGCTTATGCAAGTTGTAATTATTGTTTGTGTTGCTATCCTTGGTCAAGTGTTTTATTGTCTAGGCGTTATGTTGCTTCCGTGTGTGCTTGTTCTCTGTTTTGGGCTTTGGGTCGGCGACGCGTCCTGGGACGTCACACTCGAATCGACCTTGGCGAGTGATGTGACGCGCCGGAGGGTGCGGGGCGTGACAAAAATACAATCAATGGAAGGATCTGATTGGACCAATTTGGCAAATTTTAAGACTAGATTTGTCGCGACCTTCCCGAACCAATCGAGTGATTGGATTTTGGTTTAGGCCAAGAGGTATTTGTCGATGGATACGAACAACGATTGATTTGTTTTAAAGACAAACCAAATGGTTCATTAATCCGAAGACCGAGGCTCTCCCAAACCCCATACCTCGCACGACGAGAATTTTTTTTTTAATTTACGCATTTGAATGGAGTCGCCACTAGCCATGATTAAGGGTCGGCTAAAAACTCTAATCGAGACGCGGGAGTATCGTCTCGATATGTGCGAAAATCAGAGATTCCAAAATTTGGGGACTTGATTACATTAGCAATTTAACTAGTGCCCTTTTGGTACCTAAACTTAAATGTTTGTAAACTAACGTAACAGGCAGCCTATTGAAAAAAGCTAATTTTCCACCTAACCGTTCTAAAGAATAGAAAATAACAATCAATAAATTAAAGATGCGCAATCAAATAATCACGAAGAAAATAAACAACCAGCAACCTAGCATCGTCTCTAAAAAGAAAATGCAATCAAAAGCCCTAAGGTAAAACCCTAATGGCTTATCCGATTTTTCAAGGACTTTTTAGAGGATTTTTCTCATTTTTTTTGAACTTTTTTAGCCTAAAATCTAGTGAAATTAAGCTCAAAACTAATTTCTAAGTATTTCCTAATTTTCTGACTTTTTTGGAATTTTTTTAAATTTTTCGAAATTTTCTGAATTTTTTTAATATTTTTGAATTTTCTAAATTTTTAAATATTTTTATTTAATTAATATTTTTTTGGGATATTTAAACAATTTCGATTTTTTTTGGAAAATTTTTTAATATTTTTAAATATTTTAATATTTTAATTTTTTTTTTAAATTTTTTAATTTTTGAAAATTTTTATTAATAAAATAAAGATTCCGGACCGGGTCCCTTGACCCGATCCACCCGGCTACCCGACTACCCGACTCGGGTTTCTGACCAGCCCGAACTTTCTGAATTTTTTTTCCCTTTTTTGTTTCTTTTTCTTTCATTTCCTTTTTCTTTTTCTATTATTCTTCTTTTCCTCATCCCCTCCTTCACGCCTTCTACCCAGAACGTCATCCCCAGAAGGCTTTCTTCTTTGCTTCTCCACCGAGACGCTTCATGCCATCACCAAGATTTCGCTGGGAGTGCCCCATCACTGCCTAATGGCTCAGCCCACGCCGACGACGCCGACGGCCACCACACCTCCACCTTCGCCGCTGGCCGACGTGGCTGCCGAACCGTTAACTAATTCCAGCCACAAAACAACATTGACGAGTAGAAATACGATTTCTAGCCACCACACTTTTCCGCCCCTAAAGAAACACACTAAATCTCAGCAAACAAACGCATTGAATCTCAGCAAACAAACATATACCAAGCAGCAGAGATAATGGATTAACGGTAGCGGCCCCCAAACCACGAGTGTCGTTCTAACGATTGGAACGGCATCTCCGGCGAAGGCTTCACCGACGGCTCACTTGGGTGATGCAAGATATTCCACGAAACCGAAAGAAATCAGAGAGAAAACATGAACTCAGACACCATTCGACCAATATGGGAACTAATCAAACATAAAAATCGAGTTTCAAGCACTGATTTTACAAAAAATAACTCGGGCCTCCACTTAGGCATTTCGTCGAACAGGTGATGTGCGAGTTCATAAAAGTGTTCTGGCGTGAGATTTGTTGCGGTTTTTAACTCAAACGTGAAGTGAGAAGATCCATACAACCATATTTTGCCACAATAAGGTCTCGGTTTGCACAGCAATGACCCAACAATGCAGGATCAGACTCGGGATCCTAAACTCAAAGAGGTTCATTGGGATATTTCAACGGGTAGGTGGGATGCATGTAACATTCCGAGTTTCGACCCATTTTTGGGATTTATAAAACGCGTGATTTGTCAGTGTGCTTATAGTAGAATCTCGCCCGAGAACTGATCACTCTCGGTTATTATTTTAAACTAGAGATTTCGCTAAAATCGCACTCGATCAAATTTTTGTCGTTATTTAGACCCCGAACTTGGCAGTCAATTTTCGGGAGTTTCAGGACGAAATAAATTAGACGGTGTCGACAATAATGTGGCCAGTATCGAGATTTTCAGGAATGATGGGAAAATGGGAGTTTTTGACCAAGTGTGAATTTGGATTAGTAGACTTCCCTCGTAAAAATTTGGTTTCATTAATTTGGCCTTTGTCCCTTTTTATGTGCGAGGCCTATTTAGAACCGGTAAACCATTTTCGGTTTTGAATTTGGGTCACCGGGTCGCATTTAATATTTGAAAGTTCAAATATTTTCTTTTAATTTCTCTCTCTCTCTCTCTCTCTCTCTCTCTCTCTCTCCTTCTTGCCATGTCTGCCCTCCTGCCGTGCACGTCTTCTCCGCGCACGTCCCCACCACCTGCCCATCAGACCTGCTTCTTCTCTCTCCTCCTTTTTCTTTTTCTTTTCTTTGTTCTCTTCTTCTTCTTCGTGGGTCCTCTTGGCCGCTGCTTCTGCTTCTGCTCGCTTGCTCGCCTGACCGTCGCTGCCCTAGCCACTGCTCGCCGGACCGTCCGCTTGGCGCCGCCGCTCCGCCAGTCGCCTCCGCCGGAAAGCTGGGTCGCCGCCTCCGCCTTGACGCTCACGATCGCCGCTCGCCAGCCCTGTTCGCGCAACACGCGAGCAGCAGCTTGCCGCAGCGTCCGCCGCAGTCCGGCATCGCCCAACCGACCGCCGCCCTGTCCCTCGTCGTCCGGCCACCTTAGGCGCCGCCGTGCCACCCCCAGCTGCCGCGTAACCCCCTCTCCTCCCCCTCTCTCTCTTTTTCCCCGGAGCTTCCCCTGTTTCGTACTCCCGGCCTTGTCGCCGCCGCGCGCCGTTGTTCCGGCTGCCGCCGCCCCATCTCTGCCACCCAGCCGTCCCCCTCAGTCACCTCCGCCACCCTGCTGTCCCCTCGGCCGCCACAACTTCCCCTTCCTCTCCTTCTTCTTCTTCCCGAAGCCTCCCCTGTTCTGGCTTCTGCCCACCACGCACCGCCTCACCCCGCCGCCGCCCCGGCCGTCGCCGCCACTCCGTCCACCACCGGTTGGTCCTCGGCGACCTTGCCCAGCCACTAGCAGCCCTTCCTTCCCCTCACTCTCCCTCTCCCGATCTCTCTCTCTCTCTCCCTCACGCCCTTGCCGCCGCTCGCCGGAGCTGTCCAGCCGCCACCAAAGCCTCGCCCGGCCTTGCCCAGTCACCCCACTCCTCTCTCTCTCCCTCCCGACCGCCGCAACCAGCCGCCCCTCCGTCCAAGCTCTCGCCGTTCGCCGAAACCGCCGCCGCCGTTACTGTTCCGGCGAAGGACCGCCGCTACCCAGCCGCTGTCGCCGCGTGTTCGGCTCGGTTTGAAGCGTAGGACACCCGGTGAGTTTGACCCTAAACCCTAATTAGGCTAATTTACATTTCTAGACGGGTTTAGGGGTTAATTAGGGTAAATTATGGGTTAAATTGTGAAAGTGATTAGGGGTTATGATTGTGGTCGATTTGGTGGATTAGTATGATGAATTAATGGAGGATTAGTGGCCCGAGAGGCGTAATAAATGGACTGGATATTTTGGATTAAATCGGCCCAAGTTCGAGAAAGTTCGGGTTTGATATGTGGATTATAGTGTGCGTCATATTTGGTCTTGTGGTGACTGATTAGAATGATATTTGAGGAGCATAATGGAGCATTTCGGCGATAATTATTAGCCTAGAAAGTGTCGTATAGTGGTTACCCACTACGGGATTTAATTTGGGCGCGGCACGATCAATTTGAGGTTTGATCGTGCAATTACCAGGAATGGTTGCAGCGTGCAATTGACGGGCTAATTGAGCCTTGTTGTGATTGATTTTAGGATTCCATGTTGCTGGTTTAGCGGGACTAGGATTAGATTAGCTTGGCAGGCCTAGGATGCGCGAGTTTTGTTGACCCAGTTGTGTGAATTTTAGTGCGCGCCTTATTTGGCATTATGGTGACTGATTAAAATGGTGTTTTAGGGAGTCCAATGGAACATTTTGAGGTCATTAGATGGTCCGGCGTGATCGATATGGTGGCTATCCACTTTGGAACTTAGTTGGACAAAGCGTGATTGAATTGAGGTTTTGAGTGTAAGTGCTGGGAATGATGAATTGACTGAATTAGTAGCTGAATTGTCCCTAAATGCGAGTGATTTGTAGCGTCGTGACGCATGTCTAATGCCTTGAGGAAGAGAGTAACTTGATGGACCTCGATTTCTGTGGATTCGTGATGGACTAGTTGTGTGATCTATGCTTGTGAATTGTGTACCGTGCATAAGTGCTTGAATTGATTTCATGGCCGTGCTTATATGTTGGTTAGGCATGTTGAAATGTAGACTGGGCATAGTGTACTATAATTGATTGAATGGCATTGTACTATTAATTGCCCATTGTGAATATTGTGAATTGCCCAAGTGTGAATTTCATGGCCATGGATGTGCATCACGAGCATTGGCACGGCATGTGCATTCACAAGTATGCTCGAATGACATGTGCATTGTGATCACCTAAAATGCCCTGATGCGTTTTACGCGGGGTTCAGATAAAATTGGTGCCTGTGAATGTGTGATCACAGTAAACCCTGATGCGTTTTACGCGGGGTAGTGAACCCGTCCTGAGGCGTGTTACGCGGGACGATGCTCGGTTTACCGGAAGATGTCTAGCCTGATGCGTTTTACGCGGGCTGTGTGTCATGAGCCTGCGGGCTAGAGATCGATCTCGAAGTGATAGACCTGATGCGTTTTATGCGGGTCGGACCTGATGCGTTTAACGCTGGTCGGAGGAGAAATTGGTAATTGGCAGAGTGCTAGCATGCAAGTGTGCGATAAAGCATTGATGAGGCATGAGCATGAGTGCGAGCATTGGCATATGCATAACATGCGTCGTGACATAGAAATGCGTATGTATGTGCTGTGATTGAATTCTGCCGCGTGACTACTATTGTTGATTTAATGCCTAACCTGCAAGGTCCAGTAAGATTAGATTTAGGCCCGAGGGCCTGAGTCAGTTATGTGTGTCTTATGTGTTGTTAGCGATTGTCAGGAGGTGCACGTTAGCCTAGTTTAGATTTAGGGAATTACTCGCTGAGATTTATTCTCACGGTTGTTGAAAACCGATTTTTCAGAGCCCCAGCCTTGAGGATGGCAGGCGTACCGATGCGTTTTTGGGAGGAGCCCCCGGCTAATTGTAGAGCCTGAACCTGAGCCACTTACCCCTTTTTGTCAGTAGTGGCCTTGAACCGCTTTTGATTTTTGTTGGTGTTCGGGTTGTACTTGGATATTGTATATAATTTCCAATACCAGTGCAAGTGTTAATTTCGGTGGTTATCCTTGGTTGTGTGTTTATTTAATGTACGGGTGGTGAACTGCTTTCGCATGTGCTTTATATCTCTGTGTTGGGTGTTGGGTCGGCGACGCGTCCTGGGACGTCGCACACAAATCGACCTCTGCGAGGGATGTGGCGCGCCGAGAAGTGCGGGGCGTGACAATGCACCTAAAAATAAAGGCTTTTAAGACGATTTTAGTGGGATTCAAGGCTTGTTTCTCGTTAAAAATCGTTCAATAACGTCATTTGGGGAAGTATGGAACCATTTTCCTCGTTTTGTGGTGTCGGGCAAGCACCGAAGGAGCTCGGTGAGCCCGGCACCCGAGAGGCAGGGAAGGGGGGAAGCGAAACAGGGGAAGAAAAGGAGAGACCGACCTAGTTCACGGCCAACCAGAATGAGGCACAACCATTGGAGGAGTTCGGCAACGGCTCAGGCGGCCCTCCGGTGAGCGAGCGAGACTCAGACTTCTCTGATTCCTCTCAGCTCGCTCACGGTCTCCTCTTTCTCTCTTCAAACTCTCTTTTTTCTCTCAAACTCTCTCTGTTCTGGTCCCTTTTCTTGTTCCTTCGTTCCTGACGGGCCAAGGCGGAACGCGATGACCGAAAATAATGGATGTCCAACGACAGTGGCTGGCCCGTGGGGAGGGGGGAAGAGATTTGCCGGCGATCCTCATCGAGGGAGGAACCAGAGCGCTCTCTTCTTAGACCCCCTTTCCCGTCTCTTCCTCTTGGTCTCCCCGCTCCTTCTCTTCTTCTTCTCGCCTCTTTATCCTTAAATCGGGGACTCCTTTGAGACCATTGTACATGCCCGACACTAGGCATCGCACGACGATGGACGCTGCTGCTGCGCGCGACATTCCCTCTGCAGCGCAACGTTCCGCTCTCTCCTTTGTACCTCCCGTACAGGCCTCCCCCCTCCTTCTCTTTTGTCCCTTTTGTCCTGTACCGACGTCTGTGAGGGATTGAGCGGCTAGGCTGGGATGAAGAGAAAGAAATGATGGAGGGTTGGGCCGAAAATAAAAACAAAGAGGGGGGAGGATCCGAAGGTGGGCTGAAAAGAGAGAGAAGGGGTCAAGCCCAAAGAGAAATAAGCGAAAAGGGCTGGCCCTAGCGAAAATTAAAAGATCGGAACTGGGGTTGATGGGCCGAGCTAGATTGGTCCGATATATACTTTATTTATTTTAATTTTTTTATCTCTCTTTTGCACTGACTTGGCACGTTCACTATTCAGGCCTCGATTAATCGCGGCGGGGCGAAATTAATTGTCAACAAGATTGCACTTTTAGAAAGTTTTAAGACTCCATTGTACTTTTGTGACAAGTTTTATGACTTAATTGTAATTTTTGAAAGTTTTAGGACTCAATTGTACATTCTGACATGTTTTAGAACTTCTAATGCACTTATCACATTCTTTAATGACATGACCGCATTCATTAGCATATCAAAAGATAAGCAGCATGTTTGAATGCAATAATGGTTATTACATTACAAGTCTATCACAAATTGGAAAAATGACACAAACAATTCCTAAACTTTGACTCAATTTGCAATTTGATCCTTGAACTTTTGATTTGTTTATTATAGTCCTTGAACTTTAACCTAATGTTTAATATAGTTTTTAAACTTTCAATTTATTCAATGCGGTCTCTAAACTTTGGGTACATATTCAATATAGTTCCTAAACTTTATAAAAATGTTCAATATAGTCCTTTCGTTAATTCAGGTTCAGGGACTATGTTGTACATTTTCATATAATTCAAGGGCTAAATTGAACATGTACCAAAACTTCAGGGACAACATTAAATATTAGGCTAAAATTCGGAGACTATATTGAACAAATTAAGAGTTTAGAGATCAAATTGTACATTGAACCAAAATTCATGGACTGTTTGTGTCATTATCCCTTACAAATTCGCCGTTTGTTACAATACTTGCTATAAATGATAATCCTCACAAGACTAAATCTAAAAATACTCATTTTGCTGATCTTATCTCAATAATACTCCTCAGCATTTTTATCTCCATGAAAATATTTTTATAAAAAAAACTTTTATTATTTCATATTATCGTATTGCTTTGATAAGCAATTTTCTCTCATGCACGTATTTTCTAACAACTAAATATTTGTTTTTAAGTCTAGTACCTTAACCCGTCCCTCCCCTTCCATGTCATTGCATTGTGCAGTAGTTATTACAACTAAACCCTATTAGCTGCAAGACCTAGAAATTAACAATATTTTCGCTCGCCGAAATCAATTTCATTCGTTTTGTTGTCATAATAATTGGTGTTTTTATTTGCTCCTATATCAACTTGTGGAAAAAAAATTAAGATCATAAAAAGTTTATAATTTCACAAATTAATTTAACTGGTTCGACGATAGATTGCTAATCCATTTGAACTGGGCCAATAAAAAAAGTTCAAGAGTACTCACAGAGAAAAAAATATATTCTAATTGTGTATAAAAACTTACTAAATTTTTATTCATAGGAAATGAAACAATTAATTAAAACTTACGAAAATATGTTTACAAAAAAGAGAGAGATAGAGAGAGAAACATCCGTCCATAATTCTTGATATTGTTGTTGTCACGCCATAAATATTCCTTGAACTACAGAATCACATTTCATATTCTAATTGCGAATATAAACTTAGCAAAAACTTTTCCATAGCAAATGAAGCGATTAATAAATGTTTGAGAGAGAGATAGACCGGTTCATAATTCTTGACTTAGTTGTCGTCACGCCATAAATATTTCTCAAACTACAAAATCACATTTTATGTCAGGTAATATTTATTCCTATATTTATTCAAAAATTTTTTAATTCTTATCGATTCATTCTCACCTCCTTTGTGTTAACGAAAAGTCAAAAACAATGTACCTTATGTAATATATGGGTTTTGACCCAATCATAGGAGAAAAGCAAAAAAAAAAACAAATCACCAAAGGTCTCCTCATGTTGGCTTACTCGCTTCATTAAATCAGAATTTCTTGTCTTGCTATTGTGATTGTCGCTGCAGTTGTTAATGGAGTGATACTTCTGATTTCAGCATACTTATATCTAGTGTTATCAATACAGTTTTATGAACCACCAGATGAACTTAGAGAGGATTCTAAGTTTTGGGCACTAATGTTTCTGATCCTTGGGATTGTATCATTAGTGATATATCCTCATTTGTTTGAAAGTATAGGTAAGTTTAAATTTCGAGGGCGAAATTTTTGTAAGGAGAGTGGAATATAATATTTAGGCTTTTTAGAAAAAAAAAGTGGGAGGGGGGGTTGAAAAGACAACAAAAAAGCAAACAGTGGACATCTTAGATTAAAAGGGGCCGACAGTTCCAGCGACCAAGAAACAGAAAGGAAAGAGAGGAAAAGAAGAAAAGAAAGAAGGAGAGGGAAAAGAAAAGAGAGAGGAAAAAGTTCGCGAATAAACGTCTTGTGGATCTTGGCAAGCCGATTCGACTCCAACGCTTGGTAAGTTCTTGCACCCCTTGTTCGTCCAATCGAAGTATTTTTTGGGTTAATGGCTCAAATTTTGGAGTTTGGTGAAATTCAAGCCGCGTAATCCAATTTTTGAGTTGTCGAGTGACATATATATATAGAAGTGATAGTTTAGTGTGTCGTGGAGTTGTTGGATTTTACGGAAGTTAATTTGGACTTACGGTTTGCCCAATATAAATTTTTTAAGTTGGCCGCGAGTGATAAATAGTGCGTGATAGTAGCTTTCCATGCTAATTTTTGTTACCTTTGGCCCGTTTTTGGGTCAGCCAAGCTGAGATTCTTGTAGTGCTCTAAATGGGCTTTCTTTTGACTATAAGTTTGCTTGGCATAGAGTTTGGTGGAGAAAGTTTTGGCACAACCAAGTTTTGCATTCAAGCTTCGCATTGTGGACGGCTTTGAGTAATTGCTTTGGGTGAGCGATTCGTAGGCGCCTTTTAGTCATTATGTTAGCATCTAAGCCTAGTTTAGCCAAGTCGTAGTTGAGGTATCGTTTTGTTTCTTGCTTATTTGATAGGATTGTGAGTTCGACGGTTTGAATAATCAATGTTTTTTTATCGTAGCCATTTTCAAGTGAGTGGTATTATTTCTTCTAGGAATTTACAAACTCATGTCTTGAAAATGGTAGAATTTTAATATAGTATGAGTTATTAAGAGTATAGTTCTTGCATAAATTGGATCGAACTTTTATTACCTTTTTAGTCGATTGAAAATGGATTGAGAATGTTTTATGAAGTGGTTTAAATTAACCAATTGTGAATATTTTGGTTAAATGTTTAGTGAAAGGAATTTCTAAAAGTAGTTTATATTATTTACGAAATGTTCTATGAAATGCATTTTAATTGATAAATGGAATTGTGAAAGGTTACGTGATCCTGTCTGCAAAGCCGGTTTATGAAATAACTTTATGGTGTTGATTGTGCGTTGTCAGAGAAATGTTTTGGTTGATATTGCTTATATCGCTATGACGAGAACTCATTGAGGGGGAAGTATGCATACTGTTAGGACGTCCTTCTGGGCCGAACCATCGGCTATATAGGTGGTAGACCTAGCCAAGTGGGGTAAACTTGATCGCCTTTATCATGACGTTAATCGTGACCATAGTTCGATGATGAGCTTTATGATTAGTCGATGGAATGGACCATTGACTTGTGATTGATGAGATTAATCAATGAAATAGACCATTGATGATTGTTTGTTATTATTGAGTAAGTTCTGATGACTGAATCTTGTACGTATAGAGTTTTGTTGGAAAGTTATCATACATTTTCGATATTTTACCTATATAGTATATTGAATTTGAGATAATGAGATTGATATTATTTTATAACGATGCATAGTGATTGTTTCATTCGCTTGGAAGAAATGAATTACTCATTGGGCCGTGGTAGCAAATTTCTTTCATTTTATGTGTTTTTCAAGTTTCTCGATTAGTGGTCGATAGTTCGAGAACACTTTTGATGGGGACTTTTTGTAGTTGATTTTTGGGTATGATTTGAGGCAATGTCCTTCAAGAGCAAGGACTGCGTGTCATTACCCATATTCCTGTGCGATTTGGGGTGTGACATCTTCATTCTCTTTTTTTTAAGTTTCTTTTACTCTTATTCCAAGTCACCTAACACAAGTACAGAAAAAGGAAATGAAGGGGACCAGTTGGACATGGCGACGGGCCGATTTCGGCCCGGGTCAAACCCAGGACTGGCCCATTGATTGGGCCCGTGGTTCGGAACCGAAATCGGCCCGTTGCCTACGGGCCCGGTTCTGGTTCCAACAATTTTGGAATCGACTTAGAACTGCCAGTTCTGGGCCCGGTTCTAAAAAAAAAAAAACTTTGATTACATTTTAAGTTCAAGACCCATATCTTTCTCTCTTTTTTTTTCCCAAAATTGATTACAATGTGCATTTTGATTACATTTTATACAGAATAATTCTTTATTTCATAATTTGATAATTCATTTTTTTTTATTTCATAATTTATTTTTTAAATTTTTACTGGCCGGTTCCGAACCAGGTCGGAACCAAAACCGGCCGATTCCGAACCGTGGCCATGTTTAGGACCAGTCTCATTCAACTACTTTCAATCCCGTTAAACAAACACGAGCTAGTCGAGCAATGGAGAAAGTAGCTTGGCATAAGTTCCTATATATATCAAATTTAATATTTTTGAAGAGCACTTTTTTTAAATTATCGTTTGTATTATTTGAAATAATTAATCGATGAAAAGTGTTTCTTTATCGACTATAATTTATGTCCAAACATTTTCATTAACGATGAAAACATCATTTCGTTAGTTTTTTCTTGTAAGCAATACAAGTACTTATTTTTAAGAAAGCGCTTTCCAAGTCATTCAATTTTTCACAAAATAAACACACCCCATAAAAGGCAGTCGCTTTCGAAGGTCGACAGAAGGCTCGTGCTTGTAGGATAGCATATTTGTTTCGGATGTCCACGAAGTGTTTTATCTTAAAAATCGATGGTAAATGTTTTTTTTTTACAACTAATAAAAAGGACAGAAATGCATCCCGGGGGTCCGACAATTTCTAAGAGAACCAAGGTGCAAAATTATTACCAATCGAATCTGGAATCTGAGTCTTTTAAAGAGGACGGTAGCGCATCAAAATAGCGACAAGACAGATAACCACGTTTCTATTTTTTATTATTCATCTATTTATTGTCGTCTTCCTTTTCCTTTTTGGCTTTTTATATCTCCCCCTGATGAGCGTGACCCTCGTTGAAGCACAAAACGACGAGGCAAAGAAATGCAAGAAACCGAAACAAGAGAGAGGAAAATCACGAAGACGAAATTCAGAAAACAATTTACAACAGAAACAAACAAAAGAAAAATAAAATATATATAATAGAGATAAATACACTAGAATAACCTCATATTTGTCACGAAAGTTCAATTGAACCCTAAAACTTTTTAAAAGTGCAATTAGGTTCTAATACTAATAATGGAAGTACAATCAAATCCTAAAACTTGTTACGAAAATAAAATCGAGTCCTGAGATTTTAAAAAAGCGCAATCTAACGGAATGCTTGATTGAATTAATTTGATAAATTTTAAGACTTGATAATACTTTTTGAGAGTTTGAGGACATTATTGTACTTTCGAGATAAATTTTAGAATTTAATTATACCGTTTTTTAAAATTTTTGGGAGTTAACTACGCTTTCATCTTCCCACTTTCAATTCATTCTACTCTTATATAATATATATACACGACCATTTGGTGGGTCTTCGTCTTCCTTTTTCGTCTTCGTCTTCGTCTTCGTCTCGAGTCTGACCAATTTCACTCTGCACAGGCAGATGCGGCCTCGTAGCCCCAATGTGCGTGCTCGGACCTAACCCCCTCCACCTTCCTTTGTTGATTATTCAACTCTATATAAATCCTCTGCTTCTCTCTCTCTCTCTTGCTCTCTCTCTATACCTCCCTCTTGTCAAATTAACGAATCTCAAACAAAAAAAAAACACAGAGAGAGAGAGAGAGAGAGAGAGAGAGAGAGAGAGAGAGCGGCTGTGTCCGAGTGCGTGCGCGTGTTGGGTTGTGTTTGCTTGGCTTGACTTGATCGCGACATGTCGGAGATAGCCCAAGAAGCGTGGAGGAAGTACCTGATACAGCTCCAAGCCCACCCTCTCCGCACCAAGGTTTTCGCCCCCCTTCCCCCCTGGGCTCTTGCCCGCCATCTGTTTTCGCTTCCCCGCCGCGCCCGTCGAGTCAAAATCGCGCCTTTCGCGGCTCCTGATTCTGGGTCGTCGCGGTTCTTGGTCCGCGCTCCGTTCTTGAAATGTTTTCGTGGCTTTTGAGTGTTGTTTTAGGCGATCACCGCCGGAGTTTTGGCTGGCTGTAGCGATGCGATCGCGCAGAAGATTTCCGGGATCAAGAGACTTCAGCTCAGGAGATTGCTTCTTATCGTGGTACGATGAACGATCGTGGGTCGTGCAGATTATTTATTTTTATTGTTTTGGGTTGTCCATTGATCCTTTTGTTGATTAATTTGGACGGCTGATACGAGCTTCGGTGTATCGAATTCATATGCCGGTTACCGATTGATTTTTGGCAGCTTTATGGTTTTGCGTATGGAGGACCGTTTGGGCATTTTCTCCATAAATTGATGGACATCATCTTCAAGGGGAAGAAAGGCAACAGAACCGTCGCCATGAAAGTAAGAAGCTTGGGCCTACCATTCATTTCAAAGGGCTGCTATGAACTTTGACTTTTAGCCTGACGTCTGTTTTCAGATGTCGACCCAAAAACGTTTGTCTAGCATGTGCGTTTACATTTGCTTGGGCCACTTTCTTTGCTTGTGGGATGTGTAGACTGTGGAACTTTTCTACCGATGTTTGATGGATGAGATTGCTTTGCAATAGGTATTGTTGGAGCAATTAACAACTTCTCCATGGAATAACATGTTCTTCATGATGTACTATGGCTTGGTGGTCGAAGGTATGCTCGTATTTCAGATATTTTAAGTCAAGCTTGATGTCGTCGATGCATCTGTAGGCGCTTCAAGTATCGTTTCTTCTTAATTTATCGTAACTTTACGGTCCATGCTTTCACTTATGGCTTTGGCAATTTTTAAGCTGCATTTCGTTGAAAGAGATATCTGTGCCTACTGATTAGTGATCCACCATCCGTGAGTATACTATCATATTCAAGCATCCAGTCCCCTTGGACTTGAGAGTTTCTTCTAAATTCCTTCTATGTTTTTGGTTTCCTTCAATTTTAGTGTTAAGAAGTAATAAAGGTCGATATTTCATTCTAAGTACATTCAAGCAGTTTTTGCAGCTACATAAAAATAGAAAATGAAGCATCCATAGATAAGCTCCATGGAGGATGCTCTGATCTTACAATGTCTCCTCAAAAGGATTAGTACCTTGTTTATTTTTTAGGCATGTGGTGATCTGCTGGGCTACAGACCAGAGGATATATTATTCTCCAATTTAGGTGTGTGTGCAGACTCAGCTAATCTGCTTTGATCTAAGGATTATTCTGCTTTTAGAGTTGATTTTGCAAGTGGTGGAACTATCAATGTGGGAATAGGGATCTGAATTCTTATAATCAACATCTTTGTTTTTGTTATGAGAATCTTGTTTGTCTTTTGGGGGACTTTACTGAGTAGTAGTTCTTCATTTGGCACATCAGTTCCTCTTTGTGAAGTGCTCCCTCGTTTACAAGTTTTGTCTGTTGCTCTTTAGTCATGAATCTCTGGAAACAATTAGCATGAAAAAGGATATCAAACTTGCGTGAAATTCTCCGATTTTCACTTTCCCTTTCCTTTACACAGTTTCTATGTTTGAGTACTCTGCCTGTGCTGCATACCAGAAATTTTGTTAAGCATATACTTTGTGAAAGCAGGAAGATCGTGGAGTTTAGTCAAGAACAAAGTCCGAAAGGACTATCCTTTGGTGCAACTGACTGCATGGAAGGTAAAAGAGTGTAACTCTCTGTTGCTAAACAAACTTTAAGTAAAATCATTAAAACGATTTTGTTACTCACTAATATTATGCTGATATAATGCAGTTTTGGCCCATAGTGGGGTATGTGAATTACCAGTACATGCCTCTGCAGTTTCGCGTTTTGTTCCACAGCTTTGTTGCCTCATGCTGGTAAGTTTGTCTTTTTACTTCGGCTTTCTGTTTTTCTTGAGCGAGTGCCATGGCCTGCTAATAGTGCTTGTTCCTCTGTTGCCTCCAAGGCATGAGGTGGTTTAAGAAGAGATCTCTTATTTGGCATTGCTTTCACTTGTCTTGGAATGCCGATTATCCTAGCATATGCTGATAGATGGTGTACTCATGTCCAGGGGCATTTAATTGATGGGTTTCATTAGTTAGGGACTGGTTATATGGTTTCAATTGACTGTCACAATAATATAACTGACGACTAAAGTAAACATCACTGGTATTTCTACCTGGTTAGAACAATTGCTCCAGACAGTCTGCTATTCCTAAATGAATGTACATAGTTCCTTCCAGTTTTATGCAATTTTTTGTTACTTAACACCTCCTAAATGTTGAGCTCATAAAAAGAACTATTGAAGTTGAAGACATGTAATGGATCTTGAAGCTGGTCTTTTACATATCGTTTACATTTTAGCTTTAATCTCTCAAAAAAATACAATCAGTATATCAGATGGTCGATATTCTTATAGCCGACACAACCCTGACTTCTAATGCAAGCTAGTTTTTTTACTGCTGCAACTCTTTAATGAAAGCTAGAGGAGAAAAATAATGAGATGTCAATGCATGTTCAGAATGTAACAAGTCAAAGGAGCGGCCACTAAGGCATGTTCTTGCAGTCTCGAGCCCACGAATTTTGCTTTTTATTTGATGATTACCTTTAAGCTTAGGGTCAATATCGAACTATATATACGCTCATGAAAACTTTCCATGTTGATCGTTCTAAGCTACATGCGATATAGGCATATAAGAGCCATAGAAAAACCTATAAATTATTTGAATTGCTGTTCTGTTGTAATTGACCTGTTTTCCTGTCTCAGGGGAATCTTTCTCAATCTCAAGGCAAGATCAGTTGCCATCAAGAAGGCTTAGGGTAGGGTGACACCTCTCTCTCTCTCTCTCTCTCTCTCTCTCTCTCTCTCTCTCTCTCTGCGTGTTTAGGGGTGTTTAGGGAGCACACATGCTCCATTGCTATACTTGTTTGCTAAGATGAGTGATGATAATGACCATTTTCATTTTAACAAAGCAAGAGGGCATGTTGGTGAAATGCTGGCCTACCCGGTGTTATCATACTACTTGTGGAGTTCCCTTTTCACTTTACCGCTCACTCGAATAGTTGTATTGCTGGGGATCAATAATCACAAACTTCTTTTCCCTTGTTTCGCGTTTGATGTTCGCGTGTTGAGGTGATGTAAGTATTCATTCTGGTTGTGACTCCTGAATTATTTCCCAATGACATTTGAGCCATTCCGTTTGATCATGCCGTAAAACTTGTGCATCGATTCAGTCTAATGTAGATTTGGATTAAGCAGTTGAGCTCGCCAGCATTCGTAAAAAAGATCAATCTGAGTTCCTTGGTCACGAGAAATCTTAACGGGTCGATCTTATTCAACCTCCAGCCGAGTCGTAAAAAACCATCTTGCAATATATGTCAGATCCATTACATGTTGTTGAGACGTTCTAGATGATTATATGGCGAAATGCCAAAGGGAATATTGTTGAAAGCGGTTCCAAGAAACAAGGGAATGGTCTTCTTACCTACCATGAAGAAGCAAGCAATTCCACGTGGGAAAGGACAATTTCATGATAGGCCAGTATAGCTTACGAAGAGGGTTCCTTATTGCAATGCGAACGAGAAGATTGTTCGCAGTTGGTCAAAGGCAATTTATTTTTGTAGATGGACGGAAGACAGGTTGGAAATTTATAGTTTAAAAGGACGTATCGGACAACATTGGACAGCCGCGTTTGTCATGGTTATTGGCAAGCCAATCCAAGCCATATGGGATTGGTCAAAGAACGAATTGTCGTATCGATGTAGATAGCACCACCGGGCCAGTTTTTTATTGGCCATAGACTTTATATGGAAGTCGAAGGTCACATGTTTGATTTCCCAATCTATTCTCGGTCTCAAGAAACCCTGGTTAGTTTACAAATGACGGGTTTCGGTTTTGGTGCATCGCCGGTCTTGGGCTTTCCGAGGCATTGCAGCAGGGGGCGGGTGTCGGGCTCGCCTGGTGGGCATTGGTGCGCTGGCCAAATCAGCAACCTTAAATTGAACATTTTTTTTCCGATGATCTATAGTTTGTCGAAGATGCACATTCTTTTGACGAGCAAAACGAAAGAAAAATATAATTATGCATACATAGGTACAAATAGAGAAATAGGGTTGTGCAAATTCAACTCATTAAATCGTGGGAAAAAAGAAAAAGAAAAAACAATAATTTCTTGCACTAAAATCAACTTACCTTTTCTATTTTATAAACTAGCTAATGTCGTGCAAAAGCATAATTATGACAAATTTATCTCAAACAGATATGGATTTCCACGTAAGCTTGTCATGTCAATTGAGCTATTACGATGTGCCATCTAGTTAGCAATTTCACAATAAATTTTGACGGAAGTTAACAAAGGATCTTGAGTGTACCAGTTTGAGGTTTTTGATAACTCAAAAATTAATTTGGGTCAAATTTGTCACATGTAAACTTATTTGAGCTTTTCTTCATGGTACTACCCTTTCTAGAATACACTATTTTACATAAGGTTTAATGCCGCGAAAAATCCCCAATTGGTACACCTGTGAAAATTTTACTCAAAACTAATTTTTTGATCACAAAAAATCTCAAACTGGTACACTTGTGATAAATTTACTCTCATTTTATTTCCGTTAAATTTTACAGTCAAATTACTTTGTTAAATAACACGCGGCAATTGACGGATGTACCAATTTTATGTTTTATCTTCTGTTTGTCACAGGCGCACAAGTTTATGATTTTTTGTGATATTAATTTAATTTAATAAAAACTAACGGAAGGTAAATTTGTCACAAATATACTAGTTCGGAGTTTTTGATGATAAAAAAAATTAATTTGAGGTAAATTTATCACAAATGTATAAATTTGAGGTTTTTCGTGGTCAAAAAATTAATTTTGAGTAAAATTATCACAAGTGTATCAATTTGAGATTTTACATAATCCGTCGATATCATAGGCTTATTAAAAAATCACTACTTTTCTTCCCAAAACTCCCGCCTCACTCCTAACTAAAGTCAAGACTTAATGTAGGGGCGAGCCTCTCACTGCAGCTCCGCTCGCGTACTGCCACGAAGAGCACTCTTCAGCGAGGGAGTTAATCACAAGCTCCCTCTCAATACGACGGATTCGTGACGTAGCGGAGAAGATAGCTAGGCGCCTTTATCGCTAGGCTACCAATTTACGTGGTAGCCGAACGGAAAATTAATGCTTCTTCGAAGTTGTTAATGAGCTAGGATAACTCATTTCTTTCTTTGCCATGGCGAACGTGATCTTACACGATAGAGGACACAGATCAAAAACGGCTCGCCGCGCCCGATCTATAACTTGCCAAATTCGATCCACGAATGGATAAATACGCTCTTGCTGATGGTAATTCTGCGCGGTTCCACATGTGATCCGCATGATTTTACATAGAACGCGGTCCTTCATAGTTCATAAGTTTCTCATGTCCAAAAGGCATCACGACATTGAACAAAAATCAATTTCGGTAGACGAGATCGGGTACGTGAATTTTGCTTACTTTTTGCCCTCATCGGCGGTTATGTTCTTCCTAGCGAAACGAAATCGACGTCTTCCGATGATTCTCGCATCACCAACGACACCATATTGCTAGTGCAACAGGATTCTTACGGGGTATCGACGGCCCAGATCGGCCGCCGTACGATGTCGGGTCGTGTTAGGCGTGACACGACTTGACCAAAGCAAACGTTGTCATCATTCAATCGAACGAAAATCAGTGGAGCCTTGACCCACCGCGCCGGACCGTCTCGCCGCCCTTGCGGGTCGGGTCCGGTCGGGTCGGGCGGGGGCGGGGCGGCGATTTCGCCGGCGGAGTTCCTCCATGGCAAAAGCTAAGCATCGACCGACCCTCGGCATGGAGGTCATCAGGTAACACGCACAAGCATACACCAAAAAGACAGAACAGGAGGGCAAAAGAAAACCGCATCATATTCGCGAATTCATGTGATTCTCTACATCGAAAAGGGAACCATCCATCTCCCTCTCTTCCTTCTCCCTCTTCTCTCGAGTACACCGACGATGCGTCGTCGCCGCGGCGGCGGCGATTTGCAGGCTCGTCGTCGACACCTTGCAGGGGCTTTTAGAGAGAGAAAAAGACAAGAGAGGAGAGAGAGAGAGAGGGAGAGGCGCGCCGCCGTCGTCGTCGTCGTCGAGGTGGTGCTACAGTTCCGGTGTCGTCTAAGCAAGAGGTAGAGAGAGAGAGAGAGGGAGACTCACCGTCGGTCCCTGGATGAGGTCCGGATCGGGTGCTTCTCGCGCTCCCCCTGCAGCCGGGCTCCGCCCGGACCAATGGCGGGCGGCCACGTCACATCTGGATCCACCGGGCCAGGTGGGAGGGGTTCAGGATCCCCGGGACGTGGACCCCGTCGGCCTTCAGGATGCTCGCCACCTCGCCGTAGCTCCCGCTCGGCTTCTTCCCCACCTCCTCCTCCAACGGCTGCGGCGGCTCCTCGTCCCGAGCCGCCGCCGCCGCCGCCTCGGGCCTCGAGCCGAGCAGCGTCCCCATCGTCAGGAACTCGTGGGCCATGTACCCCGCCAGGAGCCGGTTGTCGGACATGGCGCGGGGCGGCTCGGCCGCGGGGCCCTCCTTAGCCGCGACTTGGACCTGAGCCGGAGCCGGCCTGGAAGTCGGCTTAGTAGCAGTAGGAGCAGCCGCGGCGCTGGCGTAAAACGACTCTCTCTCCTTGCGTTTCCTCGACGCGCCGGGTGTCAGGATCGTGCGGGCGTGGTAGCTCATCTCGCCCGCATGGGGATGGGCGCCACGTGTCCCGGGGGAGGGGCAAGGGGCGGTCACGTCAATTCCCTCGCGGGACGCCGAGGGCAAAAGCGCCAGATCGGGGTTTTAACGGAGCGGGGAGAGCACGTGCGAAGTGCCTTGAAAACGACGTCGAATTTACCAAAATGCTCAGAGACAGAGAGAGAGAGAGAGATGGGAATTTAAAAATACAAAAACAAAATGGAGATAAGATGAAGGGAGATGGAGAGAGAAAGAGAGAGAGAGAGAGAGGGGAGCGGAGGTCAGAGAAAGGAAGATAGGATCTGAGAAGGAGGTAGCAGATTTGCAGGGTCGGAGGAAGACGGCGGCGGATCGATGATCGGAGGTGCCGCTGCGGTGGTCCGGCGGTTGTTGCGGCGGGCGAGGGCGGAGAGAGGGAGAGGGAGAGAGAGAGAGAGGGGGCGAGGAAGGGGATGAGAGAGAGTGAGAGAATTGGGGTTTTTGGACGGAGGAGAAGGGAGAGGAGCAAAAGTCCCCATGGTGGGGTTATATAGGGCGGGGGTGCGCAATTACGCAAAAGGACCCCGCGGCCGTTCGGCAATTACGAAACTGCCCTTCTGGGCAAATTTACCAGAGCGACCGCGTTTTGACGTTTGAAGATCGAACGGATTCTTTCCCCTGTGCGTGTTTTTCTCCGTTCTGGTCAGACGTGGAGTTCGTGTAGGGGCTCTCAAAAAGTCGTCAACCCAAGTGAAAAACAAGGAGAAAAAGACTAATCAAGAAATTTGTTTAATATATATATATATATGTATATATATATAGGAATGACTTTTTGAAATTCTGTGTCGACCGTCTCTAACAACCGTTCTTTTCCTGATGATACCGAGAGTTGAAACATTTACCGAGATGGCTTCTGAAAACTTATCGATTCTCGATTCGAATCCATCGATGCGGATCCTATAATAGTAAACCGGGTCCGATCGATTTGGCTAACCCTTGAACAAGTCCTTACCTAAAAAGGCGAAATGAAAATTATCTAGATAAATGATATTTTACCAGAAAAGCGAGGGAAAAAATAAAGTTTATGAGTCTCGGCTGAGGAAGTTATGTTTGTATTTAGCAAAAAGGAGCAATGCTATTTTTGCGAGCGCCGCGTATGCGCTGAAAACGAATATGAGCCGTTGAATACGACGGATCCCGTCCATAAAATGACGTATCGTGCTGGATGTGACCATCATTAATGCTATTTGATTCATGACGGAGCGAATAATCTCAGCTGTTCGATGCGTGGCTCGAGGCCCGGTAGATCTTAGAGCCGTGGACCACTTTATTTCACCATGGCATGAGCTCGATCTAGGCCGGATTTTCAATTAGCGCGGGAAACAACAGTTATGATTCGAGACACTTGGATGACTAAAATCGATAGTCTAATTACTAGTAATTATGACGTCACCGATGAACCCGCTGATCAATCTCCTAAGGTACGACATAGCTTAGGGCACGAGAAAAACATGGCCAGGTGGCCATCCATAAACATGCGCAAGGTTTTATCAAGACTATTATCTTTTTTTTTGGTAAAGTAAGAAAATAAAATAAAATAAAATACCACAAAAAATATCAAGACTATTTTGAAGACTATTATCTTCAGAATTAATACCACAAAAAATCCCAAACCGGTGCGTCCGTGATAACTTTACTCCAAACTAATATTTTGATGACAAAAAAATTTCAAATTGGTAGACCTGTGACAAATTTACTGTTCGTTAGTTTCCGTTAAATTTCATCGTCAAATTGCTAAGTCGGATGACATGCGATAATTGATGGGTGTACCGGTTCATGATTTTTCGTGACAATAATCAAATTTAACATATACTAAATAAGGGTAAATTTGTTACAAATGTACCGGTGTTGGGTTTTTGACTGTTAAAAAATTAGTTTTGGATAAATTTATCACAGGTGTATCGATTTTGGATTTTTTATGGTAAAAAAGTTACTTTTGATAAATTTGTTGCAGTTGTACCAGTTTGGAATTTTTCATGGTATTATCCTTTATCCTTAATATGGATAATCTTCAATAAATTATAAATCTTCTATTTTATTATGTCTCGAGAATAATTTCATAATTTCAACCCATTGCTTATGCGGGAAATTATTTTTTTATGAGATTTTAAGGCTTGAAATGTATTTATTTTTCTAAAGTGGTGCTTGTTATACGTTTGACCTAACAAATTTCGGCTAATTTTTAATATGTGTTTGACTTCTAAGTATGTTAGTTTGGTTGTAGCTTGGCCGCTGTTCGTTGTCATGGATTAGATCATCTCGCTATCATCCACCCTCTTGTTTTCTTTTTTTTTTTTAAATTGCTAACATTTGAGCATCACTTAATTAGTATTATCTAGGGAAAATGACATAAGTGGTCTCTAAATTTTGGCCCAATGTGTAATGTGGTCCCTGGACTTTTAATTTTTTCAATGTGGTCCTCGAATTGTAGTTCAATGTGCAATGTGGTCCCTAGATTTTTGGTACATATTCAATTTAGTCCTTGAATAGTGTAAAAATGTTCAATGTTGAATATGTACCAAAAGTCTAGGGACTAGGGGTGAGCATGATCCAGATTGGGTCGATCCAACACCTAACCCAAGGATCAACCCGCAAAGTGTTGGTCCCCAATTTTTGGGAACAAGGACCGACCTTGTTGAGCCTAGGATAGAGGATTGGACCAACCCTATGGGTCTGGTCCAGTTCTAGGGTTAACCCGGGACCAATCGATCATTTTTTTTTTCATTTTTTGTATTCCTTGAAAATACAACATACTATTTCAAATTACATATCCATCAATAATGTGACATTGAGCAACCAAACTATGAAACCAATATGTCAAACATAAATATAAGATAAGGTAACACAAAAAATCCACACTTGCTAAAAGCAACAAATCAAGAAAACGAACACGTGAAATATAATTAAACCATAAGAAGTTCAAAATACGTAATATAAACCATGAATTATACAATTTCATATCTTGTTCATTCTTAAATGATCGCTTCAACTTCCAAATACCTAAAAACAAAATAAACAATACACATAATTAATACTTAACAAAGTATGTTTGTTTAGCTAAGCTGCACTCGTGAGGTGAGCGAGGTAAGCGGCGAGGTGAGTGGCAAGGCAAGTGAGGCAAGCAAAGAGAGATGAGCAAACATAGGCAAGCCAAGTGAGGCGTGAGGCTAAGGCAAAGACGAGGGAAGAGGGTTTCTATGTTTTTTTGGTCGAAATAGGACTGGGTTTCTTTATACTTTCTATTTACACGGCAAACTGAACGGCATTAAGAAAGAAGAGAACAGATAAAGAGGCGCTAGGGTTTAGAGTAGACAAAATCATATAATATATATTATATATGATATATATAGGGTTGGGTCGAGTTAGACCAACCCTAAACTCTTAGGATCGAGAATCAACCCATACAGTGTAGGGTCTAGGAATCCCAGGGCCAAAGACTGACCTAGACCTCCTAGGAACCAAATCAGGATCGATAAGGTTAGGCTGATTTAGGGTCGGTCCAGGGTTGACCCTGGATTGATGTTTACACTTACCAGGGATCACATTGAATAAATTAAAAATTCATGAACCAAAATTGCACATTGAGCTATAATTAGGTCCTACAAGATGCAATCACACCCTACACTGTGCAATTTGTGGTATAAAGCCAAATTAGGTCATGGACCGATGCAAATCCATTGAGGCGCTTTCTTTCTTTTTTTGTTGTTAGAGAAAATTTGATCAATGATGATGGTAATCAAACATAAGATCCCATAAAAGAGGCATCTAAAATTTTATTCGATGTAATTTTTGGACTTTTGGTATACATTCAATTTCGTTCTTAAACTGTATGAAAATGTTTAATATTGTCTCGTGACTACATTGAATACATATCAAAAGTTCAGGGACCATATTAAACAAATTAAAAGTTTAGGTACCATATTGCACATTAGACCAAAGTTCAAGGACCATTTATGTCATTATCTCTACTATCTATGTCAGGATTTTAAAACTTGGATTAATTAAGTAAATAATCAATTAATCAATTTGATTAGGGTCCTAAACAATTTTTTTTTTGTGAGTGTCCATGATGGATAAAGGCCATATCTTGCGCGTTTTTGTTTTTTGGATTTTTCCTAGTTGTGTTTGGTTGAGAAAAATAAGAGAAAATTCCGAAATATCAAATAAAAATTCATCTGACCCTTCAAAAGGTGCGTGTGATTCAACACGTGACATTTTCAGGCATTGGGGAGGCTAGGCGATTTTGTTCGGAAATCAATGAACCGTGCATCTTTACGCATGATTGAGTAATGGCAATGAGATTCTCCCAGACCGCCGCATAAATATGATGCAACCACGCCCTATGCTTTGCAATTTGCGGTATAAAGCCAAATTAGGTCATGGACCGGCGCAGATCCATCGAGGCGCTTTCTTTCTTTCTTTGGTCGTTAGAGAAAATTTTACTCAATGCTGAAGGTAATTTAAACGAAAAATCCCATAAAAGGGGCATCTGAACATTTCGACCCCCAAAAAAAAACTTAAGCAATTTCCAATGGACATGAGCGGAATGTGCTGCCCAATTTGATGGAAGTATGGTTTTTCTATGGGCCTTAGCTACTCAATTTGCTACTTAATTCGCTAATGAAACATTTGAGAGTTGACCCAATAGCCTCGTCGAGTCACTTTCCTGCGTGCCAAAATCACGAGGTGAGCCCCCCAAGCATTATTAAGTGAGTTCCAAGCATGTCCAACTGCAAGGATTTCAACTTATGACATTGGCTTTTTCTCTCTTTTTGCATGCGTGGCGAGATAATTTTTGGGGGTTCTTCAGGTGGGTCGTTTCCCCCCGATCTGTTGCTCGAGCTTCCTGAGTAATGTCAGGATTGCTGTGCTGAATCAGATGAGTTCGTTCCTTTAATTATGTTTGAGTTCGTTTTTAATTGGGTAATCGGTGTCCGAGTAATGAATTTCATCATCGTTGTATGGAAAAAAACGATGTGGGCAAGTTTTATGTCTGTGTCATGTGGATTGAGTTGGGCAAGTAGCCGTTCAAGTGCACAGCAAAAAATGCATTTGCAGCAAATTTTATAAGCACAAACAAACAAAAACCAAACAGAAGCAAGCGATAGCATCACTTTCATATTCATTCTCCCCAAAACAAAAGGTCGAAACTTATCATCTAGCAAGCGATTGCATCACTTTCCACTTCAACGAATAGCGACTCCATGAATGATTTGATGCCGCAACACAGTGCAAAGCTACGAAGATTCCCTCGATTTGATGTCCTCTCTAGTCTCTACCAAGGAAAAAAGAGCAAAATCGATTTCTTCTTTTGTATCGAGTGCTCTGGGAAATTTATCCAAAAGGATAAACTCATTACGTTTTTGCCAATTTAATCCTTAATCTTTCAATTTTATCAATTTAGTCCTAAATTTTTTGCATTTGTACCAATTCAATTCATTCGATCAATGCTGACATGGTAATTTTTTATATAATATATTTTCGAACTTTTTTTCCTTTTTTTATTTTCTTTTTATTTTCTACCTTTCTTCCCTCTAGTTGGTCCAGAGGTGAGGTTGACCTAACCTCGTCGGTCTCTAGTGAAGCTCGCCCCCGCTGGTCACTGTTGAGGGCGAGCCTCGCCTACCCTTGGCTGGGCTAGCTTCGCTAGAGGCTAGAGAGGGTGATTGGCTAGATGGAAGAAGGGTAGAAAAAGAAATAAAGAAATACAAAAATATAATAAAAATACGATAAAAATATTAAAATATTAAAAATTTGCCATGTCACTATTACATCAATGCTGGCTGATTAAAATTGGTTGGATGGACTGAATTGGGTGCAAATGAAAAATGTTTATAAAATTCAAAATTTTAGAATTGAATTGATAAAATTGCAATGAATTTAAGATTTTTTGGACAATTTTCCTTAAGTGCTCTTTTATGACCAATTTTGCCCTAGTTTTGTGTTTCAAAAGCCCTTAGCTCAAGTGGCCCACTAGAAAGGAGCTGCGGAGCTTTTCTAATTTCGAGCAACTGCTGCAAGCCCAGCTCACGTGGGAGGCCCAGTCATCAAATTACTCCCAATCCCGAAACAATCGCAATGAATTACCGACGTGAAGGCATCTTATGCGACGGATATACCCGTGCGGCGGTAACACATGGCGTGATCGACCAAATCAATAGGGGGGATGCATGTGCACATAGCGTCAACATGACAGAATTCACGGCGCACGGGCGACGGCGATTGACCGATTACATCACATCGGCATTGTCACGTGATACATCACCGTGCACATACTTTTGGATACCGTCGGTCATGTATTAGCTGGCGTAACACAGGCGATTGATTGATTACATCATGTCAGCATTGTCACATGATACATCATCGCGCACGTACTTTTGGATACCGTCGTCCATGTTTTAGCTGGCGTAACACACGCCGAGCATTTATTCCGGAAAGAATTGTTGCCTCAAGTCATTCCCATGCATTTGAGTTGTGGGCACCCTTGTTGGATCTTGTCATGCTAGCTTTGCATCACCCAAGTGAGTCATGGAAGCCATCGCTGCCCTGATCCACTCCGAGCCCAGACGCACGACCACCAAAGTATTGCTCTATTTCAGGCAGAAAGTTCTCGAGCTACTTAGCATGCCAGACTCCGGAATTCGCCCTTGGTTTCGGCACACTCGTGCGACCACCATCTCAAAGTTGGGCGCATCAGTCACGACTCCCGCAAACACAGCCACTTCCTCGCGTCTTACGCGCACGGTCTCTTGGATGTAATCTTCGAGAATACCCATTTGATCGTTCAGGGGACCTCATGGACAGTATGACTGCATACCTCAGGAAAGATGGGTGTCAGCAGCAGATGCTGGCCGCGGAGGTCCCTTAGGCATTATGAGTAGGAAAGCCGTTGTGTCCACTGCCGGCACCTACGTCGGAGTTCCTTTCGTCCCTACCGAGACAAGGTCTAGAGGCCAAAGAGCCGCACGTGCCAGAATCCCGAGCACCATAAGACGGCTCGACTGCTCGACCACGACTGTGGCATGCTCCAGCGCAAAAGCTCAGAGTTTGATCAAATGCAGGGAGTTTTCGGACTTAGTTTTCATACTCCTTTGCGCGGGGCTTTCTCGTTCTACTGGACTGGGCCGTGAAACTTCATAGTTTTCAAAACCCCCAAAAACAAGGGCCTAATTCTATTAAAAACCCCAAATTTTATGTTATGTTTCAAATCTACCCCTAACTTTTTTCTATCTCATAAAAAATCATCAACTTCTATTTTCTTCCCAAATCTGCCCTATGTTATTTTTTGTCCAATTATACCCTTGGAATTTGACTAGTGAGTTTCACGTCATTCTAATCTTCCAAATGAATTTTTTTTTTCATTTTTTTCCTTTCTTCTTATCCTTTTCACTTTTGTCATAACAAACCGCCATCATCCCAGCCATCATATCAACCGGTGGCCTTCCGGATGATGCATCCGACGGGGATGTTGCGGAGAGCACTGCTGGCGGTCCTGTGGCCATAATAGCTCTTACAAAAGTGGCGCGGCTAAAAGGGGTTGGAGCTATTTTAGTAGCAGAACTTGGTACTGGTGGAATCACAGGGAGGGCATTTTAGCTGTTCTTGTTCTGGAAATTAAGGACTCGTCGTGGGTTGAAATAGTGATGATGGGTCTTGATGCATTTTAGTGAGACTTACCAAAAATAAGTTCAAGTTCTGAGAGTTTTAAGGACTGAAAATGGTCGAAATCAGGGGCTTTGAGGCCAAAATGATTCAATTTTGAAGTGATTATGTGAGTTAGAGCTCAAAGGCATGTGCGAAACTGAGTCTTGGTTCCATTTTGTTGAGCTTAAGAGGAGAGACAAACTCAAATGTGAGGTTGCATGCCTCAATTGCGGGTGGCAACCTCCATTAATGGAGGCCGACCATAGAGCACAAAGTGAGAGAGAGAAGAGCTTGGGCTCATTCTGTTTTTGTTCGGGCATGAAATAATTCTATAAAGTTGCAGGGATGACTGAGCGAAGGTAATGGCCAATAAAAATGCCTCCTTGAAGCTTGAAAAACTGGAACAAAAAATAGGGGTCTCGGTTGAGACTGTCGGAGTTGATTCCGATGACTGCCCACAGTCGTTGAGGGGTTGTCGGAGGTCGTGGTGTGGTGTTGGAGTTCTGGGTGGCGACGGGTGAGCGCCGGCGAACTATGGCCGAGCATGTCTATGCGAAGAAGACGATGAACAGTATCCATGCGGCGGTAAAAGGAAGGAGAAAAAGCGAAAAGGAAAAGAAGAAAGGAAAAAAATGAAAAAAAAAAATTCATTTTGAAGATTAGAATGATGTGGAACTCACTAGTCAAATTCCAAGGGTATAATTGGACAAAAAATAACAGAGGGCAGATTTGGGAAGAAAGTAGAAGTTGGTGATTTTTTATGAGATAGAAAAAAATTTGGGGTAGATTTGAGACATAACATAAAGTTTGGGGTTTTTAATGGAATTAGGCCCAAACACAAGAAGAAAACTCCATGTACATTGCAATTAGAAAATTTAATGATATTGCATGATAAGAAGTTGTTCGAGGTAAGAAAATGAATTTATTTCCATATTTACCCATATAATCGATAATGAAAAGACTATAAAAAGATTAGCGCATATTTCTTAGAACTTTGAATTTCTCATCTGCTCTCCCGGGAAATTACCTATTATATATTCCCTTAGCCAACCACTCAACTTTATGCACGCGCGTAACGCGTGACCTTGCACGTGAAATTGCCGATTTCAACCCCTTCGCCATCTGCTGGATTTGAAGCACTAGTTATAACGACAGGAAGTTTTTCTGGACACCATTTATAACCGGGAAGCATGTCTAACT
Source organism: Syzygium syzygioides (assembly GCA_031216285.1). Classification (NCBI taxonomy): domain Eukaryota; kingdom Viridiplantae; phylum Streptophyta; class Magnoliopsida; order Myrtales; family Myrtaceae; genus Syzygium; species Syzygium syzygioides. The sequence goes on along the minus strand of CM062249.1, from coordinate 25,562,890 downwards.
ATTGGTAACCTCTTAATGTCCTATTCAATACATTTATTGAGTAATACAATTTTTTTCTTTATTTTCTTTTAATGACATGATATGGAGTTCAAATCAAATAGATCATTCATTTTCTTTCCAAATGTCTTAACAGAAAGCGATATATAACCTCATTGTAAAGAATCATGAAGTTTAACCTCATCTTAATGTCCTATTTAATGGATTCTTAAAATTTATTCTATATTAAGATTAAAAGATAAAATGTGAATTGAGTCACTTTTGTCACAAAGTTTAATGAATTAACAGTAAAATTCGGTCATGTCAATGTGATCTATTTGGAATATATATAAGAGAACTTGGGTGATTAGGATTTCTAAAAAATAGGACGTCCTCTTACCTTGATTAAAATATTATAAATATCAATACTAAATTACTAAGGTTTTAGCAAATGTTTTGCTAATACTCTAGTTGCCTATACAAAGACAAATGTTGTCTACCATTTATAAATTATTTTGCAGGATTATTTTGCTAAAGCAAATGTAACGTGACTTGAATTTTGCTTACTGATCTGTTATCTATGCAAAATCCTTGATATGATGAGAAGGTGCATAGATCACGATTCATGAGAGTTTGGGACTGATCTCAGTTTTCCTTTTCCTTTTTATGCGTCCAATATTTTATGAAATAATTAGCTATTCATTTATTTATTTTTATGGAGAGAGAGAGAGAGTAGAGTCTAAAATTTTTTTTAATTGTGCTTAGTATGTATAGGTCCCGTACAAGTGAGTCATCGGATCATGTATATCCCCAGTGATATCCGCACGATCCGATGGATCGAATGCATTAACAGCAAAAAGAAATAACAGGCATGTTTTCCATATTTATGACCCATTGATCCAAAAGAACGATAACGATGGACAGAGAAAGTGACTCAGCAACTAATGCAGATTACTTCACTTTAGCCCCGACTCCGAAATTAAGGATTCTCGTGAGATCATATCACCCGTATTATTTCACATGGCACGTACATTATACGATGACTCACTTGTACTGGACCTATATCCACCAGGAACAACCAATAATTTTTCAGGGTCTACTACTCTCTAGCTGTCTCCTTGGAAAAATAAATAAACGAATAGCTAATTATTACGTTAGATATGGGATGCATAAGGGATGCATGAAAAGGAAAGAAAAAATCGAAATCAGCCTGAAACTCTCTATGCGCAATTAAGGTAAACCTTATTAACTGAGGAATACACATTTGCCCCAATAATTAAGGCTAGAATATACCATTCAATTTGCTTGAACCAAGCCACGCCATAAATAACCTACCTGGGGTTGCTGCTTGTTTTGTTCTGGGTACCACAGAAGCACTTAGAACACGAGATTGCAGAGTGAAATCAGAAAGGGTGAAGAATAGCCATGGAAGTCGAGGCATCGAGGAAGATGGTCCTGATGGTCACGGCGGTGCTGATGTTCTCGACCTTTGTTGCTGAGATAAGTGCCGAGGATGCTGCGGCTTGCGAGAGAGAGTGCGTAGCTATCTGTTCAGGCACTGAGAACCCAATCTCTTGCTATGCGACATGCGCTGGAAGGTGTCGGGGGAGTGATGGGGCTGTGCCACCGGAATTGGGCCATTGCGAGCTTGGTTGCTTGGCGTCGACGTGCTTCGATCAACATTCAGGTATTCGCATGCCGAAATATTGGTACTTAGATTCGATTTTGGATAGCTGTTGACCCAATTGATTCTGCCGAAATCATGGCGAAAGAGGGTCCAAGGTCCCATCGGGTGTTTTCCTCGATCAATTGAGCATCAAATGGGCTATTGATAATCAATTTTTGGGATAATTATCTAAAAAGTCTTCAACCTATTGTACGGTAGTCAATCTAGTCCTAAATCTTTCAATTGTGTCAATATAGTCATAAACCTTTTAGCAATTTTATCAATTTAGCTCTAAACATTTTTATGATATGCCAATTTAGACCTAATCTTATTATTTGGCTATTTGGCCGGAAGGACTGTATTGATAAATCGTCAAAAAAGTTTAAGACTAAATTGACAAATTATCAAAATGTTCAGGATTAAATTGACACAATTGAAAGATTTGGGACGAAATTGGCAAACAATCAAAAGGTTTATACTAAATTGGTACAATTGAAAAGTTTAGGACTGAATTGACCTCCATACAATAGATTAGGACTTTTTGGATAATTTTCCCGTTAATTTTCCCTCATTCAATATGAATATGATTCGTATCATTACTATGTGAATCTAATTTGTGTGAATATCTCTAAATTCGCAAATGGGTAGGGTAGGAGAGAATCAATCAGTTCCTCTTGAAAAAAGAGTACAAATTTTCATCAGTCTCTTTACTGTTGGTGGGTTGCAGATGTAAGGATATGACCTTACTTTTCATGGTGTTATGAGTCCTCATAACTAACATACCGAACATTTATTCCATCTTCCATAAAAATAACACGAGCTCCTCCTTGTTTTTCCCCCATCCTTTTGTTTGCTACTTGTTGTAGATGGAAAGAAAGTCGAAGCATACAAAGAGAAGGCTGAAGCTTGTGTGACCTCATGTTCGGAAAGTTGCCAAAAGTCTTATGTACCACATTAGGATTGCAAATTTGAAGGACCGAGGGAGAGAAATGCAATAAATGTGTAATTTCTTTTCTAGAAATCTCTGAGTTGCTTATAAATCATCCGTCATTTATTTAGTTTGCTGCAATTTAAATTCATTCGCAAATAATCCGTGTTAATCAATTGGGCACCCTAGGCGATCTAGACCCGCATTCCGAGTCCAATGCACACGATATGTTAGATTATGTGGATATCACATGGTATATACATGATCTAGTATATACATAATCTAGTGACTCACTTGTATCGGAGCTATATGTACCGAGCACAACTAATAATTTTTCAAACTCTCCTCTCTATCTCCTCGAAAATAAATAATTGAATGGCTAATTATTTCATTAGATATTGGACGCAGAAAAAAGGAGACAAAAATTTAAATCAGTCTAAAACTCTGGTGAATTGTGATTTATGCGCAATACTATCTATTCTATCCTCCATAAGTGAGGATGATATTTTTTTTCCTCTTTGAACACCACCAGTGACCCAAAACCCTGGATTGCTTCATAGGAAAACAAACTAGGATGGTGTTGAGAAGGTCGGGGCCGGCCACGAGTTGCAGACGGTAGTGAACCGGCTCAACCCCGCCCATCTCGGAAGACTCCATTTTTCCTATTGAGATGGGACGCTTAAGCTCCGAGTATCACTCACCCGATAGGTGTAAAAACCTCACTTGAACTTGCGCATGCCTCTATGCCCTCGCTAGCCTCTATCAACTCTGCGAGTTTTCACTAGCTTATTATCCCTTTGTGTTTATCTAGTGCACCGCAGTTTAAATTCATTTGCAAATAATCCGCAATAATAGATTGGGTGCCCTAGGTGTCCAATTCGATGGACGTATGGCTTGTCTATGGGCCTTAACTACCCCAATCTGCTACTCCATTTGCCTCTCTTCCACGATGGGCATACAAAACATTTGAGAGTCGGCCCAATAGCCTCGTTGAGGCGCTTTCCAGCATGCCGGAGTCGCGAGGTGAGCGCCCCGAGCATGATTTAGTGAGTTCCAAGCTTGTTCAATTGCAATGATTTCAACTTTTCTTTCTTTTGCATGCGCGGCGAGATAAAGGTTGCAGGTTCTTCAGGTGGGTCGATCCCCCTTGATCTGTGCTCGAGCTCCCTGAATAATGTCAGGACTGCTGTGCTAAATCAAATGAGTTCGTTCGATTATGTTTGAGTGTGTTTTAATTGGGTTATCGTTGTTTAAGTAATGAATTTTGTCATCGTTTTATGGAAAAAAGATATGGGCAAGTTTTATGTTGATGTTATGTGGATTGAGTTGTGCACTATGTTGGGCAAGAAGCAGTTCAAGTGCACTGCAAAATAAATGCAATTTGCAGCTAATTTTATAAGCACAAACAAACAAGAACCAAACAGAACCATTTTGTCTTCCGCTTTCATATTCATTCTCCCCAAAACAAAAGTTCAAAACTTACCATCTAGCGATTGCGTCACTTTCCACTTCAACGAATTGCGACCCCATGAATGATTTGATGCTGCCACACAGTGCAAAGCTACTAATATTCCCTCGATTTTCATGTCCTCTCTCCAAAGGAAAAAGGGGCAAAATCGATTTCTTCTTGTCTCGAGTTCTTTTTTGTTTTTTGGTCGAAAAGCGAAATGTTTCATTCATTAACCGAAAAAGGATAACATAAGTTATGGATTTCTGAACATAAAAGATCCCATAAAGGTAAAGGTGATTCTACAAGCTAGTCATGCGGTAGGACTTTTTTGCGGTGAGACTTAGCTAACCAATCCGCCACTTGGTCGGATTTGCGTGGTCTATAGACCAGTTGAACATACTTGGACCGAGCTAGCATCTCTTTGCATTCCTCCAAGATAGCCTGCAATTCCCATGGGCCTATGGTCTGGTCCGCAATAATATTTACAAGTGATAAGCTGTTAGAACTTAAGACCAAGTGCAGATCAGATTTCCTCCACAGTTCGTGTTCTCTTCTCCATAGATCAATTCTATCTTTCAAGTACAATAAAGTAGCTTGCAGTGCTAGGATTTCAATTTCTAGCGCCGAAGAGGCAATCACACGTTCGGCAAAGTCTCCAACTATTCTCCCCATTGAGTCTCAGCAAATCTCAGCAATTGCACCTTCCCTTTCTCCTTTGACGATCGACCCATCAATATTCAGTTTTACGCTGCCTCTCTTTGGAGGGATCCACGAGATCGGTGAGTTCCCCTGTCGCGTTTCTCAGTTGTTCACGAGAGGGCTCCAACGCTTAAAGGTTTTGTCTATGGTGCATGCTTCGTTTACTATTGAGCTTGGGTTTGGAGTTCTCTCTTGTGACATTTTGCCCTAATTTGGGTTTCAAAAGCCCAAGCCCAGCTCACTTGGGAGAGGAGCTGTGGAGCTTTTCTAATTTCAAGCAACAGCTGCAAGCCCACACGTGGGAGGCCTAGTCTTGCCTGATGACTCCACGCATCAAATTACTCCAAACATCGAAACAATCGCAAAAAATTTCCGACGAGAAGGCATTTTATGTGACGGATATATCCACGTGACAAAAAGACATGGTGTAATCGACTAATCAATAATGTGATGCATGTACACATAGCGTCAAGTAGGAATAATGACACAAATGGTCCATGAACTTTGGCCTAATGTACAATGTGATCCTTAAATTTTTAATTTATTTAATATGGTTCTTGAACTTTACCCCAATTTATAATGTGATTCTTGAACTTTTAAATTGCTTAATATGGTAAATAGATTTTTTGTGTTTGTTCAATTTAGACTATATGAAAAATTTTCAATATTGTCATTCTATTAATTCAAATTAAGAGATAACATTAAACATTTTTATATAGTTCAGTGACTAAATTGAATATGTACCAAAAGTCTAAGGACCACATTAAGCAATCTAAAAGTTCAGTGATGACATTGCATACTAGATTAAAGTTCATGGACTATATTGAACAAATTAAAAGTCCAGGGACTACATTGCATATTGAGTTAATATTCAGTGACCATCTGTGTTATTTTATCAAGAGATTAAAATGGCATTTGTGAGGCTCAAAACCCTAGAGTTTTTCTGGAATTATCTTTCGTATAACAAACCAAAACCACCGTCTCATCTTTCCATTTCTCCTGATATTGCCTGTACAACAAAGGAAAGAAAATGAATTTATTCCCTAATTACCCTAATAACCAATAATAAAAAGACTATAAAAAGATTAGCATATTTCTTATTACTTCATATTTTTCATCTACTCTCTCATGGAATTACCCATTATGTTCCCTTAGCTAACCACTCGACTTTGCACACGTGTGTAGCGCATGACCTTCCACGGGAAACTACCCATCTTTTTTTTTTTGTTGAGAAAATTACCCATCTTAATCCCTTAGCCATCTGCTGGATATCGCACACTAGTTTTAACAACAGGAAGTTTTTTTCTGGACACCATCTATAACCGGAAAGCATGTCTAACTACTGGTAACATCTTAATGTATCTTAATGTCCTTTTCAAAACATTTATCGAATAATGCAATTTTTTTATTTTTTTTCTTTTACTGACATGATATGAAGTTGAAATCAAATAGTTCATTCATTGTTCATTCCAAATGTTTTAACAGAAAGCGATATATAACCAATATTGTAAAGAATCATGAAGATAATTACATTCTTCAAATTTAATCTGTATTAAAATTAAAAGATAAAATGTGAATTGAGTCACTTTTGTCACAAAGTTTAATGAATTAACAGTAAAATTGGGCCATGTCAATGTGACTTTATTTTGTATTACTTAAGTTGCCTATACAAAAGACAGATGTTGTCTGCTATTATACATTATTTTGCAGGATTGTTTTGCTGAAGCAAATGTAATGTGACTTGAATTTTGCTTACCGATCTGTTATCTTTGAAAACTCCACGATGTGATAAGGAGGTGCATAGATCACGATTCAGAGTTTCTGACCGATCTCAATTTTTCTTTCCATTTTATGCGTCCAATATTTTATGTTATGATTAGCTATTCAGTTATTTATTTTTATGGAGAGAGAGATAGTAGAATTTGAAAAAATTATTAGTTGTGCTTGGACAGACAAAGTGACGTAGCAACTAATATAGATTACTCACGTTAGCCCTGACTACAAAACTAAGGATTCTCATGAGACATTATTGCTTGCATTCCGAGTCCAATGCATACGATCAGTTAAATCATGTCTCATGAGACATTATTGCTTGCATTTCGAGTCCAATGCATACGATCAGTTAGATCATGTGGATATTACATGGCACATACATGATGCGATGACTCACTTGTATCATACCTATATCCACCAAGAACAACCACTAATTTTTCAGGGTCTACTTCTCTCTATCTCTCCTTGGAAAAATAAATAGACGAATAGCTAATTATTACATTCTATATGACACATGGAAAGGAAAGAAAAATCGAAATCAACCTGAAACTCTCTATGTGCGATTAAGGTAAACCTTATCAGCTGAGGAATACACATTTGCCTCAATAATTAAGGCTAGAATATACCATTCAATTTGCTTGAACCAAGCCACGCCCATAAATAACCTACCTGGGGTTGCTGCTTGTTTTGCTCTTGGTACAGTCAAAAGCACTTAGAACACGAGATTGCAGGGTGATATCAGAAAGGGTGAAGAATAGCCATGGAAGTCGAGGCATCGAGGAAGATGTTCCTGATGGTCATGGCGGTGCTGATGTTCTGGACCTTTGTTACTGAGATAAATGCCAAGGATGCTGCGGCATGTGTGAAAGAGTGCGCAAACCTTTGTTCAGGCACTGCCAACCCAATCTTTTGCTATCTCATATGCACCAGAAGGTGTGGGGGGAGTCATGGGCTTGTTCCGCCAGAATTGGGCCATTGCAAGCTTCGTTGCCTGACGTCAACGTGCTTCGATCAACATTCAGGTATCCTCGTGCCAAATTATTGATACGTAAATTCGATTTTTGGATAGATGTCGACTCGAGCGATTCCACCCGAAATTGTGACACAGGACACAAAAGAGGGTCCAAGGTCCCATTGGGTGTTTTCCTCTATCAATTGCACATCAAATGGGCAATTGTTGATCAATTTTTGGGATAATTATCTAAAAAGTCTTTAACTTATTGTACGGCAACCAATCTAGTCTTAAACCTTTTAATTATGTCAATTTAGTCATAAATCTTTTGAAAATTTTCTAATTTAGTCCTAAACCTTTTGATGATATATCAATTTAGTCCTAATCCTATTATTTTGATATTTGGCTGGAAGGATTATATTGACAAATAGTCAAAAAGTTTAGGATTAAATTGACAAATCATCAAAATATTTAGAATTGAATTGGCACAATTGTAAAATTTAGGACTAAATTGGCAAATTATCAAACGGTTTAGACTAAATCGGCACAATTGAAAAGTTTAAGACTAAATTGGCCTCTGTACAATAGGTTTAGAATATTTTGGACAATTATCCTATTAATTTTCCCTCTTTCAAATGAATATGATTCGTATCATTGCTATATGAACCAAATATATGTGAATATCTCTAAATTCGCAAATGGGTTGGAGAGGATCAAGCAGTTCCTTTTGAAAAAGAGTATAAATTTTCATTAGTCTATTTAATGTTGGTGGGTTTCAAAGGTAAGGATATGACCTTACTTTTGTTTGCAGCGTTTTGCAGATGTAAAGAGAGTCGAAGCATACAAAGAGAAGGCTGAAGCTTGTGTAGACTCGTGTTCGGAAAGTTGCCAAAAGTCTTATGTACCACATTAGGATTGCAAATTTGAAGGACAGAGGGAGAGTAATGCAATAAATTTGTAATTTCTTTTCTGAAATCTTCGTGTTGCTTATAAATTATCCGTCATTTATTTGGTTTGCCGCTACTAAAATCCATGCGCAAATAATCCATGTTAATTGATCGGGCACCCTAGATAATCTGGGCCTACAATCCAAGTCCAATGCACATGATCCATTAGATTATGTGGATATCACATGGTATGTACATGATATAATGACTCACTTGTACCGAATCTATATGTACCGAGCACAACTAATAATTTTTCAGACTCTACTCTCTCTCTCCTCAAAAATAAATCATTGAATGTATAATTATTTCATTAGAAATTGGGCGCATAAAAAAGGAAAGAAAAATTTATATCAGTTTGAAACTTTATTAAGGTAGCTTTATTAATCGATGAATACGTATTTGCCAAGTACTACTATCTATTCTAGCCCCAATAACTGACCAAAAATAATAATAATAATTCTAGCCTCAATAAGTAAGGTTGACGTTTTTTTCCTCTTTGAACACCACAAGCGAACCAAAACCCTAGATCACTTCATATATAAAACAAACTAGGATGGTGTTGAAAAGGGAAAATTATCTAAAAAGTTTTAAATCTATAGAACTTTCGTCAATTTAATTATAAACCTTTTAATTTTTACCAATTGAGTCTATCCAGTCAATTTTGTTTAGAAATCGCTGACGTAGACATCAGCAGTCCTACATGACACGACCAGCGTTGATATAGATAATTTTTAATAATATTTAGCAATTTATTTTGATTTTTGATTTTGTTTTAATTTTCCTTTTTTTAGTGCATTTTTTTTTGCGTAGGTGAGGGACGCCGGCCACATAGACCTCATCCAGTTTGGGCAAGGCCGCACTGGCTGCAGGCGAGGTAGCCCTCATCCAGATTTGGCAAGAGCCTTCACGCCCTCCCTCACAGCCGACGGGGTTGCACAGCCCTTGCGTAGGGCCATCACGACCTCGTCGACCACGGGTGGGGTAGCCCTCGCCTAGATTTGGCAAGGGCCACCTCGCTCGTGGTTGGCTTCGAGTGTCTTCATCGAGCTCGACAATCCCTTCCTCCAAGATAGGGTTTTTGCAACGAGAGCTGATAAAGCTCGAATTTTCTCGACGAAGGCCTTCGAGAGAAGTTTGGTCTCGGCATGCCTCGGTAGTAGAACCCTCATGTGAGTCGCTACACCAAGAGACATCCCCGTTAAGCTTCAAGATTTAGGCGAGGGCCGAGTGCGGCTGGCGGGGCCATGAAGGCCCTCGCCTGCGGCCGGCAAGGCTACGATGGCCTCACCTAGGGCCTTCGTGGCCTTGTTGCACGTGAGTGAGGCAGCCCTCCCCAGAATGGGTGAGGCTTGTGTGGCCGGCAAGGGTCGCCGACATGGAAAAAAAACATAGAAAAAAAAGCAAAGAAAAAAGGAAAAAAATTAAAAATAATAAAAATTGGAAAATGTATTAAAATATTAATAAAAGTTGTTCACACAGATTTCCAGCAAAAAATGGGTGGATGGAATCAATTGGCAAATCATGAAAAAATTTAGGAATCAATTGGCAAAATTAAAATATTTAGAACTAAATTGGTAAAAACACAATAGATTTACAAAACATTTTGGACAATTTTCTTGAAGGTCGAGGCTGGCCATGAGTCGCAGACGGTAGTGAACTAGCATGACCCCGCCCATTTTCTCACTTATTCTTTGTAATACAATCTAAGAACTATTTCGGGTTTGTCACAGCTAAAATGGATGGATTTTGTCAATTGGTTTCCGCTTGAAATTAAATATTTCAACCCTTTTCGCTTATTCAAGTCTCTTTTCCGTAACATAAAGAAAAAGGATGAACCCACACCCGAAATAGACTCCCATTTTCATTTCACAGAAACTGCGCTCCGCATTTGCCTCCCAGAAGCTACAATGGGCGCGTTTGATTCGGCATTTGAGGAAAATCTTTGGCCAACCTATAGAGCTTTTGAGGAAATGCAGGACTATTTGATAAACTTTAATTGAAAAGTGGTTGGGGCAACGGAAGACTTTTCTTCCCTCTTGTTCTCCTCTCTCTCTCTCTCTCTCTCTCTCTCTCTCTCTCTCTCTCTTCGTATTCGTGTGCGTATCTTCTCTCTTTATTGCCTTCAGTGTTGTTATGTTCATACCCGCTCACACGCATAAGAGACACAAGCCAGAAAACAGATAGCAACACGCAGGACATACCACCCAGCTTACCCTTAAACCTTCGCCAACAGCCACCCACATCAACATAACACCCGCCATACTCATTTTCACGGTACACACATGCAAACCAACACTCACAACGTCCCTTCTTACAGCACATACGCAAGAACGAGCGTTCATAGGACTCGCAATGAACGTGTTCAACTTGTATGCAGCTACGCAAAAAGCTACACTCAAGTACGACACTAACAGTCCTCAACTTTTTGCAACACGCGGGTACAAACCAGCAAAAATTGCACAGCAAATGCTCTCGTGTATGTCCTAAGCACGGCATTAAAATGCTTCATCTCAGGCCTTGTCTGGATCACAGAATCTCTAGGATGTAAAGCACCGAAATGGTATTGCCTGGTAATGGGCAAGAAAAAGATACATTCTCAATTGAGGGTGCGATTGACCAAAAAAAAAAAATCTGAGGGTACGAGGTGTGCGGATATTAACACGATAAAATAAGTAACGCATCCTGTCAGCCCGTCTCACAGGAGAACGGGGAGAGGCACAGGAGGCCCTTGTAGGGAAGGGAAGCAATTCCCCTTCCTTGGTGAGGTAACCCTTGGACCACACCAAGGATCCATGGAAGCCCTTGTTTGAAGGAAACCCTGCATACGAGTTGCAAATTTTCATGTGTAACGTACACTCGGTCCCGCTACCGGGTCGGTTCATGTCTATAACGTACACTCGGTCCTCACAGTTCAGTCAACTCACACGGCACACACATATCATCTATGAACCAGAAACTTGCGCTAGCTTGGACTCGCACATACGCTCCCAGTTTGCATTTGGGGATTATGTACTTTGGCAATGCAAACCGAAAGGTCAGTTTCAATTCTTGGGCAAATCAAATCCCGGTTCATGCTTTTCTTCCTCCAACTTGATCTAAGGTTTCCAGACAAAGAGACCGCACAAATAAGAAGAAATAAGCTGTTTAGCCTAAATTGAATCGTTTTGTTGCTAACATATATATCAAAATGAAATAGGGATGATAGATAAACTGGTCAAAGGAAATGTATATTTAATTAACGCATTTCAATTAACATCTGGAATGTTTAAGAACTAAGTCAACCAAGCTTGATTTGTACATTGACTTCATTTCGTCATATTTAAATCCTGTAACATCTGGGATGTCTAAGAACTAAGGGTTCATTTGTTTTGCGGGAAATGTATCATTTCTGGAAAGTCTAAGAACTAAGGGTTCATTTGTTTTGCGAGAAATGTATCATTTCTGGAAAATACTTTCCAGACCCCGTTTTCTAGTGTTCGATTAAAACCTAAAAAAGAACTAAAAAGTACTTTGAGTCATTTGGTAAGAAAAATCTAATTGAGAATATTATCAAAAAAATTCGTATTCTTTTAATTTTTTTAATATATTCTTTTATTTCCTTTTTCTTCTTCTTTGGTCGGTCGCCAACCACCACTGGCGAGCTCTAGCCTTGCCCAAGGCCAGCTAGGCTTGAGCTCCCTAGATCCCGATGAGCTCAAGCCTCACCAGCCCTGGGCGAGTTTGAGGCTTGCTATAGAGGCTGTGAGCTCACCGACCTAAGCAGAGCTTGCTCGATCTTACGGGGATTGAGCTTGCTGCTAGACACTGTGAGTTCACCTGCCTAGGGCGCGCTCGAGGCTCGTCACTAAAGGCCATGAGCTAGCCTGATTTGGTGAGGCCAAACTCACTGTTGGAGGCCACGGGCTCGCCACCAGAGGCCATCGGCGGGCATGCCACCGGAGGCCTTGAGCTCACCTAATCTGGCAAGGCCTGAGCTCGTCGGCTAACGTCGTGGCCGGTGACCGGCCTAGGAAGAAGAAAAATAATAAAAAAAAGAAATGGAAGGAGAAGAAAACTAAAGAAAAAATATTAAAATAATAAATAATTCGATTCTTAATAATAATAATAAATTTGCATTTTTAAATAAAAATAATTACAAATTCGTATTTTTTTAACAAACTATTTTTACATGAACAAATATTTCATTAATCAATGACCCGAGCCCAAGCTTCCGAAATGTGCCACTGTGTGTCCTTGTCGGTCAGTCATGGTTAGTCGGGCCAAGACAACCTCGGCAGATTCGGGTTCAGCACGTGCGGCAAGGTGGGTCCGGGTGACCCAACTGACCAGGACGTGGGACGGTACCACGGAGGAGCTCGTCCAATGGGATGTATCCACCGCACAACACTAACATTTGGCCCAAAAGAACATAAGCAAAACATACATTTTGCAAAGCAAATTAAACCCGCTCCATGTTGATGAAAAGGGATCCGATTTCACAGAAATTTTATGATGAATTATGATGCGCACCCACCGAATTCATGTTGTAAGCTCACTTTATGGGTACCTTGATTTAAACGAAAAATGATACCACGAATCCACAGGTTGTTATTATTTACGATCTACCCCACATAATTTCCTTTGGATAGAAGTATTCGATATCTCCACGATCTAGTGACTGCATAGTATCGTATGAGGTGAGCATATGATGATTATCAAGCAGTACAAGACACCCAATGGAGTCTTCATATCTACGAAAGTGGACAACTTCCAATCATCCAATGCAGAGACTTGTGCGCTCTTTCGCTTTTGCTTCATCATGCTGGGCTTTGCTATTCTGACGTTTGACAATTTATTTTATTTTATTGATTTCAGAATAGCATAAAGAAAGTTATCAATGGAAATTTACAGGTTGGCCGATATTTTCTTATAAAAAACTTTTGAGGGTTGGGCAATGTAATAACCTCTTTACCCAAAAAAAAAAAAACCTCTTTCAGGAGCAGAAAGAGATTCCGACTATGCTTCACTCCAAAGGGTTCACTGAAGGCCAGATAGTTCTCGATCAAGAAATCTTACAGAATTCGTGCAATTGGATGAGTTAGGATTGCCAAAGATACTCCAACTGCATCACAGCAGATAGTAAAAAGCTCACAGATAGTCCAGCTAATCATACTCCATAAGGCGAAAAAAAAAGTTGCTCGAATCTTGTATTGGCCATAAAAACCCAGTGCCTGTTAAGTTGAAAACTCTCTGTACAGCCCTAAAAATGAGGATGCCGCTTGAGACGACTGATAAGACCAAATGTAGTCTCTGATACTCTCAACAGCAATCCAAGAGTACTTGAAAGGAAAGATAAGACATATGGAGTTAATCATACACGCATGGAGTTCCTCACCCAACTGTCACAAGTTAATCATACACGCACGGAGTTCCTTACCCAATTGTCACATTTGGCCAGCGATCATTATCATCGGGGTGTCTACATAGGAAGTCTTCCATCCCGCTCAATTTCAACAAGCACGCTAGCATCATTGGCAAGTTTGTCGAAATTATGTCCTTTCAAGTTCAAGAGCACAAGATTACTTAAGTGTATGGTGAAGTCATTCGTATCAGCCAAAAGAAGAACTTACAAGGTATTTATGGAATGAAATTACCTGTCACAGCTTGCAATGCCTAGCATATGACAGGGAGAGATTCTGGAGGCATAATATTGTATGCAGCATCGACTGCAAGAAGCTCCAGAGCGCATTCAATGAGCTTCGACAAAAATTTCGCCGATTCAATCCCACCATCATTTTTCCTATACCAAGCAAATTAAATGACTTCGGTTAAACAGGGTGACTGTCCTATAAAAGACGCAAAATAGAAAGTCAGTGTTAACCTTATATCAATTTTCAGAAGCTTCCTGTGCGTCACTTTTTTAGCTCTCGACAGCCAGATGAACCCAACTCAACAGCACCTATCTTGAGTACTTGAACTTTAAATCGTTTATTTTTTGCGAAACAAGCGGAGTCTAAAATAAGGAAATATAAGGCCTACATTAGTGCAAAGAAATTTTTCTCAATTAAATAGTGTATTAGACCACTTGCGTATTGTGTAAAAAGTTCTTTATATATAGTTGGTGTTTTCTATACTAACTCTCAAAATAAACACGTATGAAGAAATACTTTACACTTCTCATGTTAGCAATCAAAAGAGCGTCGATTCACCTCATTGATAATAAGGGAATTGTCATGTTAAGTATGATCCGGTACCACTTAAATATGCAATTATAATGTGTTTTATATACATACATCCTCTCTCCATCTATTGATATAATCTTTCTTCGATTGGACATTCTAATAAGCTAAATCAATTGAATTGTGCAATTGCGTCTTCCAATTATGAATATTGATGTAAAAATGATATGAATCCTCTTCCTTTATCTCTCTTGCGGGCAAGTACGCGATTGTTTCACGTATTTGGAACTCAAAGAGGAGTAATATACAATCCACAAACTTTTATATCTCTAATAGAAAATCAAACCAACTCTACCTTAAATATTGTAAAAGTATTCAGAAAAATCCATGTATGCGACTTAAATTGATTACTCTAGTTCATTGTTTATAATTGTTATTTTACACAAATAACTGTATCATTTAATCGACAACATTTTTTCGAATTTTTAGAATTTAAATATCTCTCATCCACGTTATGCAAATTGTTATTTTAATTTTTCTAATTGAGTCCATTCGGTCAATTTTGGCCAAAATTTGCTGATGTGGATAATTTTAAATAATATTTTAATAAAATTTCGAATTTTTTATTTTTCTTTTCTTTTTCCTTCTTTAATTTATTTTTATTGTGACCAAGGAGGGACCGCTAGCCCTTGCCGACCACTAGGTGAGGCCAACCTACGAGGCTGCCTTTGCCCACACCAAGCAAGGGTAGGGTATCACGTGGTGGCCGCCACAATGGCCTCACCGTGATTTGGGCGAGGTCGGGTGAGGGTCCTACAGCCCTCGCCAGCATCGCCCAGTGGCCGTCAAGGGACATAATGGGAAAGGTGCAAAAAGTTTCTTTAGCCAGGTTTATTTAAGAGTAAATTACAACATACATTGGTGTTCAAAAATATTATACTCAAGTGGCTTTTATTCATTTGAGAGAGAGGATAATTATAATTCTCTAATCAATGTTGGATAAGACCACTCGTGTGCTCTATTTTTTCTTATTTTAATGCCCCTAGGGACTGCATTCGAAAGTATTCATGTTTGATAATTTATGTTAATGTTGAATAAGTTTTGGGATATAGATCACTCAAAGATGATAAATTAATCGAATTCTCTTTTGAGATCATGACAAGCCACATCATCGCTAGAATAAATATAACTTTGTTGTCTCCTAATTTTGAGGAGGTAAATACCAATGTTCATTGTTGTAATAATATGAATGTAATCCCAAATGAAGCTTAATTTTTCTTTAAATTGCAAGACAAAGCAAAACAAAAAAGTTGCGAAACTGCTGAATCTACCGTAGCTAAACAATGTGTTTCCTTTGTTTTCGATTTGGTCTTGAACAAACGATAGTAATTCAACATAATTTTTCTTGTGTATATTAAGGTAGAACATATTGAGAATTGTAAAAGAAATGGGCGATATGGGAATTGTATACTATTCTAGAGCATTCCTAGGTAGTTAGGAGATGGGAGAAATTTAATCTTTACCGTTAGATTAAGGAGAGATCTACGGTTATAATTGAAAAGGTAATTGTATATATAGGGATCTCCTCTCCTTATTTGTATCAAGTAATTGAACTCCAACTTCTTTAGTGAGTTTGGTGAGATGTGCCCATAAACTTCACCAAAGCTTCTGCTACATGGCTGATAGAGGATCGACCTGTCAAGTTTGTTATTTGAAATAGAAAGAGAACTGAGTGATTCATCTAATGTTGATAGGACGTTTAGCAATTCAATATTCCCACTAGCTGAAAGGTTGCACTTTTCCAAACTCAAGGCAGCCAAGGAAAAGCTTTTTCCAGATGACTTGGCCAAAAATGGAATTAGATAGGGGAAGATACTATCAAAAAATAAAAATAAAAAAAAGAAACTAGCTATAAGTAAAACTTGTACTGACCTGAGCCCATCATCTCAGTGGGCTTCTCACTTAAGTCCATTGTCCGAAAGGCAGGCATGTGAACAAGAACGTGCCTAAGATCGGCTGCATCTTGTTCGTAAACATCTTTTTCCTGAATGCAAGAGATAATGATATTAAAAATAAGTACAATAAGAGGATGTCTAGGATTTTTTCAAGCCATTAATCACCAAATCCCCCATCCAAAACCATTCATTCTGTCTGCATCCTAGTATCTGCTATTTGTTGTATCCCAGCTAAAAAAGTGTATCAAGAAAAAGGGGTGATATCTCAGTTTAAGCACATGTAATGAAGCAAATGATTTGGTAGCTCCTATAGATGAGATTCCGGTACCTTCGTATTTTCAGGTGAAACTAGAAAGGCATCCTGATATCTGCAAGAAAAGTACATTTGACTTTGAAGTTAGTTTTTTCCCTGAAACCAAAAAGGTCGAAAGAAAAAAATGTGTACTATGCATCTCATTGTTATAGAGATCGAGGACGAATAGGTCAGATGAAGCATCAAGAAGTGTAGTAAATATCAACTCAGCATAGTTTCTGTCCAGCTGGACGTTATGAAATTGTAGTGAATGCAAGCACCTGAAAGAAAAAGTTTCAAAAGCAAAACTGGTGAAATTTACTGGGTAATACGAACAATCGCTAAGCATTTGATAGAATAATATCTGCCTCTAATATCGTTATCCATTGTCGTGTTGCGCCTTTTTTCGAGGCTTTCGGGATTTGTGCGCTAAGGAGGTATTTCCGTATAAGGGCCTCTCACAGACCATATCTCACGTGACAGTAGAAGGTAATTTCCTATTCATCTAGGTTTGTGATTTTGGAATCGCCATTAGTCATTATTGATAGGTAGGCTAGAAACCTAATCGAGGTACGGGAGAAATACCATGATTCTACGAACCAGAGATTTTGAGTACGGGGACTTGGTTACGTTATTAATTCCGAATCGAGATCCCTAACGCCCTTTCGGTACCGAAAAACGATACTATGTCTAACGTGTCATGCAAATTTCTAAGGCTTACTCATTAATTCTATCCATTGTAATTGTAGGAAAAACCAAACAAGTATTAAATGTAAAATCAACGTCACTCAAATCAATCAATGATAAATAGTCTCTAAAAATGAAATCAATCAAAACATCAAAATTCCAATGAAGCTCTAAAAGCTTATTCATTTCATGATTCACATTTTTAGGGTTTTAGGGTTTTTTAGGGGTTAAAACCCCTGAATTTGAAATTCTCAAAAAATGCCACTTGAGTACTTCCGAAAATTCAGATTTCACTTTTTATAGTTGGCCACGGTGTTTTTGGACTATTTTGTGAATTTTTAAAATTTTTGAATTTTTGAATTTTTTGATTTTTTTTCGGAAATTTTATAAACCGAGATTTTCTTTTTATGATTTTCTGAGGATTTTTATGAATTTTCCAAATTTTCAATTTTTTATTGATTTTCTAAATTTTTTACATTTTTTATTTGTATTTTCTTAATTTTTTCAATTTTCCAAAATTTTTTATATTGTTCTGATTTTTCAAAATTTTTCTGAATTTTTTATGTTTATGAATTTTTCGAATTTCTAACATTTTCTAATTTTTTTAAATTTTTTTTAAATTTTTTTTAATTTTTCTCTTTTTTTTATGTTTTTATGAATTTTTACGAATTTTTAGATTTTTTTATTATTTATTATATTTTTTAAATTTCTTGCCGGGAAAATGAACCCAACCGGTTCGGTTCAACCCGGTTCGACTTAGCCGAACCAGGTGTCGCCAGCGCTGATCGCCGGTCATCTTCTCCAGCAGGCACAACACCAAAAATAGTGTCGTTTCGAACAAATTTCATTGGGGCATTTCCCTGAATGGTTGGTGGGCATAATTCCGTGTTAAATGTTTTTGGGGTCACTGGTTAGGGCCCGTCACCGATGACCTTCCGGCGACTATTTCACCATCCTGATTACACCATGGTAATGTTCCTACGTTCTATTTTTCATCTAGCCTACTCGGAACACCGACGGACGTTTACCGGCCGGCGAAAACCGAACCTAAAAGTGCCGTGTGCGCTGAATTGGTGGAATTTGATTAACATGGTAATCTAGATGATTGGCCTTTGGAGGTCAGCTCAGCTCTATTCTTGGTGGCGTAACTTCACTTCATTTGTATGATCAGACTATATGCAAAAGGGTGGAGTCGACACACGACTCGAGGTTTGAAACTGCGATAGACGAGGATTAAAGCAAACCCCCGATGGGGAGTTTCTTATTGCATCGGGTTGTCTCTTTGTTTCTTTCTTTAATTACTTCTTCAAGGGAAGAAATGTGGAAAGATTGTAATAACAATACATTCCCTTGTCTAATTATAGAAAATCAATCACAACAACGACACTAGAAAAGGCCTTCAAGATGAAGTTAGACGACATCCTTGCTCTTCATTCTTGATTCTTGGTTCATTCTGATCATACTGTTCATTGTTCTTATTCCTGTTAGTTAATCTCTTCAACCTAAGTCAAATTTGCAGTCCATGTAGTCCCCATTCTTGAGGTGAACTCATCTCAATATAACTTTTGAACTATAGTTTTGCGACTCTTTGTATTCATGTAAAGTGCAAATCTGGATGTTACATTATTGGTGCCCATTCTAGCATTATAAGATTCTCTCTTGTTTTTGTGTGATGACAGCGAATGTTAATGTTAATTATTTGGTCTCAAGATGTTAAAACATTTTACAATCATCATGTATTTCAGACAATTCTTTTAAGTGTAGAGATCTGGGTGAATGTTATTTGCATGATTAACATTCTACTTTACGGTTCGAGGATGTATTTTTGCATCTAGCATTCCATAAAGTGTCTTCATAATATTCAGTGCACGCTGACTGACAATGCATGTGCTGTTTACTGCTTTTCCAATTGCAGATTTTGATCAATGTACCCGAGAAAGGAAGCATAGTGCTTGAGCAGATCATTTTTTGCCCGGATGTTCAGGTGTTTAATTACCAAGGGCTGCAGCTGTGGTCAAAGTCCATTTCATGCTTTGACTTGTTTATCAAAATGTTCGAGACAATTTACGGCATAATCTTGTGTAGGCATCGTCTTTCTGATGCTAAGTTTTTTGTCATTACACATTCTATGATCTAGCTTGATTTTTTATTTTTTTTTGAGTTTTTCAAATTTTGAAGTAATTCCAGGTGTGCTATTGATGTGTCTGAGCTTCATAGTTCTGGATTATATCACGTGCTGTCCTTAATGATGATAAAAGAAGTAAAATGATTTACATGTGATACACATGAAGTTTCGCGCAAAGATTTGCGTTGACTAGCTTCCTGGTTATACCAAGCATGTCCTATGTACTTTAATTTATAGTAATATCATTGACTTTGCCAAGCATACGTTGTTAATCGCAGCGATTTGATCGGTCACGTGGTGATCGTGATAGCTTGAGATAGTCACTCTGGGGCTCCAAAAGTACGCAAAAATCTCAATGTTTTGCGCGGTCAAGCAATTGCTTTCTCCTAAGTGTGCTTTCATTATTGTTCGATACTAAACGAGAGACCTCTTTTCTTCCAGTATTAAAGAGTCGAAATTTTGAGTTTTCTTTAAGCTAGTAATGATTATGCCGTAGCCAAAATCTAGTAAAACATTAGAAAGTATCAAACCATTTGTCCGAAAGACCATTAATTAAAACGAATAGGAAGATTGTAATTTGGACCTTAATCTCTTAAAAGTTCTATGCATATCCACTGGGTTTCGCTAACAAAGACAAGAAGTACGTATATATTAATGACAGGTTATTGCTAAGTACCGGAATTTACGGGCAAAAACAAGTAATTTATGCATACGTTGTTATTCTCGTCGTACTAAAGACATGGGTGTATAACTAATGTGTACATTATTTTGATAGGTAAAAATACCAAAAAAGTCTTGAACATTTCAATTTTATCAATTGAGTTTTTAACCTTTTCACAATTTGCCAATTGAATCTTGTCGGCCGGAAGGACTAAATTGATTGCTATTGTGAAATGTGTCCTATCTCTTAAACCCCGTCACTTAAAATTAGGACCAGAACTATATGGAGCCCAGTTGCTTCATGCCATCTCTGCCTGTAGAGTTAGATGCCCTGAGAAGTTCCTCTATTGTTGCTCAAGTTGTACCATTTCGTCATATCGATCACACGCGAATCTCCTTTAGCCCATTTTTTTTCCATTTTGATGCCTAATTCAGGCAATTATAGAACGTGTTATTAACCCAGAAAATTCCATTTTACATGCATGTGTATCGCCTTTTGTGTTCGTTTGATTCGTGGAAGAGTTTCATGCCAAGATTATGTACGGCTGGTGTGACGAGGAAGAGAATAACATCTGAGGAATAGATTCTTTGCTCATTGGAGATTCTGAGTCTTCTGATATTCTCTTCTTTGAAAATTTTGAAGCAGAAACAACAAATTAACAAGGACTCTGACTCTGTTGTAACGTCGATACCGCATTTAGTTCCTAAGCTTCAGCTTTTGATAGTTCTCTTAAGCTCGGTGACGACTTGCAGCTTTTCCACGTTTCGTCCTTCGGAAGTTGAGTAAGATTGCTCCTCAGACTCGACTAGAGCTCCTTGCCCTTCTTCCTTCCTCCACGGCAGCAAGTACAGTCCGACAATGACAATGACTGCCCCGATTAAACTGATAAAAAATGCTAAAAATATGTGCGAAGTATGATCCTTTTAGAATTACCTGCCTCTGTAGAGTTTCTCACCGTGGACGAAATATGCTAAGACGGCAACTAAAATAGTTGAGAGTGGGTTGAACATGGTGACAAACACCGGTCCCTTTTCTTCGGGGCACCACAGCTGAATGAAGATGATTAAACCCGAGCAATCCACTCCCTAAGACACAAGAAATCCATGAATTTTCAAATCATAGTCCAAATCTAAATTACTTAGCACTTACACCTTAGAAGGTGGACCAAAAATCTATGTTAAATCCAACCGTCCAAATCTATGTTTAGCCTAAATTGAATCCTTTTTGTTGCTAATATATATATATATATATATATATATATATATATATATAAATGAAATAGGGATGATAGATAAACTGGTCAAAGGAAATGTATATTTAATTAACGCATTTCAATTAACATCTGGAATGTTTAAGAACTAAGTCAACCAAGCTTGATTTGTACATTGACTTCATTTCGTCATATTTAAATCCGGTAACATCTGGGACGTTTAAGAACTAGGGTTCGTTTGTTCTGCGGGAAATGTATCATTTCTAGAAATTACTTTCCCGATTCCATTTTCCGGTGTTTGGCTAAAACCTAAAAAAGACCTGGAAAGTACTTTCAGTCATTTGGTAAGGAAAATTTAATTGGGAATATTATCAAAAAAATTTGTATCCTTTTAATATTTTAATATATTCTTTTATTTCCTTTTTCTTCTTCCTTGGTCAGTCGCTGGCTAGCCACAGGCCAGCTCTAGCCTTGCCCAAGGCCAGCCAGGCTTGAGCTCACTAGATCCCGACGAGCTCGAGCCTCCCCAGCCCTGGGCGAGCTTGAGGCTCGCTGCCGAGGCCGCGAGCTCCCCACCGAGGCCGCGAGCTCGCCCAATCTGGCGAGGCCTGAGCTTGCCGACCGACGACGTGACCGTCGACCGGCCTAGGAAGAAGAAAAATAATAAAAAAATGAAATGAAAGGAAAAGAAAAAAATAATTAAAAATAATAAATAATTCGATTCTTAATAATAACAACAATAAATTCGAATTTTTAAATAAAAAATAGTTACAAATTCGTATTTTTTTTAAAAAATATTTTTATATGAACAAACATTTCATCAACCAAGGACCCCAACCCGAGCGGATCCGCGTTGTGGACCCGAGCCTGAGGGTTGAGATTAGAGTTTGAGCATCACGTACCCGAGCTCGGCCTTTATGGAACCAAGTTCGGGTGCCGAAGCATCGAATACGGGCACCAATGATTCGGGCCCGGCCTTGATAGACTCAAGGTTGGCCGCCGAGACCTGGTCCTAAATGCCAGGACTCGGGAACTAGCATTGAGGTTTTCGTGCTCAAGCGTAGAGTTTTGGTTCCAAGCGCCGATAGCAAATCAGATTTCGAAAAACGTTTTCCGATTCTTTCAAAGAGAAAATCATTTTCTTAAATTTAAACTTTGGTAGAAAATTTTTTTCCATTGACTCATTTTCCTAAACAGACCAAAGGCCGGAAAAATGAGGAAAATATTTTGCGTGAAACAAATGCACCCTAAGTCAATCGAGCTTGATTGATTTGTACATTGACCTCATTTCAGGTTATTAAACAGGCCCCAGAAGAAAGGCGGGAGCAAGAAGTCACGGAGACGATGTTTGAAGTTTTTCTTTATTTTGGTCGGAAAACGACGTTTGAAGTCAAAAGCTCCACAATGCTACAAAATCAAAAGTTGTAATACGACAACAGTAACACTCAAAAATCCGCAACGCAGAGATCAACCATTAGCATCTCATTGTTAACTAACGAACCAACGTATTGAAAAAATCCCGGGAGAAATTGAAAGGATATTTTTTGTAGGTAAAACTTCGATCGAGAAATCACTTCAGTCTTTCTGAATTTACGCAGAACCTTCATTGATTCCAACAGAACAAACACGCACGCATCCCCATCACCGCCACACGTTTCGCCGGGAAGACGCTGGGGGATCCGTACGACAAGGAGAGAGAAAGCAGATTGATAGAGAGATAAAATTGCCTCCGAAATGGAAGCGATATACGAAATGTGCCACTGCGTGTCCTTGTCGGTCGGTCACAGTCAGTCGGGCCAAGACGACCTCGTCCGACTCGGGTTCAGCACGTGCGGCAAGGTGGGTCTGGTTGATCCGACCGACCAGGACGTGGGACGGTACCATGGAGGAGCTCGTCCAATGGGATCTATCCACCACACAAGACTAACATTTGGCCCAAAAGAACATAAGCAAAACATGCATTTTGCAAAGCAAATTAAACCCGCTCCGTGTTGATGAAAAGAGATCCGATTTCACAGAAATTTCATTATGAATTATGATGCGCACCCACCGAATTCATGTTAGAAGCTTACTTTATGATTACCTTGATTTAAACGAAAAATGATACCACAAATCCACATGTGGTTGTTATTATTTACGATCCACCCCCCATAATTTCCTTTGGACAGAAGTAGTTGATATCTCCACGGTCTAGTGACTGCACAGTCCCGTATGAGGTGAGCTTATGATGATTATCATGCCGTACAAGACACCAAATGGAGTCTTCATATCTATGAAAGTGGACAACTTCCAATCATCCAATGCAGAGACTCGTGCGCTCTTTCGCTTTTGCTCCATCTTGCCAGACTTTGCTATTCTGACGTTTGACAATTTATTATATTTTATTGATTTCAGAGTAGTATAAAGAAAGATATCGATAGAAATTTATAGGTTGGCTGATTTTTTCTCATAAAAAACTTCCGAGGGTTGGGCAATGTAATAACCATTGTTAGGAGCAGAAAGAGATTCCGACTAGGCTATACTCCAAAGGGTTCACCGAAGGCCAGACAGTTCTTGATCAAGAAATCTTACAAAATTCGCGCAATTGGATGAGTTAGAATTGCCAAAGATACACTCGAACTGCATCATAGCAGATAGTAAAAAGCTCACAAATAGTCCAACTAATCATACTCCATAAGGCGAAAAAAAAAAGTTGCTTGAATCTTGTATTGGCCATAAAAACCCAGTGCCTGTTAAGTTGAAAACTCTTTGTACAGCCCTAAAAATGAGGATGCCACTTGAGATGACTGATAAGACCAAATGTAGTCTCTGATACTCTCAACAGCAATTCAAGAGTACCTGAAAGGAAAGATAAGACATATGGAGTTAATCATACACGCATGGAGTTCCTCACCCAACTGTCACAAGTTAATCATACACGCACGGAGTTCCTTACCCAATTGTCACATTTGGCCGGCGATCATTATCATCAGGGTGTCTACATAGGAAGTCTTCCATCTCGCTCAAGATCAACAAGCACGCTAGCATAATTGGCAACTTTGTTGAAATTATGTCCTCTCAAGTTCAAGAGCACAAGATTACCTAAGTGTATGGTCAATTCATCCGTATCAGCCAAAAGAAGAACTTACAAGGTATTTATGGAATGAAATTACCTGTCACAGCTTGCAATGCCGAGCATATGACGGAGAGATTCTGAAGGCATAATATTGTATGCAGCATCGACTGCAAGAAGCTCCAGCGCGCATTCAATGAGCTTCGACAAAAATTTCGCCGATTCAATCCCACCATCATTTTTCCTATACCAAGCAAATTAAATGACTTCGGTTAAACAGGGTGACTGTCCTATAAAAGACGCAAAATAGAAAGTCAGTGTTAACCTTATATCAATTTTCAGAAGCTTCCTGTGCGTCACTTTTTTAGCTCTCGAAAGCCAGATGAACCCAACTCAATAGCACCTACCTTGAGTACTTGAACTTTAAATTGTTCATTTTTTGCGAAACAAGCGGAGTCTAAAATAAGAAAATATAAGGCCTACATTAGTGCAAAGAAATTTTTCTCAATTAAATAGTGTATTAGACCACTTGCGTATTGTGTAAAAAGTTCTTTATATATAGTTAGTGTTTTCTATACTAACTCTCAAAATAAACATGTATGAAGAAATACTTTACACTTCTCATGTTAGCAATCAAAAGAGCGTCGATTCACCTCATTGATAATAAGGGAATCGTCATGTTAAGTATGATCCGGTACCACTTAAATATGCAATTATAATGTGTTTTATATACATACCTCCTCTCTCCATCTATTGATATAATCTTTCTTCGATTGGACATTCTAATAAGCTAAATCAATTGAATTGTGCAATTGCGTCTTCCAATTATGAATATTGATGTAAAAATGATATGAATCCTCTTCCTTCATCTCTCTTGCGGGCAAGTACGCGATTGTTTCACGTATTTGGAACTCAAAGAGGAGTAATATACAATCCACAAACTTTTATATCTCTAAAAGAAAATCAAACCAACTCTACCTTAAATATTGTAAAAGTATTCAGAAAAATCCATGTATGCGACTTAGATTGATTACTCTAGTTCATTGTTTACAATTGTTATTTTACACAAATAACTGTATCATTTAATCGACAACATTTTTTCGAATTTTTAGAATTTAAATATCTCTCATCCACGTTATGCAAATTGTTATTTTAATTTTCCTAATTGAGTCCATTCAGTCAATTTTGATCAAAATTTGCTGATGTGGATAATTTTAAATAATATTTTAATAAAATTTCGAATTTGTTTATTTTAGTTTCCTTTTCATTCTTTAATTTATTTTTATTGTGACCAAGGAGGGACCGCTAGCCCTTGCTGACCACCGGGTGAGGCCAACCTATGAGGCTGCCTTTGCCCACACCAAGCAAGGGTAGGGTATCACGCGATGGCTGCCGCAATGGCCTCACCTTGATTTGGGCGAGGTCTACAGCCCTCACCGGCGTCGCCCAGTGGCCATCAAGGGACATAATGGGAAAGGTGCAAAAAGTTTCTTTAGCCAGGTTTATTTAAGAGTAAATTACAACATACATTGGTGTTCAAAAATATTATACTCAAGTGGCTTTTATTCATTTGAGAGAGAGGATAATTATAATTCTCTAATCAATGTTGGATAAGACCACTCGTGTGCTCTATTTTTTCTTATTTTAATGCCCCTAGGGACTGCATTCCAAAGTATTCATGTTTGATAATTTATGTTAATGTTGAATAAGTATTGGGATATAGATCACTCAAAGATGATAAGTTAATCGAATTCTCTTTTGAGATCATGACAAGCCACATCATCGCTAGAATAAATATAACTTTGTTGTCTCCTAATTTTGAGGAGGTAAATACTAACGTTCACTGTTGTAATAATAGGAATATAATCCCAAATGAAGCTTAATTTTTCTTTAAATTGCAAGACAAAGCAAAACAAAAAGGTGCGAAACTGCTGAATCTACCGTAGCTAAACAATGTGTTTCCTTTGTTTTCGATTTGGTCTTGAACAAACGATAGTAATTCAACATAATTTTTCTTGTGTATATTAAGGTAGAACATATTGAGAATTGTAAAAGAAATGGGCGATATGGGAATTGTATACTATTCTAGAGCATTCCTAGGTAGTTAGGAGATGGGAGAAATTTAATCTTTACCGTTAGATTAAGGAGAGATCTACGGTTATAATTGAAAAGGTAATTGTATATATAGGGATCTCCACTCCTTATTTGTATCAAGTAATTGAATTCCAACTTCTTTAGTGAGTTTGGTGAGATGTGCCCATAAACTTCACCAAAGCTTCTGCTACATGGCTGATAGAGGATCGACCTGCCAAAGTTTGTTATTTGAAATAAAAAGAGAACTGAGTGATTCATCTAATGTTGATAGGACGTTTAGCAATTCAATAACCCCACTAGCTGAAAGGTTGCACTTTTCCAAACTCAAGGCAGCCTAGGAAAAGCTTTTTCCAGATGACTTGGCCAAAAATGGAATTAGATAGGGGAAGCTACTATCAAAAAAAAAAAAAAAAAGGAAACTAGCTATAAGTAAAACTTGTACTGACCTGAGCCCATCATCCCAGTGGGTTTCTCACTTAAGTCCATTGTCCGCAAGGCAGGCATGTGAACAAGAACGTGCCTAAGATCGGCTGCATCTTGTTTGTAAAGATCTTTTTCCTGAATGCAAGAGATAATGATATTAAAAATAAGTACAATAAGAGGATGTCTAGGATTTTTTCGAGCCATTAATCACCAAATCCCCCATCCAAAACCATTCATTCTGTCTGCATCCTAGTATCTGCTGTATGTTGTATCCCAGCTAAAAAAGTGTATCAAGAAAAAGGGGTGATACCTCAGTTTAAGCACACGTAATGAAGCAAATGATTTGGTAGCTCCTGTAGATGAGATTCCGGTACCTTCGTATTTTCAGGTGAAACTAGAAAGGCATCCTGATATCTGCAAGAAAAGTACATTTGACTTTGAAGTTAGTTTTTTCACTGAAAAAGGAAACGGTCGAAAGAAAAAAATGTGTACTATGCATCTCATTGTTATAGAGATCGAGGATGAATAGGTCAAATGAAGCATCAAGAAGTGTAGTAAATATCAACTTAGCATAGTTTCTGTCCAGCTAGACGTTATGAAATTGTAGTGAATGCATGCACCTGAAAGCAAAAGTTTGAAAAGCAAAACTGGTGAAATTTACTGGGTAATACGAACAATCGCTAAGCATTTGACAAAATAGTATTTGCCTCTAACATCGTTATCCACTGTCGCGCTGCGCCTTTTTTCGAGGCTTTCGGGATTTGCGCGCTAAGGAGGTATTTCCGTGCAAGGGCCTCTCCCAGACCATACCTCACATGACAGTAGAAGGTAATTTCCTATTCGTCTAGGTTTGTGATTTTGGAGTCGCCACTAGTCATTATTGATAGGTAGACTAGAAATCTAATCGAGGCACGGGAGAAATACCATGATTCTACGAACCAGAAATTCTGAGTACGGGGACTTGGTTACGTTAGTAATTACGAATCGGGATCCCTAACGCCCTTTTGGTACCTAAGAACGATACGATGTCTAACGTGTCATGCAAATTTCTAAGGCTTACTCACTAATTCTATCCATTCTAATCGCAGGAAAAACCAAACAAGTATTAAATGCACAATCGATGTCAATCAAATCAATCAATCCTAAATAGTCTCTAAAAATGAAATCAATCAAAACATTCAAACCCTAATGAAGCTCTAAAAGCTTATTCATTTCATGATTTACATTGTTTAGGGTTTTAGGGTTTTTTAGAGGTTAAAACCCTTGAATTTGAAATTCTCAAAAAATGCCACTTGAGTACTTTTGAAAATTCAGATCTCACTTTTTTATAGTTGGCCACGGTATTTTTAGACTATTCTGTGAATTTTTAAAATTTTTGAATTTTTTTTATTTTTTGATTTTTTTCGGAAATTTTATTAAATGAGATTTGATTTTTATGATTTTTTGAAAATTTTTATGAATTTTCCAATTTTTCAATTTTTTATTGATTTTCTAAATTTTTCACATTTTTTATTTGTTTTTTCTTAATTTTTTTTCGATTTTCCAAAATTTTTTATATTGTTCTGATTTTTCAAAATTTTTCTGAATTTTTTTATGTTTATGATTTTTCCAATTTCCAACATTTTTTTATTTTTCTAATTTTTTTTAATTTTTCTCTTTTTTATGTTTTTACGAATTTTTACTAATTTTTTAGATTTTTTTATTATTTATTATATTTTTTAAATTTCTTGCTGGGAAAATGAACCCAACTGGTTTGGTTCAATCCGGTTCGACTTAGCCGAACCAGGCGTCGTCGACGCTGGTCGCCGATCATCTTCTCCAGCAGGCACAACACCAAAAACAGTGTCGTTTCGAACGAATTTCGTTGGGGCATTTCCCTGAACGGTTGGTGGGCATAATTCCGTGTTAAGCGTTTTTGGGGTCACCGGTTCGGGCCCGTCACCGATGACCTTCCGGCGACTATTTCACCATCCTGATTACACCATGGTAATGTCCCTACGTTCTATTTTTCATCTAGCCTACTCAGAACACCGACAGACGTTCACCGGCCGGCAAAAACCGAACCTAAAAATGTCGTGTGCGCTGAATTGGTGGAATTTGATTAACATGGTAATCTAGATGATTGGCCTGTGGAGGTCAGCTCAGCTCTATTCTTGGTGGTGTAACTTCACTTCATTTGTATGATCAGATTATATGCAAAAGGGTGGAGTCGACACACGACTCGACGTTTTAAACTGCGACAGACGAGGATTAAAGCAAACCCCTGATGGGGAGTTTCTTATTGCATCAGGTTGTCTCTTTGTTTCTTTCTTTAATTACTTCTTCAAGGGAAGAAATATGGAAAGATTGTAATAACAATACATTCCCTTGTCTAATTATAGAAAATCAATCACAACAACGACACTAGAAAAGGCCTTCAAGATGAAGTTAGACGACATCCTTGCTCTTCATTCTTGATTCTTGGTTCATTCTGATCATACTGTTCACTGTTCTTATTCCTGTTAGTTAATCTCTTCAACCTAAGTCAAATTTGCAGTCCATGTAGTCCCCATTCTTGAGGTGAACTCATCTCAATATAACTTTTGAACTATAGTTTTGCGACTCTTTGTATTCATGTAAAGTGCAAATCTGGATGTTACATTATTGGTGCCCATTCTAGCATTATAAGATTCTCTCTTGTTTTTGTGTGATGACAGCGAATGTTAATGTTAATTATTTGGTCTCAAGATGTTAAAACATTTTACAATCATCATGTATTTCAGACAATTCTTTTAAGTGTAGAGATCTGGGTGAATGTTATTTGCATGATTAACATTCTACTTTACGGTTCGAGGATGTATTTTTGCATCTAGCATTCCATAAAGTTTCTTCATAATATTCAGTGTACGCTGACTGACAATGCATGTGCTGTTTACTGCTTTTCCAATTGCAGATTTTGATCAATGTACCCGAGAAAGGAAGCATAGTGCTTGAGCAGATCATTTTTTGCCCGGATGTTCACGTGTTTAATTACCAAGGGCGGCAGCTGTGGTCAAAGTCCATTTCATGCTTTGACTTGTTTATCAAAATGTTCGAGAAAATTTACGGCATAATCTTGTGTAGGCATCGTCTTTCTGATGCTAAGTTTTTTTGTCATTACACATTCTATGATCTAGCTTGATTTTTTTATTTTTTTTTGAGTTTTTCATACTTTGAAGTAATTCCAGGCGTGCTATTGATGAGTCTGAGCTTCATAGTTCTGAATTATATCATGTGCTCTCCTTAATGATGATAAAAGAAGTAAAATGATTTACATGTGATACGCATGAAGTTTCGCGCAAAGATTTGTGTTGACTATCTTCCTGGTTACACGAAGCATGTCCTATGTACTTTAATTTATAGTAATATCATTAACTTTGCCAAGCATACGTTGTTAATCTCAGCGATTTGATCGGTCACGTGGTGATCGTGATAGCTTGAGATAGTCACTCTGTGGCTCCGAAAGTACGCAAAAATCTCAATGTTTTGCGTGGTCAAGCAATTGCTTTCTCCTAAGTGTGCTTTCATTATTGTTCGATACTAAACGAGAGACCTCTTTTCTTCCAGTATTAAAGAGTCGAAATTTTGAGTTTTCTTTAAGCTAGTAATGATTTTGCCGTAGCCAAAATCTAGTAAAACATTAGAAAGTATCAAACCATTTGTCCGAAAGACCATTAATTAAAACGAATAGGAAGATTGTAATTTGGACCTTAATCTCTTAAAAGTTCTATGCATATCCACTGGGTTTCGCTAACAAAGACAAGAAGTACGTATATATTAATGATAGGTTATTGCTAAGTACCGGAATTTACGGGCAAAAACAAATAATTTATGCATACGTTGTTATTGTCGTCGTACTAAAGACATGGGTGTATAACTAATGTGTACATTATTTTGATAGGTAAAAATACCAAAAAAGTCTTGAACATTTCAATTTTATCAATTGAGTTTTTAACCTTTTCACAATTTGCCAATTGAGTCTTGTCGGCCGGAAGGACTAAATTGATTACTATTGTGAAATGTGTCCTATCTCTTAAACCCCGTCACTTAAAATTAGGACCAAAACTATATGGAGCCCAGTTGCTTCATGCCATCTCTGCCTGTAGAGTTAGATGCCCTGAGAAGTTCCTCTATTGTTGCTCAAGTTGTACCATTTCCTCATATCGATCACACGCGAATCTCCTTTAGCCCATTTTTTTTTCCATTTTGATGCCTAATTCAGGCAATTATAGAACGTGTTATTAACCCAGAAAATTCCATTTTACATGCATGTGTATTGCCTTTTGTGTTCGTTTGATTCGTGGAAGAGTTTCATGCCAAGATTATGTACGGCTGGTGTGACGAGGAAGAGAATAACATCTGAGGAATAGATTCTTTGCTCATTGGAGATTCTGAGTCTTCTGATATTCTCTTCTTTGAAAATTTTGAAGCAGAAACAACAAATTAACAAGGACTCTGACTCTGTTGTAACGTCGAGTCCGCATTTAGTTCCTAAGCTTCAGCTTTTGATAGTTCTCTTAAGCTCGGTGACGACTTGCAGCTTTTCCACGTTTCGTCCTTCGGAAGTTGAGTAAGATTGCTCCTCAGACTCGACTAGAGCCCCTTGCCCTTCTTCCTTCCTCCACGGCAGCAAGTACAGTCCGACAATGACAATGACTGCCCCGATTAAACTGATAAAAAATGCTAAAAATATGTGCGAAGTATGATCCTTTTAGAATTACCTGCCTGTGTAGAGCTTCTCACCGTGGACGAAATATGCTAAGACGGCAACTAAAATAGTTGAGAGTGGGTTGAACATAGTGACAAACACCGGTCCCTTTTCTTCGGGGCACCACAGCTGAATGAAGATGATTAAACCCGAGCAATCCACTCCTTAAGACACAAGAAATCCATGAATTTTCAAATCAGAGTCCAAATCTAAATTACTTAGTGCTTACACCATATAAGGTGGACCAAAAATCTATGTTAAATCCGACCGTTCAAATCTATGTTTAGCCTAAATTGAATCGTTTTTGTTGCTAATATATATATATATATATATATATATATATATATATAAATGAAATAGGGATGATAGATAAACTGGTCAAAGGAAATGTATATTTAATTAACGCATTTCAATTAACATCTGGAATGTTTAAGAACTAAGTTAACCAAGCTTGATTTGTACATTGACTTCATTTCGTCATATTTAAATCCGGTAACATCTGGGACATTTAAGAACTAGGGTTCGTTTGTTCTGCGGGAAATGTATCATTTCTAGAAATTACTTTCCCGATTCCGTTTTCCGGTGTTTGGCTAAAACCTAAAAAAGACCTGGAAAGTACTTTCAGTCATTTGGTAAGGAAAATTTAATTGGGAATATTATCAAAAAAATTCGCATCCTTTTAATATTTTAATATATTCTTTTATGTCCTTTTTCTTCTTCCTTGGTCAGTCGCTGGCTAGCCACAGGCCAGCTCTAGCCTTGCCCAAGGCCAGCCAGGCTTGAGCTCACTAGATCCCGACGAGCTCGAGCCTCCCCAGCCCTGGGCGAGCTTGAGGCTCGCTGCCGAGGCCGCGAGCTCCCCGCCGAGGCCGCGAGCTCGCCCAATCTGGCGAGGCCTGAGCTTGCCGACCGACGACGTGACCGTCGACCGGCCTAGGAAGAAGAAAAATAATAAAAAAATGAAATGAAAGGAAAAGAAAAAAATAATTAAAAATAATAAATAATTCGATTCTTAATAATAACAACAATAAATTCGAATTTTTAAATAAAAAATAGTTACAAATTCGTATTTTTTTTAAAAATATTTTTATATGAACAAACATTTCATCAACCAAGGACCCCAACCCGAGCGGATCCGCGTTGTGGACCCGAGCCTGAGGGTCGAGATTAGAGTTTGAGCATCACGTACCCGAGCTCGGCCTTTATGGAACCAAGTTCGGGTGCCGAAGCATCGAATACGGGCACCAATGATTCGGGCCCGGCCTCGATAGACTCGAGCTTGGCCGCCGAGACTTGGTCCTAAATGCCAGGACTCGGGAACCAGCATTGAGGTTTTCGTGCTCAAGCGTAGAGTTTCGGTTCCAAGCGCCGATAGCAAATCAGATTTCAAAAAACGTTTTCCGATTCTTTTAAAGAGAAAATCATTTTCCTAAATTTAAGCTTTGGTAGAAAAACATTTTCCGTTGACTCATTTTCCTAAACAGACCAAAGGCCGGAAAAATGAGGAAAATATTTTGCGCGAAACAAACGCACCCTAAGTCAACCGAGCTCGATTGATTTGTACATTGACCTCATTTCAGGTTATTAAACCGGCCCCAGAAGAAAGGCCGGAGCAAGAAGTCACGTAGACGATGTTTGAAGTTTTTCTTTATCGTGGTCGAAACGATGTTTGAAGTCAAAAGCTCCACAATGCTACAAAATCAAAAGTTGTAATACGACAACAGTAACACTCAGAAATCCGCAACGCAGAGATCAACCATTAGCATCTCATTGTTAACTAACGAACCAACTTATTGAAAAAATCCCGGGAGAAATTGAAAGGATACTTTTTATAGGTAAAACTTCGATCGAGAAATCACTGCAGTCTTTCTGAATTTTCGCAGAACCTTCATAGATTCCAACAGAACAAACACGCACGCATCCCCATCACCGCCACATGTTTCGCCGGGAAGACGCTGGGGGATCCGTACGACGAGGAGAGAGAAAGCAGATTGATAGGAGGCTGTTGGTTCGGCATAGAGAGATAAAATTGCCTCCGAAATGGAAGCGATATACGAAATGTGCCACTGCGTGTCCTTGTCGGTCAGTCACAGTCAGTCGGGCCAAGACGACCTCGTCCGACTCGGGTTCAGCACGTGCGGCAAGGTGGGTCTGGTTGATCCGACCGACCAGGACGTGGGACGGTACCACGGAGGAGCTCGTCCAATGGGATCTATCCACCACACAAGACTAACGTTTGGCCCAAAAGAACATAAGCAAAACATGCATTTTGCAAAGCGAATTAAACCCGCTCCATGTTGATGAAAAGAGATCCGATTTCACAGAAATTTCATTATGAATTATGATGCGCACCCACCGAATTCATGTTAGAAGCTTACTTTATGATTACCTTGATTTAAACGAAAAATGATACCACGAATCCACGGGTGGTTGTTATTATTTACGATCCACCCCCCATAATTTCCTTTGGACAGAAGTAGTCGATATCTCCACGGTCTAGTGACTGCACAATCCCGTATGAGGTGAGCTTATGATGATTATCAAGCCGTACAAGACACCAAATGGAGTCTTCATATCTACGAAAGTGGACGACTTCCAATCATCCAATGCAGAGACTCGTGCGCTCTTTCGCTTTTGCTCCATCTTGCCGGACTTTGCTATTCTGACATTTGACAATTTATTATATTTTATTGATTTCAGAGTAGTATAAAGAAAGATATCGATGGAAATTTATAGGTTGGCTGATTTTTTCTTATAAAAAACTTCTGAGGGTTGGGCAATGTAATAACCATTGTTAGGAGCAGAAAGAGATTCCGACTAGGCTATACTCCAAAGGGTTCACCGAAGGCCAGACAGTTCTCGATCAAGAAATCTTACAGAATTCGCGCAATTGGACGAGTTAGAATTGCCAAAGATACTCCAACTGCATCACAGCAGATAGTAAAAAGCTCACAGATAGTCCAGCTAATCATACTCCATAAGGCGAAAAAAAAAAGTTGATTGAATCTTGTATTGGCCATAAAAACCCAGTGCCTGTTAAGTTGAAAACTCTCTGTACAGCCCTAAAAATGAGGATGCCACTTGAGATGACTGATAAGACCAAATGTAGTCTCTGATACTCTCAACAGCAATTCAAGAGTACCTGAAAGGAAAGATAAGACATATGGAGTTAATCATACACGCATGGAGTTCGTCACCCAACTGTCACAAGCTAATCATACACACACGGAGTTCCTTACCCAATTGTCACATTTGGCCGGCGATCATCATCATCATCGGGGTGTCTATATACGAAGTCTTCCATCCCGCTCAAGATCAACAAGCACGCTAGCATCATTGGCAAGTTTGTCGAAATTATGTCCTCTCAAGTTCAAGAGCACAAGATTACCTAAGTGTATGGTGAAGTCATTCGTATCAGCCAAAACAAGAACTTACAAGGTATTTATGGAATGAAATTACCTGTCACAGCTTGCAATGCCGAGCATATGACAGCGCGCATTCAATGAGCTTCGACAAAAATTTCGCCCACCATCATTTTTCCTATACCAAGCAAATTAAATGACTTCGGTTAAACAGGGTGACTGTCCTATAAAAGACGCAAAATAGAAAGTCAGTGTTAACCTTATATCAATTTTCAGAAGCTTGCTGTGCGTCACTTTTTTAGCTCTCGAAACCAGATGAACCCAACTCAACAGCACCTACCTTGAGTACTTGAACTTTACATCGTTCATTTTTTGCGAAACAAGCGGAGTCTAAAATAAGGAAATATAAGGCCTACATTAGTGCAAAGAAATTTTTCTCAATTAAATAGTGTATTAGACCACTTGCGTATTGTGTAAAAAGTTCTTTATATATAGTTGGTGTTTTCTATACTAACTCTCAAAATAAACATGTATGAAGAAATACTTTACACTTCTCATATTAGCAACCGCTGAATATTTTCTCGAAGGGAAACACATGGGAGTCCTCGCACATTTGCTTAACTGCGATTGGCAGCTCGACGAAAAACGGTGCCATGTCGCGGCCCCACGACGTATCGAAATGACAATTATACCCCTGGGTCGTGCGCCTAATGTATGTACGCCTCGCGCCTCGCGAATCTTAGGGTCCCCCCATTTTGGAATAGAAATTCTGTTCCAGAATGGATTCCGGAATATAAATGCGTTTGTTAAAAAATTTCCGAAATGCATTTTGGAGCAATTTTCACATTCTGAAAAAAAAAATGCGTTAAAAACACTTGATTCCAAAATGCGTTTTTGATTCCAGAATGAGTTTTGGGCAAGAAAAAGAGAAGCTACTTTTTATAGCTTCTCTCTTCCAGAATTCATTCTCTCTATTTTCTCTCTTTTTCTCACTAATTTTTTTTTTTTCAGAAAATGCATAAAAATTGAAAAATTCCAGAAAAATTCATAAAAATTTCCAAAAAAAAAAGTCAAGATTTCGAGAAAATAGGAAATTTGGTGAATTTTAAAAAATATATATATAAAAAAATAAAAAATAAAAAATTTCACAGAATGGCTTAGAATACCTTTGGGTACTTATTTTGAGTGAAATTTATTTTTTTGAGGTGCCCAAAAAAATAAAAAAATCAAAATTTCATAACTTCACAAAATGATTTAAAATACCTTTGGACACCCATTTTGAGTGAAATTTAATTTTTTTTAAGGTGCTAAAAAAAATAAAAAAAAAATCAAAAATTTCAAAACTTCACAAAATGATTTAAAATACCTTTGGGCACTCACTTTGAGTGAAATTTAATTTTGTTGAGGTGCTCAAAAAAATA
This sequence comes from Syzygium syzygioides, assembly GCA_031216285.1. NCBI lineage: Eukaryota > Viridiplantae > Streptophyta > Magnoliopsida > Myrtales > Myrtaceae > Syzygium > Syzygium syzygioides. Next base: position 25,526,333 of record CM062249.1, on the reverse strand, counting down.
AAAAAAATAAAAAATTTCAAAACTTCACAAAATGGCTTAGAATAACTTTGGGCACCCACTTTGAGTGAAATTTATTTTTTTTGAGGTGCCCAAAAAAAATCAAAAATTTTAAAACTTCACAAAATGACTTAAAATATCTTTGGGCATCCACTTTGAGTGAAATTTAATTTTTTTTAGGTACCCAAAAAAATAAAAAAAAATCAAAAATTTCAAAACTTCACAAAATGGCTTAGAATACCTTTGGGCACCCACTTTGAGTGAAATTTATTTTTTTTGAGGTGCCCAAAAAAATAAAAAAATAAAAATAGATTTCTGTTCCAGAAATCAATTTCTGGAGCAGAATTAGTCATGTTTTACCATACAGACTTCTCCTCTAGAAATCAATTTCTGGCAAGAATTCCCGAAATCAATTTCTGGCAAGAATTTGATTTCTGGAACAGAATGGTTATCATTCGCACCCTCGAGTCACTCTTCTTTTCAGATCTGGAATTTCTCTCTCTCTCTCTCTCTCTCTCTCTCTCTCTCTCTCTCTCTCTCTCTCTCTCTCTCTCTCTCTCTCTCTCTCTCTCTCGGTCTACATCTCCGATCCATCAATGGCGAGGCAGGAAGCAGTCCGAGTTCTCGTGACTGATGCTGGAGGTATGGTCGGATTCACATATGCTATTTCTTCTTATTTTGGTAATCTCTCGTGTTGCTATGAGGATTTTAGAAATCTGAACCCGTGTCGTCCATCATTCGATGCGGCGAGCTGTTCTGTTCTGGTTGCGTCATCCTTTATAGTATCACTTTTTTTTTATCTCCTCGTAAGAGTTCCCATTCGTTTTTTTTTCCTTCTGTTTTTTGGGTGGATCCCATCTTGCTTTTGTTTGATTGTGGTCGAATGGTTTCGCGATGATTCTTAGTATCGAGATCCTGTTGGTTTTGTGCTTTTTGTGAGATTTTGGTAAGAAGGCTCTTGTGCTTTCAGTTTGGATTCAGTGTGAGATGTGACTTTGGTAGGGTGGATCCTAATGTAGAGGCACTGGAAGATTAAACGATTACTGCAAACGGAATTAGCGTTATCCTCTTATTTGTATCCCATCTATTAACGTCGGCAATAAAATAAGCTGAGTGGCCTGTGGTGTAGTGGAAAACCATGAACATTGTCTCCTGAATTTGGCTTGCTAGGGTGAAATTATACTCGTTCAGTCGTCTTTTTTTCTTTTTTCTTTTTTTCTTTTTTGCATTTTCCGCTTTATTTCAGATAAGTTTGTTCTTTCTCACTTAAAGATAGCATCTTTTACTAAAATATAACCTACAGGTCGCGATTGCCGCATATTTCGATTTACTTGTTGACCATCAATTTGGATTGTCCACAGAAGAAGTTTGGTGCATCCAATTGTATCTAGTAAACTTTTCCAGGTTTTGAATGTACAAATATGAGAGACCTTGTTTCACCATGTAGGGCCAATTGCACAGGATCTTGTTTGTTTGATCGCTAGGGGAGCGATGCTAGGTTATGACCAGCCTGTAATTCTACACCTGTTTCATAGTGCAACTAATGTGAAGGCACTGGAAGATCTGGAGATAGCATTGATGGATTCTGTACTACCTCTTCTTGAAGGTTTGTGTAGCTATTTTGTTACTATTAAGCTGATGTTCTTGTCGTCTTGGGCGTGATAGTTATCACGTAGTACACCATGTAGTGTTTGGTTATAAATCCATATAATAGGATGATCTAATGTGGCACTTGAATTAGGTGTGGTTGTGACAAACAACATTGAGCAGGCATGCAAAGGCGTTGGATTTGCAATCCTGATAGGTGAGTTTTCAGGGAAAACCAAAACCTTTAGATTGGAAGCGATGGCGAATAGTTTTGGGATTTACAAGAGACAGGTTGATGCTTTAGAAAAGCATGCAGCCGCCAATTGCAAGGTAAGGTTCTTCTTCTTTTTTTTTTTTTTCAAGGAAGGATGTGAGTTGGAGGCCTACATGAAGATGTCAATTACAAGAACTTTGACCTTTTCGCATGCTTGTGAATTGGACCTCGTGTCTTTTTTCACTTGAATAGAGTAATAATAGATAGAATAGGACGCTTGTTCACTAATCGTCGGAGTTTCAAAAATGTTCATTTGATCTGAAAACTTGATTTGCTTTCCTTCCCATTTCTATGGATGATTTAATATGCAAATAGGTCAAATGCTCTTTATTTATTTATGAAATCTCTTAATTTCCTCGGCAAGATAATTTGGTTGCCTAATTGGTAAATAGATGCAGCTCATCATGTTAATCTGCAAATAGGTGAATGTCTTTTCTTCTTGAAATCTTTTAATTTCCTCTGCACGGAAACTTGGTTGACTAATTGGTAAATAGACAACATTGCATGGCAATGTCCTGAGATGACTATTGGTCAATGATAGGATGGAATTATGGTAGGATGATATTTTAAAAAGTGCATATTATAAATGTATGATATTCGTAGTTTGATCTTCTATGGAGTGCCTATAGAAGTTATTTTCATCGAGGGATGTTTGAAACAATATATGTGTGTGTACGGACTTTCTGTTTTCTCTTTCTTCCGCAGGTTTTGGTCATTGCAAATCCTGCAGATAGGTTTGCATTGGTTTTGAAGGAATTTGCACCATCTATTCCTCTGAATAACATTACTTGTCTCACTAGACCCGATCATAATTGGGCATTGAGTCGGATTTCGCAGAGGTTGAATGTTCCGGCTTATGCTGTGAAAAATGTTATCATATGGGGTAATCACTCGTCAACTCAATATCCAGATGTCAACCATGCTATGGTTAATACATCATCTGGTGAATATCTTGTGCGTGAACTCATTAATGATGATGCATGGTGAGAAAACCATCTTTGAGTTGATTATTGACGGATTTAGTTGGTATTATGATTTGAGTTTCCTGTAGTTGTAAAAAATTTTATTTGCTGAAGGTGGAATGATGGAGCGTTTATTACTGATTTCCAAGAACGCACTGCTGAAATTACTCAATCTCCATGGGATTTAAGTGCAAGATCTATTGCCCAAGGTGCCTGTGACCACATCCATGACTGGGTGCTTGGAACTCCAGAAGTACCGGTGTCTTTTTCCTTTTCCTTTTTACTCGATTCCATTGAGCTTTTAGTTAGGCTTGTTTATTCTGAACTCTCGTTCTTTGGACTGCACTTTCTCAGGGTAGGTGGGTTTCCATGGGGGTGTATTCTGATGGCTCTTACAATGTACCTGTTGGCCTCATCTATTCCTTCCCGGTAACTTGTCGCAATGGAGAATGGACCATTGTGCAGGGTATACAAAATTCTATTTTCCCATTAAAATCAATTACAATCTTCATTATTTGCACTTTCTTCTAACAAATTCTGTCTGGAAACTGTTGTTGGTCCGAGATGTTTATCTTGCACTTTGTGGCACTTCAATCTTTTCATTATAACTGTTTTTTGGAAACTTGTCTTTGTATTTTGGTTTGTGGCCTATTTAGTCGTCTTGGGATTTGGTCATGTTCTGTGGTCTTAATGTAGGTCTCCCACTTGATGAGTTCTCGAGGAAGAAGATGGATTCGACAGTGAAAGAACTAATGGAACAGCGCATGCTTAATGCTGACTCTCTTCTACATTGTATTTGGCGGCGGCGTAGTGCTTGAAGTGCTCGCCACCGCTGTGCACAGTCCCCTTCCCCTCTTCTATGTTCCGTTTGTTTATTTCCCTATCTAATTTTGATATTTAAAAACTACTTTTCCTATTATATGTGCTTATTTGGTTTTTGCTTTTGTATAATTGTTATGAAAAACCAGACCCTCCAAAAATAATGGTGAATTAGTTAAAACATGACATGCACTTTGACCGAAGCTCCACCTAAAATTGGCCGGAAAGTGAAAGCCACAAGTCAAGATATATTCACTTCCACTTGCATGAAATTGCATTCACAAATTAAGAACCAATTCAATTTCCACTGTCCCATCGATTGCCATCTTTTGTCACATAAGATTGGCAAGTATGCCAATGGATTTGCTGCAAATCAATGTATTTGGTGTTGAGGCGCTTGGGGCACTTTTCAATACTTCTCTAATGCTTGCAGCATGAACCCATAAAAACTTTTGCATTCTCATGGATATAACTTGATTCTCGGAACAGCCGCACATTTTTTATCCCAAACTGACCTATGATGGAAGACTGTTAAGTACATCAACAATTAAGGATGTTGTTTTTCTTTACTTGGTGATTTTCTTAATTGATATTAACTCAAACGAATTCTCTTAGTGCTGTAATGATTGAAGTATTGATGACGCGAATATCAGCAAGTTCAAAATGGTACTGCAGTTCCTTAGGGTGCGTTTGGTTCAGCTTTGGAAATGCTACTTAGGGAAATGCAAACACCTTTAGGTTAAAGCCCCTTAGGGAAATACAAATAGTGTTTAGTAAAAAATTCTTTGTAAAGCTACTTTGGCCTAATTAGTGTTTGGTAAATTTTTTTTACAAAAGGGCTTTGGGAATTATGTTTTTTATTTAAAAAAAACCTATCTTACCATTTGCCGGAGCTATGGCCGCCGGCGAGCTAAATCTGATGCTGATGGCTGTCGCCCGAGGTTAGGCAACCACCGGCAACCTAAATCTGGCGCCGACGGCCATCGCCCGAGGCCGGGCGACCCTTGGCGAGGGTCACGAGACCCAGGTGGCCGCCTGAGTCGGGTGACCCAAGCGTCCGACTCCTGGGTCCCGGCTACCTAAGTCACGTGACCTAGGCGGTGAGCGCCTAAGTCGCTCGGCCCTCACCTTGGGTCGCGCGGCCCTCACCTTGGGTTGCACGACCCTCACCAAGGGTTGCCCGGCCTTGGGCGACAACCGCCGGCCTATTGCCAGCCCGATCAGGTGCCGGCTGCCTCACGAAGAAGATGAATGGTAACAAGAGGGGCAAAAACGAAATAAACCAAAATAAGTGAGGGTAGTTTGGGCACAAAATATTTGGAATCAGCATTTGCCGAATGCTAAAAGCCCAGGTCTGGACCAGCTTTGGGCTTTCAACATTCCAAATGCTAGCATTTGGCAAATGCTGATCCAAATGTTGAACCAAACGCAGCCTAAGAGTCATTGCTGAGATAATTGAAAGGGTGTTGAATTAAAGGCACAAAATGATGGCATCCTACATGTATGAGAAACATACTGCCTAGTACAATATTATTTTGTATCAAATGCCAGAAGAACAAGTAGGCCCTCAATTGTATCTAACAACAAATCAAAGCTTTAGAATCCAAAATAGCTCAGCAATAAATCTGGGCCTTATACACATATATACTTAAGTTTTTGGGTGGTGAATCCCTTAACATGGCATTAGTAACTCCTTCGAACCTCATGTTTACATGTCTTAGCACACCATGTGCGTTTCCATCACAGGTAAGACATTCTTGTCAACTGTTGTCCATCGCCATCAGTTTAAACTAGAGAGAATGTTAAAAGCCCTGCATTGCTCAAGAATGCGATAATTGTGGCCACACTGAGACCCACACGTACATGTATAATCTCAGCAAAATAGGTTAAGTTTTTCAATGAAAATCTTCTACACTCGCTTAGATACATAACATTCTGAATAAGCAACTCCAACCCCTTCAAGTGTCCCGCTTCTTTCCTTGTTTAAATGCATGCAATGCTGAAAACTTTTTTCCCCACGATGATGCTCAGTGCAGTTTACCCCAGCAAAATGCGACAGCATCCTTCACCAGTGCTGAAAGAGCAGATAGTCTAAGATTGCACCAAACCATTAAACAAATTCTGCCTTTCAGCTTCTACACACATATAGAGCCGCTGTAATGCCAAATGCTGACAGTAAACCTACCAAACGAGTCACTCTCTATGTCATGAAGTTTAAATCTCAGGAACTGAAATTAAGTCAAGTACCTTGCTCTTGTGGAACCGTTAGCAGAGAACATGTTCCTTTTCCTTTAAACTAATGGAAAAGGAATGAACCCTCTTTCATCCTGATGGGTTTTTTATGTGATTAATAGGCCGCCCATGATGGGCTAACCTAGCCCATAAAAGGAAGTAACTGCACATGGCAGTTATTGGTTGGAAAAACAAAAGTGGTGAGAACTCACATACGTGGGTTGTGTGTGTAGTTGCATATTTCACAATCAGAAAAACACTCTCAAAAGAAGACAAAAGCAAGAGGCCTTTTGTTCAACAATCCAAGGATTTCACTCTTTCAAGGCTGCAATAAAGGCATTTAATCTGTGGCAAAAGAGGTATGTTCGTTTACGTAACATACTTCGAACGATCAGTGATTCAAGTGTAGAATGGGCACGTTTTTCCGCAATTTTCGTATTATGTTCAGGAATTTGTTTCCTTCATTGGTATCAGAGCGTGTGTTCTTGTTTCCTGATTGTTTAATATGTTTATACCACGGAGTAATGGCCGGAATTTGTGAAACGACGCCGACGAACGCTCGGGTACGAAAAACCGACACTCGACCGTACTGTTCGAGTCCGTTTCTCGATTTCCGTGCGTCAAAATTATTTTTGAAAAGTGTAGGGTCATAGTGCTCATCGAGACAAGCAAAACGACGGGTGGCACGCCTCCAGGGGAGGCCACACGTGCCCCCACGCGCCGCCGTAAGCGGCGGCTGCGCCGGCAAGTGCGTTGCACGTGCGCAGCGGTTGCTGCGCGCGCGTGCAACGCACGCGCCACGTACGCGTGTGTGGGGCGTGGCTGACGTCACGCTGACGTCAGCCACGCGGCAGGCCATGATCTGACCCGTTTGACCCGATCCGACCCGTTTGACCCGTGACCCGACCTGGACCCGACCCTGTGACCCGTTGACTTGACCCGGTCATCCGTTGACCGTTGACCGCCGTTGACCGTTGACCGGCGTTGACCGGCGTAAAAAAAAAAAAAGGCAGAAGGGGGCAGAATGTGTTTCTTGCAATATTGTATCATGATTTGAAATATAATCATTTGTTTTTTCTGCATTTGTTGCAGGAAAAATGGTACAAAGATATCAAACCCTTATTATACATAGAACGGCGGCTCAAAAGGAGAAGCTTGAGAATCTAAGGATCGAGCTGGCTCTTTACCGGTGGGATGCTGATGATGACATGATGACACACATCATCAAGGTCAACAAAATGATACAAGATATCATTTGGAACGGTTTCTTAATGCCAGGATATGTGATGGTTGGAGCACTCAAATGCACCATTCCTGATGAGTTGGGAAGAATGATTGATAGGGTTTGGGACACCTTAAAAGGTCCGAGTTATAAGATGATTGTGGAGAAGTTCATGATAGAGTACATACGGGTCGGGGCAAGAAGGACGTCAACTCTTGCATTGAATCGGTCTCGGCACAATACGTTGCCCGAATCTTGGGGTTTTCCGGGTGCCTCCATTTGGATGCCAAAGAGAATAAAATTTCCTAAGGAGTTTGATGAATCTTTCCCTGTGTATAGGAAATTGATAGTCAGTTGATTTTATGTTACTTTAGCTCGTTTTAAGATATTCTAGGTGGATATTTTATGTTCACATTGATGTTCATATTTCTTTTCTATGCTAGTTTCATTCCTCATGTATACAGTGTTTAGTGAATGAAAGTTGATGGATATTTATTATTGTGAATAGTTTATGGTACTATTTTATTATGATATCTGTCTTATTAGAACAATATGGTTGAGTGGGAGTTCTAAAAGTTTTAGTAACTTTAAAGAACGTAATTTTACCTTAATGATTATATTAACGGTGAAATTACCGTAATTTTACCTTATATTGTTAATGCCACTTATTTATACATCAATTTTACACAAATTGATTATGTTAATGAATAATTTCACATAGGCTTTAGATTCGAAAGTTCACTACGTTCCCAATCATCATCAAAAATTCGAAAGTTCACTACCTTAATGATTATATTAACGGTGATAATTATGAAATTTGGCATATGAAAATCCAATATGTGCTGGAAGAGCAAGAGGCTCTTGAAGCTCTTAACCTGGTTATGGAAGAGCCTGAAGACGGAAACACTGCACAACATAAGAGAGATAAGGATGCATTTGCTGTATGGAAGAGGAAAAACTCCCTTGCTCGCATCACGTTGCTGAGTAGCATGGACAATGATGTCATGCGAGAGTTTATGCGTTTTGAAAATCTAAGGAAATGTGGGGAGCATTGGCAGCAAGGTTTGGTCATACATCTGTAACCAAGCTTAGGCATCTCACTATAAGATTTGATTCTTATAAGAAGCCATATGGTCAGTCCATGAAACAACATTTAAGGAAAATGTCAAACATGATTAATGAGCTGAAGGATGCTGGCCATGTTCTGACCGATGAGCAGCAAGTGCAAGCAGTGATTCGTTCTTTACCTCAAAGTTGGGAGCATATGAAGTTGCACCTAACTCACAATGAGAACATCAAAACCTTTGAGGATGCAATGCGCCACTTAGAGCTGGAGGAGGACCGTCTCCTGGCAGATAAGCCGGTAGTTGACATTTACTATGCAGGCTCTAGCTCACAAGGGCTTTCGAGCTCTAAGCGCAAACGTCCTGATTCGTTCAGAAGGTGGAGAGGTAAGAGAGCGAGTTCTTCGGGGAAGAAACCAAGAGATGACCAACACCATAGAGGAAAGCGTCCTCAAGTGAAGAATATGTCGAGGGTGAAATGCTACAACTGTAGCAAGAAGGGCCACTTTGCTCGCGATTGCGGCGAGCCAAAGAAGGTAAACTCCCCTTGCATTCTTGAGAACTTTGTCTATGTGTCAAGTTCTGTATTTTTAATTGAGTTTAATCCTTTGTGGACTGTAGATTCGGGAGCAACAGACCATGTATCGAAGGACAGAGATGCTTTCGTGGAGTTCCGACGGGTTCCGACCGGAACGAAATGGATCTATGTAAGGAACAATTCTAAAGCAGAAGTTAAAAGGAATTGACACCTGCCAGTTGATGATGCGTGGTGGACGCACATTGTTCCTACATGATGTACTATATGCTCCGGAGATTCGTCGGAATTTGGTGTCTGTTTTAGTGTTGGTTAAACTTGGTTTCAATTTGAATTTTCATAACAATGGCGTTGATTTGTATTTGGGTACAAATTATTATGGTTGTGGATACTTTCTGAATGGTTTTATTGTACTAGATTTTAACTGCAGTGATGTTAATGTTTGTTATTTCCTATTTACATCTTCCAACTCTTATGAAAATGATGTGAATGTGTGGCATGCTAGACTTGGTCATATTGGCCAACAACGAATGCAAAGATTAGCCAAAGAGGGCTTATTAGGCAATATTGAAAAAGTCGATTTGCCTATTTGCGAGCATTGCCTGGCTGGGAAAACAACAAGGAAACCATTCGGAAAGGGCACAAGAGCTGAGCTTCCTTTGCAACTAATCCATTCTGACATCTGTGGTCCAATGAATGTAAGAGCAAGGCATGGAGCTGTGTATTTCATTACATTCATAGATGATAGTACTCGATTTGGTTATGTCTATTTGATTTCTCATAAATCAGAGGCATTGAGTTGCTTCAAGAAATTTATGAACTTAATAGAAAATCAATTAGATAAGAAAATAAAAACGTTTAGATCCGATCGAGGTCGAGAATATTTATCTGATGAGTTCAGAAATTTATGTGATGAAAAAGGAATAGAAAGACAGTTGTCTATTCCATATACTCCTCAACAAAATGGTGTTGTCGAGAGGAGAAACAGAACCCTATTAGAAATGGTTAGGTCTATGATGGCACAAGCTAATTTACCTATCACCTTTTGGGGTGATGTTTTGTTAACTGCTGCCTATGTACTTAACCGTGTGCCTTCTAAATCAGTTATTTCCACTCCGTATGAGTTATGGACAGGTAGAAAACCTGATTTAAGTTTTCTTAAACCTTGGGGTTGTGCTGCTTATACTCACGAGCCCTCTCATAAATATGGAAAATTGGGTCCTAGAGGCAAAAAGAGTATTTTCATAAGATACTCAGAGCACTCAAAAGGGTATGTGTTTATAGGTGAGCAAGAAAGTGAGAGTATAACTGAATTCGAATCACGAGATGTCACATTCTTAGAGAATGAGTTTCCTACTAAGGGCGAAATAAGTGAAGACCACTCACTATTTGAAACTTTGGATCCTGATAATGAAATTGATGAAGTTCATCCAAATGGGAGCAATGTGAGAAATGAGGGATTAAATTCGACTTAATCTCAATTGCAACCGTTTGATGAGACGATACCGTCATTATCTAATTCAAGTGGGAGCATAATGGAGAATGATGTGCTACGTGTACAGTCTCCCGTACGGCGAACAAGTCGCAAAAGTGTTCTCCGACGACGTTTTGACATTGAAGGGGAAACTTTTATCGTCGCTCCACAAGATGAAGATGAGCCAAGGAATGTAACTGAGGCTCTAAGTTGCCCTAATAAGGAAAAATGGATAGATGCAATGGAAGAAGAAATGGAGTCAATGAAGTCAAATCATGTTTGGGAACTGGTTGATCTTCCAAAAGGACGCAAAGCTATTGGGAACAAATGGGTTATTAAAATAAAACGAAAAGCTGATGGCTTAATAGAAAGATATAAAGCTCGCCTCGTGGCGAAAGGGCATAATCAACAGGAAGGAATTGATTATGAGGAAACTTTTTCTCTTGTAGTGAGATTTACCTCAATTCGCCTTATTCTGGTAATAGTGGCAAGTATGGATCTTGAATTACATCAAATGGATGTAAAGACTGCTTTCCTAAATGGAGAATTAGAAGAAGAAATTTACATGGAGCAACCAGTTGGCTTCAATGTAAAAGGCCAAGAACAAAAAGTATGTCGACTTTTGAGATCGATATATGGCCTTAAGCAGTCTTCAAGACAATGGTATACGCGTTTCCATAATGCCATAGTGGCCTATGATTTTACAATGATTGATGAAGATCATTGCGTGTATATCAAAAGATCCAAAGATCAATTTGTGATCTTATCATTATATGTTGATGACATACTGATTGCCGGAAGCAATAAGGAGTTGGTTGATATTATTAAGAGTTGGTTATCATCCAATTTTGAGATGAAAGATATGGGTGAAGCTGCATATATTCTTGGAGTTAAGATTTCAAGAGATCGTTCCAAGAGATTATTGTCTCTTTCGCAAGAGACTTATATCAATAAAATTCTTGAACGATTTAGTATGTATGATTGTAAACCCATGGATACTCCTATTGCAAAAGGTGAAAGATTGAGCCGTAGGTTATGTCCTAAGACTCCACAAGAGAAGGAACAAATGAAACGTGTTCCTTATGCCAGTACTGTTGGGAGTTTAATGTACGCTATGATGTGTACGAGACCTGACATATGTTTTGCAGTTGGAATGGTAAGTAGATACCAATCCAATCCAGGTCAAGCACATTGGAAAGCTGTTAAAAGAATCACGAGGTATCTAAAGGGTACTGCTGATTATTCTCTGAGTTATCAAGGAAAGGATCTGCGACTTGAAGACTACTCAGATGCTGACTGGGGAGGAGATTTAAACGAAAGGAAATCTACCTCTGGGTTTGTATTCTTACTTAATAATGGCGTCATATCTTGGAGCAGTAAGAAACAAACATGTATAGCATTGTCCACCATGGAAGCAGAGTTCGTGGCATTGCCAGCAGCAGTACAAGAGGGAGTTTGGCTTAAGAGATTTTTGGATCATTTAGGTGTTGTTGAGCATGCTGCAAGCTCATTGTTAGTCAATTGTGATAGCCAAGCAGCAATAGCATACACTAAAGATCCGAAATATCATGGCAAGACCAAATATATAGATACCAAGTACAATTTTGTTAAAGACATGGTTGCACGAAAAGATGTGAACTTACAGTACATATCTACGCATAGTATGATAGCAGATCCTATGACAAAGCCAATTCCTAGAGATGTTTTTGTTGGTCATGTAAAATCTCTAGGACTGCGTAGATGCTGATGTACTGAATATTGTAATTTCCCTGAATGTTCACATTTGAATGAAATTGTTATATCATTGTTAATGCCTTCGATATTTTTATTTATGCATATTAATACTTAGTGTATTATGTCGAGAAAGTATGTCGGACAGATAAGATTAGCCCACTCACACGGGTAATCGCCTCTATTTACTATGTGATAAATAGAGATGAGACAAATTTTAGGCTTGTTATCTAGGTGATAATCGAGAGCTCAAGCTTAAAATATAAATGTTGCCTTAGCTAAGTGCTAAGATGAGGACATAAAATTTACTATGTCCGAAAGTAAAATAACCCACATATTTTACTTTTATCTGTTTTTAATGCCAGATGTGAGTTCTAATGGATTCTTTAGAGGAGTAGATACGTGAACTCGAGTTTAGACATTGGGTGTGTCTAAACTATCATCTGTACGGTATTGAATGTAAAGACATACACTCCACGGGAAATGAGTTAATACCGTAATACGTATTTCATACTACGTATGCATAAGACGACCGATAAGAGTGGCAAAAGTTTTTTTGATCTCAACTTTATGCCATGTGAGACTCTTGAGGATATGAGTTCCTCATTTAGTGCCCTCACGACTCCAACTTATTCTCAAAGTTTCTATTCAGTGTTCGCTATCTTAGGATGTTGTCAATGGTCATGAATGATTCGATCTAATGGGGCATTTCTAGAAAAGCGAGCTGGATTGAAATAGAGAGGTTTAAGGTAAGAGGAAGATCAATTTATTATGATGTCACATTCTATTTTTATATTCACAGGTCGACCAATTATGATTTTAAGTAAATTATAGTTGTGAATACAATATGCGAGATATTAAAAGAGATCAAAAGAGATATAAATGTGACTGATTGATCTAGGGTACTGCATACTATATCTACTCGGAAAACGTTGTACCCAATTTTGAGCTGCTGTGTATTCCTAACAGATGCATTGCAACGAGCTCTCGAAGTATGCTGGTCGCACGGATTATTTGCTAGTATGAATATTGCAAAGAAGAGAGAGTTGATGTTTAGCCCACCATGTGCGAGTGGGAGATGATGGGTTTTTTATGTGATTAATGGGCCGCCCATGATGGGCTAACCTAGCCCATAAAAGGAAGTAACTGCACATGACAGTTATTGGTTGGAAAAACAAAAGTGGTGAGAACTCACATACGTGGGTTGTGTGTGTAGTTGCATATTTCACAATCAGAAAAACACTCTCAAAAGAAGACAAAAGCAAGAGGCTTTTTGTTCAACAATCCAAGGATTGTTTCACTCTCTCAAGGCTGCAATAAAGACATTTAATCTGTGGCAAAAGAGGTATGTTCGTTTACGTAACATACTTCGAATGATCGGTGATTCAAGTGTAGAATGGGCACGTTTTTCCGCAATTTTCGTATTATGTTCAGGAATTTGTTTCCTTCACATCCATTATAGCGGCTTAAGCTTGCAACTCCTAACCAAATGGAAGAATGAGATGACACTGTGTTCTAAAGTAGAGATCCAAAACATAAGACAAAGTAAAAGTTACAGTAAGGTTTAGCTTTTCCAACTTGTGTTAAGTGCACTAACACAGTGCCACTGCATGCCAAATCGCAGAGCTTTAGAAAGAGAAACTTTGGTTGTTTTCAAGTGCTTGAGAATGAGTGTAGCGGAGATGAGAACACTTCACCAGATTTGCAGGCACACAAGAAATTACAAGATAAAAATGAATATACGAGGTAGGTATTGCCCCGATTGAAGAGAAGATGAGAGAAGGACGTATGCTATGTTGACACATGCTTGACCCAACCGATAATGGATAATGCGTTAAGGACAAGCCTAGATCAAGGCGCTCTCAAAGGACTTGTGACACATATATATCCCTTTTTATAGGGTGCCTTGTAGAATTTTCAAGTAAATAGATATGTACTGAGCCATTTATGACTTCGTTTTGAGTCTATAGATCATCCATGTTTAAGTGTGTGATGTCTTAGAAGTATGTTACTATAAGACATAAACATTTTCTTTATTATGAATAGACTCGTGTTTTTATGATGAACTCGTTAATTATTTAGAATTGTGGCTATTTTACTTAATAGAAAACTTTTTCGAGAAAAACTAAGGGAACTCGAGAATGTGAGAAATTAACCGTGTTTTGGAGTGTGTTCCAAAACCTAATGAGAAAGGTTATAATTGTGAAAGACACAGCAATTTCCAGCTACTATTTAGAAAAATCGGCGTCCCTAAATCACTCCAGCAGAGTAATAGTTAATGTATCTGCTTGACAAAGACTAAAGAGAGACAAATTTGGTGAACCTGCATAAACAAGCATTAATCTCAGGTACTCCTCAGAAGGGACTGCTTTTGTCTTAAGGAGTGTTTTATCCTTTTCTTTAGAAAGGCTTTTGTCAGTTAAGATCAATAGAAGAAAAACAGAAAAGCTTCTGATGCCAAAACTCAATAGAAAAAATTGATTGAACAAGAAAATTCGACAGAAGAATAATTCGTCTTCCAAATATGATTGTCAAATAAAAAATATCCAAAGTTTGCTTAAAGGAAACTCTAAAACAAGTTTATATATCTCCAAACCTAACCCTATTAGGATTAAGAAACATCAAAACGTAAAATTACAAAACTACCCTTTATTAAATTAACCCATAAAAAAATACTAAAAAAAAGAAAAACCCATTTAAACGGCCTCGAATCGCGAAAATCCATCGTTAGCCACAACCAACGGCGATGAGTATTAATCAGCACACCATTTTGCTTCAGCCTACCAAATTTGAGCTCGATCCGATATCATTAACTTCAAGCCCACCGGTTCGTCCAGTTGCATAACGGGTCTGCCGGTCCCCTAGGTACATCAGCTTCTTTAGAAAGCTTTTTAGGAGAATATATAATATTTGTGCACGATCAATAAAAAGCCATCAAATTAACACTTTCCTCTTTTGATAATAAAAATAGGGTAAGTAATATCTATTTCCCTCTCTACATGGTCCTTGATGTATTTTCACTAAGATATCATTTGTTTCGTGAAAAATAAATGATTTATAAAAAATACTTTATTTTCTCAAAATGATAGTTTGTACTGCTTAAAACAATTAATCAATGAACAATGCTTTCATTACCGACAACAATTTATGTCTAAAAATATTTCGTAGAAAACGAAAATATTTTTCATTCGTTCGTTTTCGTAAGTGATATAAGTAATATTTTTTAAAAAATATTTTATAAATGATTTTTTTTGCAAAACATTTTTCCCTAAGTTCCCCTTGCTTGTGTAGCAAGGTGGAAAACTTCTCAAAAGGATTGAGCGCTAGAGCTTGCTGGTGGACCAATTGGGCAAAGGAAGGGTACGTGGACCAACATGCCAGCTAAACCTGTCAAAATGGGTTATAAACTCATCTCGTAACTCATATATCAGTAAATGAGTCATAAATTAGTTAGTTATATTCACTAAATATGTCATAAATTGATCAGTTATATTCATTAAATAGGTTATAAATGGGTATAAACATAATATGGGTGTTAAATTGATCAAAATGAGTCGTAAATGGGTGATAAATGGGTTTACAACTTGTTTAAACTCAATTTACCTCTCTTGCCCTTACTCAATATCGTGCTCACTCACTCCGCGCTCTCGTCTCAGTTTGGGTATAAGTTTTCCTAGATTGAGTTAAAGTATGGAAATATTTTAGCTATATGGATCGGGTCAAGTATGGGTTGGGTATGGATCATTATATTTTCATTACAGGCCTATTTGGGTCGAACCATTTTTGACCCGATCCTACTGGACCTACTTGTTTGATAAGTCTAATGCCGGCAGAATTGGCACATAAAAGATGATCCAATAAATGGGAAAAAAAGTTCTTTTGTCGCGATGAAGAATGGAATTGTTGGGCTCGTGCCTAGCAAACAAGGAGTCATTTTCATGTTTGATGTCTCACTTTTAACATTAAGGAGTACGATAATTGGCATGCGCTTTGTGCGGGCATATTTGTTTCCATAGTTACGAATACTTTCATAGCAAATCTAAATCCGTGTTAATGTTTGTGATGACGGTAATGTCAGCTAAAAGGCTACATTTAAGAAAATAAATTGGTGATAAGCACGAAATTTTTTATATTGTGTAAGAAAAATGAGAAATCTAAATATCTAGGATAAGTTCCTAACGAAGTATTTGATTTGTGTAATAGTGACCTAAGGTAAGATAAAAGAGAAGTAACGCATGGTGAACGCAGAGATTGAACTCTATGGCCAGTAGATGTATTATGTCATAACATAGATTATTATGTTATTTACGGTAGTGCACGTGAGATGATGTCCAAATCAGGACTAAAACACTTGGACAACTTTCCTTTGACCAAATGCCAGAAAAAAGCACGGATACCCTTAGGACAAAAATAAACCCGTCTGAAACCCGAATTAAAGCATGAATTTTAGCTCACGGGCCAGAAATATTCACGAACTTATACCCCAGGACAAAGATAACCTCACTTTTGAACTGATCCAAAAGAAAGCATAAACTTTTACTCAATGGACAAATGGATCCAACATTATCATTTTCTGGAAAAAATGCTTATGCTACATTAGCATGGCTAAGAGCGGCGACGTGTACAATGGACACGTCAACCGGGCAAACCAACACCTGTATTTTTAAATAAAAGTGATGTGGTTTGAGTGGGGTTTTGATTCATTCTTTTCAGATAACAGAGAGACATAAAAAGTTTAGCTCCAAATCAAGTTTACAAAGTGCCTAAGATTTTGCCCCAAATTGAGTTTGCAAATTAGGATTTAAATCAATGTTTTGAGCTGATTTGTGGAGTTTAAGCAAACCATGAAGTTCAATTAGTGTTTCATGTTTGCAAATTAGAGGTTCAAATCATTGATTTCACCACAAATCAAGCAAATAATCCTTAAATCGTAGCGAAATGGCATCATTTTGGGTTAGCCACCTAAGATGTCAATAAACCTCTTTGGACGGCAAAGTCAACGGTGGATAACGAAAGTTCATGCTTTTCTTTGGTCTATTAAAAAGTGTGTTTGTTTTAGTACCAAGTGTACAAATTTGTGGATATTTTTGTCCCTCGACTCCACTGTGCTTAGTCACCTCGATTCTAGTATCTGCGCAAACCAGCAACACACTATCAAATATTATGCATCACAAACGGGGATGAGTGCACTCACATCTTGTTTTGCGACTTGTGCAAGCTCAACGCTTTAATTTATTTCAAATTTGAAAAAACCTACCGTTGGCTACACATGACCCGTTGTAGCGTAATGGGCAAGCCCCACCATGTCACCCTAGGGCAGGCCCATTCAATGGCCGACACATGGCATCACTTGGGGCACACATGATCATGATCACTGTTCTATTTCTGTTTAGAATTAGTTTTTTGTTTCCGAGAACATGTTTGAAATAGAAATTCGTTTGATAACGCAATTTTATTTTTCTATTTCTGGTACAGCTTTTTATTCAAGAACTAGCAAAAATCACAACAAAAAAATGTAGGTTTTCTATTTCTAGACGAGAAATAAAAATCATTTTTAAAAGAACTCACCTTTTCTCTTCAAAATACATCTCTTCCTAAATTTGGCTCCGGTTTGACTTGGTCAAACCAGTCTGAACTGGTTTGGTTCAGTTCACTCCTCGTGGAAAATAAAAAACTTATAAAAAAGATTAGAGAAATCATTAAAAAAAATTATTAAATTCAGAAAAATTCAAAAAATTCATAAAATTCATAAAAAATTAGAAAATTCAGAAAATTCCAAAAAATCTCAAAAAAATCTTAGAAAATCCAAAAAAATTGAAAAATTCCAGAAAAATTCATAAAAATTTCCAGAAAATAAAAAAGTCAAATTCGGGAAAAGAGGAAATTTGGTGAATTTTTTAAAAAAAATCAAAAATTCAAAAATTTCAAAACTTCATAAAATGGATTAGAATACCTGTAGCCACTCACTTTGAGTGAAATTTAAATTTTTGGGGTGCCCAAATGATATTTTTGAAGACTCTTTAGTTTATAGATTTAAAAGGGGTTTTAACCCCTAAAAAACCCTAAAAGGAGTTTAACCCCCAAAAGGGATTTTTACCCCTAAAAACCCTAAAAAACAAGATACTCCTTTGAATAAATAAGCCTTTATGGCTTTATTAGGGTTTTGGTGTTTTGATTGATTTTCATTTTAGAGACCATTTCTAAAAAAAATGGATTTTTGTTCTGGGAAATATAAATCTGTGTTGTTATCAAACGTGTTTATGTTCTATGAAATAAAAATTTTATGTTATAATCAAATAGGTTTTTGTTCCAGAAATAGAATTTTTTCGTCGTTATCAAACGGGTTTCTTTCCTTAGAAACTCGTCTCGGGAATAGAAATAAAATCTATTTTTGTTCTAGGAATTGTTTTTGGAACAAAATGATTTTCATTCACGCCCTTGTCAACCTTGTCCCACATTTCCCTCATAAAATTTTTGCCTTATCTTTCTCTTTAGTAATTGTTACGTATTTTTCCTACGATCTCCTACCTTCTTCTTTCTCCTTCGTGCGTAATGGGCCGATCCCACTACAATGGCCGACATGTGGCACCACGTGTTGGCTAGGTCCTATCTTTCTCTCGTTTAAAATTTTGCCTTCTCTTTCTCTTCATTAATTGCTATGTCTTCTTCCTGTGATCTAGAGATGGCCACGGTTCGGAATCGACCGGTTCCGGTTCGTGGCCAAGAATGAACCGGAACCGGAACTGCCTCTGGCGGTTCCGGTTCCGGTTCCGGTTCCGATTCCGGTTCAGGTTCCGGTTCGGAATCGGAACATTTTTTTTTCTTCGGTGTCTTCTCACTTCTCAGGGCCGGCCCGGCGAAGCCGCAGGCGGAGGTAGCCGGCCTCAGGCAAGCCTCGCCGGCGTCGGGCGAGGCTCGCCCTCGCTCGCCTAGGCGAGGGCCAGCCTCGCCGGCGTCGAGCGAGGCTCGCCCTCGCTCGCCCAAGCGAGGGCCAGCCTCGCCGGCGTCGGGCAAGGGCGGCCTCACCCGACGCCAGCGAGGGCGGCCTCGCCTGAGGTCGGCGACCTCCGCCGACCCTAGCCGGGGTCGGCGGAGGAAGACAAAAAAAAATAGAAAAGAAATAACAGAAAATAAAATAAAATAAAAATTAAAAAATTATTGTTTCTATGACGAAACATTATTCAATATAAATTGTGATTAAAATGTAAATTGTAATTAAATTTGAGGACAAAAAGACAAGACAGGGCTTGAACTTAATAAATTATCATTAAGCACATTATAATTCATTACAACGGTCTACAAAAAAAAAGGAGTACAATATATATGCTCTAAAATGATCCCAAGACCTAAACATTCCGTGCACAGGGGATCAGAGGTCACATATCGTCGGATTATACTTGGGTTTCCCTAAGCTCATGTGGGTGTACCCGATATGAGAAACAAGGGTTCCCGAAATATTTGCCAACTCCAATAGTTCTTTTACCCTCAATCGTCACTACCCGTTCCAGTACCGATAGCGGTAGTATCTCCATCGTTAAAGAATTCGGATTCAGTATTGCGATCTATCTCTTGTTGCCGGTATTGAGCCTTCGTCCAATCAGCAACACAAACTTGCATCTCCACTGATTCTGGATCTAATCTTGAACGATGTTCATACAAAATATTACATCCGGCACTAAATGCTTGTTCGACCGCAACTGTGGAACAAGGGGTTGAAAAAATCTATTTTGCAATAAGAGAAAGGATTGGGTATCGGCTTGCGTGCCCCTTCCACCAATCCAAAATTAAAAAATCTGTACCACCTTCGGATTCAGTAAACTCAAATGAAACGCTTAGATAACTCTTTAATTCAGAAATATTTCCTATTACTCCATTTTGTTTTTTTTGTCTATGTAATAAAAATTGGTACCCTCTACTAATTTTACCTGTACTGTCATTTTGTATCTCCATAGATTGAGAAAATCCAATATCACCTAAATTATATTTAGTATAAAATTCATTATATAATTTTATTACTACGTTTTTAACATTACGTACTATAGTTGTAACATTTATCTCATCACAATGTAAACATTGATAATACATACACAAAAGATCATTTAAGCCATCCAATTTGCAACGCGGATCAAAAACACTAGCAACTAAATAAATAATGGGAATTTCCCTATAATAATGTAGCCACTCTATTTTCATTGCAAGTATAGTATGTTGTAATTCAACATCATTTTCACATTTATCAAAAATTTCGACAATATTAATACACTCTACTAAAAATAAATGTGTAGTAGGATAATAAACACCGGACAAAGTATAAGTTGCATTATTAAAAATCTTTAAAACATCTAAATTTTTTTGGCAAATATCCGACTCTTGTGGGTATAAATTAATATGAGGTACATTATTAGAAATGAATGCACATAATAAATCTTTATATGCTAAAGATTCAGTAAGCAAGTGGAAAGTAGAATTCAACAAGTTGGAACATCTTTTGGAAATTTTTTTGGCTTTTTGCCATTTTCTCTACAAAATCTACCCCATTCTTTCATTTTTTGGGGATGTTTCCATAAAAATTGAATCGCCGTTTTTATTGGTTGAAGAAAAATATCAAGAGTTTTCAAACCATCTTGTACACATAAATTTAAAACATGACAAGCACATCTAACATGAAAAAATTTTCCGCCAAAAGCGGGTTTACAAATATTTTGTAACTCGGCAATTGAAGCGGTATTTGCTGCAGCATTATCAAAACCAATTGAAAAAATTTTGTTAAGAAAATAATATTCTTCTAAAATTTACCTAATTATTCTATAAATATTATTTGCCGTATGATTATCATCGAAAACTCTAAATGCAATAACTCTTTTTTGAATACTCCACTCGTCATCTATCCAATGACATGTGATGCCCATGTAAGAATGATTTTGCCAAGGATCACTCCAAATATCACTACATATATGCACGCATCCATTAAATTGCATAAAAAATTTTTGTAAATCTTTTTTTCCTTTTCTGTAAAGATCTTTAATTACTCATTTAGTTGAATTTCTAGGAACACATTTTGCTTGTGGAGCACATGTTTTTTGTACAAATTCATTAAAACCAAATCTTTCTCCAAAATTAAATGCTAAATGCTCAACGCAAATAAATTTGCCTAATTCTTCCTTATAAGTTTTGTCATTAAAACGAAATAAAGGGGAAGTGTTAAGATTGACGTACTCGAAAATTTGTTATTGCCCGATATCGATTCCTGTTTCGGTTAGATGTTTGCTCCTAAGATGTTGTTTAAATGTTCCATAT
Organism: Syzygium syzygioides; assembly: GCA_031216285.1. Lineage (NCBI taxonomy): Eukaryota > Viridiplantae > Streptophyta > Magnoliopsida > Myrtales > Myrtaceae > Syzygium > Syzygium syzygioides. Next base: position 25,505,139 of record CM062249.1, on the reverse strand, counting down.
CCTTGTCCACATGTATATTTATATATTTTCCCACAATATTTACAAATTATATCATATCTTTTTTCATCAATATCAAACCTTTCCATTTTCGTGAAGTGATTCCAAATGTCAGATGTAAATTCTCGTTCCGCTTCCTTTGCTGTAGATATTTCGGTAGGAGGATGAAAACTTTCTTGAGTCGGGACGCGCTCCATATCAGGAAAAATGTTGATTTCATCATCTTGAAAATCTGCATATTCACGAGGATCAAAAGAATGATGGGATACCACCCATCTGGGTGGCGTTGCTGAAGCGCGCACTCTTCCTCTCGCAAAAGGTTGAGTGTTCGAATCCCGGGCGCCGCAGGGTGACTTAACCGGTGACACGTGTGTGGTGGCTAGCACGTGTCGCCCCCAAGGTTTACTTCCCGGCTGTCGGCCGTGCGGGGGTTCCCCGGGTTATAAAAAAAAAAAGAATGATGGGATTCCGTCGCGATATTTTTACCTTTGTCAGATGGCACTCGACTTCCACTTGCCATTTTTCGAGTGGATTGAGAGAATTGAGCGGACTAATTGGGAGAATTAAGAAAGAATTGTGTGAATTGAGAAAATTGAGAGAATTTAAGAGAATGTCGAGTATTCAGAAAATTTGAGATTTGAGAGAAGAGAATTTGAGAAAATTTGAAAGAATTGTGTGAGTATTGAGAGAATTTGGGAGAATTTATAAGAAAAAATTGAGAAGAAAATAAAAAAAAGGAGATAACCGTTGCAATTTGCAACGGTTATCTCCTTTTTTTTTTTACTTTTTTGCCCGTTGGGGCTTTTGCCCGTTTGGGAACGAGCCCGCTGCGGGGCAATTTTTTTTTTTTCCCGTTGCTAATGCCGGCAATGGGCGGCCAACGGCGGCCATCGCCGGCATCAGGCGAGGGCCGGCCTCGCCTGGGCTGGGCGAGGCCGGCCTCGCCCGACGCCGGCGAGGTTCAACCTCGCTAGTTGCAGGCGAGGCCGACCTCGCCTGCAACTGGCGAGGCCGACCTCGCCTGACGCCGGTGAGGTCGAGGCCGGCCTCGCCGGCGTCGGGCGAGGCCGACCTCACCAGTTGCCGGCAAGGTCGAGCCCTCGTCGGCCGGATGCGCAGGTTCTTTTTTTTTGGAACCGGCGGTTTCAGGCCGGTTCCGAACCACGGGCCCAATCAACGGGCCGGGTCCGGGTTTGACCGGGCCAGTTCCGGTCCGGTTCATTTAATGGCCGATATGTGGCGCCACATGTCGGTCAAGTCCAACATTTCCCTCGTTCAAAGTTTAGTCTTCTCTTTCTCTTTATTAATTGCTGCGTCTCGTGATTTCCCTCCTTCTTCTTTCTCCTTTGTGCATAATGAGCAAGCCCCACCACATCACCAAGGGGCCAGCTCATTCAATGGTCATCACGTGGCACCACGTGTCAATCAGGTCCCAACGATGCTCAAATAACAACCTCTATGCATCCTATTGCAATAAAATCGTATATCAATATCTCCTTTCGAACAATTACTTGTCCAATACGATGCTCTCCAACCAAACTCAAATTGAGGATCAACAAAACTCTTACAAACCTTGCACAATTTTGGACCATTCGCGAAGCCATCGTCCGCGTCACACACATTCCATTCCCAATTTAGCTTGCTCAAAGAAAATTTGCAGAGTGAACTCGTAAAACAGGCGATTGATTGAACGAAGGAAAAACGCCATCGGAGCATATGACACAAGAAATCAATAGACATAATTCTCATAAATTAGAAGCGCTAGCAGCAAGTGATCGCCAAAAGGGGAAAAACCCTAACCTAAGCTCGTTTGATGTAGAGATCGAATAAAGCTGGGAAGGCAACCGCGTAGGCAAAAGGCAGAGGCGGAGTGGATAAGAGTGAAGAGAAAGACCCCTTCACAAAATGGGAGTGAAGCTCGTGGAAGTTCAATTCGAGCTCGTTGGACAGCGGATTGGAGCCATCGATGCCTTTTCGACAACCGACAATGGAGGCGACGGCAAAGGCATGGTTCGTCCGACAATAGAGAGTAGAGTGGAGAGCTATCTTGGTCGCGAAGAAGGGAGGCTTGGAGGGACGGAGAGAACAGAGCTGAGTCGTGGAGGACATAGAGAGAGAGAGAGAGAGAGAGAGAGAGAGAGAGAGAGAGAGAGAGAGTAGAGCCGACGTCATTCTCGACACTGAGAGAGCAGAGAGAGCAGAGTATCAAAGAGTAACAAAGCAACGGGAAGAGAATTTTAAAGTTTCTGATAGGCAAGCCCACCTTTGACATGTTTCGCATATCGCGTAACGTAAGTACATAACGCCCATCAAAGGGTTGTTTGATAACATTTATGTTTCCGGAAATAATTTCGTTTTAGAAAAAGAATACTATTTCTATTTTTCGAGCGAGTTTCTGAGCATAAAAACGTGATAACTGTACAAAATTTCTATTTATGGAAGAGTAAAATATTACCTTAAAACCCACCATTGGCTACACATGATCCGCCGTAGCATAATGGGTAGGCCCCACCACATCACCCTGGGGTTGGCCCATTCAATGGTCGACACGTGGTGCCACATGTCGGCCGAGTCCAACATTTCCCTCGTTCAAACTTTTGTCTCATCTTTCTCTTTAGTAATTGCTACGTATTTTTCCTACAATCTCCCACCTTCTTCTTTCTCCTTTGTGCGCAATGGGCCGATTCCACTACAATGGCCGACACGTGGCACCACGTGTCGGTTGGGTCATATCTTTCCCTCGTTTAAACTTTTTCCTTCTCTTTCTCTTCATTAATTGCCACATCTTCTTCCTTTGTGCATAATGGGCCCACCCCACCACGTAATCATGGGCCCAGTCCATTTAATGATGGACACGTGATGCCACATGTCATTTGGATCTCCCCATTTTCTCGTTCAAATTTTTTACTCATTTTTCTGTTTATTAATTGTTGCATCTCGGGTAAAAACAGTGCAAGTGCCATAACTTTTATACAAATGACACTTAAGTGTCATAACTTTTTTTTTGCTCACTTGAGTGCCATAACTTTCAAAAAAAAGATCACTTAAGTGCCACTTAAGAACTGATCGTGAGGACCCAAAACCGCAGCTTTTCCAGTCGAACAATGACCTTCCCAGTGAGGCAAGCACCACCAGCTTGAAGAGGGGGTGTCAGTGAATCATTCCATAGCCTCCGTTTGTTTCAAAATTTTCATTTTAGCCTCCATTGACGAATGTTAAAATGCTTCGTCGTTACACATTTATCGAGCCGATTTGTGTGATTACGAAGCATTTTAACCTTCATCAACGGAGGCTAAAACAAAAATTTCGAGACGAACGGAAGCCATGGAATGATTCACCAACACCCCCTCTTCAAGCTGATGGTGCTCGCCTTGCCAGGAAGGTCACCGTTTGGCTAGAAAAGCCACGGTTTCGGGCTCTCACATCAATCCCTCTGACAAGCTAGTCATGAAGACCTGAAACCGCGGCTTTTTCGGTCGAATGGTGACCTTCCCGGCGAGGCGAGTACCATAGGCTTGAAGAGGGGGTGTTAGTGAATCATTCTATGGCCTCCATTCATCTTGAAATTTCCATTTTAGCCTCCGTTGACGAAGGTAAAAATATTTCGTAGTCACACAAATCGGTTCGATAAAATGAGTGACTACGAAGCATTTTTACCTTTGTCAACGGAGGCTAAAACGAAAATTTCGAGACGAATGGAGACCATGGAATGATTCACCGACACCCCCTTTTCAAGCCGGTGGTGCTCGCCTCGCCGGGAAGGTCACCGTTTGGCCAAAAAAGTCGTGGTTTTGGGCCCTCACGACCAACCCCTTTGACAAGCTAGTCATGAGGGCCTAAAATCGCGGCTTTTCTAGTCGAACGATGACCTTCCCAACGAGGCGAGCACCACCAGCTTGAAGAGGGGGTGTCGGTGAATCATTCCATGGCCTCCGTTCATCTCGAAATTTCCGTTTTAGTCTCCGCTGACGAAGGTAAAAATGCTTCATAGTCACACAATTTATCGAACCGATTTGTGTGACTACGAAACATTTTTCCCTTCGTCAATGGAGGCTAAAACGGAAATTTCGAGATGAACGGAAGCTATGGAATGATTCACCGACACCCTCTCTTCAAGCTGGTGGTGCTCATTTTGCCAGGAAGGTCACCGTTCGGCCAGAAAAGCCGCGGTTTTGGGCCTTCATGATCAGCTCGTAAGTGGCACTTAAGTGTTCCTTTTTTTTGAAGTTATGGCACTCAAGTGAGCCAAAAAAAAAGTTATAGCACTTAAGTATCCTCCGTACAAAAGTTATGATACTTGCGCTGTACTTACCTCATTGCATTTTCTTCTTATGATCTCCCTCCTTTTTTTTCCTTCATGCGTAATGGGCCCGCCCCATCATGTCATCATGGGGCCGGTCCATTCAATGGCCAATATGTGACGCCACGTGTTGGTCGATTCCCTCCTTTCTCTCATTCAAACTTGTACCTCCTTTTTCTTTTCATTAATTGTTGTATCTTCTTCATGTGATCTCTCTACTTCTTTCTCGTTTGGCCATAATGGGCTTGCCCCACCACGTCACTGTGCGTAGGGGTGTCAAAATAACCCGGTCAAACATGGCCCGACCCGACCCAACCCGAAAATTTTCGTTTTAGGTTGGGTTACGCCTCATCTTTTTTGGGTAACATTAAAAACAATTGGGGTTTTGTCTTGAATTTATCGGGCTCGGATACCTAAGCCCAACCCCAACTGAAATATATGATTTGTTTTTGGTGCACTCTCAAGTCTCAAGCGTTGAAACCCTATCTTCTTCCTCCATTGCGACAACACAGAGAATTTTGTGGCTGCGCAATCCATCATTTTCTCCATTAACGCCCCTCGAGAAAGTCTCATCTCTATCGCATTTTGCTTCCTTTTGGTACTCTCTCTCTAGAACTTTCTCTCTCCTCTTTTTCCCCCTATCCGTCAATACTGATTGTTCCGCTGTTCTTGTGATGTGAGTTGATTGATGCGATCTGTGTGTTCGATATGGCCTAAGGTTCTGCGTCGATCAGAATTTTCTGAGCGGAAATCAATGTTGGGTTTTGCAGGTCAAAGCTAGGAAAAATCCGTGGTAGAAGGAGGAACGTACCTAAAACCTGGGTTTTAGGACTTGCGAGCGAAGAGAGCTTTTTGAGTCTAGCAGAGGTCAACGATTTGCAAACCCTAGCTTCAGCTTCAGTCCACCAGCATCTATATCGACTGACTCGTAAGCTTCTCTCTCGGTGGCACTCATTGTTGAAATTCTTGATTGGCTCATTCCTCTATGCCTAATTGGTGTTTTGTCCTTCGGTTCTCATCGTTTGATCGACTTGGTTGCAGTGAATACCGATTTGTTGCTTCTTGAATGAATCAATTTGTATTGTGTTAGATTTTAGAAATCATGGGTCCATGGCGATAATCAGTGCTTAGCTATTGAAGCTAATCAGTGTAATGCAAATGGGGTTTCCCTTTGACTGTTTTCTATTGTGCTATTCTCCTGTCTTGGTGTAGATATGCTATTGCCTTCATAACCATTATGAAATAGATGATATGCATGTTGTTCACCATGGTTCGACTAGTTTGCGGATGAACTCCATCGGAGTTCCCTGTGGCAAAAGGGTTTGGCTTACCATGATGCATACTTTTGATCGAATGTATGTCTTTACGCATTTGGTAGTTTTGGTTCTTGTTCTTTGTTTCGTCCACTTGAATGCTTGCTTATTTATCTATGGTAAACGCATGCTTAAAGATGATGGTGAACTATTTTGAACCACTTGGACATTGTCGTTTGCACATTCCTTCGACTCATCAGCCTTGATAGAGCCTTGAAAATGATCAGTGGACCGAAAGCTCTTTAGTAATGTAAAATCATAATACGACGAAATCAGGTTCCTGAGGTAATTCATTATTTTGAAGCTATTCATACTTGCTTTTGAGATAAACTTTACTTTATTATGTGAACTTTCTATGGGAATGATGGTTTTTGTTGCTTCTGGAATGTTAATTATTTTGGCCGATTGCTAGATGCTTTGTTGACAGATTCTAGCCTCCCAAATAGAAGGAAGAGATCCTTTATGTAGGATCACTTTAGAAGGATTTCATGTACAGACATGAATCAAGAAAAGGCTGAATATTTATATTACGGGGTCCATATTGGTTGTTCTAGCACTCAAGGAACTAGTTCAATGCATCATCGTTTAGATAGATGTAAGGAATATCTAATGCAAACATCGAGAAAAGGCAAAAAAATGCCTCGGATCAACCTGTTGGGATTGGTACTTCACCATGGAAATTTGACCAGGATGCTAGTAGAAAAGAACTAGCGACCATGTTCATTCTTGATGAATTGCCCTTTAAGTTTGTAGAAAATAAGGGTTTTCAGCGATTCATGTATAGAATCTAGCCAAAGTTCTCAATCCCTACACGTAACACGTTGAGGAGTGATCGTTATGCATTATATGTGGAGGAAAGAAGAAAATTGATGAAATATTTTGCTGACACATGTCCTAGAGTTTGTTTAACGATCGACAAATGGACCTCTTGTCAACATTTGATTTATATGCCTCTCACTACTTATTTTGTTGATGCTGATTGGAAGTTGCAAAAGAAAATGCTAATTTTTTGTTAAATCCCAAGTCATTATGTCGAGATAATAGGAAAGGCAGTTGAGAAATGTTTGACTGGTTGGGAGATTCAAAGTATTTTTTCCATCACCGTGGATAATACAAGTTCAAATAATTTAGGAATTCAATACTTGAAAAGAAGACTTAATTCTTGGAACATTCTGGTATTGAAAGGTGAGTTACCCCACATGAGGTGTTTTGTTCATATATCGAGTTTGATTATGAGAGAGGGATTAAAAGATGTAAATGATTCAATTGGTAGAATACGTTAAGCTATACGTTATGTGAGGTCTTCTCCTAAGAGGTTGAGGCGGTTTAAGGATTGTGTTGAACTAGAGAATATTGAGTCTAAGAGTCTTGTATGTTTAGATGTAGAGACTCGTTGGAACTCGACATATATGATATTGGAGGCAGCTTAGAAATTTCAAAAAACTTTTTTCTTATTGGAAATTCAAGATAGCAAATTTGTTGAAGAACAAGAGCGTCTCCATCCCTGGCATGCGTAAGCATCTTATCAAAGTCGTCAAGGACAAGGCAATCTCTATGGGGAGAATAGATGACTCAATTAGGAACCGCATTTTACAGAGAAGGTGGGACCTTCCTCCTGCTATTTTTGGGTAGTGCTATTCCAGGCTATTCCGGTGTACTCTACAGCGGATTTCCGGAGTTAAGGACGTCGCCCTTCTACCTGTGGTTGGTTAGGCTGGCATTGTCTTTCTTTTACTGTTTTGCTTGTACCTAGCCGTCCTTTAGCTTGATGTATAGTTCCTGCTGAACCCTCTTGACCTTGTATGGACATTACTATGTCTTAATATGGTCTTGAGTTGGTTTGGGCTTAGGTTGTACTTGGTGTTTTGGAAAGTTATACATATTCTTACCTTACCAAAAAAAAATTGTTGAAGAACCGTCCAAGGCAAAAGGGTTACTTACTAGTGATGATTGGGATTGTACCCGTCACCTTCTTCCTTTCCTGAAGTTGTTCTTTGATACGACTTTAAAAGTTTCGGGTTCTTATTATGTCACTAGTAATGATTTGGCAAAGGATGTCTATAGGCTTTTTGGGATGATTAATGAATATTGTGAGAATGAGGATAAAGGTTTGCAGGAAATGGCTAAAAGAATGAAGACCAAATTCAATAAGTATTATGGCAATGTGAACAACATCAATCTTAATTTGTTCATTGCTTGCATACTTGACCCTCGACATAAGTGGCAATATGTGAAATGGTTGCTTAATGATGTTTATGAGAGCAAGCAAGCATAAATTTTACATGATAAAGTAACATCATCACTAACATTATTGTAGGAACAACACCGCACTGGTAAATGCCCCCAAGGTAACTTGAGATTAAAGGGTATAACGACAATAAATGTGTTAAAGTCTCCCGCGGTTGGTGCGGACTTTATGACTGCAAAGTATCTTAACCAAACGGGACGACAAATTTTGGAAGAAAAATCAAAATTGGATAAATATTTGGAGGAAGGATGGAAACCTTATAGCCTCGACTTTGATATCTTAACTTAGTGGAAAGTTAATTCTTCAAGATATCCTATCCTCTCCTCTCGCTCGAGATATTTTAGCCATGCCCGTCTCAAATGTAGCATCAGAGGCCGCATTCAGCACAAGAGATCATGTACTTCATGTCTTTCGTAGCTCCTTAACCCCAAGCATGGTGGAGGGTCTTTATATGCTCAAGATTGGCTACGATCCTCACCAATTTCACTTTCAATGGAGGATGACTTAGAAGAGCAAGAAAATTTTGAGTAGGGTCAGAAAACATAATTGTGGAATATTTATTCTTTTCTATATTACAATGGATACTTAAGTTCTCATTTTGATTGTGAATTTAATGGAGAGTGTTCAACTACAATTATGGAGCCGAACCCGATATCGGTTTCTCTTAATGATTGACGAAGTTGAAAATTGGTACTTGCTAAACTAATTTTTTTTATTGCAAATTTACTTTTTCATATTCAGATTAGGCATTTAGTAATTACTATCTTCTTCATTTCTTACTTGTAGGTTGACCTTACTGAAAAATGGTTTCCTTTCTTTCCAAATCTCTAATGTAGAGTTATTATCACCTGCTTTATTTTTTTTATCATTGCCCTAGTTTGTGAATTGGTTCTACTATGCATGTAGACAAGGTTGTATAACATTGGAGCTGCTTTGGTGGAGTTGCTTTGGTTTGGTTTGCTTTGGAGTAGATATTATCCACTTTTGTCTTGTTGAGAGGATGAGATGGGGTCACTGAACTGAATTCGAAGGTCAATAGGTTCCTATCCTAGGGTTGGGGGCTGAAGGTCAATAGGTTCCTATCATGAGTTTGGATTTAATTGTCTATCCGATTTTGTTGATATGTGTTTGGAGTTTATATACGCTTGTGTACTCTGCTTTTATCAACGTAAATATTTGTCGCAACTCACAAGTAGCCCCGTTTGCTTTTTTCCCATGCCATCTTTCGGTGTCATTCTTATCGAGGGGTGGTTGGTTGTGCTGTGCGAAAGTTTTGGAGCTTATGGTCGGGGCAATTAGGAATTCTGCCATTACACTCTTGTGATTGATCAGTCCTAGGTTGTGATCCGGCCCAAGCAATCGTGTACTGCAACTATAGTGGTGTGATAGCGTATAGTCATTGGATTTTTATCGTTGAGCCTTTGGTTTAGTTGTTTGATGTTTGTCATATGCTATGCCGCTGATATGTAGATACGAGATATAATATGTGGGGTTTAGGAGTCAGATGCCCCTCTATTCGGCTTTTTCCCTTTTTGCTATATTGCTTGACAGAATCTCTTTGGGCTTCTTAACTCTTGTTACCCATAAAAGAAAAAGAAAGGAACGTGTTTGTTGTTATGCATTCTTGTGTTTGACAATTCAGAGTCCAGCTATTAATCCCATGGTCGGGATGAGTCTAAGACTTGTTTGTAAATTCACAAACTATTTGTGAAACTATCAGGAAAGTCAAAAAGCATGTTTGCATGTCATATGGATCCATGCTACTTAACAAGGAACATGACTGTTTTTATGGAAAACCCTTGAGGCATGCCGCATAATTAATCTTCGAGGTTTTTGGAGATATAGGACTCCTAAAAGATTGTGGGTGTAACTTAACCTTAATTTATAATAAAAATCTAAAACACGAACCTGACCCCACCCTATCGTGCGGCTATATCATGTTCGAATCTTTTTTCGGGTTGGGTCAAGCACACATATTCATTATTTCGGATCGGGTTGGGTCGGGTATCATGAAAACCTAACCCGAGCTGACCCATTGACACACCTAACCATGGGCCCTGTTCATTCAATGGCTAACATGTGGTGCCAAATGTCACACAAGTCTAACCTTTCCCTCGTTCAAATTTTTGTCTCCTCTTTTTCTTTATTAACTGCTGCATCTCCTTCTTGTGATTTCCCTCATTCTTTCTCCTTTGTGCATAATGGGCAGGTCCCACCACATCACCATGGGGCCGACTCATTCAATGATCGCCGCATGGTGCCACATGTCAGTCGGGTTTCAATGGTGCTCAGACAATGACCTTCACGTATCCTATTACAACAAAATCGTATATCAATATCTTCTTTCGAACAATGACTTGTCTGATAGGATGCTCTCCAACAAAACTCAAATTAAGGATCAACAAAACTCTTACAATCCTTGTGCATTTTTGAACCATTCGCGAAGCCATTGTCCACGTCACACACATCCCATTCCCAATTTGGCCTGCTCAAAGAAAATTTTCGGAGCGAACACGTTAAATAGGCGATTGGTAGAAAAAAGGAAAAATGCCATCGGTGCATATAAAACAAGAAATCAACAGACAAAATTCTCATAAATCAGAAGCGCTAGCGGCAACTGATCGCCAGAAGGGGAAAAACCCTAACTTGAGCTTGTCCAATGCAGAGGTCAAATTGGAGCTGCAGAGGCGACCGCGTAGGTGAAGGCAGAGGTGGTGACGGCTGCGTGGTCGGGAGTGAAGAGAAAGACCCCTTCGCAGTAATGGGAGCGAAGCTTGCGAAAGTTCAACTTGAGCTCGTTAGACAGCAAATCGAAGCTATCGATGCCCCTCCAACAATCGACGGAGGAGGCAAGGTTCATCGGATGAGATAGAGTAGAGTGGAGAGCTGTCTTGGTCGGGAAGAGGGAAGGCTCGGAGGAACGGAGAGAGCGAAGTGGAGTCGTGGAGGACAGAGAGAGAAGCGGAGCCAGCATCGTTCTCGGCACTGAGAGAGCAGAGAGGACAGAGTATCGGAGAGTAATGAAGCAACGGCAAGAGAATTTTAAAGTTTATGACAGGCGGGCCCACCTTTGACACGTGTCGCATATTGCGTATCGTAAGTACATAACAGCCATCTAAGGGTCGTTTGGTAACATTTATGTTTCCGAAAATAATTTCGTTTCAGAAAAAAAAATTCTATTTCTATTTTTTGATGAGTTTTTTTGCATAAGAACGTGGTAATTGTATAAAATTTCTATTTTTGGAAGACTAAAATATTACCTTAAAACCAACCGTTGGCTACACATGACCCGCCGTAGCATAATGGGCAAGCTCAACCACGTCACCATAGGGCCGACCTAGGAAGCACCGACACGCTATTTTTGCTTCTAAATCGATGTCCGACATGTGTCGTGTGTCCGACACGCTCTGACATGCTCGGACACGCGGTCGACACGCTCGGACACGCGATCAATGTGCCAGACACGCCGGCGACACGCGTGTCCCTTCGTCACACAGGGAGATATGAGGAAGAAGGTGCATCCGAGAGAAATGAGGAAGAAGGTAGAAGGTGCAGACCTCTGGCACCGAGGAGTGGGGACGACACCCTCCACGCCGTCATCTCCTTCGCCACCCGCTTCTCCGGCGCCGAGGACAACGCACTTTACGCCGTCATCTCCTTTGCCTCGCGCTTCGCCGGTGACGGAGGAGAAGGATGAGGTGGGAGGAGCTGCGGGTTGTGCAGAGGAGAAGTGACAAATAGGAGGAGGCGAAGGGATAGAGAAGATGTTTATTAGGGTTGAAAGTGGGCTGGGCTTTCGATGGGCTGTTTTTTTTTTAATCATGTACTTTCCTCTTTTTTTTCAAATTTGATTATTTACTTTTAATTTTTTAACTAACATATTTATTTATACATAATTATTTTTTGAAAATTTATGTGCATAATTTTTTTAGGGTAAATTCATTCTTGGCATTTTATTATTACTTTCCTCTTTTTTTTCAAATTTGATTATTTACTTTTAATTTTTTAACTAACATATTTATTTATACATAATTATTTTTTGAAAATTTATGTGCATAATTTTTTTAGGGTAAATTCATTCTTGGCATTTTATTATTATTTATTTACTTAATTGAATCAAATTTAAAAATGATAATTTATCATGTATATATAAGAATTTACTTTTTATATACAACGTGTCGCAACGTGTTGGAATTATGTATTTTTGAGAAATAACGTGTCGCGTGTCGTGTCGTGCCGTATCGCGTGTCACATGTCGCGTGTCGGTGCTACTTAGGGGCCGACCCATTCAATGGCCGACACATGGCGCCACATGTCGGCCGGTTCCAACATTTCCCTCATTCAAACTTTTGTTTAATCTTTCTCTTTAGTAATTGCTACGTATTTTTCCTACGATCTCCCACCTTCTTCTTTCTCCATTGTGCGTAATGGGCCGATCCCCTTACAATGGCCGACACCTATACAGCGCCTGTAACAGTCCGGATTTTGGCCCATTTTTGGGATTTATAAAACGTGTAATTCGTCAGTGCGCTTATAATAGAATTTCGCCCGGGAACTGATCACTCTCGGGTTCTTATTTTTAAAAATAAAAATTTTGCTAGAATCGTACTCGATCGAATTTGGCCATTATTTATATCCTGAACTTGGCAGTCGATTTTCGGGAGTTTCGGGACGAAATAAATTGGACGGTGTAGATATCATTGTGGCCAGCATCGAGATTGTCAGGAATAGTGGAAAAGTGGATTTTTGAACCGGGTGCAAATTTGGACTGATAGACCTCCCTCGTAGTGTGGTTTGGGTTATTTTATTTTGGCCGTGTGCCCTAGAATATTGTTGGGATTTTTCGGGGACCGTTAGGCCTTTTTCCCGAATTTAATCGAGACCAATAGATCGATTTTTAGTTTGGACCGTGTCCTTTGGTTCGACCTTAAAGTAAAAATTTAAACTCTTTTTCTCTCTCTTTCTCTCTCCTCACTCTCTCCTTCGCCGGTTCCCCCTTCCCCGCGCACGTTCCCCCTCTCTCTCTCTCTCTCTCTCTCTCTCTCTCTCTCTCTCTCTCTCTCTCCCTTAGTTGCCGTGCACACAGCCCCCCTACGCGCACGTCCCCTCACCCCTGCATGCTCTCTCTCTCTCTCTCCCTTAGTTGCCGTGCACACAGCCCCCCTACGCGCACGTCCCCTCACCCCTGCATGCTGCCCCCTGCTAACCTGTCCCCTCACTCTCCCTCTCTCTTTCCTCTCTCCTCTCTCTTCTCTTCTTCTTCCCTTCTTCTCTTCTCTTTTCTCTTCTCTGGTTCTTCTTCGTCCCGCCTGCTTGGCGACGCCGCCCGAGCCCACCGCGTTGCCGTGCCGCCCCGCCATCCGCCTCGCACCGCCGTCGCCCCGACCGAGCCACGTCGCCTCCGCCCAGTTGCTGCCGGCCCCCACCTCGCCGACTGCCCCCCCTCTCTCTCTCTCGGCCCTCCGCCCCTGCCGCGAGCTCAGCTCGCCGGGCCACCAGGAGCTCGCCACCGCCTGCTGCTCCGGCGACGGCGCAGCTGCCCCGCCCCAGGTCGAGCTCCGCCAGCCCCCCTTGCCTCTCTCTTTCCCCAGCCTCCCCCCTGTCGGTTCTGCCCGAGCTGAGCCAGCTCGCCTCCGCCGCCCGCTGGTCGCCCCGTCCAGCCCCGCGCTGCCGCCGGGCAGCTCGCCGGCCCGTCCGCCGGTCCGCCCTTCCACATCTCCTCAGCCTTTCCCTCTCCCCCTTTCCCCACGCCCGGCCAGCCTCTCCCCGTCCCTGTTTAGCCGCTCGCCGCCGGTCGCCGTCGTCGTCGGCCAGCCCCGCCGGCCGGCCAGCCCGACTGGCCAGTCAGCCGAGCAGCTCAGCCGGCCAACCGGCCAACTCAGCCGGCCAAGCCCGTGGCCCGCGCGCGCAAGCCGCGCGCCCGTCGCCGTGCCCGTGCCCGTGCCCGTGCCCGCGCCCGTTGCCTAAGCGCGTGGCCCATCCGCGCGCCCGAGCGCCCCGGGGCACGCCTCATGTTCGCCGCGCCCGCACACTAGGCACGCCGATCGGCCATTGTGCCCACTTTGGCCGGTCAGCGCGCCCCTGTGGCCCGCGCCCGCGCCCAGTCAGAACTTCTCACCCGAGCCATTTTGGGCCCGAGTCGACTTTTCCCAGGCCAAAATTTGGTAAGCGACTTCCTAGACCCTACTTAGTATTTTGGATATTTCATTGACCAGTTTCGGGCTAGAACGGCTAGGGCGTGTATTTAATTTAATTATTTTATGATTAAATTAGATTATGTGGTATTTTTATTTGGTTAAATTAGACTGGATTAAGTAGAGTGCTTGAGTGGGTATTTGTGCGTGACCGACTTAAACATCGGATCTGTGAATTGGAGTGGCGAAGTGTGAATTGGACTGAGTTGTGAATGTGAGTTGTTTGGCGTGAATTTGATTGAATCGAGTGGCGTGTGCTTGCTTGTGAGAAATTAAGCCCGGATTGATCGGAGGGCTACGGACTTAGGACGTGTTGACGGCGGTCCATGTGAAGGCAGGAATGGCCGATGGGCCGATTGGAATGCGGGCTTGAGACGTGTTGACGGTGGCCCGTTAAAGGTGTGATTGGACCTGAGGCGTGTTTACGCGGGTCATTGGAAAGAAAGTTGAGCCTGAGGCATGTTTACGCGGGCTGTGGAAAGAAAGTTGAGCCTGAAGCGTGTTTACGCGAGCAGTGAAAATGAGCCTGAGACGTGTTTACGCGGGCTGTGAGAACGGGCCTGAGGTGTGTTGACGCGGGCAGTGAGAAAGTTAGATGGATGCGCATGTGATTTGAGTGTGATTGAAATGGTTGGCTGAGTGTGACTGAATTGGCTGATTGAGTGTGACTGGATTGACTGGTTGAGCGTGTGGGTGTTGATCGAACTGACTGATGGTGCGTGTGGATGATTGGTTGGATGGGTTGGGTGCTTGTTTGGATTGACTGATTTCGAGTGGAAGTGTGTGTGCTGGTGATTGTGATGTGGAGGTGATTGGTACTTGCATTATCATGTTTGGACTAATATGCAGGGTTGGCACGTGGTTCGAGGCGAGGTAAGCCTTTCATGTGCAATTGACTGTTTCGACTAGTAGTTCGCATGTTAGACTGGTCTGGGTACTCATTAGCCTAGGTTAGGTTTAGGTTGTTGCTTATTGAGATTTGTTCTCACGGTTATTACATAACCACTTTCAAATCCGCAACCGTGATGGATTCGGAGAGACCGTCGGAGTACCACAGGGATTGAAGGATAGATCAATTACCCTGTATTTTGAGTACCTTTTTGTAGAGAAGATAGGCTTGTTAACCATCGCCCTCTTTTGAAAATTGTGGTTGATTTTGAAAGCCGGGTCATCATTTGTAATACTGAAGGCTTTATAATGTTGGATGTTTATTAAATTTACATGTCTATTCCTTAGTCATGTTTTGATTGTCTGGGTTGTTTTACATGCTTCCGCTTGCGTAATTCGTTTGGGTCGGCGATGCGTCCTGGGATGTCGCGTTTAAATAATCGACCGTGGTCGGGATGTCGCGGGCTCCGTGGGGTCCGGGGCATGACAGCGCCGACACCGACACGCAACATGACAGGTCATTTTTCAAAAAATAGAGAATTCAGACACGTTGGGACACATTGTCAGAGATTGAGATTCTTCTACACATCGTAAAACTTTGATTGTGTAAAGACATACTTGTGACAAACCCAACATCGATTCATTCTAAAGGTTATCTTTTCTTTTGTATTTGTATCTCATAATCTAAATTCGGATAATTGAGGCCAAACTCATTTTATCACAATTGAAATTCAAAAGAAATGTACTTCCCTCCTAGCCAAGTAAATAATTAAAAAGGCACTATTTATTATTTGTGATATGAAACCACAAAGGCATTACGCAACTCAATTGCCTTCATTCTTTATTTAAAAAAAGGAAAATTTCCAAACTTTAGTGCAATGGATAGGTCTTTTGACAACCTTGAGAGCAAGAATCCTCACAAGCTCCGACCTTCTTCATGTCCACTCTAACCTTCTCGGTGCCTGTATGTGTTCATATATGAAACAAGAAATTTAAAAAGTTACTCCTATCAAAATTGAAATTGAATTTTTTTTAGCTAGAGAATATATTAGTCCAAGGAAATAAAATGATTTAATATGGAATCATCCTCTCATAATTAAAATATAATAATGAGACACCGATAGAGAAGCAAGTTTATGCAATGACTTTCTTGGTTTTATGAATCTCATAAGAAGTTAAGCTATATCTTCAATCTTGATACAAAGATTATTACCTGGATGGTAGTCAAGGCAAGTAGACAAGAAACAACCGACATTGCAGTGCTCCGATGCCAGGGACGTCAAAGACTCACCAGAGCATCTCTTGAGGCATTCGGGAATGCATTCCCATGGCAAGGGATCGTTAGTACACAACAATAAACAGGTCATCTCGCACGACGCGAATGCCACGTCGACGTTGATGGATGACCACAGTATCAGAGCCGCCATAAGCATCGTCGACCCCATTCTCTTGGATGCTGTTACCTCCATGGCTATTCCCACTTAAACTATTTGTAACCTCTCTCTCAATGAGTTTTGATGTGTTGAGATGAACAAGTGTGGCACATTTATATAAGGGTATGAAGAGGTGAAATGCTATTATTTTCATTTAATGAGAATATGCTTGATATACCAATGATATCGATTTCTTACCAAATTTCATGGTCCAATAAAAAGGTGATGATAAGTTGCCATCTATTGCAAGAATTTAGTCTTATGTGCGGGTACTTGTCAAATTTGATCTCATCAATAAGTTTCCTTCTAAATAACCCTAATTTTCTAAAATAAATTCAATTAATCCTTGACAAATTTACCATATTCTAGTCTATAACAGAGCTCTTTGAATAAGTCCCTTAAGCAAGTAGAGAAAGGCTTTTTTTTTTAATCCTTGACACATCATGTTATCCTTTGAACACTATCCATATGCATCGAGGACTAAAATGAATTGATTGAACAAAACTAGGACTTTGTCGATAGAGGCCCAAAAAATAATGTTGCATTTGTTCCCTAATTTGAGATGGCGCACATCATTTTTTTTTTTTGTATTCACATTGTGAAAGTTTTACATTAAGTAAATTTTCCTTATTTAATACATAGTGATGAGCCAAACGAGGTAGCATTCAACGTGATTTGTCTCTTCAACTATGGTAATAAGCCACATAGGTAAGGGGATATAGCCTAAAGTTGACTACTTGAACAATAGGATCGAGAGAGTAACTTGCACACATGGAAACTCCGTCACAAAATCGAGCAGAAATTTCAATTATGCGCTAGTTCAGGAAAATGGGCATAACTTTGTCGATACAAATCAGATTGACCTGATTTCAAAGCCAAAATAATTAAGACTCTTTGATCTATAACTTCTATATTTTGAGTTTTCTCATATAAGCACTGCAGAGCTGTCGATTTCAAAAGGAAGTGGGTGGTTATGATTGGTCAAGAAGTAGAAAAAGATGGGAACTTCAATGGTTGCTCTTCTAGGCCACCAAAGAACTTGAAATGTCATCAATTATTTTAGATTGATGGCTACAACTCTTCAAGGATGCAGACTTCAAAAGCTCCGACTCTTCAAGGACGAAACGAAATCTCTTCTAGGTTTTTGAGGGTTTCAACTCTTCGAGATTCAAGAGAATTGTACTAAGCAAATTTCATTAATCAAATTCAGTCTATCTTCATACATAAACTTGATGGCTTTTTATAGTACAAGAAAAGTAAAAAGACTAAAAGCAAATCTAGAAACTAGAAGCTATTATTAAATGCACAATATTTCCAATGCTTGTGACCATCTCAAGGAGTTTTGATGCAAGCTTCAATGCATGGGAAATGACAAAGTCTTTATGACAAAGTCAAAGATGAGGCTTTTCACTTATCGATGAAACTCTTGATTTTTGTCGATCTTGAATACGAGCCGATCTTTTTAGCTAAACGAGCTAGTCTTGAATACGGGCTACATCATATGGGCAAGAGCCAGTAGCGATTGGGACACAAATGATCAATGAATGTCATGGAAACTTCATCTTTCGATTTGTCTTGCATGGAGATGAGGTTGGAATTAATGCTAAGTGATAGTCTCAATATATAGTTCATCACAGTTCATCAACGCATATGGTAACTGATGCTTCTATTGCTATTTAAATGACAAAGAAGCATGCTTGTGCTCTGGGACAGTTCCATTTGGTCCCTAGCCTGTTCTCAGGAGTGCACCTCTGCTCCTCTTCCCAAACATTTATAGTAGAACTAGGGCGAGCTCCCTAGCATGCCTTTTTAAGGACGGTACCCGTGGCCATCCCAAGTGGAGCATGGGGTGATTAGCTGGCTGCGTCCCAAGGGTTTTGGAAAATAGCTTAGTTAAATAAAGGGATAAATGCACTAAAAGTCTGAAAACTTATCATAAAAGTGCAATTAAATCCTAAAACTTTTAAAAAGTACAATAAAAACCTAAAACTTATTTCTGTAATCAAAACATAAAACTTGACACAAGTTTTAGGTTTTGATTGCACTTTTTAAAAGTTTTAGAACTCAATTTCATTTTTTTAAAGTTTTATGACTTAAATACACTTTCATGACAAGTTTTAGGACTTGATTGTACTTTTTGAAAGTTTTAGCAATTACACTTTTGTAACAAGTTTTATGACTTCTAGTGCACTTATCCCTTTATTCAACTAAGCTATTTTCCAAAACCCTAGGGTGGTGAATAAGACTTGGAAATCATGTGAACATGAACCTACACGTGCTTCAACTTTATTGTAGTCTGCTGCAACCTTCATGGTATCAATATGCATTAACAGAGAAAAAAAAGGCTTATGTTATTTGACGACGTGGCCTTCGCTAGTCCCGAGTGAGGGTCACGGTTGTCACTTAGATTTGGAAAGGGCCGCGAAGCCCTCGCTGACGCTAGCCTGTGATCGGGGAGGGTCACCCGATGACCCTTGTTGGACTTGGAAGCAGAAAAAGAAAAAGAAAAAGAAAAGGAAAAAAAATAAAAAAAAATTCAAAATAATATTAAAATATGATTAAAAATTGTCCAAGTTAACACCGGTTGTGTCACGTAGGACGATTGTCCATGTCAACAATTGACAGCTAAAATTGGCTAGACGGACTCAATTGGTAAAAAGTAAAAATTTTTATGACTCAATTGGCAAATTAAATTAAAGGTTAATACCATGAAAAACCCTAAACTGGTACACTTGTGACATATTTACCCCAAACTATTTTTTTATCATAAAAAATCACAAACCGGTATACCTGTGACAATTTTACCCCGAACATACCACAAAAAGCCCCAAACTAGTACACATGTGACAATTTTACCCAGAACTAATTTTTAATATTATTTTTTATTTTTTTGAATTTTTTTTCTTTTCTTTTTTTTTCTTCATCTTTTAACCTCTGGTCTGTCGCCAGTGGGGCGACCGGCCAAAGGCGAAAGCCGGGGAGGGTGACCCTTGCCTGCGTCGGGTGAGGGCCGCCCTCATCGCCATCAGGCTGGGGCCGCCCTCGTCGGCATGGGTGAGGGCCGTCCTCACCCGACGCAGGCAAGGGCTACCCTCGCCGGATCGCCTCGCCGGTATCGGGCGAGCGCGGCCCTTGCTAGCTTCTGCCTTTGGCCGGTCGCCGGATCGGCGACCAGCCAGAGATTGAAGATGAAAAAAAAAAGAAAAGTAAAGTAAAAAATAAATAAAAATTCGAAAAAAATAAAAATATTAATATTAAAATTTTAATTGAGGGTAAAATTGTCACATATATACCAGTTTGGGATTTTTTGTGATAAGTTTAGAGTAAAATTATCACAAGTATACCAGTTTAAGGTTTTTGGTAGTCAAAAAAATAGTTCAGGGTAAAATTATCACAGGTATACCAGTTTGGGGTTTTTTATGATCAAAAAAATAGTTTGGGGTAAATGTATCACAAATGTACCAGTTTAGAGTTTTTCGTGGTATTAACCCTTAAATTAAAATATTTATGATTAAATTGATAAAAGTGCAATAAGTTTAGAATTTTTTAAGTAATTTTCTCTAGAAGAGTGATATGACCAGTGAATAATGTGTATGTGTGTTTGACCTAAATAAAAGTCTAAAAGAGTTTGGTTAGAGATTTCGGTGAAGACTATTCATTTCTTTCTTCCTCGAATTAAATAAGTACATAAATAAGTAGATTTATTTATTTATTTGAAATTTGGGGACTAAAAGTCGTCCTACTCTACCGGTGAACGCCTTCAAGCATGGATATCTCCACAATGTTCTCTACGATTATCCAAATTACTAAATACTAAGAGATTTCTAGTTTTCTTTTTGTCTATTCTACTCTAATTCTCAACTCACTTTCAGGCTTTTGTCCTGTCTTTTTGCAAAGCGTGAGAATCGAAACCCACATCTGAAACTAAACATCCCTACTCCTAGCCTTCCCTGAGAAGGTGAGCAATTAAACTCCCCATTTCCCCCTTCCCAAGTAGGAAGGGTGGCTATTAGGGCAAACTCCAGTGGTTAGAGATATCTAATTGACTTGAACTTGTTTTTTGTCTTCTCCACCGTATTTGAAAATTAGTGTGGAATTATTTGAGATTAGCTCCCTAATTAAGGTCAAATTATTTGAGATTAGCTCGCTTGATTTGCTCTTAATTTTGTGGATGAGTGGAGGTGTGTACTATTGAATGAGTGTTTAAATTGTATGATACGTTTTCGATTTTAATAAGCTTTGATTGAGTGTAAGATCCCCGGCTGAAGTAAGGGATCTGTGGTGCCTCCCTAAATATATGGTTTTCCTGCATTTCTGAAAACTTAGACAAAATATTATACATCACCCTCCCCAAACCCAAGTTTCATCGACCACATGTCATTGCTTGAAATTGTTTGATTATGATAGCTGAGGAGACCTTAATAGTCAAACATATCTTATTGGGTTTAATATCAACACATATTAAAATACAATGAGTTGAACATTGGTGCAGTTAGATCCGATGTCAGAGAATTTTCAGATTAAGAGTTGGAGGTCACTTGTTTAAATCCCACCTACCGTTTGTAAATTGGTTAGGACAAGGGTTGCTGCACTAGCCAAAAGTATGAATTGGACTTAACCGGCTCATGGAGCTTGCAAAGTGTTCAATGGGCATTTCGGTAATTGATCTCCGCACTCGTTCCCCTGAATTATGAAAGAAAGCCACAGTGAGCTCGATTTGTGCTGAAATGGCAAGGACAAACCCCAGAATCAAGACCCTAAGGCATGATGCATTCAATTCCCAACTTCAACATCAATGTCTCATATCCCAAATTTTTCTAAACCCGAGCTCTCAATTTGAGCTTGATCATTGCATTTGAATCCGAGTTCGACTCTACTTTTTGAAGAACATGTTGCTAGAACCTGTACTAAACTTTTAGATAGAGTCTCAGCTATTTATGCATAAGCTTAAATAGTTCAAAGAAGGCCCCTCGTTATTAATGCCCATCCAATTCCATTAGGGGACTTTGAAAGTTGCCATGTTTTGCTTAAAGACATAAATGATTCAATTGTTCGAATACGTTCGGCTATACGTTATGTGAGATCTTCTCCTGGGAGGTTGAGGCAATTTAAGGATTCTGTTGAACTAGAGAATATTGAGTCCAAGAGTCTTGTATGTTTGGATGTAGAGACTCGTTAGAACTCGACATATATGATATTGGAGGCAGCTTAGAAATTTCAAAAAACTTTTTTCTTATTGGAAATTCAAGATAGCAAATTTTTTGAAGAACTGTCCAAGGCAAAAGGGTTACTTACTAGTGATGATTGGGATTGTGCCCGTCACCTTCTTCCTTTCCTGAAGTTGTTCTTTGATACAACTTTAAAAGTTTCGGGTTTTTATTATGTCACTAGTAATGATTTGGCAAAGGATATCTATGGGCTTTTTGGGATAATTAATGAATATTGTGAGAATGAGGATAAAGGTTTGCAGGAAATGGCTAAAAGAATGAAGACCAAATTCAATAAGTATTATGGCAATGTGAATAACATCAATCTTAATTTGTTCATTGCTTGCATACTTGACCCTCGACATAAGTGGCAATATGTGAAATGGTTGCTTAATGATGTTTATGAGAGCAAGCAAGCATAAATTTTACATGATAAAGTAACATCATCACTAACATTATTGTAGGAACAACACCGCACTGGTAAATGCCCCCAAGGTAACTTGAGATTAAAGGGTATAACCATAATAAATGTGTCAAAGTCTCCCACGGTCGGTGCAAACTTTATGACTGCAAAGTATCTTAGCCAAACAGGATGACAAATTTTGGAAGAAAAATCAAAATTGGATAAATATTTGGAGGAAAGATGGAAACCTTATAGCCTCGACTTTGATATCTTAACTTAGTGGAAAGTTAATTTTTCAAGATATCCTATCCTCTCTTCTCTCGCTCGAGATATTTTAGCTGTGCCCGTCTCAACTGTAGCATCAGAGGCCGCATTCAGCACAAGAGGTCATGTACTTGATGTCTTTCGTAGCTCCTTGACCTCAAGCATGGTGGAGGGTCTTTTATATGCTTAAGATTGGCTACGATCCTCGCCATTTTCACTTTCAATGGAGGATGACTTAGAAGAACAAGAAAATTTTGAGTGGGGTCAGAAAACATAATTGTGGAATATTTATTCTTTTCTATAGTACAATGGATACTTAAGTTCTCATTTTAATTGTGAATTTAATGGAGAGTGTTCAACTACAATTATGGAGCTGAACCCGATATCGGTTTCTCTTGATGATTGACGAAGTTGGAAATTGGTACTTGCTAAACTAATTTTTTTTATTGCAAATTTACTTTTTCATATTCAGATTAGGCATTTAGTAGTTGATGTCTTCTTCATTTCTTACTTGTAGGTTGACCTTACTGAAGAATGGTTTCCTTTCTTTCCAAATCTCTAATGTAGGGTTATTATCACCTGCTTTACTTTTTTTATCATTGCTCTAGTTTGTGAATTGGTCCTACTATGCATGTAGACAAGGTTGTATAACATTGGAGCTGCTTTGGTGGAGTTGCTTTGGTTTGGTTTGCTTTGGAGTAGATATTATCCACTTTTGTCTTGCTGAGAGGATGAGATGAGGTTACTGAATTCAATTCGAAGGTCAATAGGTTTCTATCCTGGGGTTGAGGGTTGAAGGTCAATAGATTCCTATCATGAGTTTGGATTTAATTGTCATTCTGATTTTGTTGATATGTGTTTGGAGTTTATATACGCTTGTGTACTCTGCTTTTATCAACGTAAATCTTTGTCGTAACTCACAAGTAGCCCCATTTGCTTTTTTCCCAAGCCATCTTTCAGTGTCGTTCTTATCGAGGGGTGGTTGGTTGTGTTGTCCGAAAGTTTTGGAGCTTATGGTCGGGGCAATTAGGAATTCTGCCATTACACTTTTGTGATTGATCATTCCTAGGTTGTGATCCGACCCAAGCAGTCGTGTACTGCAACTACAATGGTGTGATGGTGTATAGTCATTGAATTTTTCTCGTTGAGCCTTTGGTTTAGTTGTTTGATGTTTGTCACATGCTATGCCGCTGATATGTAGATACGAGATATTACATGTGGGGTTTAGGAGTCAAATGCCCCTCTGTTTGGCTTTTTCCCTTTTTGCTATATTGCTTGACAGTATCTCTTTAGGCTTCTTAAATCTTGTTACCCATAAAAGAAAAAGAAAGGAACGTGTTTGTTGTTTTGCATTCTTGAGTTTGACAATTCAGAGGCCAGCTATTAATCCCATGGTCGGGATGAGTCTAAGACTTGTTTGTAAATTCACAAACTATTTGTGAAACTATCATAAAAGTCAAAATGCATGTCTGCATGTCATATGGATCCATGCTACTTAACAGGGAACATGACTATTTATATAAAAAAAAACCCTTAAGGTACGCCGCATAATTAATCTTCGAGGTTTTTGGAGACGTGGGACTCCTAAACGGTTGTGGGTGTAACTTAACCTTAATTTATAATAAAAATCTAAAACACAAACCTGACCCGAACCGACCCCACTCGATCGTGCGACTACATCATGTTTGGGTCCTGTTTCGGATCGGGTCAAGCACACATATTCATTGTTTCGGGTCGAGTATCATGAAAACCTGACCCGAGCTAACCCATTGACACCCCTAACCATGGGCCCAGTTCATTCAATGGCTGACATGTGGTGCCACATGTCAGTCGGGTCCAACCTTTCCCTCATTCAAATTTTTGTCTTGTCTTTTTCTTTATTAACTGCTGCATCTTCTTCTTGTGATTTCCCTCCTTCTTTCTCCTTTGTGCATAATGGGCAGGTCCCACCACGTCACCGTGGGGCTGACTCATTAAATGATCGCCACGTGATGCCACATGTTGGTCGGGTCTCAATGGTACTCAAACAACGACCTTCACATATCCTATTACAACAAAATCGTATGCCAATATCTTCTTTCGAACAATGACTTGTCTAATAGGATGCTCTCCAACAAAACTCAAATCTAGGATCAACAAAACTCTTACAAACCTTGCACATTTTTGGACCATTCGCGAAGCCATCGTCCACGTCACACACATCCCGTTCCCAATTTGGCCTGCTCAAAGAAAATTTTTGGAGCGAACACATAAAATAGGCGATTGGTTGGAAAAAGGAAAAACGCCATCGGTGCGTATAAAACAAGAAATCAACAGACAAAATTCTCATAAATCAGAAGCGCTAGCAGCAACTGATCGCCAGCAGGGAAAAAACCCTAACTTGAGCTTGTCCGATGCAGAGGTCGAATTGGAGCGGCGAAGGCGACCGCGTAGGCAAAGGCAGAGGTGGTGATGGCTGCGTGGTCGAGAGTGAAGAGATAGACCCCTTCGCAGTAATGGGAGAGAAGCTCGCAAAAGTTCAACTTGAGCTTGTTGGACGGTGAATCGGAGCCACCGATGCCCCTCCGGAAAGCGACAGAGGAGGCAAGGTTCATCGGATGAGATAGAGCAGATGGGAGAGCTATCTTGGTCGGGAAGAGGAAAGGCTCGGAGGAACGGAGAGAGTGGAGTAGAGTCATGGAGGAAAGAGAGAGAGCGGAGCCAGCATCATTCTCGGCACTGAGAGAGCAAAGAGAGTGGAGTATCGAAGAGTAATGAAGCAATGGGAAGAGAATTTTAAAGTTTATGACAGGAGAGCCCACCTTTGACACGTGTCGCATATTGTGTATTGTAAGTATATAATGGCCATCAAAGGGTCATTTGGTAACATTTATGTTGTCAAAAATAATTTCGTTTCAGAAAAAAAAATTTTATTTCTATTTTTTGGACGAGTTTTCTTAGCATAAGAACATGGTAATTGTATAAAATTTCTATTTTTGGAAGACTAAAATATTACCTTAAAACCAACCGTTGGCTACACATGACCCGCCGTAGCAGAATAGGCAAGCCCCACCACATCACCATGGGGCCGGCCCATTCAATGGCCGACACATGGCGCCACATGTTGGCCTGGTTCAACATGTCCCTCGTTCAAACTTTTGCTTCATCTTTCTCTTTAGTAATTGTTACGTAATTTTCCTACAATCTCATGCCATCATAGAAATAACATAATTGGAATGATAATTATTTTTATTGCAAATAATGAGATGAAAGTGGCAGAGAAAGGCAGAATGGACAAGCCCTTGCCCTAACCCCTATGCAAATGTACAAAAAGTACAATCCCTACATCTTAGAAAACATAATTCACAGGGACCCCCAAAAATCATATACCTAATCAAAACCAAAGAAACAACACCAGAGTACTAAAAAGGGGCATGGGCAGGACGGTGTACGAGGGCTGCGGTGCGGGCAGCAGGGGGATCGCGAAGGGGCCACTGGTCCCCGGCGGAGCAATCTGACCGTTGCTAGCGCTATTCCACATGGCTCAAGAACCCTAGAAAAACCTCCCCCGGCAGGTTGAGCGCACGGCTCTCGGTACACGGAGCTGCGACGCGAGTTGAGCGCAGAGGGACAAGATCGAGAGAGGGAAGAATGGCTGTTCGAGTTAGCTCGAGGCTACTGCCGAGAGTATGTGTGGCTGCGTCGAATGGCAAGGCTGTCGTAAGATGAAAAGCGGCGTGGACCAAGGGAGGCCGGAGGTAAGGCTAAGAAGACTAGGGTTTCTTTCTTCTTTCTCCCTTTTTCTTTTTTCTTCTTTTTTTTTATAGATTGACATTTTGACCCTTGATTTTTAAAAATTTATAAAATTGACCCCGCACTTAACGGAATCGCATTTCGGTGTCGGAATCGCGTGTCGAGATTCCGGACTCGTGTGTCGGTGGCTTGTCTGGCGCATTGACTGCGTGTCGGATGTCCGACGCGCATTGACCACGTGTTTGAGCATGTTGGACGCATATTGGACACGTATTGGTGTGGGACATCGACATGGAAGCCTCTTGAACATGTGGGTGCTTCATAGGCTGACACGTGGCTCCACGTGTCAGCCGGGTCCTATCTTTCCATCGTTTAAACTTTTGCCTTCTCTTTCTCTTCATTAATTGCTACGTCTTCTTCCATTGTGCATAATGAGCCCACCCCACCACGTCACCATAGGGCCAGTCCATTCAATGGCTCACATGTCGTCTGGACTCTCCTTTCGCTCGTTCAAATTTTTGACTCATTTTTCTGTTTATTAATTGTTGCATTTCGTGTGATCACCCTCCTTTTTTCTCCTTTGTGCATAATGGGTTCACCCCACTATGTCATCGTGGGGCCAGTCCATTCAATGGCCAACACGTGACGTCATGTGTCGACCGGATCTCTCGTTTCTCTCGTTCAAACTTTTGCCTCCCTTTCCTTTTCATTAATCTCTTATCTTCTTCCCGTGATCTCCCTCCTTCTTTCTCCTTCAGGCGTAATGGGCCTACCCCACCACGTCACCATGGGGCCGATTCATTCATTGGCTGACACGAGGTGCCACATGTTGGCCACGTCCAACCTTTCCCTCGTTCAAATTTTTGTTTCCTCCTTCTCTTTATTAATTGTTGTGTCTCCTTCTTGGGATTATCCTCCTTTCTCCTTTGTGCATAATGGGCGGGCCCCGCCACATCACCGTGAGGCCGGCTCATTCAATGGTCGTCACGTTGTGCCACATGTCGTTCAGCTCCTAACGGTGCTTAGACAGCAAACAGATTTCTTTTCCTTTTTTTATTTCAAGGAACAAAATAACATAAAAATAAAAAATAAAAAATAGGATGGCTACCCATCATATCCTTAGTCACCGTATCGGCATTTCCTTCCAAAGCATGTCACGGAAGTACTGACACTCTCACCAAATGCACAAATGGAAGTCCATAAACGACGAATGTGCGGATCGGAAAAGTTTGGGGATCCCCACTTTCGTGAGCTGGTACGCTTTCCGTTCTGCAAATTCAACTTCCAAGTATGAACATACGGTAATAAACAATGGAGCAAGCTTGCAGGCTTTAATTTGCTTTCCCATCATCTCGACTCCCTAGAAAGAGAGACAATTTAGCGCAACCACAACAAATTATGTAAACCTTAATATCTATGATGAGCAAATACTCGAATGAAACACTTGGAGGGTTTGGGATCGATTGCTCCGAACTAAGTAATTTTGCTAGGTGAGAGAGACTTCGATTAATCATATCTTGGCGTGAGTCCAAGGCCATGATGGTGCTCCGGTTCGTGGGGTTCGCGTAATCGGTCGAACCGGTCATGATGTGTCCGGTCCGGGACACAAGTTCAAGCGGACATGACATGTTCCCAGCCCGTTGTAAGCCCCTTGTTTCGAAGTATGCTGCTGTTGATGCGACAAAACCTAATTCGAAACTCAAAATTAGCAACACTTGAATAAGGAGCAATAAAAAGATACATGTCTGGAATGCGTTAGCAATGACAAAGACGGTTGGATCCGAGCTCCCGGTTCGGTCCCTAGAGCATCTGGACGAGCACGAGCTGGGCGGATATGGCAGCGGCTCGCTAAGGCTTCGGCGCATGGTCGCCGTTCCCGGCTTCCTTGCGAGGCTAACTCAGTCAGAACACAGCCGGCGACTCTCGGTCCCTGTAACCAGCGCTTGGCGGGTGCCCCTGCAAATGTTAGTGTCACGTTAAGTACAAATTTGTCATCTTCTACAATGACTCGGCCAAGAAATTTAACCAAGGGGTGATTATTAAATCATCAAAGAGTATGAAGACATAAATGTTGTAAAATATTGCGTTGCAAGAATATAATAGGGAGAATAGAGAGAGATTAAGAAGAGAAAGTAGATAAACACCAAAGATGGTAGAGAAAGTCAGAGGAGAAATTTTATTTTCACTGTATATTTTTCTCTTTCATTCTTTTCTTATGTTCTAATTTCTTACACAATGATCAAAATTAAGCTTCTATCAATAAGAAAACAATGATGCACATATCATTAATGTCAATGTATTGAATATATACATTGAATAGGGAGATGGGCATTCATACGTAAAATGTAGGTTACGAATGTGCCATAATAGGTACATTGAATATAATGAATATTCATTCATGTATTTCATAACAATAAATAATTAATTGACTAGTGAATTTTACCGGGAGGATAGTTCTAAACTCTGTGATGAGGTAGTCGGAGAAGACTTGGAGGGAGAACCGGCACAAATCGAGGAGTGGTCCAAATTTTTTATACTTTCTCAGTGTATTTTTTTTATTTTGTATATTTGGAGTTTCCCAAATTTTATAAAACTTATTTGTTTGCCATCCCTTTCACCTCATGCTATGTACTCGTTTCTTATTGTATTTTTTTTTTATATACTTCGAGTTATCCCGGATTTTATAAAATTTACCTCTTTGTCATCCCTTTCACCTCATGCTACGTACTCGTTTCCTAGACTATTTTATATATATATATATATATATATATATATATATATATATTTTTGAAGCTCTCCCGGATTTTATATAATTTACTTCTTTACCATCCCTATCACTTCGTGCTATGTACTCATTACCATCCATTGCTTCATGGTGATAGATACCACCAAAAAATATTAGAAGATACTATCATGTAACAATTCTTTTATAGATTCAACTTTTTTTAATCGGTCTTAATATATAAGGAGGCTTATGACTTGCTTAATCGAGGGAGAGACAAGGGATTTGGAGTCGACGGGCGGCCGCACATCCACGACGCGCTTCGGTTTGGAAGGCGAGGCCACGTCCAAGCCCGACGTCGCCGCCTTGATCCTTCCAGTCGCTCGACAGAAGACAATGGAGTCTTTCCAACGCGCCAAAGGAGCTTCTACTCGATCACTTCGACCGAAAAAATCAGAGCTTTGGCGATTCTCTGCACATAAAGGGAGGAGCAATTATTGGGTAGAGCTATGCCAGCGAGGTTCGTCGGATAGCAGAGACGGCGAGAACCCTTCAAAATCCCAAAACGCAGAAAGTACACACATTTTGGAGTAGATATAAGGAAATGTTTACCTTTCGAGGGGGAGGCGGAGGCGGTGGCGTGGTATAGAGCCGGTCGTGGCTCGTCGGACGGCGGAGGCGGCGAAAACAGAGCAAGACAAGAGAGATGGAGAGAACAGAGCGAGTCGAGAGAGACGGCATGGCTGGGCGTGGCTCGTCAGACGGAAAAGGCAACGGACGAGGCGGCGGAAGCGCGGTTCGTCGGAGGAGAGCTTGGTCGTGAGTCGGAAGGGTCACGCGAGTTAGGAGGGAGAGAGAGCAAAGTGTGAAAGGAAGAGTGAAGAGAGAGAGAGCATCCTGCTTCCAACCTTCGGAATTTGGCTATCTTACGCTGGTGGGCCCGAGCGACGCGTGTCGTACGATGGGTGACTTGGATTTTGACATCGTGGAATTACAGTTCTACCCAATATTTTCTCAATTGATGAAGGATAAATTTATCACGGGTGTATCACTTTGGGTTAAAAAATTAATTTGGACTAAATTTGTCACAAATATACCAGTCTGAGATTTTTTTTTGTAGTATTAACCATATTCTTTATTTTCTGATTTTCCTTCAATTCATTTCAAAATTTATAAAAAAAACCCGCACGTCCGCGGTACTTGACCCGCCGCAACGCGAAGTGAAGCACTTAACCGGCAATCTTATTTTACTATCATATCTTTATAGATTGACATATTCGAAAAATGTGATTTTAATAAAAAGAATTAAATTTTTTATATTTCGTTTCAATAATTCTCTAATCTCTAGTCCAATTAGATTAGTTCACGTGCTTTGTTCTAGAAGTTAGCACGAAATAAAAAAGAAATTGGAGGATTATATTTTGTTATTTCGTTTGTGTTAAGGTTTGAGGATGGTTTTAGTAAGGACATGCTTGAGATGGACTTGCTTAGTAGAAGAGACCTGACTATATTTACTGTGGACTGTTGAGCATTGAAAACACTACATCTTGTCTCCTCATGAACAAGTCTATTTCATTGGAGGAAATTTATCTGTGTCCAAGTTCCTTCAACGGGATCAACACTCCCATCCCTCATGTTCGGGGCCTAGTGAAAGGACGACGCTGATCAACTTTGAAACATCCCATTCTCTGCTCAATGGATCAAGTTTACTTTCAGATTACATATTTGGAAGCTCGATGTTGGTTCTGAGCAAGGCAAAGTGCATATCAATGGGAGAGAATTAGCTGGATGTTCCCAAAATTAGTGTGAGATGGTTACAACGATCTGATTAGACATTGCTTTGCCCACCACCATGTTTAAACAATATCTTGCTTAAGTCCAGACTGAAGCTGGGGTCGCACTTGAGCCTTTTCTTTGTGCACAAGATATGTCGCCAAGCCAATGCATCTGCAGCATCCAAGTAAACAAGGTTTAGATTACATCCAATAATACAGCGAGCTGGAGAAGATAGAGGAATCATAAACTTGCTCTCACCCGATCGACTCTAGAAGTGGGCAACTTCTATTTTGACGGATGTAGGATGTTAGGAGGCTGCTCTGCCTTCTCTTCTGTGGCTTGTTATTTGCTCAATGTCCCATGGAGGGCGCTCTCTGTTCGGAGGATATTACTCCTTTGACCGATCACGATTTGGACTGGATTGTCGAGTTGAGGTTATGACGGATGTCGGGATGTTGTATGCCTACAACATTGCAGACACTGTCACATGGCAATGTCCGCAATGTCAAGTTAAAGGTTCTGCCGGATTGCCAAGCTACGGACATTGCAGACACACTATGCAACAGACATTACTTAAACAAGCGCAAAGCTCAAGGACTGAACCATATTCAATTTGATATATCCTCAGTCTAATATAAGACATATTCATGGCTTAAAGGGGATGAAAAGATGGTACTAACGCATACTGTGGTAATAAAGACGAGCATCCAGGAACATATGATTTATTCTGTGCTTTCACAAAAGGGTCTTCATTTATCAATGTTTGAGCTTGGAAACCTGTGATTTATATATGCTTTCTTTATATCGTTGGAGGAGATGAAACATTGATTGGCATATTGTAGGCAAATATACCGTTGTTTATCCATACTTAGTGTTAGAGATATGTTGTAATTCAGGTGGATAATTGATGAGCGAAAAAAACCAAGGTAAATAAAATTGGGGAAGATGCCTTCTTGACAAGAAAGAAGGCTTTTTTGACTCTGTCAGAAAGCTCATTGTGCTCCACAATAAGCATATGGAATAAGTAGCATATGTCTTCACAAGTGTCTCCGGTATTTGGATCGCCTTGTTGACATATCTTACAATCACGTATTGGAGATACATGGATCAACTCCTTTGAAGCATCTTGACATTCTTAGACCACCTTGGTTGAGGCATCACGTATGTCTATGTAAGCACAATTATTGGTCTTCTCATCTTGTATTCCTTTAGGCAGGCCAAGAACAAATTCTCTGTTGAGGATTTAAGAAGAACCCAACATTGATTATTATGAAACAGTACCAAAAGGCAGCAACAAATGATTCCTCGCAGAACTCTGATGCACATTGGCTGTATCTTAATCAATAGAAGGTCAACACAGTGCAATATCAGACTATCACGAACTCATTGTCTGTACCTTGGCTTACAAGGCCAAGAAGGGCATAGAAATCAAGTTCTTACGCTATCACTATTGTTAATAATTGAATCGGAACACTCATAAACACCAATCGCTAACAACTAATGTTTTCTTCTACCCAGTAAAGTCAGGTGGTGAAGAATCAAGAAGCTAATTTCCTCATTGGGAGCTGAACAGTTCAATAATGGTGAAAAAAGATGTGCTGTACCTGTACAATTACTAGATACTTCCGTTCTGTACACATCTGTCATATGTGATGTGGATTTCGGTAACGCGACATCCATCTTTCGTATGAGAGGAGGATTTCTTGGCTAAAGTTTGGACAATTACTCGCCCTTTTTGGCTACTCTGCAACAACCAGGCCAAATCCATTCAATTCCGAGTCCCACCGGCCACGTCTCGGTCTGAGTCTTCCATGCAATCTTATCACACGGACAATTCTCCTATAGAAAAAGAGAAAAAGAGAGAGTAGAGAATGGAATAGCTAAGTAAGCAGAGCAAACAGTGTTTACTCTTCGCTTGGTTTGGTTGAGAGTGTTGACTCCAAACACTTCCAGGTAGGTCTGCTCATAAACCCAAAAAACGAGTAGTTTTCTTTAGCCCTTGTCTAAGAAGGCAAACTACTGTAAGCTCAAGACGACAACGGTTTGGACTGCTTCTTAACAGGACCCATCTGGTTGAAAAGTTTGCAAGCTTACAGAATGAGCTTCCAGTTTCTTCATGAAGAAGGACTCCAGAATTTTCATGCACGGAAGCAGAAGGCCTGTGATATGAAGTTGCTCGAGTGGCTTCCTCAGTGAAGAGGATTCTAGGAACTTTTGTCAATGCATGCTTTGAGCAATGATGTCACCGCATGTAAGTTTATATACTCACCCGCCGTCCCTGTAACCAGCATTATTAACTTTTCCAACATGTCGATAAATGGATTTTTTTCAACTTTGCTAAGCCCATCAACTTAGACAAAAGTGTCTGGTGTCGAGTTGAACTAGTACATATAACATAGTCCGACCTGGACCACCACAAAATGCCCGCGATTAAAAAAATTTATCGATAGTGCGATCAGCTGAAGTTTCATTGCAGAATATGCAGTACAATACTTATTAAACGCACTCAAATGCAGTACCTGAGAAGTCTGACACATTGTTGAGCTCGAGAGCAGTCTCCACTAAATTTCCAACCCAACATCCTGCGAAGCGGCGTTGTTGAAGAGGTAACGGTGTTGATTCTTCACGTTCCAAGGCTCACCAAAAATCATAGCCGTATATACCGAACATAAAGTGATCATCAGATTAATTAGGAATTAGTGAATGGTCAGTTAGGGTTTCACGAATTGATTGAACCATCCGTATGCACCACAAGTGACTACGTGCACCCTCGAACCAAAGAGCAATGTTGCGGGTCGAGTACAAGAGCTGGCTTTCTCTCAGTTTGAGCTTTAACTATAAAAGTTCCTTCACACGTGTCATGCGCTTGCCTAATTTGAAATTGATTTGGATGATTTTTTTTATAGAGATATGGATATAAATTTCACAGTTAGGATGTGTGCTCACAATAGTAGCAGATTTTTTTAGGTAGGTGCTCAAAGATATCAAATTTTAAGTATTAATGACATTTATAGTGCGTTTGTTTAATTGAAAATTTCATGATAAAGGAAAATATTTTCTATGAAAATCATTTTTTAGGAAAATTATTTGGTAATTTAGATAAAGTGATTTCCTTCTTACCAGAAGGGAAAGTCGTGTCTAAGTTCGTTGTTTTGAGTCCATTAAAAACAATTCCGTAAATCGTTCAGTTTTTTTTATGTTATCTGAACACCGAAAAGTCGGAAAATAATCTTTCGAAAACAGCTTACCTACAAATAAACAGACCCTTTATGCTGTTTTTTACTTCTTATGAGATGTAAAGATGTTTTGGTCATATGAATTGTGGACATTATTAAATTCTGCGAACGTATCAAATCTGGCAATTTTTTCTTTAATAATGAGAAAAGTTATTGGACTTGATTATGCGGAAAATATTACTTTTTTTTTGGTCTAATATTACTTATACGAAGGCATTTTAATCAAAATCACACATATCAATTAGGTGAATTCCACTTAGTAAAAATGAAAAACCAACGTTGAAATGCTATAAAAATTTCCACATCGCCTTGTCACTTCCATGTAATGAGAATTTCGAAATTTTATTGCATTTGTTAATGATTCGACACTTTTTTAATTTACGAAAGTTTACGGATATTTCCGAAATTTGTCGAAGGGTTCATGAATAAATTTCTTTTCCCTTGAAATATTGCAAGAGACACGGTCTCGTTTTTTTTTTTAATGAATCGTGTTGAGAAAGCCGTTTAAAATAGATTTTACAATTAAAAAGAGTTGTTTTTCTCGTGACATGCATATTAAATTCTTTAAAAATATGATTATTTCATATTACATATATTTAATCAAGTGGCGGGACACTCGTTAATAAAATTCTTTTTTGCTTGTTTTAATTCATCGAAAGCAAGGCGATTATGAATATCACGGCAATTTACATTTGGAAAATTCAAGGATCAAAGGGCAAAAGCAGATAATCGTGCTCTTAAAAGATCTAGAGTAATATTCTATGCTGAGTTTCGCATTTCTTCTTCTTATGAATTCAGTTCTTCTCCTCAATTATCGAATCAACCCACCCACATTGATTGCTACTTCGAATTTTGCTGATCGCATGCACTTGATTTTTGTTGTAAAACTGTATTAGATAATATAGAAATAACAATAATTGGAAATATGTTGAAAAAGATGAGACGACAAGAGCAAATATCTTAAGGCGTGCAAACACTGTTATTAAGGATAATTCCACCCCTCGGAATGTGAAACTCGGTGCATAAAGCTGCAACTATTCTCCCAGCATACAACAGATCTTCCTTTTTACTCCACACTAAATAAATAGAAGGAACAGGAACAACAATGTTGTACGTAAAACCCAACTAAAATGGAAAGAAAAAATAATCTTATCTTGGTATGTTTTTATCGAGATATGGAAATTCTCTTTATATGCAAATAAAGAGCGGAGTTAATAAAGAAATAAATTAAATCAAACGTTACAAAACCATTACAAATTGATTGTGGTCATACTTTCCATTAAAGTAGTTACAAAATAATTGCTTTGAATATTTCAAAACCGCTAAAATATCCAACAATTTTTGTGTTTGGCAGCGATTGACCGAAGTGAGGGCGAGTAGGGATTCAATTTGGGCCCAAACATTCCACTCCGACTCATAGCACATGGACAATGGAAATCGACATGTTACACCACGTCAATGCTGTTACATGATACATCCATTTTATAAAATAGCTTCTCCCTTTCCATATTGTTTGTTTAACAAAAAGGATAATTCGAGGTCTATTTTCACGGTGCAAATTAACAACATCGCAAGACCTTAAACAACTTACTATAACAACATTTATCAGCGCCGAGAAATTGCGCACATACCTTTGGACATCGTCGCCGTGTTTTAGCTCGCGTAACACACTCCGAACATTATTGAATCCCATATTCTCAGGAAAGAATTGTTGCCTAAGTGGCTGCCTCAAGTCGTCCCATGTATTTGAGTCGTGGGCACCCTTGTTGGATCTTGTCATACTTAATCCTTAATCCATTTTCGATCTCCGGTCATTTGAGTATATATTATTGACCACAATTTCGAAGTCTTTCGCTCTAACTCGGGGTCCAATACCAAATGTCATGGTCCCGTTTAAAGGACCGTGCGGCGTGTACTATCCTTGGCTGTGAGTAGAACACCGGCCAACTCAAGCACGTAACATTTCAATGCTAAGGGGCACACATGCAGGTGCCAAGATCGTTTGCGAGAAAGAACAAATGAAAATGGATTGCGAGAACATGTTTTACCCAGTTGTGTTAATCAAAGGTACAAAGCAACGTACATCAAGGGACTATCGTGATAGGAGAGTTTGGGTGACTGAACCCCTAAAGCGCTTTCCGAATATCATCTATTCAAACACAAGTAGACATTACAAGCACCATCTAGCTAGAAATAACGAAAAATAAGGAAGATAATATGAAATGTCTAAAATACCCCTATGCTAACGTTGGTGCGCGATTGACCCGACCGATAGTGGATGACGCGCCATGGGCGAGCCTAGATCAAGGCGCTCACAAAGGACTTGTATCACATATACCTATCCCTTGTACAGGTTGCCTTGTAGAATGTTCGAGTAATTAGATACGTACTGAGCCATATATGACTTTGTTTTTAGTCCTATAGATTATCGGTGTTTAAATGTGTGGAACGATAGAAGGAGCAACATTTATATCATGTATTTTACTTCGTGCTATTATGTCTTAGTAGTATGTTACTATTAGACACTCGTGTTTTTACGATGAACTTGTTAATTATTTAGAACTGTGGCTATTTTACTTAATAGAAAACTTTTGGGTTAATACCATGAAAAACCCCAAACTGGTACACCTGTGACAAATTTAACTCAAATTATTTTTTTGATTATAAAAGACCCCAAATTCGTACATTTGTGATAATTTTATCCCGAACTATTTTTTTGACCATAAAAAATCTCAAACTAGTACACATGTGACAATTTTATCTTGAACTAATTTTTTAACCACCAAAAACCCCAAACTGGTACACATGTGACAAATTTACCCTCAATTAGTTTCCGTTAAATTTTACTGTCAAATTGCTAAGTTTGATGAAATGTGGTGGTTGACGGATATACCAGTCTGGGGTTTTACCCCTCTATTTGTCACAAGTTTATCAATTTGTGATTTTTCATGATATTAATTCAATTTAACGGGCACTAACAAAGAGTAAATTTATCACAAATGTATCGGTTTGGGATTTTTAATGGTCCAAAAATTAGTTTAAAGTAAAATTGTCACAGATATACCTGTTTGAGACTTTTGGTGGTCAAAAAATTATTTCATGGTAAAATTATCATAAGTGTATTAGTGTGGGGTTTTTTGTAATCAAAAAATTAGTTTGGGGTAAAATCGTTACAGGTGTATCAATTTGGAGTTTTTCGCGTTATTAACCCAAAACTTTTTCGAGAAAAAGTTAGAACGCTCGAGAACGTGAGAAACCGACGTATTTCAGGGTGGTTCCAAGACCTTTATGTAAAAGGTAATCCTAATTGGTTGTAGAAGACAACAGCAATTTCCAACTATTACCAAGAGAAATCAGATTCTCGAAAGCATTCCAGCGAAGTTAACATTTAATGCATCTGCTTGACAAAGACTAAAGAGAGACAAAATTTGGTGAACCTACATAACCAAGCATTAATCTCAGGTACTCCTCAGAAGGGACTACTTAGTGCTTTTGTCTTAAGGAGTGTTTTTTTTCCCTTTCTTTAGAAAGGCTTTTGTCAGTAAAGATCAATAGACGAAAAGCAGAAAAGCTTCTTCAGAAGGCTCTTAGGAGAATCTACGATTCTTCTGCAAGATCATCGAAAAGCCATCAACACTTTCCTCCTTTGATATTTCTTTCTTTTCTATTATTTTTTCTATTTCCTGCTCAACATGGACTTTGATGCATTTCACTAAGGTTTTGTCCGTTTTACAGAAATAAATAATTCAAAAAACATTTTTTTAAAAATGATGACTTATATTGTTTAAAATAATTAATCAATAAAAATATTCTCATTACTAACAATAATTTATGTCTAAATATTTTCACGAACGATAACATATTTTTTATTTATTTATTTTCGTAAATAATATAAATGACCATTTGTAATAATTTATTTTCTGCCAAATAAATAGAGCCTAAATTCTTTTAGTTTCATCAACAAGGTGGGAAACTTCTCGAAAAGGTTAATTGCTAGTGCCGTGCAATTAATAGCAGGTGGACCAATTCGCCAAAGGAAGGGTTGGTGGACTGACATGCCAGCAAGCGGAATTGGCACATCAAAGAGGATCCAATCAATGAGAAAAAAAAAATGTTGCTTTGTCATGATGAAGAAGGGGTCGATGGGCTCGTGCCTAACGGACAACGACTCTTTTTTGATACAGCATTCTCATGTTTGATGTCTTGCTTTTAACATTAGGGAGGGAGATACTTGGCGCGCCGCAGACATGTTTGTTTTCATAGTTACGAATACTTTCATAGCAAATCTAATCCCGTATTAATGTTCGTGGTGTAGGTAATGTCAACTGAAAGATTATACTTAAGAAAATACATTGGCGATAAGTGCAAAAATTTATATATTATACAAGAAAAACGAGAATCTAAATATCAAAGATAAGTTCCTAACGAAGTACTTGATTTGTGCAATAGTAACCTAAGGTAAGATAAAAGAGAAGTAACGGATGGTGAATGCATAGATTGAACTCTAAAGCCGGTAGATATATTATGTCATTACGTTATATAACATAGATTATTATGTGATTTTCTTAAATCAGATATAGTTTACTATCATCAACTAATTTAAGATAAATATGTTATTTATATTGTTGACATGATGGCATATTTCTAATTTTACTTTGAATTTAAATCAAATTTGTAAAGCACTCTTGTTATATATATTTAGAATAGTATGTGCTGTTTATAAATTTATGTTGAGATATTCTATCTTTATGTACTGTTTTTGTCAAATTGTTTATCAAAAGAGAAGTGTCTTTAAATCAAATTGATAATTTTATTAGCTTACGCTTCACTAATTTAAACTAAATAGGATGATTTTACTATCATGCGTTTTATTAAACAAAATATATATAAACACTTATATGTCAAGGTATGTTATCTAAATCTGTCATTATTTATAAATTTCAAATAACAAGAGAGAAAAGTTGGTCGATGACAGATCAATAATTAATAAAATTCTGCAGCAAGACATTATATTATATGATTTTACTTAATTTTATGTAGTTTACTATCATAAACTAATTTAGGATTACTGAGATAATGACATATTTCTAATTTTACCTCAGATTGAAATCAAGTGGACAATGATACTTTTATGATTTGTATTCATAGTAATCTATGTCATTTATAAATATATAATTAGATTATTTTTATTTTTATTTTCCAAGATATTCTAGTTAAAAGAGAAAAATTTTGAAATCAAATTGATAAATTTTACAATCTTAGGCTTCGTTAAGTTACTCACTTTGCCACGTAATCTTCAATTCCCTCTTTTACTTGATCTATAAGATAACTCATGAAGCATTTACCTTCACGAGCAACAACAAATGCAAATGCTAAAATTCACAAACCTTGAGAAAACTGGTGAATTTGGATGAACATTGCTGCCCTCCCCCCAATTATCATCGTGCAAGTAATTTTTATGCAGGTGGAAAAAGGGAGTAAAAACATCTAAATAATATGAAAATCACGAGGCTCATATTACCCGCACTTGTGATGTCCAGATCCAGTTGAATGATGCCGAACACGTTGATTCTTGGTGTCAAGTTATGTCTTCTTAGAAGCGTGCATAATATCTAAGTCAGAAAAGCACCAATGGACGAAATTATGTTTGAAAAATCAACACATAAGCTAATAGCAAACTAGAAAAGTAAAAAATAACACTGTATATACATTTTAGAGCTACGCACGGATCCTTAAACATTATATGAAAAGAAAAATATTAAATGTTAAATAGAAAAAGAAAAAGGAGGCCTACTAACCTATGTAAATATTGTATCAAAGTAGAAGGACGACGATGACAACCACGAAGGCGATTAATATAGTATAACACAAAACAAGCTGAGTTTAGATGAATTTTATGAACTTCCATCTTTCTCCACTACTTAGTTTAATTCAAGTATTTTTAGCAAACCTAAACTCAAGATCGTATGTATTTATCATTATATTTCAAATAATATAGTTTTTATTTCATCAGGCGTTTGATGATGTTTAAACCTTTGATTCGTCAATTATTTAAAAATAACATATAGCAGCAATGCTAAGTGCCTTGGCTTAGAACAAAGAAAAATGTTACGGTTCGAGTACAAGAGTGAACATTCTCTCGCTTCTAACTTTAACTATACAAGTTCCTTCACGTGCATTATGCGCATTCATGATTCGAGATTGATTTGGATGATTTTTTTTTTACAGAGATATGGATATGAATTTCACAGATGAGGATGTGCGCTCATGATAATTGAAGATCTTCTAGGTTAGTGCCCTATGATATCGGATTTTAAGTATTAATGATGTTTATGATACGTTTGTTTTACTAAAAATTTCATAATAAAGGAAAATATTTTCCATATAAAAATTTTCAATGAACATGAATAGTTTTCATTTGTTTGATGGTTTAAGGAAAGCGATTTTTTTCTTAGCAAAGCGGAAAGTCATATCTTAATTTGTTGTTATTAGTCCATTAAAAACATTTTCCGTTGATCGATTGATTTTCCATTATTTAAACATCAGAAAGTCGGAAAATAATTTTTCAGAAATACCTTTTCTTCAAATAAACATACCGCTCAATGTTCTTCTTACTTTTTATGAGATGTAGAGATGTTTTGGTCGTATGAGATGTGGACATCAAATTTGGAAGTTGGCTTTATAAATCGTATATATATAAGAGAATAGAATAAAATTGATCGGGAAGAGGGAGACGATGCTTACCACAAAATTGGATTAAGAGCGCACGTTTTGCCTAGCCAAAATGGATATAAAGTCTTGTTGAAATCGTAATTTTAATTTTAACTCTGACCTTAATTTTTTACAAAGCTACATAAAAATTTCCATGAACGTATCAAATCTGGCAAATTTTTCCTTAATGATGAGAAAAGCCATCGAACTTAATTACGCAGAAAATATTACTTAATCAGAGGCATGTTAATGAAATTAAACATATCAGTTAGGTAACTTCCACAGCTGTATCTGGAGAGACTAATTAGTAAAAATGAAAAACCAACGTTGAAATGCTATAAAAATTTCATATCGCCTTATTCAGATCCATTTAATGAGCACTTCGAATTTTATTGTATTTGTTAAGGATTTGAGATTTTGTTTCCGAAAGTTTGTAGATATTTCCAAAGTTTGACATAGGTTCATTTTATTTCATAAATTCAATGAATTTTTTTAAAAAAGCTAAATAAAATAAGTCTACAATTAAAAAGAATTCTCATGGCATGTATACGCTTTTTTATAAAAAAAAATTGGATTATTTCATGTTTAAGCATATATAAATTAACTAAAGCGACAGTACACTTGTTAAAAAAAATTTTTAATTCATCAAATGTAAACTCATCAAACGAGTGGGTTTTGGTGTTTGAAGTAGTTTCAGATTCAATAAAATTTTGTTTGACAAAAACAAAACGAATAGGTCACATCGAAAATAATCCGACTCAAATTGAACAATTTCCATGCAATATAAATTTAATGTTTTATACCTGACAAACTCATATTACCAAAACACTTTCATATTTAACCTAATCTAGGAAAATTCACACCCAAATCAAGGCGAGAGAACGGAACGAATGAGCGGAAGATTGAGAGAGGGTAAGAGAGAGTGAAGAAAGAATCATTAAGATAAGTTTGATCAAAGTAAGTTGTGAAACCATATGATTCAAGACTTTATCATTTTAAACACATTTCTAACCCATTTACAGAATACGAATAACTTATATGACAACCTAGCTAGTCGAATGCGAGTTAACAAATGCGTTTATGACCCATTTTGGCAAAAAGAATGATCTATGACTCATTTTGACAGGCCTAAAAAAGGTACGCAATAATGAATATAGCGGCAATTACTTTCGGAAGATTATAAGGATCACAGGAGCAAAAGCAGATTCAGATTCATTGTGCTCTTCAAAGATCTCGAGCATGAATGCCAAAGTCTCGAATTTCTTCCTCTGATCAAATCCCAGTTCTCCTCCTGAATCCTCCTCGTATGATCGACCCACCCAGAATTGATGCTGCTTCGCATTTGGCCGATCGCATCATGATCAGTGCCAGAGGCGAGAGAGAGAGAGAGAGTGGCAGTGGCACTTTGATCTGTCGCGGGTAGCCGGCGATTGACCGGATGTGGGGGCCAGCCGGAATTCCAATTTGAGCCCCAGACATTCCCATTCCGATCCGCACTCATTTCTAATTATTACTTTTCTTTCATTTAAAAATCGTTACTTTCCATCAAAATTCTCTAATGGTTCGGGTGAAAGAATTTCATTCATTGGGTGAAGTCCGAAGAGAGGCGGTCTCTGCGTTCACACACCCTTTTGACAATCCGAATTCAGAGCGTTGGATTTCGTTATTTAATGCACGCCCTCTTTGACTTCTCCGCAAACGAGCGTGCGTAGCAGGGTAGCGGAGAAGTCGGTCGCACAAGGATCGAGAGTTTGGAAATGGTCCTGACAATTTGGAGAGAGAAAAGGGTGGTGAAGAGCTTGAAGAGAGAGCGAGGGAGAGAGCTTTGGATTCTTGGCTCATCAGAGGGAAAATCAACTCACTTTTGTGGTTTTTGTTTTCACCCTGATGAATTGTGGAGATGAGCTGGGGATTTGATTTCTTGTGGGCTCAGTCAATGCTTTGGGCTATGAAAAGGTAACTTTTTTGGCTAGAGCCTGTCTTCTTCTTTGCATAATTACCTCTTTCCTGTGTGATACTGTGATGGGTTTTGTCGATTCTTGAATCTTTATCTCTTAACTTTGACAGAACTTTACTGTGGATTGTGGTTAAGGCTTATCCTAGTTCATGGGGCTGTGTTGGCTGGAGTTTCTGGGTTTTGGTTCATTCTCCTTTTTGTCGTGCTCTTTTGGTGGTAGAAGTTGAACAATTGGACAAGTTCAGGGGAATTGGTGAAGTGCTGTTCCAAACTACCGGTAGCTGTAGTCTTTTATGAACCTTTCTTTGGATTTTTGCAGCAAGTGTGTATGTTTGTTTGACGATCACGGAAGTTATATGTCCATGGATTCTCAATTGTTGTAGGACAGGCAGGTTTTCCGAGTAGATGTTGTCATTGAGTTTTATTTTGGTTGGGTTCTTGTATTGAGAACCATCAGGTCATGGATGTCGTTCGCGCTACATTTGTGAGGGGGACTTGGGATGAGCATTGGGATATGATGAATATAGAAGCTTGCTTCTTCCTTTACTTGTGATTGATATGAATGAATCTTATGATGTTCAGATGTTGATCTTCTCTTTTTTGTTCTTGTTGCTTCCTTTAGTGGCACCTCCAGTGCGATGAAACATAATGACATCTAGGAATTGGATGAAAAAGCGGAGATTCGGCATTCGAGGGAGGTTAAAGAAGATGTTGAAATGCATCTTTTCGGGAGAGCAGGTACGGGTGGATGAAATGATAGACTCTTCAGAGTCATTGGCAACTCGAGATTACTCAGCCAGTGGGTATTCATCTCGAGCCGGTGAGGCAGAACCAAAGGTGGATAAGAGCAATATTGAAGAAGCCGAGTCATCTCTCCGGGAAAGCGGTTATCTAAACTATGAGGTCAGTTTCTTTTCTTAAGTTTTTTTTTTTTTCTTGGTTTTTGTGATAACAGCTTTTAAAAATGAACTCTCAATGTCTACTACAAAACCTCTTAGCAATTCCATTTTCGGTGCTAAATTGCATAATTTTGGGCTTTCTGTCTCATAGTTAGTTGCGTAGCTTATTTGTTTTGGTATTTCATCCAGATAGTGATATTGGGTCCCTTAAGCATCTCGTGATACATACAGACAAGTCTCTTATTGTTGTGATTGCCAGGGTGATAGGTCCCTTTACTGTCTTGAACTGAGTTGCCTTTTTTAATGCGGAGGACTCTTGGATAATGCTATAAGGCATCGTGGAAATTATGATTGCACGGATGACTGCTGAAAATTCTGTGATTGTATCTAAGAATGGCTGAACTGAGAAACTTGATCATGGCTTTAGATGTCCAGAAGAAGTTTGGTTCTGTCATAGAACTATGTATTATTTTTTCCCTTAGTGTGGATCAGAATCTGATGTTCTCCGGGCAGAGCCATGTCATTATGTTTACTTCTTCTAACACATATTTGCACAATACATTACAAGGAAGTTTAGCTGTGAACTTCCTTCATTGGGTTTGATGTTATCCATGACCATGTAGAAGGACCTAAGCCTGCTTCATCTAGATTATTTTAACTTGCTAAAAGAATTTTCGTTTGTAATTATGTTATTGGATCTCTCACACAGAGGAGTGAATCATTAGCTAAAGTTCTGTCCAGATCCGCACTTTGTTTTCCACTTGACAAATTTTCCACAAACAAATGAAGTGTCAGGATTTCTTCCACAAGTCAGACAATGGATTTATTTTAGGCTTGTGGTCTTAACATTGCCTTATCCCGCGGTCATTCATGATCTGTTAGAAGTTAACCGTTCTTGTGAATTTTAGGAAGCAAGAGCATTATTGGGAAGGCTTGAGTATCAGAAAGGTAATATAGAAGCTGCACTTCATGTGTTTGAAGGAATCGATATAGCTGCTGTTACTCCCAAAATGAGAGTCTCCATCTCTAGAAGAGGCGATTACAATAGACGTCACTCGCAAAGTGATGCTGCACCAACCATGTCCATGCATGCTGTTAGCTTGCTCTTTGAAGCTATGTTTCTCAAAGCAAAATCCATGGAGCATCTTGGAAGGTTTGATGGTAATTTCTTTCCTAAACAACATATGTTTCGCTTTTTTTACAGCCAACATCTGCATTCATATCATTGATGTTTTTTCTAAGATCACACTATGGAGCTTGGATAAATTCATTAAATCTTTTTGTGACCCAAAAATAAATAATCAGCTTTTTTTTCTATGCGTATTATCATG
This sequence comes from Syzygium syzygioides, assembly GCA_031216285.1. NCBI lineage: Eukaryota > Viridiplantae > Streptophyta > Magnoliopsida > Myrtales > Myrtaceae > Syzygium > Syzygium syzygioides. Next base: position 25,460,528 of record CM062249.1, on the reverse strand, counting down.
AGACAGAACTAAACCTTTCTCTTTTTGTATTCTTTAGACAATTTTACAAGGGATTGACTTATTTTGCAGAAGCTGCTCAATCATGCAAAATTATTCTAGACACTGTTGAATCTGCACTTCCAGATGGCTTGCCTGAAAGCTTCAAGACCGACTGTAAAATACAAGAAACTCTCAATAAGGTTGTTGAATTACTTCCAGAGTTGTTGAAACTTGCCGGTGATTTCCAAGAGGCTATCTTGTCGTACCGCCGCGCCCTGCTGTATCACTGGAACCTTGAGGTGGAAACCGCTGCAAAGATACAGAAGGAATTTGCGATTTTTCTTCTCTATAGCGGTGTCGAGGCAAGTCCTCCAAACCTGCGTTCACAGATCAATAGTTCTTTTGTGCCAAGAAACAACATAGAAGAGGCGGTGCTTCTGTTGCTAATCTTACTTAGAAAACGTGCACTTGGAATGATAAAATGGGATTCATCTATCATGGATCACCTTTCTTTTGCCCTATCTGTCTCTGGTGGATTGAAGGCCCTTGCTCATCAGGTTGAAGAGTTGCTCCCAGGAATTCTTGAAAGAAATGACAGGTACTGCATTTTGTCTCTTTGTTACCTTGGGGAAGGGGAGGACATGGTTGCTTTGAATTTACTGAGGAACTTGTTTAGAAACAGAGAGCATCCAGATTGTATACTGGAATTGATGCTTGCTTCAAAAATTTGTGCAAAAAATGAAGTTTGTATTGAAGAAGGCATAGGTTACGCTTGCAAAGCAATTAGGGAATCACATAGGAGGTGCAGCCAGAAGGCCAGTATTTCAAATTGCTTGCTTGGGACTTTGTTATCTGCTAAGTCAAGATTAGTATCTTCTGATAGCGAAAGAACTTTGGAGCAATCAAAAGCTCTTGCAGCTCTTGAAGCTTCTGAGAGACTGATGAAAGAAAGAGACCCCTTGGTTGTGCATCAGCTATGTCTTGAAAATGCTGAGCAGAGGAAGTTGGACATAGCACTTTATTATGCAAAGCAACTGCTGAAACTGGAGGCAGGGGCTAGTGTAAAAGGATATATCCTCTTGGCTCGAATTTTGTCAGCTCAAAAACGATTTGTTGATGCCGAGACTGTTATTAATGCTGCTCTGGATCAGACTGGGAAGTGGGATCAAGGAGAATTGCTGAGAACTAAAGCGAAACTTCAGGTTGCACAAGACCAGCTAAATAACGCCATTGAGACGTATAGTCAGCTTCTGGCTGTTCTTCAAGTGCAGAATAAATCTGCAGGAGTTGGAAATAAGTATCGCAAGGTAATGTTTTGATCTGCCTACACATAATATATTTGCCGAGACCTTTCTAGTAAGGAGATTGATAACCTGGTGATTTTGATCTTCTCAAATGTGCCGACATGGGAATAACCCTTCTTGGTCTGTTTAGTTCTTGTAAATCTCTTTTGGCATGGAGTTAATCTCTTCCCTATAACTGATTAGAATAGAATAAAGAGAACAGTATGTCTATGTTCACTATTAAGATTGGATCATCAGGTGATTAATCTACCTGACATGGTGTTTAATAATATTTACTGTTTTGCAAATGACAGAGTAGAGGGCAGCATCACAAGAGCTTGGAATTGGATACGTGGAATGATCTAGCTAATGTGTACACCAGTTTGTCACAGTGGCGTGATGCTGAGATATGTCTTTCAAAGTCGGAAGCTATCAGCCCCTTTTCTGCTTCTAGATGGCACTCTACTGGTTTGTCAAGTTCATCTCTCTCTCTCTCTCTCTAAGTGCATTTCTGCTTTGGCATTCATAGGGAAGTTTTCTTTTCCCAAATAGTGATCCCCGTATACTTCTTTGCTTTATGGACAAGTGTATATTACACCAAACTAACTGAGCTTTTAAACTTAGCTTTTGCATATATAGCTTGATCATAGTGAGCTAATTGCTCTAAAGTTGATGATTTCTAGAATGAAAGTGGAAACATGTTTCACAATATTTTAGCAGAGAAATGTGTCCATGGGTCATCAGTCGAGAATAATTTTTACCTGACAAAAAGATCATAGTTTTCATTTTACTTCTTTTCAGATTTACATAACAATTACATGCGAGGGCATTTCAAATTTTTCTGCCAAAAGGAAAACAAAATTCCATAGCAGCTTCTGAAGTTCTTCACTGTCCTTGAATAGTTAAACTTCCTTCCATCTGGTCAGATAAGAAAAGAGCATACCGAAGCAACTTTTCTTCCAATAAACAACTTTATTTATCAATCCTAAGCTTCAGGTCTGGACGAATGGCTCCTCTCAGTCTTCATGGATGTTGTGTTGTAATTCTTTATAGCATTGTCACCGAAAGTCAAGTTTTGGCTGTTATCGTGCACCAAGTGTTTTGATTGGCTTCTGGTAGGTTTACTAGACCAAGCAAAAGGTCACCACCAAGACGCCCTGAAGTCGTTTAGGGAAGCACTAAACGTCGAGCCCAATCACGTGCCAAGCTTGATTTCCACTGCTTGCGTCCTTAGACAGCTTGGAAGTGGATCTTTGCCGGTCATCCGGAGCCTCCTCACTGATGCACTTCGACTCGACAGAACAAACCCATCGGCTTGGTTCAATCTTGGGCTGGTCTATAAATCCGACCCAGGAGCATCGGCACTTGAGGTGGCTGAATGCTTTGAGGCTGCTGCTCTTCTGCAGGAGACTGCTCCGGTCGAGCCATTTAGATAACCTCTCTGTAGAGTGTAAATGGTTAAGGATCAATTGTATATTACTCATTCCTTATACACTAACTCACATTATTAAAGATAGATGTAAAGGTGATGGTGGAAGTCAATATAGAGTAAAAGCTTTGGGAATATTTTTTGGAATATCATTTTGCTTTCTATGGTAGAGTAGGAAATTGAGGCTGAAATCGACGGTGGTTTGTGGGACATTCACAGTTTTTTGTGGGTTGATGTTGTAATTTTGGGATTCAGCAATTTGAAAGTTTAAATGTTAAGATTGCCCATGCGATGCTTATCAATAATAATGATTTTAATAAGGGTCTTGTCAACTAGTGCACGCACGGGACTTGTTGAGCATACTTATATGGAAGGGTCCGATTTTCAAGCGTTGATTATGCATACCATGAGGAAAATAGTGTGTGGAAAATTGCAAATTCACTTTAGTTAGCTTTTGAAGAAGTGTCAGGTGGCCCCTCTCAATAAAATCTTTTAATAGATAAAGAGAATGAAACTGTCTCTTCCTTGCGTATGATCTAGCTACGACAAAAGATCCGCTTTCATCCACCTCACTTTCTTGCATATTTTCGTAGATTGAACTGAGTGGATATAGTCAATGACTTCCGCTAGAAGATGATCTGAAGATAGGTTGAAGCCTGGCACCATATTGACTAGGAAAGCTAATTGAATCTCTCAGATTCCGCAGTTATTTAGGGATGTACTCTTTATGGAAGACATACTTCACATAGTCTTTGGTAGACATTCGACAAAGCTATAATGTGCAAAAGACTAGTAATAGAACTCAAATTTAACTGCTTTCTTCAAATGTCCAGCATCAAAACTGAGCATAAATAGTAGTGTGCTGAAGCTACCATTAGAATGCAGTGATCATGTAAGAGCGGGTGCGTTCAAATGAACAGAATATTTTGAGGGAATAACATGTCAAGATTCAAGAAGCCCGTGAGGAAAAATATAAGCGCAAAGCTGAAATGAAAATTTTGCTCATACAAAAAAAAATTCAACCAGACAAGGCTAAACAAATTTACTGAAATAAGTTAAATAAGTCATCCATTGGCTTGTTTTTAATAACAATTACAAGGCTAAATTGTCATTCTTTGCGTAAATCTATCCCCGCCTTCTTGGCAACAGCATCGAGTCCGTTTTTCTCAACGGTTTTCAACGCCTTCGTTGACAAACGCAGCTTAACGTAGCGCTTGCCAGCTTCCCACCAGATCCTCTTGTACTGCAGGTTCACAAACTGCAACTTCTTCGTCTTGTGGTTTGAGAAGGAGACTTTGTTTGCCCTGTTTGCTTTTTTCCCTGTGAAGGGACATATTCTGCCTGAAAGTGAATCAAAACTAATTCCATGAGCAGCCTCGCCAACTTATGAGATAAATGGCAACAAAGCAGCTATTTAAGTTCATGCTGACGCTTCGACCAAAAAAAAAAAAAGTTCATACTGACGCTTAGATGCCATCTAAAGCAAGCATAGCAGTGAAACTTTCAGCTGCTGAGAAAGAATTCGACATCAGACACAGACCAAGTAACCAATTAGATATGTTATATATATATATATATATATATATATATATATATATATAATTTACACAGACGTGCACATTATTTTAGATAATATGAGGAGGACAACCCCCTTTATATCCCCAAGATATCAGTTAATAATGAATGTCCATTGACAGAACCAAACCTATACAAGTATTCTACATGATAACTGGACAAAAGTAACTCTACAAATAATGAGAAACACTAATTCATCTTACTACTGCATCTCAAGTGCAAAGCACCAAAGAGGGGGGCGCCTGCATCATAGGACAGGAAACTTTAGGGAAAGACAGACTAAAAATGACTTGTTCATCCTTACAATCATGCCAAAGCCACAACCACCCCCCCAGGGCACCTTTTTTTCTTCTCTGAAATTGCGCCAAGGTCCTTTGCATATATGTGGATGGCAGTGGCTTAGAAGTTACGATCGAATTCCTCGAGAATGTAAGTTTGCACAATGTTGAAAATCAAACTGCTTTTAGTTTCAAAGGTCTGTGCAAGTGCACACTTAACTGAAAGGCGTGAAAAGAGACCATCCAAATCTGAAGGCATGCTAAGGGGATTAAATTCTTTCGACAAGACATGATAAAGTCGGATCATGAAAAATGAACCTACAAAACCAATTGCCAGTGCACAACGGCACAACACTGTTTGTTTCGTACATGATGGAGCACATGAATGAGAAAACTTCTTATTTTTTAAGGCATTCCTGCATATCCTAAATCAGGTCGCATACCAAACCAACAAATATATTGTAATTGTACAGAAACATAACAAGATATGAATGTCGCCTCAGCAATTGTTTCGTCTTAAGTTCCAAGAAGTTTGAAACTAAAACAAGAATGAAACCAAGAAAAGCAAAAGCCTTTTCCCACTGATCAACAGGCGATGCTAGGATGGAACGAACACCCGATTACCATTTAGCCCATCAAAGTCGAACCATAGACTGCAATGATAAGTAAGAGAACATATACAGACATCCAAATGCAGCATGTTAGAACTGTACTCTGCAGAAACCCCATGTATGTCTCAAGGTCCGAACTAACCAGAGGCAACATGTATCTTTAAGCATGGCGAACGAGTAGACTAGTTCCACTTCAAAATTCATTCTTTTCCTTAATCACTACGAATGGCAATTTAACTGGCTCGAAGCAAATCAGACACGAAAAGAGGCAGAGAGCACCAACTGAAACAGCTTCCAAATCCCCAAAAGACATAGAAACAAGAAATCAATCCCGAACATGAACCAAGCGCATAAGGAACGAAAACCACCGTGATCGAACGAAAGAAAGCAAAGACAAGAACAAAGACCCAGAAAACCAGATGAAGAAAGAAGACGGAAAACGGAAAAAGGGGGCGTACGAGCAACGGGTTGCACGGCCGGCGCCGGAGCGGCAACGGGTCCGGCGAAGCGACGAGAGTCATCGCAGGACACTCTGAGCCCGCTCAGCTGAGAGGCGACGAACCCAATCTCCAACGAAGCTCTGGCCCTCGGACGCGCAAGGGTCGGTCGGTCGAACTGGGTCTTGCGGGAATGGAGAGAGCAAGCGTTTCCCGACAACACTCCCGACGAAGCCACGGTTGCCATTACCGACCGCCGATGGAGGTTAAGCGTCCTCTTCAAGAAGGCTAAGGAAGGAAGAGGAGGGGGGTAGTGAATTTGGATAACGTTAAAAACGTTATCTTTTCCGAAGCTCGTTCTCGGCTTCGGTCGTGCTGTTTTGTGGAGCTGGGGAGAGGGGGGCGGAAGAAGAGTTGAACTGCTTGTCTTGAGATTGGGCCAAAAGTTGGAAAACCAAAAGACTTTTGGGTTGAATATTAAATAGGATTTTGGGGGCTCGATTGCAAAATTTGGCCTATTAGATAGATATGCTATTGGTATAAATGTACGGAAGTTCTTAAACTTATCATAAAAGTGTAATTGAATTTTCGAAACTTTTAAAAATTACAATCAAGTCATTTTATTAATTCCATCTAATTTGACGAACGAAAAATGCTAATAAATCTTAGCATTTAATTTCAGTAACTTAATAAGTTTTAGAACTTAATTGTACGTTTTTAAAGTTTTAAAGCTTCCATGGCACTTATTCCATCGTGATTCTATTACCTTCAAAGCACTTACCCATTGAACCTTCTGACACAATGCAATGCAATGAAGTTTCCAAACACCGTTTAAATTTATGTCATATTATGCTAAGCTTCTTTTTTTTTAACTATTCGTTAATATTACCTACGTGGCAAGTGATACATGCGAAAATTTGGGGGCCCTCACATGTCGGCAAATGGGAAAATTGGAAAAGGCAATCGAATGAATGAACAAACCGCTCTTCATCTATTAAAAAGGTTTAGGATCTCAATATTTATCGTACATATTAATTAAAAGCAAAAAAGTTGGTGTCCATGCTATGCAAGAGGATTTATCTCACAATTGGATCAATCCTGATCTCTAGATGGCAATTCGTGCAACATCATTATAATTATGAATCTAACTCGTTCTATTTCTAAATGACTCAAAGGTGAATAAAACTTCACTCTGCATAAAAAAAAATGAATGAAAACGTATCAAGTACCATGGACTTTGTTGAGTCAAATATAATTTAAATCGTGCTTCTATCATGTCATTGCTGTTGCATGTCATGCATCGGTAGAATAAATTACAATGATAAAATGCCAATTGCATAGTCTAATTGATTTTTATGTTACAATTCATCCTCTAACATTTTCTTTTGGCAATTAAGTCCTCAAGCTTACTAAGTTTGTACATCATCAGTAAATTTTGACTTTTTATCATTGTGTTAATGACTATTACATAGTTGTTGACATGGCAAAATGGCTCTTGCACCAACCCTTCTCCATCCCGGAGACAGAGAGGGGAGATCATAGACAATAGTATCACCCTGATCGGTATAGTCATAACCTATAATATTATCCCATATGAAAGTTCATTGAGAGGAAGTACAAATCATTCGGAATTTGGCAAATCAATAAGAAAGGTCGAATAGAAAAGAATGAATCAAATGTCCCATCACAATGCAAAACCATGCGATCGAGGTGCAGATGGTAATAACTATTAACTAGACCTGTCAAATGGGTCCAGAACCCATTTATAAACCCACATTTGTTTAAATGGGTCGTTAATGGGTCATTCCTTTTTTTTTAGATCAGCCTTAATGGGTTTCAAACAAAAAAAGGCCAAAATATATGGGTCTTAAATGGGTATATTCTGAACCCATTTACGACCCATTTAATAACCCATTAAAAAAAAGCCTGGCTCATGGTCTGTCTCTTGATAACACACAAGCCCCCAAGACCAAATAAAAACATCATAAACAGTTGGCCAAAGGGATTAGGGGAAAGCATTGCTCTATACTTTAGAGCTTTGAGAAACCAGGAGGGTAGGAGGAGGTAAATGCCTAGATGCAGAAGATAAGAAAAGAAGTGAGTGTGTTGGTGAATGAAGGGGCACCCACGAGAATCCTAGATCAGGCAAAAAGGAGACTTATAGATGTACCTATAACAATTGCACTATGGATTCATCAAAGGGTTGGGGAATAACTGATGATAGGCTTAGAAAACCTAAGTCCAAACCCAAAGAAGGCCGAACTTGACCACAAGAGAATTGGTTCGACAATCAAAGGATAGGAACCCGAATGGTTGGCATCGTCTTTGATTAGTCATATAAACATTAAGCATATGATCCAAAGATGTGAGTGAAACAAATCTCAAAAGGTCAAGGGATTGAAGTGTTATGTTTATAGAGGGCCAAGACACGCCAACAGGAGAGGTCTACACAACCATCGACATTTAAGGGTCACAACGGCATTCATTGAAGTTGCCACAGCAATCTAATCAGTTTCTTCTACCGACCGCGAGGGGCACATGAGCAGGGGCTTTCCGCTCAAGAGTACAAGCACAAACGCCTCCGAATAGAGAGAGAGAGAGAGAGAGAGAGAGAGAGAGAGCAATCCCTGGTGAAGGTAAGCTTCTTCCCCAACTTAAGCATACACTCCTACTCTACTTCTCTGCTCTCTTAATTAAGATTCAACGGGTATCGAAGGGCTCATCAGGGGCTCTACCCGGCCCACTTCTCACCTCTCATCGGGCGCAGTACTCCAAGACCCAGGCTACTGTCTACAGCAAAGACGAAGTTGCACGTCAGAAGCCAAAATCTGCAACCGTGAAACGTTGGACTATTGATGCTTGGTAACTGCAAATACCACATACCAGTCGTATGTATGACATTGCATTAAAAGAAATTGAATTGCAGAAGAACTAATGGTGTGAGAAAACCCGTGCTACGAAGTCCAACCAACCTATGCATCCGTTTTTGGTGTGTCCCCAGTTCAGTGGCATCCTAATGGATACCAGTAATTATTATCATACACGGACTGCTCACAAACTAGATCGCCTTTCTCAATGAAAAGGGTACGTAAGCAAAAAATGAACCTAAACCAGCATATTGACATGTTAATCGTATCAGAGTGTTCCTGAAATAAACAAAAAGTGTAGAGGAAATGCAAATGATGTGGTCCCCGTCTGGGAACACACACAAGTGCACGTAAAATTCCATAATGCCTTGAAACTTCCCTTAAGAAAGAGTAGAGAGGAACAAAAGGCACGGGCCAAAGTTGAAACACCATTCCTAATGTACGAAGTGCACATTAAACCTTTTCTGTAGTCCCTATGCCCCCCTAGAATCATGGCTAATCTTCTTAAGCCCTCTGGACAACTCCATGCAGTTTTAAGGTATCCTTTAGTCAGCAACCTCCGCAAGGAGAAAAATAGGCCACAAAACCCCCAATCTCATCATGGCACAAGTCAGTATATGTTACAATGTCAAAATGTGAAATGGCATTGCCAAAATTCAAAGGAAGTCCAATACCACTTCAGAATGCTGCCATTAAATAAGGTGAAATCAAACCCTGACGACCGCCAGTAGATGAATGGAAATGGTCACAACAGTAATCGAGTTCACCCCCTCATAAGTCCGACAGAGAGGTCTGTGATGCATCTTTATGTATCTAGGGGAATTAGACCTTCTGAGACAGTCATACTGTAGCTACTTTAATTTGCCATTCTGTAGTATTCATCCTCCATACTTTCTCCTGTAGAGATCAAGAGAAACATATTCCACTGTCACAGGCCGCTCGTCAAATAAACGCCCATGCAAACTATGTGCCGCCACACTAGAGCACTCAATTCTTTTAAACTCCACTAAAAGACAACCTGGCTCAAAAACCTGTTCAATATTGAGATCATCACCCGTAGCATCACCGTTCTGAATGATATCTGATTCCATATTCATGTTCCCCTCGGGTACTTCAAGAGTTTCTCTCGTCGACCAATTGCTTTCCTCTGGAAGCAACTCTTCTTCAACAAGTGATTTCTTTTCCAAATGATTATCCTCCATATGAGCAATGTCAGCATCTTCATTGTCTTGATTATCTGGGTCACCATTCACAGTGTTCAGCTGTTCAGGGTTTTCTGAAGTCGGCATATCTGTTGTTCTTTGAGAGGTCAGGTCACTAATCTCCACTTGTGCATCAGGCGGAGCCATCTGAGGAGAATCATTATCAGCCGCATCATCCACAAGATTGTTTTCATTGGTGTCACTGCTATTAGTTGCTGGGATGCCATCTTCTTTAAGTTGATTTGCATCACTAGGGATCTCAATTTCATTGACTCCTCCAGCTTCTTGGTCAGCAACTTCTTCTGAAGTCTCTATCCTGATGTCGTCACTTCCCATTCTTGGTCCAGTGTCATCAGTGACTACACAAGGTTCTGCGATAGTCGAAGGGCAAGGACCACTATCATGCTTCACAACATTCATAGATTTAATGGTGCCAAACCTGCAGGACGCAGATACACCACAATCATATACATATGCTAAACCTGACAGATCAAGCCACAGACTCAGAGAAGGAAAATCTTTGCCAGACCTTGCACACTCCAGACGTACATCTTCTAGTACTTCATCCACTTCCAACTCGGAGAGAGACAAAAAGCCTTCAGGAGCGAACTGGCTCACATAAAAGAGAACATACAATTAGTACCATCAGACAAAAAATGGTATATGGAGGGCCATAAAACTTGTATCACCAAGTACTCAATTATACCTAGAAAGGTTGAGGACAAAATTGGCAGTACCCATGAGAGAAAAAATACAGATCAACCCTTTTTCTTCTTTCGAAGAAGTTGACTGACAATACATACAGGAAATCCATGAGGAAAATCAGTTCCATACCACATTTTTTAGCTTCAGAACTTCTGTTGGCTTCTCAAGAAGAGGCCTTGCATGGTCAGGGATTGCACAAAGGGACTGATTTTCACTATTTCCCTAAAATACCAATTCCATTGTCAGCACGTACTGAATTTAGTCAGTAGGAAACGAGAAACATAATGCAGTTAATACGGTAAATTAGTACCATTGCTGCTGGATCTGGGACAGCTTGAACTACAGTTAGAACTTGGCCTCCCAACTTAATACCATTCAAACCAGCACATGCTTTCAGAGTCACTGATTGGTCTACATACTGAAAGTGAGAGTCAAATTACTCAACGTCAACTAAGAAAGAGATTGCCTGGAAAATCAACCAGAAAAAGAGCAGATGAAAACCAATCACAGAAAAACTTTCAACAGACGCGAGTTTTACACCCAATGACATTTTCACAATAAGCAGATAAGATGTCTCAATTGCAAGGCATTGCAGAATTTCTTTGAGAGAGCACATACGGATTTTTGATCAACAGAGGGTGGAGACACCATAATGAGTTGCCAAGATCTTTACTTTTTGAATAAGTGTAAATGTCATTTCTGCATATAAGTTCGATCCAGTTTTTTGGTTTTGTGCTTTTTCCTTGGTGGGGTGGGAATAAGCATAGACATAGTCAATGTACTCTTATTCTGCTTCCCATAGATGAGCAACCAATGACATTGAAGGATGCTATTATGATATAAAAAAAGAGTCCGGCAGAGAAATCACGCCATCCAATTGTCTGTCTAACTGGATTGACATGCATTCTGATTAGGGGTGTGCAAAACGGACCGCCCAAACCAAACCGGCCGTTTTGGTCCGGTTCCCGGGAGTGTTGGTTTAGTTCCCAATTCCTAAAAGTGAAATTGGTGTCTAGGCGGTCTAGTTCCCAGCTCCAAGGAGGAACCGGACCGGACCGATTATATATATATTTTAATTTTTTTTCAAAAAATTAGTAAAATATGAACTAAACCTAAGTGAACTTCATCGACATAAATTCATTGACAAAAATTAGTAAAATGTGAACTAAACCCTAAGTGAACTTCATTGACATAAATTCATTGACAAAAATTAGTAAAATGTGAACTATACCCTAAGTATTTGACCCAAAAAAACCCTAAGTGACCGGTTCCATTGGACCGATTCAATCTAGTCCGGTTCCCGGTTCCCAAAATTGGGAACCAGTTCTCCTGGTCCGGTTCCCGATTCCACCTTGGAACCGGACCAGACCGGACTAGGAACCGATCACCCCTAATTCTATTTAAAGAGCGATCCCAGCAAATTAAGGACCACCGTACTATCGTTTCACATGCACTAAACACCGCCTTAATTATTTTGGCCACAAACACCCTTTTGATTTATATCTAATTTCACCTCGCGATAACTGTCATAAGGACAAATACTCATTGCCTAACCATCAACAAAATTGTCAAAAAAATCATTGTCTTGAGTATTTTTTTGCTGAAAGAAAGATGTATTGAATATAATAAAACTTTTCATTAGCAAAGAATCTCATGTTCAATGCGTACTATCAACATTAAAGAGCACAATGGTGCAAGTTCCGATCAGACCCTGCAATGTTAAGAGACAGACTGTACTTTTACAGAGTCAAGATGACAAACTGCATTCGAATTGAAAGTTCAGGTACCTTCCTTTTCGCAAATTTTCTGGAATAAAAAAACTGCACCTATTCAACAAATTTTTTGGTCCATTCAAAAGTGCCACCCAGCCAAAAACACTCAAGGTATGGAACACTAACTTTGATTCTGTTTAAGAATTCTTAAAAGCACAAATACGACATAGATCAAAGACAATGGTACTATGCAATGAATAACAGCAGATGAAACAGCCTTAAATCTTAAGTATGTTCAAGCACTGGAAAAAGTTCATTGTGAAGAGAAAAGAAACACAGTAGGGGAAAAAACATATGCAACTTACCTCCAGGAAAGCATACTGATTGGTTGCATCATCATTAGCCTGGAAGTGGAAAGCTTTCAATGGTCCAAATACACTAGCAATTTCCCTGAGCTGAAACACAGTCAAAATTTGACAAATTACTCTTTTATGGGCAAAAACATTTACCAATTGAAGTGGATCAAATGAAACACTATTACACTCAGATTAGGCATCATTGTCAGGTCCGTACATGCTATCTGTGAGGTTTACCTACTTACCCTTTTTGGACAGGGTATTCCTAATAAGGTCCTCACAAACAGAGAAATGGGAAAAGCAGAGGAAATAGACAGACCAATAGCAATCAGAGCATCAAAATATCTAAGCACAGAGTGACCACTTGAATTAATCAAATTTAAGAAAAGAAGATTGTGATACCATTTCTGATGACAGCACCTTGGAAATTCCTCCAATAAAGATCTGCAGCCACAATAATGCAAAGATACATTATTCGACAAAAAATCTCTGAAAGAAAGTTAACAGCAACCGGCTCAATCCTGTCATCTTTGGGCAAACACCTAGATATCAGAAAAAACAACACAAAAAAAGAAAAAGAAAAAGCAAAAGTAGAATGGAGAGACAATCTCTAAAAGCAAAGAATAGCACTGAATCAACACTTTCACTCAAGCACATAAAGGATTGCCCGCCTTGATATACTTAAGATGCTCACTATAATACTTACAGCATCCCCCTCTTCTGCAAATATAGCTAGACTGATAGAGACTAGTAAGACAAGAACCAAGGTTTGCCATCTTTAATTTCCATTGCAGCATTATTTCAGCCTTTGGGTTTATCTGGTTCCACTTCCATCTAGAACAACAAATGGGAATTTTCTCTTAGTCTGACACTCGCTCAATGACTTACAGTATTGGTAGTTGTAGTTAATTAATAACTTGACTACAAAATTCTTTTGTGTTCCATTAAATGACCGAATTGTTGAAAAAAAGACATCCCATTCAAAAGAAAAATCTTTTCAAAAGATTTGAAAACAAAAGAGATATATAGTAGAAGAAAGTAAAACCATATATCTGAAAGAAATCAAGATTATTAGACATATTTATGAGATGAACTCTTCAATCTGTTAAGAGGTTTATATCCTCCCCTTTAACTCTTCCGTCACACCTTTAACTCTTCCATTACAATCTTCAGATTTGTCCATTAAGAAAATGAATTATGCAGATTTTACATCCAAAGATATCCAGTATTCAACAACCAAGCTTTCCATACTAATAAGTAAAATTAGTTTATCAATGCCAAAACCAAATGGTAAAAAGCTGTAGCAACTTAACAATGTCACCAGAGATCAACACTTCTAGGTCCAACTCATGTACCACCACAACACCTTCCAAGGAAAATTAATTCCAATAACACTTCCGAAATACCAATAATCTTCATATTCATAACAAGCCAAATTTGGAATGCAATTCACCATAATCAGATATTACCAACATCCCTTGACAACAGACATGACCATGGCAAGAACCACCAACTGTGCTGCATATATTCAACAGCAGTACAAATGCATATGTATTACAGAAATGCCAGTTCTTATATTATGCTTGCACTGGCCCATTACCCATGTAAAACCTTAGAGCTCAAAGCCTCAAACTAACCAATAGCACTTCTTGGGATTGAGGATTCTACAAAGAATGCTAGTTTAACCAGGAACTCACAAAAAGGCTCACTATCATGATGACAACAAGATATCCAAGAAATTACCTTATGGGGTGAATCATCGACAACATCGCTCATCAAGTATGCTGCAACATCTGATCTTGCTGTTTCGCCAGGGTCACCAGTCTGCATGAAAATAGGAACTGTCTGAAAACCTACAACATGGATAGTAACAAAGATCTACCTCAGAAACCACAGATAAATTTGAACTACGAGTCAAGCAATTACACCTATATACAGCATAACATTGCAAACACTTACAAGTTCCAAACTGAAGAAAAGGCCATTGCCCCCAGAAATAAACATTGAAGATACACAGAAATGAAGTATGTGCATAGTCAAGCACAAAAACATGCACAAACACTAACAAACAAAGATAAAAGCAGAAGAGAGGATTGTATTGCCCTCAGAAACATCGCATAAATTTTGGCATAAACATAACCAAGCATGTGCAACTATATATCTGACAACTTAGGCATTCTCAGTTATACTGGTGCTTTTGGTAGGTTCACTACATCAAACTCATATCCAGGATCACATCACCATCACTATCAGTGGCAGTGTTCATGTTGAGATTTAAATTACAAAAAAGTTTCTCAACTACTTTTTTATGACAGCAATTTATGCACCACTGAAACCAGCAAGATCCATAAGGAATTAAAAACCAAAACAACAATGTTAGCCTCCATTGACCAGTTTAACATCCCTGGACAGATATCAATATTTGATTGTTTTATCATTTTTCAATTTAGTCCTACCAGAGTTCTCTGACATTACTCAAATGGGGAAAAATAAATATTTGAAGCAATTGTAAGCAAAAATTTCCCAATTTAGTAGCCCTGTAGAGCCAAAAAAAAACGGATGAACCTTCAAGTTTGCAGGAAAACAGCTCAAGAAATGTCAAAGGTGCAAGTTATGAGGCCACAACATCTTAGTATGTTTGCTATTATGGACTGGATTAATTACCTGAGAAAGGAGATACCAATACAAGAAAAGACTAATCTCATAGACAGAAGTTGATGACTCGACACAGAAAATTACAGAGCTTTAAGCACAAAAGCCACTGAAAGTCAGATCACTAATCAAACCCCAAATCCAAAAGTCTCAGAAATCTCCACAATAGCATGCTTTACATGACAAACTCATCCAAGAATTATGAGTATCACCTATTCAGAAGTTGTACGAAAACCTTATTCTGCCATAAATTTGGTTTCTCTCACATTTTAGTCAGCGTCATGCAACTATAATTTTTCTGGCAGGATACAAACGAACACAATTCTGAAAGATTTGACTCTTTTATAATATGCCAAAAAGATTTTAAGTTAGGAAAAAGATGCTTGCTTTAAGTTGTAAAAAGTAGCCCAAAAGCGCCTTTTCTGAAAACCATCCTTCGAGCAGGGCCTCTCTTTTACCCCTATTTGAAATATCAGACTTCATGAGACCTGCTTGAAACTCGAAATGGCTGCAATTTTTTTCTTCAGGAATCACAAGATGTATCTATATTGTGCACTTGCCATTCATCATCCAAAAGTCAACTGGGGTTTAATGCTTTTTCAATGCCTAAGCAAACATGTGATGAAGATTAAAAATCATAATCTCCCAGCCCTATCCAGCAGATACCCAAGTATACATTTGACTACCAACCATGAACGATTCTATTACTCAGATAGATATTGCTTTAATATCATCTTTAACTGAATCAAAGAAGGTCGAAATCATTGAAAACCTCACAAATGACTGACTAAAGATTAAGTAACCCTTATAACAGTAATTGGAACACAAATAACATGGGACCATAATGGAAAAATTTTCAAAGATGATGGTACTCTATCAGACCTACTTATACAGGGTGGAGAACAAAAAGGTCTAACAAGGTGCAAGGAGGAGGAATATGCAAACTTCTCTCAGGAATATGTGGCCTCAATAAAAAAATGAAATCATAAGATATTGCTACAAAAAGATGGCTATGGTGTTCTCACGGAGTAGCATTATGGAAACCTTAATTGATAAAGCACAAGTTAACCTCTGTTAACAGCCAAGCATGAGATGGAAGAAACGGCCTGTGATCAACTAAATGAAATATAGAGAATTTCGAACAGCAAAATGTTTCAGAAATGACTAAATACTTCACTGCTTTTACTGCAGAAACTCCCCCAAAGGACTACATATATCTCTTGCTATTTTTTAATGGAGGACAACAGGTAAATTTGTGGTATCAAAATGTTTGCACAAAAAAGGAGAGATCATATATGAGCAGCAGGGTTCTGTTGCTCGTCAATACCGGAATCCATGACATGCTTAAAAGATTGCAATTTGTCCCAATTTCTAATAACAAATCAAACAGCTGACTCCTAACAACTCAGAAAACGGACAATTATTCCACAATCAGAAACCCTAATCAGTTGGAAATTTTCAAAAGATGGACAAGTAATGAAACTTCTTCCCCCCACCTCCTTCTCTAGAGGATAAACTTTTTTGTTACAAGGAAGATAGCCCCAGAAATTCCAAAATCTATCTTCACTATCCGTTCAACAAACACCAAACAAAACGAGATAGCTATCTTCCGACCAGATGAGAGACCCAAAGCCAAAACTGATAAGAAACCTCAAGCACATCAACTGGTCACTACACCTGGAAATCTTCTTACTTAGGAGTCAGCTTCACCATCACCAGCCAGAATTTGACTTATGAAAGAACCAAGATAGACACCCTATTTAAGAGATTCCAGCTTTCAGTCAGAACGCTCATCAGATATTCAAGAAAGCATGTACAAAATACTGAAATGAAAGCCACAGTTCCTAGTATCATGTTACATAAGCAATGGCAATCAATCTCCGACAGACTGATATAATTTCCCTAAGATCCCATCCCCCAAATATATAGTTTGCCAGATAGGCATTTCTGACTATACAAGCAAAGACTGCAAGCAACTTACAGAAAATATGCTATTCAGTTGGATAGTTGGTAGTCGGTACACTTCATGCACCCTAGAGAAACCAGAACAGCTAGGCAGAGAGAGAGAGAGAGAGAGAGAGAGAGAGGGGGGGTGTAGGGATTCATATGTCTTTATTAACTCAAACACTCAAACAACAAACAATTTGCATGCTGCTGTCATTTGATTTACCCATATGCAAAAAATACCAACTGATGCTACAAAATCCCAGAGCAAAGAATACCCACCATAAAGGGATAAAACTTAACTGCTAAATGCAATCAATACTAGGAACAAATCAGCTGCTGCATTAACTTCCTCTCAAAAGCATCATCTCCAGGTGAATCTGTAGCTAATTCTCCTGGATATTTTTAGTCCAAAAGGTGCTTGTTTTCTGTTAAAATATAAACCCACATCACTTGATTATTGGATTCGATTGTGCCTTATATGCATGTTGTCTCACTCCACCCAACAGCTTAAGTTTTGGGTTGAACTTTCTATCAGAAACCAACATGGTAAAGCAACCTCACTATGGATATTCTCCAAGAGAGTAAAATTCCAATTCGCTCTTAGGGAGGGGCTTAATATATAAACATTAGTTAAAGTTTTTTCAATGCAATTGTGGTTGTACTATAGCTGTGTTTTGTAGTAGTTGTGCAATGAAGTGTTTTAACTTGTATATTTGGTTATTCATGAATGCTTCAAAGTTGAAGCAT
The DNA here is from genome assembly GCA_031216285.1 of Syzygium syzygioides. Taxonomy (NCBI): domain Eukaryota; kingdom Viridiplantae; phylum Streptophyta; class Magnoliopsida; order Myrtales; family Myrtaceae; genus Syzygium; species Syzygium syzygioides. Next base: position 25,442,748 of record CM062249.1, on the reverse strand, counting down.
CTTCAAGCTAGACGGGACAACTTCCCAAAAGTTGCTATAGGATACTGCAGCTTAGGTGTTGCTAAATACCCTAGAAAAGATGCAAACCACCACTTCACAGCTCAAACAGCCTAGTCATATGGAAATTAAATCATCAATACAGTATTGTGTCCCTTGAACATATTTCACCTCTATCACCAATGAGAACAAGAAAAAAAAATACATCCTCACATGCCTAGAGTTGTTCTCTATACTATACAAGTCCAGTCTGGACTAAGAAACCTTCTCTTGCAGATCCCATTTCACATGCATTAAAGCCCTCACTAACATTTCCCTTATACTGCAGTCAGATAATACAACATAACACAAGATATACTACTGACTTAACAACATCTAGCATATGGGTGTCTTACCCAGGGTTAATGCAGGAGAAAATGCGAAAGAGACGTAGTCTCCCAGTGAATTTCTTATTTATTAGGCCAATTAGCAAATCTCTGAATTAATGATAGCATATGCCCATATATGAGCACATAAAGAATTGTCTTTAGCTCTTGATAATCTACATAAAATAAACTGTTTGTTAATTCCCAAAAAAAACTTGCAGAGAAGCAATTGTTGTGCCCTTCAACATCTTCTAATAACTCCTTACCTAATGCTAATTAGTCAACAAATATCTTAAACACCAAATCCAAGTCCACTCATTTGTAATACCACATTTGGTGGTGTGCAGTATATGTCTTCCAGAGTTTTGTTGACTTCATGGTTCTAACTTCCACCAATCAGAAAAATCACCCCATGTAAGAAAACAAACTAGATGAACCTTATAATCGTATCAGAAGACTTTATGAGGTCCCAAAGTTGCAATTATCTAGTACATGCCGACCCTGTACACTGAAGCATTTTTTCTTACAACATAGTTGCATTTCCCACATAAGAATATGGGAAAGGAGACTGCATGAACCTTCATACTCGGGGGCACTCAACTTTGTGAAGCCCAAGATTTCCTAAACTAATCTAACTAACAGATTAGTCTAGGCTTTTTTCCCTTTCATTTCTCTCAGATAATTTAACACCCTCAATACCAAAAGAATACAAATTCCAATGATCACCTCTTGCACATGCCCGTAACATCGTGGAAGTCTTTAATTGAGATAGAATGATATAGCACTATATGGATGGACATGTAACCATAAAGAACGTATTCAAAAATAAGAAGGGAATAAAGAAGATTCTTACAGCCACTTCAACAAAATCCTTTGGACGTCTGATTTTCAAAAGGGAGCCAGAAAAGGAAGCTCCATCGAATGAAAGAGCAGCTGAAGCATCCTCAGGAGTAAGAAACTCAACTAAAGCTTGACCCTTCTCCTTGTGTATCTGCAATTTTTACATGTTAAGCTGCACAGATCCTCAATGATATAAAATACCAAGTCATTTTTTAGTTTGGAAGCTTACAATACAGCTGATGCATGGTTGGGTTCCCTGAATATGATTAACCCCTGAAGACAGCAAATAATTATTGAGACATGCCACAATGGCTTTCTCAGAGGCTGAAGCTGGTATGTTTTCTACATAAAGCCTCCTCCTAGGCCGTGTGGACTCTGTCAGTTGAATTGAGTCAATGGAGGCAGTAGTCTTTGTAGGAGGAACATTTGGAGAAGCACTGGGCAGAGGTTTCATTGTACTTAAAGCAGCAGAAACAGCACTGGCCAACTGATGCGCACTTGATGGCATAGCTTGATTTGTAGATTGAAAACTATGCATAACTGATGCAGTAAAGCCATCTTTTACACTCATTGGAGGAATATCCCATCCAGCATTTTTCCTCTCTGGAGATCGTGTAGCAGGGGAAGGAGTCTTGATGGCTTTCTCAGTTTTCCTCTTTCTTGGGGAGTAACCACCGAGCCCGCTGGCAGTCTCTCCATGTCCATGGGAGTGATTGCTTGAACCATTACCAGGAAATCTGGTCCTTTCAGCATCAACATGGTGTCTTTCAGATCTATCTTTGAAAGAACTAGAGGACGACTCCCCATGTTTCCTACCATTATACACTAGACGTCTGTGCCCCTTCGGCGAGTGTGAAATCGATCTTCTGTCCCTTCCACGCTCTCTACTCCTTGATCTTTTCCTTCTGATATTTACTTCATCATTACGGGACTTTGTTAATTCTTTCCTTTCCTTTCTATCCAAAATTTCTGAATCACGCACTCTTCTCGGATCAAGTTTCTTTGACATGTTCCTATCTTTGATATCCCTCTCATCTATATCTCGGTGCTTTCTCTTACTTTCTCTCTCAAATTTTCCTCTACTTCTCTCAGTATACCGTTCATTGACATCTGGCTCTCTTGGATGCCCCTTTCCAGCTTTGTCTTCAAGATCATTTCTTGCCCGTTCAACAGGTTTGCTTCTATCATGCATTATCTTATAATTCTCCTCCCTGTTATCCTTGTGTGTGACTTCACTGCTTAGTCTACTCTTCAATTTACCTTCTAACTCGCGACTTCTCCTATCATTCCCTTTCACGAGATTGTCTTCCTTAATGGAAGCACGCTCTTCTTTATTTCTGGATCTTGCTCTAGGTAAAAGCTCCACTTCGTGGGTGCTTTTGTCTTTGCTTCTTGTGTAACTATCTTCCCTTAGGTAATGGGAATTTGGCTCCTCTTTACCTCTAAACCTTGACCTTGCTAGATCCACTGAAATTTGTTTTTCATTACGCAGGGAAATACGTTCAGTATCCTTGAAAGTTTTTTCAGATTCATGCCGACTCGGCACATTCTCAATAATCTCCCTCCTTGAATTTTTATCCTCTTCTGCATCTTTGTGTTTCATAGTTTGAGATGATCCCTTGCTTCTCCTCATATTCATTATATCTTCAAAGCATAAAGGCCTGGTCCGCGCAGCAGTACTATCATCCTCGCCATCATGTAATGGCTCTTTTCCAACACGCCTTTCCTTTTGTCTACTAGATCTGCTCATTTGGGCTCAAAGAAAATTACAGAGGTGAATCGCGATGATAGACCTTGTGCTGGAGATCTTAAGCCTATTAAACAGACAGAGGAAAAGGTAAAGAGCATATTAGCTCCCGAATTCAATATCAGCCTCTAGATATACTTACAAGAAGCATTTAATACCAAGATCAACTATCTACAATTCAAAATCCGCCAAAAAGTCATCCATAATAATCCGCTGAAAAAATGGTCCTACAAAAACTGAAAACAGCTTGCCGCTGCAATCGAGTTAAATATGTAACACAGAAAATTACACCCAGCATTCCAATGGAAAAGCGATTGCAAATAACAATTAGATATTTGATACATGCTGCCATGGCAAATGCTAGACCCATGCTCAAATCAAGATTACCGCACTCTTCAATAACACCTACATCCTAAATAAACCAAGAAAAAAATGTAAGAAATAGTAAGACTTAATATCAGCATTCAACATTAAAGTAGAAGCATCATCTGAAAAGAAATTAAAACACTACAATATTTTCCAGACCCTGACTGATAATCCAAACAAGTTAGCCAACTAATATCATGACATGAAAAGCAAAATATGGTTTTCACATTGATATAAAGGTTCCCGGATTGAACAGAGTGGAAACACAACACTGCTTTTGTAAATACTAATGAACTTGCAAAGACTAAATCAAACCCTCGATGAATTGATCCCCATCTTAGTGTCCATGGGGAAAAGCATAGAATATCGGATATGATCATGGAGTAAAATTGCTATTGCTTCAGCAGAGATATATTACTCTACAGTTCAACGTGGGCAAAGTTCTCAAACTATTGAGGCGACATTGCAATTGCACTGGCAATTTCTTCGGTCATACAAGTGCTTTTGTATTTAACCATAATGTCTCGTATGCCCTAGAAAAAGTTTGTTCAAAACAACAGGAGGCTCAATGAATGAAAAAGGGACAAAGAATCAAGACTTTTTTTAATCAAAAGAACAAAGGATGACAGATCTGAAAAAATTATCTCGTTTTTACATGTTTGGAAAAAGCCAGCAAGTAAGATGATCAAGTTTCAAATGGAACAAAAATCAGAACCACTCCTACACTTCTCTCCATACGAGTTTCATAGCCATGTGGTATTTTCATAAACATTTTTGGAAAAAAAAAACGAAAAGATATTTTCACCTTTCATAAAGTTGGATCATTTTGGTATTGAAAGAATTAGGTCCTATTAAAGAAACAAGGGACTCCAGCTGTATGGCCACGACAAGAAGCTTAGGATATTTTGATATGATTAACAACATAAGAGCACTAATCTTGCTGGCTAGATGAAGGCTCACTTGTGCACTCGACACGTACTAGCACTAGACAACTAAAGGAGAGTTCTGTTTCAATAGCCATGTGTAAGCAGTCCGCAAAAGTAGTTACAACAATCTGTCTTCTACAAACAAGCTGAGGAAATCTTTCCGTATAACCAGTTTCAGTTGTTTAGGAAAACTCATCTTCTATTAAGTCTTCACGAATACCTTCGCAAAGAAACACAACAAAGAATTCCCTACTTCCAATGGCCTAAGACACGGTGCTTCAAAGAATAGACAAAATTTTACTCGATTCTTCTCGTAAGAACAGAAAGCGGTCACAAAGATGCCTTCAAAAGAGCCCCTTTCCACGGTGCTGATCCGACCAAGCCAAAGGATATGCTGAAAAGACTCTAGAACCACCGCAAAAGCATCAATGCAAAAATTTCCCGAGGCCCAAGGAGTTCACTCATTTCCCATTTCTCAAATCTACTAGCGACTGCTGATCGCAAAACCGATTCGTATGTTCCAAATGCAGCAGAACCCGCCTCACAGGTTCATGCGAAGCGTCGGTTCTCGTATTGAAAACAGGGAAATTCGCCAAGCCACTCCATGAACGTGAGTGCAAGGCACAAATTAAGCTCCCGTGTACAATCAGCCAATCAAAACTAAGCTCACAGCACCTCTCATCACGAAGCGATGGAATTCGAAACCAAGCATTCGCAAGCAAGGCGAAGCAAAGCAATCACGCATTCAACCACCGCGCGGAAGGACGAGCTAGGGCAACCCCATTACCGACACATCCCGCACCTATCCTTCCCGAAAGATGGGGGGAAGGAAAACGAAGGAGAGCGAAATCGAACGCAGACCCTTCAGCGGAAGCAAGCGATTCCGCTTCCGCTAGAAGCGGAAGAGAGGTCAAAGGCCGAACCTTTTGGGGGAAGGAAAGCCGCCGCCGCCGCCGCCGCCGCCGCAGCAGCCGCCGAAGTTCCGGGTCTCGTCGGAAGACCGATTTGTCGCGGTGGAGTGAAGTGGGCGAGCCGTAGGTGGAAGAAAACCTAAAACGATGGGATGGCGGAAGCGGAGCGAGCTCCTCACATGCTCTCTCCTTTTATTATGATAGGATCGAACTATGATGTTGGATGGAAGGCCTAAATATTCTGTTTAGTTTATGTGATTTCCCTTTGAAAGAAAAATCTCATGTGCTCAACAAGATTTATTTGTTTTTTTTTTTTTTGCACTTTCTGATGATGAAAAATAAACCCGACCTGAGTAGGTCGTTAAGCTGCTCCATCCTAAGCCTCGCCAAGATCTCGTGGTCCCGGAATGTAAAGTAATTAGAGGGTTATTCTCTACTTCAAAGAAAGAAAAGCGTATTGGGATCCGATGCCGCCGGGACATTTGTAAGATTTCTCTTTGAAAGATTATATACTTCCCTTTTTTTTTTTTGCAATGATGAAAGATAAAGATTATATACTCTTTTTTTTTCTTTACCAAAAAAAAAAGAGTTTTTTCTGTCTAATTTTCTTTGGTCTTTGATTGGTATGGTTGGTTCGTGAAGATTAATAGGAGAAGTTAATGAGTCTCCGAAAAACACGGAGTAGGGCCGAGTTGGCTTTAAACATAACTGGATTTGAACAAGAGCGCTGTGGGGAAATATCAACTATATCATGACATTTTCTTAAGAATTGTTTCTTGAAAGTCACACGCACGCGACTCTAAGTAAATTTGCTTTTTCACAATTCTACTCGATTTGCTTTCAATTAAGACTTATGCTTGCTCGTTCAGTACCATGAATTTTGTTAGATAAAAAAAAAATTAGTTCTAATACGAACTTCTATTGAACATTTCAACGTTTTTTTTTAACTCTTCCTATTAAATATTTCCTTGAAACATATTCGTTATTTTTTTTCTAATATTACGATAATGTTGTTTATCACCTATAAAAAAATTCCTATATCCTATAAACAATGACAATTGAGAATTTTCTAAATGTTATCGAGTCCTTGCATTTTAGGTTAATATAAAATATGAACTAAGAATTATGTCCTTATTTCGTTTAAAAGAGGATGATTTTTGTCAAATTCTCTGAGAAAGTATCAGTACCACGAATTTGCTATTGAAAATTAAAGGAGTAGCAAAATTTAGAAAAGAACAAATTAACATCCAAAATTGAGTTTCCAGCTGAATTGCACATTTCATTTTTTTTATTGCTATTTTGGAATAGAAAGTAAATGGGTTTTTTGAAGAGAGGTTTAAGAAAGAATAAAAAATTGAAATGTTGAATTAAGTTGAGATAGGAAAATAACAATCATAAATCATCAATTTGCCTAAAAAAGATGTTAGTAAATATTAATACATGCACAATAAAGCTAATTTGGTCTATTAACATAAAAAAAATGTTTTTAGTAAAAAAAATGGAAATAAAGCTACCTTAAAACCTGTTTTGTGATGTCATTGCCAACTCTTTTCTTCCATCCCATAAAAATAGTTTTGTTCTTTCATCTTAATATTCGCTAATTTTAAATCTCATTTCGCTTGTAATGAGGTGAAATGTGGTCATATTTTATAAAGTATTATACATGTGTGGATTGAGTTACCATGAAATTTGAAATGTCAAAAGACACCAACGCGTTTTACAAATCTCTTATAAGCAATAATTTCTTTCTATTGGCAACAAAAATTTTAGAAATTAAAACATGAGGGCATTATTGAAAACTTTACCAATTTTCGATCTTTGAGAGATCAATAATATTGACCCCACCTTACCAAAAATAAAAAATAAAAAAAAAATAATATTGACCCCAAATGGGCATTGAACAGCAGCATGCATCTCTCATCCCATGTACCTTATCACGGAAGAAATCGATTGTCTTAATAGGCCACAGTAAGAAAGTCACGATCATAGCACCATATGGCTTAGTAGTCCACGACAAAGATGAGATTCCTTTTCGAGAAACAATTTTAATGAAAAAGCTTGAAATATCGTATCATATCTAAGTGAAAAAGCACGAAGTGCAAGAACGCTTCCAGATAGAATTTATCAAAGTGCAAACAATGAGATTGTAATTGGGTTTAATGGGAAAATAGGATTTTCTTTACCTGGTACAATTTCCATTAGAGATTTATTTTGTTTTTACTCTTGGGCTTAATATATTTTATATATCTCTATTCAATTTTTATCATAATTATACCATAATCGGCAAGTTGATTAATGAGCTTTTGCAAAATTTGAGTTAATTGGACATCGGACGACCAGTCAAAAATTAACCAGGTTGTTCTCACCACTAGTTCTTGGATAACATCAACTAGTTCTTTCAAAATAAATGCAATCATACTTGCAAAGAAAGAAAGACAATGTAAAAAGGAAATTAGGTAATTAAGATATTTTCACTTCAATATTTATATTATTTGAACAGCCTTTCGATGAAAATAACTTCTTTCGGAGATGCTTCATTAAAGATCAAACTAATTAATCACACAACATAAACTTATGTTTTAGAAAATACTAAGTACACAATAAAAGAAAAAGGAACTCAAATAACAATGTATTGATATTTTAGCGATATTACGAATATGATGGTGTCCCCTACATAGTTGAAATATACACCGTTTGGAATATACATTGAAAGTTCGACTAATTAGCTTTCAATAGACATAAGTACAAGTCAATTGAATGTCGAACAGAAAAGTTATGATAGTCAAAATTGAGTACTTTTTGGTCGAATTTTATGTAAAGGTATGACTACCATAAATTTGTTATTGAACAGTAGAGGTGTACCAAAATTTATAGGAAAAAAAAGTAAAATCCCCAATTGAGTCTCTAGCTGAATACACATTCCATTTTTTTTTTATTGTTATTTCGGAAGAGAAAGTAAATGGTTATTTTCAAGTGAGATTCAAGAAAGAATAAAAAACTAAAATGTTGAATTGAATCAAAATAGGAAAATAACAATCATAAATCATCTATTTGCCTAAAAAAGATGTCAGTAAATATTAATACATGCTTAATAAAGCTAATTTGGTAAATTAACATAAAAAGATGTTTTTTGTAAAAAAAAATTTGGAAATAAAGATACCTAAAAACTGTTTTTGTCGCATCATTGGCAACTCCGTTTCCATCTCATGCAATATTTTTGTTATTTTATCTTGATATTCGCTAATTTTAAATCTCATTTCGCTTGTCATGAGGCACGCGATGCTTGAAATGCATCGGTTTTTATATAATTTAATACCATAGTGTAGATTGAGATTCTGTGAAATTTGAAATGTCAAAAAACACTTTCTATCCACGTTCTAATATCTAGAGCACACCATGCCAAAGCATTTTGTGAATCTCTTGTAAAGAAGAAGCAACAGAGTTTATAAATTAAAACATGAGAATAACATTATTCAGAATTAATTAATTTTCAAGATTAGAGCGATCGATAATGCCCATCCACCCACAATGGCACTCAACCATGCATCTCTTATCGCATCTATTTTATCTCACAAGAAATCGTCCATCTTGAGACTTAAATCAAGGCCACAAGACCGTCATTGTCACAAAACAATATGGCTAAGTAGCCCACTAAACAAAAACAATATTAGTTTTAGAAAAACAGTTTCAATGAAAAGCTTGAAATACCGTATCACATTTTAGTGCAAAAGTGCGGACTGCAAGAACAGTTCTAGATAGAATTTGCAAACTGCAAACAATGACGATTGTCATTGACTTTAAAGGGAAAATAGGATTTTCCATAACTAGCACGATTTTAGATAATTTTATTTTGTTTTTACTCTTATTATTAATGGATTTTATATTTCTCTATTTAATTTTTATCATTATTATATCATAAAGTAAAAGTTCGACTAATAAGCTTTTCGTAGATGCAAAATTCAAGTCAATTTCACTACAAAAAAATCAATTTTTTCCGACAAAATTTCCAACGAAAAATTCTGGAAAATTCGTTGGAAAGGGAATTTCCAACGAATTTTCCAACGAAAAAAAATTCGTTGGTAATAGGTCGTTGGAAATTTTTCCAACGAAAAATTTAAATTTTCGTTGGAAATTTGCGACGAATTTTTTTTCGTTGGAAAATTCGTTGGAAAACTCGTGGCTAAATTAGTTGGAAACGAATTTTTTTTTCCGACGAATATTTTTTCGTTGGAAACTATAAATTTTTTTTTTCGTCGAAAAATTGTGGAAATTTTTTTTCCATAAAAAAAAATTTTTTTTAGTTGAATTTTTTTTTGTCAAAATTTTTTTTTGTCGATAATTTTTTTTTGTCAAAAAATCGCCCTCGCCGCCGGCGAGGGCCAGCCTCGTCGCCGGCGAGGGGCGAGCTCGCCCAGATCTGGGCGAGCTCGCCCCACGCCGGCAATGAGGCTGGCCCTCGGGGGCGGCCCATGGTGGCCTTGGGGGCGTCGGGGGCGTCGGAGGGCGTCGGGGGCATCGGAGGGCATCGGGGCCGGCGAGGGCAGTCTCGTCGCCGGCGAGGGGCGAGCTCGCCCAGATCTGGGCGAGCTCGCCCCATGCCGGCAACGAGGCTGGCCCTCGGGGGCGGCTCATGGTGGCCGTGGGGGCGTCGGAGAGCGTCGGGGGGCGTCCGGGCCGTCGGGGGCGCCTTTGGGGAGGGAGCCGACGTCGGGGCATGGCGATCTTGCTGTCCATGGCGCCGGAGCCGGAGCCACAGCCAGAGGAGGAGGGGGGGCAGCGGGGGAGGAGGCGGGGCAGCGGGGAAGAAGGTGAAGGGGGAGACGGAGAGAGCGAGGGAGAAGGCGCAGGACAGAGGAGAGAGAGAGAGAAATGTGGAAATTGAAAGTGGGAATAATGAGCGCGAAAATTTAAATTAGGCAGAAGTTAGGTTTTCGTTGCAAAATTCGTGGGAATTTCCCACGAATTTTGCAACGAAAATTGTACATACTAAAATAATTGCCCAGAAAATTAAATTTGTTGGAAAATTCGTTGGAAATTTCCAACGAATTTTCCAACGAAAATTGTACACAATAAAATAATTAGCCGAAAAAATTGAAATTCGTTGGAAATTTCGTTGGAAATTTCCAACAAATTTTTCCACGAATATAAAAAAGTTGAATAATACCAGGTTTTTTTTAATTCGTTGGAAAATTCGTTGGAAATTTCCAACGAAATTTCCAACGAATTTCAATTTTTCGGCTAATTATTTTATTGTGTACAATTTTCGTTGGAAAATTCGTTGGAAATTTCCAACGAAATTTCCAACGAAAATTATACACAAGAAATAGTTGCCCGAAAATTGAAATTCGTTGGAAAATTCGTTGGAAATTTCCAACGAATTTTGCAACGAAAATTGTACACACTAAAAAAAATTGCCCGAAAATTGAAATTCGTTGGAAAATTTGTTGGAAATTTCCAACGAAAAAAAATTCGTTGGAAATTTCCAACGAATTTTCCCACGAATATAAAAAAATGCCGAACAATACCGGGTTTTTTTTAATTCGTCGCAAAATTCGTTGGAAATTTTCAACGAAAAAAAATTAGTCGCAAAATTCGTTGGAAATTTCCAACGAAAAATTTTTCGTTGGAAATTTCCAACGAATTTTGCGACTAATTTTTTTTCGTTGAAAATTTCCAACGAATTTTGCGACGAATTTTTTTCGTTGGAAATTTCCAACGAATTTTGCGACAAAAAATTTTTCGTTGGAAATTTCCAACGAATTTTATTTTTTGTTGGAAAATTTGTCGCAAATTTGCGACGAAAATTTTTCGTTGGAAAATTTTCGTGGCAAAAATGGGTTTTTTTTGTAGTGTTTGACCGCTCGTATTTCTCACCATCAACTAGTTCTTAGATAGCATCAACCAGTTCTTTCAAAATAAAATTAATCACACCAAAGACGTTGTGAAAAGGAAATTAGGTAATTAAGTTATTTTCAATCCAATATTTATCTTGTCTAAATAACCATTTGATGAAAATAACTTCTTCCGGAGATACTTCAACTATTTTTCTTAACAAATTTTAGGATCCAATAAAAAGGTCACAATAAATTGCCATTTATCCTCGCAAGTATAAGTTTAAAAAAAAATAAAGCTAATTTAAGATATCGTAAAGTTGTTAACCGCGCTTGAGTTGTGACCACAATTAAAAGGTAATCGAGAATCCAATTTAAATTCTAAAGGATCGAAATCTTGATTTTATGCACAACACATAAAGGAAATTTCTTATCACCTCGCAAGTAGATGGACTTGTGAGCATAGATGGCAACTTATTATCACCTTTTCACTAGATCTTGAAATTTGGTAAGAAAAAAAATTCCCATGCTTTGAAGTATCTCTGGAAGAAGTTAGTTTCATCGAATGGTTGTTCGAAAAATATAAATATTTGATTGAAAATAAATTAATTATCTAACATTTTTTTACATTGTATGATTGAATTTATTTCGAAAGAACTAACTAATACTATCCAAGAGCTAGTTGATGGTGTTTCTAACAACAACAACAAAAATTGATGGTGAGAAATACAAATGATCAAATTAACTCGAATTTTGCACCTACGGAAAGTTTTTTAGTCAAACTTTTACTTTAGAGCAACACTTTTTCCGCATTCATTTTCTTTGTGTTTTGACCATATTATCCCTTGTATGATCCACCACTTCTATTATAACTCTACAAAATTGATTCCTTTTTATTTTGTTTCTTATTTCTTTTTTTCTTGCGGGTCCCACTTTCCTTATTCTTCTTTCTTTCCACGTCTAAATTATCTCTCCGTTTTCTCTCATATTCTCTTCTTTATACGCCTCCATGTGATGCCAACCTCATGATGCTAACCCTATTGTCCTCCACACTTTCCCTGGCATCGGTATTAGGCTCACCATACAATTTCAATCCCATGAACGCAATGGGGATTGGAGAGGCCACGGTAGTGCTTTGTCTGCATCCCATGAGAACACACAAAACCCCCTAAAGGGAAATGGATGCTCCCCTTGCCGACTATGCCCGTTCATGTAGCTTCTCAGCTGCATTTTGCCGAGAGCATTTTTAGGCTTTCCTTGAAAACCCATGTGTAAATGTTTTCCATGTCATGCTAAACCAAAAAAGCATCGAGTGGCAAGTTTGATTTTTGAAAGTCAGGCACACCATTACGGTCTTGAACTATTTTGGACTTTGATTTTTCATTCAAAATAGGCCTGAAGTAGAAACTAAAGAAAAACCAGGCACTCCACACACTATCAAGGTGCCTGTTACTCTTATGCCCCACTTTTAGGATGTCAACATTCATCTCTATTTGGTAAAGTTAGTTTCCCAAACAACATTTAAAATATCACAAGGGTCATTCCAAAGCAAAGAGGGTGGACTAGGCCTTGATGACAAAGGGAGATTGATATCAAGTGGTCCTCCATGGATGATCGAGCCATCTATCTCTCTCCAATTCATCATGAGACAAAAAGCCAGAGTCCATGGACAACAATGTCAATGGATGATGACTCTCCATTGACAGTACTACTAGAAGAGCTTCTCCGACAATTTTCGCCTTACGTTTTCCTTTGAGCTTGTGCTTCTCAATCAATAATTAGAGCAAAGATCTCCCTAACATGCCCATGAAACAAATCAAAGCAAATACGAAATTATTCAAGCAGCAATCCGTCAGTCCACAAAACCTCAGAGACCCCCTCACAAGTACAGAATTATTCAGGCTGTTTGTGGTGGAGAAAAGGGGCTCGTTGGGTTGAGCCCAATGTCAGTGCCAGCAAGAGTGTGGAGGACGACGGGGTTGGCATTATAGATATTCAAGTAGGGAGGCGTAGAAACAACAGAATGGGAGAGAAAACAGAGAGACGGTTTGGGCTTGATAAGAAAGAAAAAGAAGGAAAGTGGGACTTGTAAGGAAAAAGAAAAAGAAGCAAAATAAAAATGGATAACTTTTGTAGAGTTATAAGAGAAGTGATGGGCCATACAAGGGATAATATGGTCAAAATACACAAAAAAAGAGTGTCTAAGCTTAATGAGGAGTGGAAAAAGCGTGACCATTACTTGATCATATAATTATGATGAAATTAAATAGAGAAATATAAAATCTATAATTTATTGAAGGAAAAGGATAATCGCTCTCCTCTTCATAACAACTTGAATGAATCTTGTGCTACATTGGTTCATCTCAACATATCATTATACTAGGTTCTAAAGCTGTCAAAACTCATTAAGAAAAGAGAGAGAGGGGCTAAGAACAGATTAGTTGTGAGCAGAATGGAGGAAACGGCATCCAAGAGAATGGGGCCGAAAATGTTCGTGGCAGCTCTAAGGTTGTCTGTCCATGTCGACTCAGGCATATTTAAGTTGTGCGCGTTGAAGTATACATTGTTCTGTCTCTTTGACCCCAACCCATTTGTATGCAATGTGGACTGCATCTCGCCTTGCAACAAAGGTTCTTCATGTCTACAGTATCATAGAAGCACAATATGGGTGGTTTCTTGTCTACTTGCTTGTACTACCATTCAAATAATAATTTTTGCATTGAGATAAAAAAAAATAGAACATAGCTTCTTATCAAATAAATAAAACCAAGAAAGTCAATTTATTGAATTTTTTGATTTTTTTTACATATTTAAATTCATGTAGATACCAAGAAAGTTGTAGTGAACGCGCAAAAGGTTGGAGCTTGTGTGGATTCAAGCTCTAGAGTTGCCAGAAGACCTATTTATTACACGAAAGTTTGGAAAGTTTCCTTTTTTATAATAAAACAATGACAATTAAGTTTTCTTATTTATTTTGTCATTTCATTCCACAACTAATAAAAAGTGCCTTTATAATTATCTGCCTGACCATGAGTGAAATACATTTCTATGAAATTTCAAATGTGATAAAATGAGTTTGCTCTCTATTATCTGGAGTTAGGCTATGAAATATAAGTACAAAATTCAAGAGTATTTCAACTTTGATCTGAATTATCAAACACAATGGAAATCGTGGCTTTAGTAATTTCAACTTGGCTGGTGCTAGCAAGAGTGTGGAGGACGACAGGATTGGCATGATAGATATTCGAGTAGGGAGGCATAGAAACAACAAAATGGGAGAGAATAGTGTCAAGATTGTTGCATTTGCCGGAGTCGTTCAGTATAGTGATTTCTTTTCTTACGTAAAAGAAGCTCTCTTTTTGAATATATGAAGGCCCCTTTTTCTTCTTGTGAATGTAATGTGATGTGATGGTGCTGTACCTACTAGCATTGATGTTATCAAATGCCCCTCGGATTCGAGATAGAGGTGCAAAGTGGGTCAATAACCCATATATTATTTCATATTCAATGATTGTGAATCATAAATGGGTTGGCTTTATTTTTAAAAATAAGCTTAAATTGGTCATAAACGGGTTTCTTATTAATTTAATGGGTATTAAGCTTAAGTGAATCATAAACATGTCATTTTTATTTTTTTCCATTTTCTGATTTTTTTCTGAATTTTTTATAATATTTTTATTCTTTTATTATTTTTCTTTTTCTTTTCCTCTTGTTTTTTTTCCTTCTTCCTCCACCAATGGCCGGCCACAATGATAGCATGCCGTGGCCGGCGGAGGAAGAAGAAAAAAGAAAAAAATAGAAGAAAAAAGGAACAGAAAAATAATTAAACTATGATTTTTAAAAAATAAAAAATATTAAAATAAATGTATAAAGGTTGATTTTCCATACCAAACAATAGAAAATATTTTCTTATTCATTTTCAAGTTTCAGCCAAAATATAGGAAAATAAAATGATCTCCTAGAAAATATTTTCCAAAAATGTAATATTTTCTGCGAAACAAACAGAATTTCAATTTTAAAAAAATATATATGTAAATTGTCCACTAGATTTGTATTGCACAAAAGTGTTTTAACAATATAATTTTTAAAAAAATCATAACAAACGAGCTTTCCTAGATTTAGTTAAATGTGTCAAGTTGAGTCGAGTTTGGAACGAGAAATTTACATTGCGATAAATGAATCATAAACAAGTTAAATGGGTCATAAACAGTTTTTGGGTCGGACCATTTATAACCCAATCCAAATCCAACCCCACTCACCCGTTTGACATATTTAACTTGAGACACTATAGAATCAAGAACCCCTTCCAAAAAATTAGCCAGCACGGCAATGGTTCTCTAAAGGACATTAGATAAATTTACGACAAAAGAGCGGTCTTAGAAAGCATCAACATCAATTCTTCCATAGGAATGCATTTAGAAAACTCGACAAAGGCAGCAATTCAGTTCATTCACTCTGTCAGGACAAAGAACAGCACCAAATCTTTGGACTAGGTATAAGATAACAGCTTTATATGATTTTCCTTTGGCTATGGAAATCCAAGCACAGGACCTTACATGCATCATGCTAACAATAAACGGAGTTCATATTAAGTCTGAAAGAGCAGCAAAAAAGCCAAATCCATTTACACCAGTCTAAAGTTAACTAAGCATTGTAGGAACAAGTATAAAGATTTGCATTCCCTCATGGCGTACTCTGAACTGAACTTATATACATATTGTTCACCGATTTGTCGCATCAACGCATGTTTTCTCTGCGCCGAACATGTCTTGATCTGTCCTTGGATGATCTTGGCCTGTCCTCAGCTCTTTGAGGTTGTGGATCCGCTCTCCCCTTTGCCTCTCAGGTGACCTTTGAACAATCTCTCCATTCACAAACAACTCAGCTACGACAAACAGCAAGAACACACTACTAGTTATTACCCTTGTATGACATCAAGATCAGCTAGAAACTAATACATTAGTAAGTCCAAACGGAAAGGTGCATTGGATTTATGAAAAAATGCACTCCGTATTCAGAGATGGCACACACGACTTACTGCTGCCGGAAATCGACCCTCGCATTGCTGTCATAAGGCTCAAACTCGATGGAGATTGGTTACTCCTGTATACCGGCCCTCACTATGCATGCAAAAGTCCTATGCTACCAGCCTTTTCACAAGTATAGACGTGGATTGTGTCCAGCTTGTAATTACTATGTCTCACTCCAGTCGAAGCTTTTGTTTGTCCGGAGTGTTCAACTTTCAAGGGGAAGTGGAAAAAGCAACGAATTCTACAACATTTATTGAATGGATTCTGCTTTGTTCCTCAGTCGCTAGGCAGATTTAGCTGTGTCTTCGAATAGGTGCTTAAACTGAAACTTCTGCTTTTATCGACTTATGGTTAAGGCTTTGTGTAAACCTAGTTATTCAGTTTTCTTGTTACAATCATGTGTCTCTGATTCCACTGCAACCGAATTACTATGTGCTTGCTTTAACATTCACTTGATTATAGTCGAATGTTCACTCCATAACAAGACCCAATAATTGCTGGTGAAATTACACGAAACCAGATTGGACAACAACATTAGCTAGTGAAGTGATTATTTTAGCACGAGCAGAGATCTAACCTTAAATCTGGAGAGGACAGAGTACTGAAAACACAATGGACGCTCTTTATTTCTTCTTCAAATCCACAAGATCATTCAATAGCCCAAGATGGCCAGATCTCGGCAAGAAAGTAAACTCGAACCAAATCAGTAAAACTAAATGCACAGGAACAACTCTTTAAGGGCTCTCGATTCTTGACCGCTCACAGCCAAGATAGGGAGAAACAAGAGTTTCCAAATAGATAATAGATTCGACATCGTTGTCGCTTTGGATGGGATATTCCTCATAAGTATCATCCTCCGGATCGAACAGTGTCATCTGGTGCATGTCAATCTGAAAAACCATTTTTCCGCCCCTCGTGCACGCAGGAATCTTCACATATTTGTAGAGAGATATGCCATCAGTCAGAACACTGAAAAATTTTGTCCATGATCCTTTGTCATCTGTTATCCACGCCTCAAAGCAGTCATTTATGATGGAAACATAGTATATGAACAGATTGGCCCCGTGAGTTCCGAGTCCCTCGAAAACTATTTCCCCATCGACTTCAGGGATCGAAAGCACCTGATGGAATTTCTCTTCCGACAAATCGAATGACATGATCATACTCTCGCCCCTGCTTCTGCTATCGTCAATGACGCACCAGTGTAAGGCCCCATTCCAATAAACTCCCCTTTCGGTAACCGGGACGTCGTTTTCCGGTTGGACTTGCTTGATTCTCCAAGAAGCGGACTTGAGCGAAAATATTTCCACTTGCCAATTTTCGATACCGTCGCCCTGTACAATTTTGTAGTCATCGGATCGAGGGTCGTATCCGAATCCAACGAATAGCTCGTCCGGCTCGAAAGGATCGGGACCGGGCAAATCCCAACCCTCATCTAGTTGAAAAAGATCGGATTTGGGCAAATCCCTACACTCCCTGGTGGACGGATTATACAAGAGAAATCTGCCGGAGACAAACAAACATACCAAGCCATCGCAGGACCCCACGAGGTATGGCTCCCAGGCAGTATCCTCCATCCTCAGCTCATGAAACTCTACCACCGCGCGATCATCAATGCGGCCGACGCCGTCGTACGCCTGGTAGTCTATGGTCTCGATGGGGCTGGTCTTGAAGATCCTCTGTCTAGAAACCATGTCTCCCGCCTTCAGCCTCCGCAGGTGGGTCTTGGCCAGGTCCGGGTCGGATATCAGAGACCGCCACCGCTTGCACACGCATTTGAACCGCATCAACGACTTGACGGGCAGCCTCAGGAGCAGCTCGATGACGATGTCCTCGGGAAAAACTTCGGCCGCCGCGTCGGCAAAGGGTCTCTTCATCGTGCCCGGGGCTTCGAGCTGAAAGATCAGCAGTCCCTTCGCATTTTTCAATCGTCAGCTGAGCCGAGGCCCCTCGTATCACTTAAATTTACCAGTCAAAAGTCACGCAAAGAATCGACACCGAGCCAAGAAAAACTTACACGGCACAGCGGAACGAGACGAGGGGCGACGAGATCTTCGGCCGAGCGGGGCCAGCAAATGGAGTCCTCGGATCTTGGGCGCGCCCGGGACGCCGGATCGACGTCGATCGGGCCGGCGACGGGCCGCCGGTGGCCCTTCGCGAGGTCCAACGCCGTCGCCGAGCGGCGGAGGCGGCGGTGGAGCGGGGCGGCGCAGGGGCAAGGAGGGAGGGTGGGTGGGTGAAGAAGAGAGGGTGTGCGCTAGGTTTTTATATGAATATATTCCGACACGGGCGCGTCATCTGATGAGTACGATCTTTAATAAGCAAAAACTTTTGGTTAAAATGATGATGATTGATGGGAAAACTCTTATTTCCGGAAAGCTATTACATTTTCGTTTTTTCCTTCCGTTTTATTTTAGGGTTCTCGAGAAAGCTTTTCCGTTCATTTTTATCGCTTTAGGAGAGTTCCGGTGAGCACGGTCGGGAGGGGGCAGTCCCGGCTCGTGACGACCATTGTGAACGTTGAGCAGGGTTCGTTGCCGACGCAGTCTCCGGTAGCTGGCCTCGGTCCGCCGCTCGGGTACTGGTCTTTGCTCCAGCTCCCGTTCCGGGCCTCGTCCGGCCCCTACGATGGAGCTTAGGGGTGTAAATGGTTCCGTTCGATTTTTCAAAAAAAACCGAACCGAACCGAACCATTAAGGGTGCCCCTTGAACCGAGCCGAATTTGAACCGAACTGAATTGGAATCGAACCGAAAAATCAATTTAGTTCAGTTTGATTCGGATCAATTTTCGATTTCAAGTTCATTAAACATAAAAAGAGAGGAGAGAGGAGAGAGAAGGGGAGAGAGAGAGGGCAAAATAGCCTTAAATCGAAGTGTTTATTTTAGTTCGGTTCGATCCGATACGAACCGAACCGAAATGAAAAATTGGTTTATTTTGATGATCCAAACCGAAACCGAAACCGAACCGAAATGCACGAAATTTTTGATTCGGTTCGGTTCGGTTTTTATCTCGGTTCGATTTTTCGGTTCGGTTTTGACACCCCGAATAGAGCTTACGGCTTTCACGCTTTGCACGTCCAGCTTATTTAGGATTATGATCAACGATTATAGTATGTTCTCGTTCCTCGGCCATAACGGGTTCTCTCTTTATATGGGCAATTTTTTCGTAGTCGGGGACAACTGATTATGGTGGGCAGATCGAGTTCCGCGACAGATTTTAATTTGAAGAGGCGGAAGGCGTGGGCTTGCGCGAGAGATCATAGGGTCAAGTCTTGTTATCCGGTTGATTTGAGAGGATCGAATAATTATAAGGGGAACGCGTGTTCTGCAAATTAAGTGTCGCAAGGAATTATTTCCATTTGTGCTCACACATACGATTGTAATATCATCAATTGAATGTAAATGCACCGGTTGAACTTTGGTTCTTTTTTTTTCTATCATATTCTATCTCTCAATTCACTCTCAAACTTTCGTCTTTTGTCATATCTCTTTGTGGAGAGCGAGAGTCAAAACCTTTATCCGAAACTAAATGTTCCCTTCTCTATACCTCCTAAGAAGACGAAAAATAGAACTCCTCACCTCTCTTTCTCAAATAAGAAAGGTGGCCACTAGCATCAATGATTGAACTTTGGTCTAGAAGGATTGATTTTAGTTTTCCAAAAGTGGAATATAAATAATTTTAGGGATTGCCTTTCCTTTCATATATATTTTGTATTTTCCTCTCATATATGGATTTTTGTTCACTGGTTGAGCACAGGTGAGCACTCCAGTGCGATCACACAAGTACCTTCCTTTTTAAGTTATGACAGATTCTCTTTCCTTATGAAGAGCGGATGCTTTTAAATTTTGGATTAATACCGTGGAAAGCTACAAATCGGTATATTTATGATAAATTTATCTTCCGTTAATTTTCGTTAAATTTTACTGTCAAATTACTGAGTTAAATTATATGTGGGTGTATCGATTTGTAATTTTTCGTGGTATTAATCTAATTTAACGGAAACTAACGAAGGATAAATTTGTTAACACATGTACAAGCTCGGGGATTTTAGTAGTAAAAAAATTAGTTTGGAATAAATTTATCATAAATATACAAGTTTGGGGGTTTTCGTGATATTACCTCTTAAATTCTTTGGGCACAATTTTTGTAATTCACGACGACCGATTATGTTGGTAAATTATTCTTTAACTTTCATTTTCACGAATTTAGGGCAGATTATTCCTAGTCCCCACAGCTAAATTGACTTGTTATCAGTATAAATGGACATGACTTCATCCTTTCAGAATCAAATTTGTTTTCACTTTTATCTTTCTTCCTTAATTGATTAGATTTATAGGCTAATACCACAAAAAACTCCAAACTTGTATATATGTGATAAATTTACCTCAAACTAATTTTTTTAATTACTAAAAGCCCCAAACTAGTACGTTTGTAATAAATTTATCTTCCGTTAAATTGGATTAATATCACAAAAAAATCATAAATTTGTAAATTTGTGACAAATAGAGGGGTAAAATCATAAACTGGTACACCCATCAATTGCCACGTATCATCCAACCCAGCAATTTAACTGTAAACTAAGGCTCCGTTTGTTTAGCGAAAAATATTCTCCTTTTGAAAAATATTTTCCCAGAAGTCATTTTCCTGGAAAATATTTTCCTGAAACATAATTTTCTGGTGTTCGATAACCAATATGAAAAAGTTTCGGAAAATATTTTTCGTCGGCGACGACCGCCAGCATTTGGTGGCGGGTGGCGGCGGGCGGGCGGTGGCGGTGGCGGGCGACCGGCGGCGGCGGCAGGCGATTTTAGTAAATAAGAAGAAGAAGAAGCTCCAGAAAATGATTTCCGCTTTTGAAGAAGCGGAAGTCATTTTCCATAGATTTAGGCTATTTTGCGAAGGGGGAAGGAAAATATTTTCCCATGGAAAACGTTTTCCGCCCCCCGAACACCGGAAAACCCGGAAAATATTTTCCGGGAGAATATTTTTCGCCAAATGAACGGAGCTTAACAAAAGATATATTTTTCATGGGTGTACTAATTTGGGATTTTTGATAGTTAAAAAATTAATTTAATATAAATTTATCATAGATATATCAATTTACGATTTTTAATGATATTAACCCTAGATTTATTTTCTCAATCGTAGAGGCTCCAAGATAAAGACTTCATCGCAACAAGCAAGTTAAAGACATAGTTGCGACACATTGTGGACTAAGGATGAGCACTGCGCCCTGCAGACAATTCGATTCGACCTCGTCACGACATTTTCGTATATGGTTTATGAGACTGGTGGGAACAAACTTCCTTGCCTTTGTCTCTTGAATCTAATGAATAAACTCACAAGCTAACACAATATTTTCTTTGCTCATTCGTCCCCAACCACAACCGGAACCGGAACCAATGCCCTCGAGAGTTTTAAGACTCTAGAGAATCAAGAACCCCTTCCAAGCCAATTAGCCGGCACCTCGGCAATGATCTTCTAAGGAACATCATCCTTAATTTACGACAAAAGAGCAGTCTCATATCCCATCAATATCAATTATTCCACAGGAACGCATCTCCGAAACTCGACAAAGCCAGCCAGCAATTCAGTTCATTCGCTTTTGTCTGGACCAAGAACACCACCGATCTTCGGACAAGGTCTAAAACAACTTTATATGATTTTCCGCCATGGAAATCCAACGACAGGACTTACATGCATCATCTAAACAATCAAAAGGAGTTCGTGCAAGTCTGAAAGAGCAGCACAAAACAAATCCATCAACCCCGGTCCAAAGTCGACTAAGCATTGCGGGAACATGGCTAAGGACTCGCAACCCCGCAAGGCATATTCTGAACAGAACCCATATGCATATTGTTCACCGATTTCTCACGTCAACCCATGTTCTCTCTGTGGCTATCTTGTCCTGTCACCGTATCTTGGCCTGCCCTTAGCTCTCTGAGGTTGCGGCTCCACTCTCCTTTGCCTCTCGAGCGATCTTTGAACGATATCTCCATTCACAAACAACTCAGCTGCAACATATAGCAAGACCGCCCCGCAAGTCAATACCCTTCTATGACGTTAAGATCAGCTCACTCAAAACTATTACACTAGTAAGTCCAAATAAAAAGGTGAACTGGATGAATGAAATACGTCTCCATATTTGGAGATGGCATGCATGACGTGCTACTGCATCTTAATAGCACCGGATTAGTACCATGCCTTTAAATTGCGACAAACCATGCTGATGAGCATTTAATGTTCCCATTTCCGATGCTTTCGCAACTCCGTCATAGATGGAGCATCGAAAAAGTTACCCCAGTTACAATGCAAGTCCGGGGGCATCTAAGTCGAAGGCTACCCATCTGCTGGTATTTGGGAAAAAAGGACCATTATGTACAAGGGAATTACTGAGTATAATCGATCGGCCAGCAATCTACCCCAATCCACCCTCCATCGCATTTTTGCTAAGACTCCACAAAAGGACTTTTAAACCAAATTCTTTTTTACCTTGATGTATTTGGGTTAATACCACAAAAAACCCTAAACTAATATACTTGTGACATATTTATTCCAAACTATTTTTTTGACCATAAAAAAACCCCAAACTAGTACACCTGTGACAATTTTATTTTAAACTATTTTTTTGACTATCAAAAACCCCAAAATTGTACCGAACTTACCACAAAAAACCCCAAACTGGTACACATGTGATAATTTTACCTTGAATTAAAATTTTAATATTATTATTTTTTATATTTTTTTCGAATTTTTATTTATTTTTAGTATTTATTTATTTTTTTTCATCTTCAACCTTTAGCCGATCGCCGTTCCGACGACCGGCCAGAGGCAGAAGCCGGCAAGGGCCGCGCTCGCCCGATCCAGCAAGGGTGGCCCTCGCCGGCGTCGGGCGAGGGCCGCCCTCGCCTACGTCGAGCGAGGGCGGCCCACGTCGGCTTCTGCCTTTGGCCGATCACCAGACCGGCGATCGGCCAAAGGTTGAAGGTGAAGAAAAGAAAAGAAAAGAAAAGAAAAGTTCAAAAAATAATAATATTAAAAATTAGTTCGAGGTAAAATTGTCACATGTGTACCAGTTTGGGGTTTTTTGTGATATGTTTGGGGTAAAATTATCACAGGTGTACCAGTTCGGGGTTTTTTATTGTAAAAAAAATAATTTTGAGTAAATGTGTCACAAATGTACCAGTTTAGGGTTTTTCGTGGTATTAACCCGATGTATTTTCTCAATAAGCCTACGGATGATATATAGTGCTTTTCCAAAAAGTGATCTTGAAGATTACTGTTTAGCGAACAATTTTTCAGAACCAAAAACAAGAACTGTTTTAATGTTTTTAAGTGGAGAAAAAACATGTACACAATATCTATTAGACGATAATTTCCACATTCATAGTAATGAAAAAAAAATCGACTTTTTGCATTTGTCTCTTTGAACAAAAAAGAGAACAAAAACAAAAACAACCAAAAATATTTTTAAGCAAAAACGAGAACATTTAAAAGACAGTTAATTTATATATAGTTTTCCAAACAAGTCCATAATATTAAATATTTTTCAAAATGGAGAGCTCTATACAGTATCTTAAAGCGTTGCCAAAATGAGGCCAAAGTGTTTCGCATGTGGAATCCAAAGAAGTGGTACTGCAATCACATTAACAACAAGGGATATTGACACAAACAGTCCCACAAGTTTGGCTCAATGTGCAATTTGGTCCCTGAACTTTTAATTTGTTCAATATAGTTCCTGAACTTTAGCCTAATGTTCAATGTGATCCCTAAACTTTTAATTTATTTAATGTAATCCCTAAACTTTTGGTACATGTTCAATTTAGTCCTTGAACTATATGAAAATATATACAATATAGTCCCTGAACTTGAATTAATAGAAAAACTACAATGAATATTTTTATAAAGTTTAGGGACTATATTGAACATGTACCAAAAGTTGAAGGACCCCATTGAATATTGGGTTAAAGTTTAGGGACTACATAGAATAAATTAAAAGTTCAGGGATCAAATTGCACATTGAGTCAAAGTTTAAGAACTGTTTATGTCATTTTCCCTAACAACAACAACATCAAGCAAGTCCATCAATAAGTGTAGTGATAAGGATATAACTTTTCAGAATCTCATGGGCAGGCCTCCTTATCAATGTAAAAGTCATTTTTTCGGTATGTCTACAAGAAAGATAGTCTGTTTCTCTACCATGCAAATTCATAGAAGTGCACTGCATTCACAATTACCAACTGCATTCAAACATCCTGACCAGAAAAATATATACTCAGCTCCAACGATCAAGTCAATACTATCATCTGAGACTTGCCATGCACCATGCATAAGCATTCTCAAAAGCGTGCAAATCAGTTATACTGTTTACAAAGACTAAGGTCCATGTCTCAGTGTGTCAATCAGTTTGCAGCCTGCAAAATAAGCATACTCGTTAAAGACAGCCTAAAATTAGTGAGACACTAGTCACTATAAGATCCATAATCAAATTCATGACAAACTCAAAATACAGTGTAATGATGAAATGTTTTTGTTTCTTCACTGATCTGCAGATCCATGAAATTTAGATAGCTAAGAGTAGTTAAAAGAGACATTTGATAAAAGTCCATTAGCATTCAAAGCTAAACATTGTCAACAGACTACTCAGATTTTCCAAGATTGACTATCTTGGCATCAGCTCGCGTCTTCTCTCTTACATTCTTCTTAATTATCTGAGAGTTAAGTATTAATTTGTGTTAATTGAATATCATTAACAGATGAATAGTATTGGAGTGGAATTAGAGGTCATCGTGTAAGTTTCCAGAGTTTCTATATTCACAATATTCTGTTTAGCAATATTTTGTTTCAGACTTCAATTGTAATTTTTCTAGCGGACATGTAGAAGTAACAATCGTGATAATCGAGGCTCTGCTGTATATTTATAGGCAGGCACGAAGGATCTAAACACGGCCTTCTTAATCCCACTTTTCAGCTTGACTTGTAGTGGATAGACGATCTCAGCTTGGTAACTGCTGGTGCTTTTGACAGATGATACCTTGTCTTCCGATATTTTGGACAGCATGGAAGGTGAAATGTTCTGTTTGTTTCCCTTTCTGTTTCTTTTACCAGTCTGGCATTGGTAAATTGAGCTGGAATATCACTCAATTTTCATGCCAATGAGCGGTCCTCGCGTTGGCATTTATATCAAACAGTGCCACCTTATTGTCTCTTGAACTAAATCCTACAATTTTTCTTTTGCTTGATGGTATTGCCCAATTAATATTGTAAATCATTTCTTAAATCGGCATTTCTCTGGAAAAAGTCAAACAACGCCATTGGTTGTCAACTTGAAGCTTTAGAGGGTACACCGTTGATCATGCTTCTGCCTCTTATCATGTTTGTCATCACCTACTCTACTATTTTTGCAGGTTTAGCAGATTGCAGTTATAGTTCTTCTTGTAAGCAGCACAGGGAGCTTTTCCGGTGCCCCACCGGTTACCTGGGTTGCCTTTGGAAGTTCACTGTTGTAATTCTAGTATTTTGAATCTCGAGTCTTTATACACCACGGTTGACACTGTGGAGTGCATCATTTGGTTTTTAGAGTGTACGCAGTTGCTGCATTACATGCATAAGCGGATGAGTTCTGTAAATTCAAAATTTTGGAGATACAACGATCCGTGCTTGGATATTGTTTTGGACAGCTATTGAATGGCCAAGTTGGAAATGATCTTTTTAAAGCTCAATGACTAGAGATATTTTCATTGGCAATAGTTACTTGAGAATCCGTTGAGGTCTTTTTATTCTTTTACCTGAAACCTTGAACTAAAATTCCAGTAAAGGCCTCAGTTTTCTACCATCTTGATTTGCCTCATTGAATATGTCATTATTGACCAATTTATGATTTAGGACTTTGCGAACGCGCATTGACCACTGAGATCCAAAGGATGTGTCTGCTTAATTACTAAGTTCTGTTAAGATGCCTAAATGTTCTTCGAAAAAAAAAAACGTCTCCAATGCGTTCTTTGATGCTGTGTGTAGGGATCTGCACTCTTGTACTGCAGGCAACACGGGAACCCGAGGAAGGAATTACCTTCATTTTCATGTGACGCTCCAATATATGTGCCTATCTTGACTAGTCTATTTCGCCTTTCGAAACCGAACGGCACAAGGTTCACCAGGGCTACTTCTAGTTTCTGCAACGACCTTTCCACCAAATTGTTACTAATAGCCGGCATTGATTCATAGTAAAACAGAGGCGTCGGGG
The DNA here is from genome assembly GCA_031216285.1 of Syzygium syzygioides. Taxonomy (NCBI): domain Eukaryota; kingdom Viridiplantae; phylum Streptophyta; class Magnoliopsida; order Myrtales; family Myrtaceae; genus Syzygium; species Syzygium syzygioides. The sequence goes on along the minus strand of CM062249.1, from coordinate 25,416,491 downwards.
AAACAAGAAGACAAAAAGGTTGCACCATATCCGTTGGCTTATGCAAACTTATTAGGCTAGACAATACACGTAATTTATCACAACTGGAGTATGTCGATAATTTCCTCCAAGTGAATGTTAACTGCTTGAAATAGTTGCATGGTCCAATCTAGTGTCAAGTGTAATGTCTAAAGCTTAGTTCCCTGATCGAGAGTTTCTAAAGGGCATAATATCATCGGAAAGCTAATAATCGATCCCTTATGCATTTCAGGTGACCAAACGCAACAATACACCTCATACACTTGAACAGAACTCGATATCCATTGATGTACATGACATGATGCTGAAAAATAAAAATTGAATTCTACGCCAGCCATTGCACTGTCGATGTAGACTCCAATGAAAAAAGTGATAAATTGACCGATATATTTGCAAAAGAAATAGAGAAGCCACCGAGCGAACTCTCAACCTCAACCGTCCTTCACTGAGCCAAAATGATGTTGTTTCCAATATATACAACTTTACAGGCAAAAAATTTGAAGATTTACAAATGGAGAGTGAAAATCACTTTTCTCTTGAGGCAAGCAGAAACCTAAACTAGGAAAGGTAGCAATGAAACAGGGAACAAAAAGACGCTGATTTTAGATTCAAACAGAGCAACTAATCAACCAATCTTCTCGGTATTGGTATCATCTGCAGGCCATATCTCAATCCGCATTAACTCCAAGTTCTCGTCGGAGATTCGTTTGTTAATTTGGCATGATCACATTTGTGCACAGACAACCAACAACGCACGTAAGCATTAATCCCACCCTGATTGGATATTTATGAACTAGCTGATGTAAATCTTTGGTACCTTGATCTATTTTCCATATAGGTGAAGACGTGTTACCATCACTCTATCAACGAGGTTGTCTCTCCTGTAAATGGCAGAAGAGGAATTGTTATGGTTATTGGACTATGGATATTCACTTAAGAGGGCCTATCGATGACGCAAATATACACGCTAAAAGAACACTCATAAAAGGTTTATCCTTCATAAACTATGATCGACACTTTAAACTTAGATACCGTCGATTACGGTTTGAAAAACTCCCGCAACAAAGTCCAAAATAGTGCGTGTACATTGCGTTTCATTGCTTCCACCATAGCAAGAATGGAACCAATCACACGATCAACTCTCGTGGGAACTGTTGAATTTCCAAAGTCCCATGATACATCAATGCTGCACAAATGTAATTTTGAATAGCCGCTGGATAAAAGGGACTACCTTTCTAACACATGAAATCCACAGACAAAACATTTGGATATAATCAAAACAGCCAATAGATAACTATCATATTGTTTTTCTCGCTCTCTCTAGCATTCAATCCTAGGACACACACCTAGCAAACCGAATCCACGCATCACCAGGCCAAAGCCCTGATGGCATAAATGCGACATCATTTAGTTTATGGTACAAGTGAAAGTTTTCAGCATTTAACATTCTCATCCAGACAAGGATTAGTTTTCTCTGTTTCACCCCCAGAAAAACACGATAAAGGACCAAACACCAAACCTGAAAAGAATCAAGAAACATGTTCGTAATGTTTCCAAAATCTCCATCAATAACTACAATCGCAAGCCCCATCTAGACGTGGTCTCAAGCTCTTACACATCAGGCAGCATACAATACAAGTATCTCAAACATTGAAAAAAGATGAAATTTCTCAAATGCTCGCGGTTCTAACATCCTCAAAACCGTCTTCATACTGACCATCCAACTCACTGACAACAAGAAGCCCTCCTCCTTACTTGTGGTGTCGCTTCCCCGAACTCCATCTCATGGCACTTGTCGAAAGTGCTTTTGCCTCGACTCCCCCCAATCATGCCAAGAATCACTAAACGAACTCCTGAATGAGGCTTGAAGAAGAAGAAGAAGAAGAAGAAGAAGAAGAAGAAGAAGAAGAAATTACATGGGATTAACTGTGAGACTTAATTATATTAACTTGATAAATTTTAAGACTCGATTACATTTTTTTTTTAAATTTTAAGATTCGGCTGTACTTTATAAGTTTTAAGACTTTTGACCCATTTATCAACGAGTCAAAAAGCCCATTTGGTTCAAAATTACGAAAAATCCCTACGAGACCCAATTCAGTGTCCATGGGTCCTCCACGCAACCCAATGTCCTAAAGATTACATAACTCAGTGAAACATTGGAAATACACACTCAATATTTGCAGAAAATAATTTATTTTTCAGAAAACAAATAAAACTATATATATATATATATATATATATATAGGAGATCAACCCATCCAAGATGCTGTTAACACTTACATATTTTCTATATCTCAACATTTTATAGGAGATCCATCTCATATATATATATATATATTTATATTCCAAACATCGGTTCCTATTTTCTTACATAATTGTATCAAACCTTTCGAAGACTAAGAAGCATCAGAATTTTCCACCTCCAATGTGTATTTTTTGACAGACCGGATGGAGTAGCAAATTTTTGGATGTCCAGAATATAATATTCCATAATTTTTGACAAATTTAGGAATTTCTGGAAAATAACAGACGATTCGATTATTTTCCGAAAATTAGGAGAAATTCACATATTGTAGTGTTCTGTGTGTTGGTTCCAACGGAAACGACACGGCAATCAAATGTCGGGTCGGGCCGCATGAGTCATCGAAAGTGACCACGCACGCTTAAAACTAGACTCCTCGAGTTTCCAGTTTCAAGTTACGGGCTTGAAGGACTCGACAATCCATCCAAGAATAGCCAAATCGCGTGATTTTTGTGTCACCGGAAGGATCACGGGTAATATTCCGAATCTGTACCAAGGATCGACCCTAAAGCTCATATGCATTGATTCGTAGCTTCGCGAGAAAGTTTACCCGGTCAGGTACTCCTACCTTCCAAACCACATGCCGGAATCGCTTGCCGTCAAGCCCTGCTGATTCGCGATGGAGGGAGGTATCTCCACATGCCCTAATCTCATAACACACTAGAAATCGCGCTCTCAAAAAATAGCGGCTAAAACTCATTGGGGCCAAAAAGCCCATTCAATGCGAGATCACAGAAATTTAGACCCAATTCCGGGTCCATGGGCCCTATGCGCACCCCACTGGCCCAGAAACATCGGAGATGCTCAACTTTTGCAGAAAGTGATAGATCAAAAAATATGTAATGTTTTTTTTTATCAAGTATTGTTCGTGCTGGTCTTTGAAGGAGGGGGGAGGGAGAAAAAGAATATTTAAAAATGAAAATTGAGAAGAAGACGGAAGCTCCTTGTGCGATTCAGTCAATGATGGCTGGATGGAAAAGTCTGTCCTTGCCTGCACTGGAAGTCGCGTGTCTGACCAATGACATTAAAACATTGGATAGATTCAGTTCACGCTGCTGATCGGTGGTGAATGTAAATAGCTTTCTTGTTGAGACACTTTGCCTCGCCTCCGTTTGATTCGATTTTAGAGGAATGAAAATATCTTTGAGGGAATGCAAATACTTTGAGTTAAAGAGGTTTTTTAAAATGCAAGTAGTATTTGGTAAATATTTTTTAAAATTAACTTGAGTTAAAAGACTTTTGCTAATATTTTTTTAAAAAAAACAAAAACTCCGATGAAGCTAAACCACATGCTATCGCCGTTGGCCAACCACCGATAGTCAGATCTGGTCGCCGGCCATCGCTACCTAGAATCACGAGACCCTCAGGTGGTCGTCTTCGGGGTCGGGCTAGCCCTCAGGTGGCGGTCGACGGTTGCCGGACCTCGATTTGAAGAAGATGAACAGTGATGATAAACAGTGCAAGTTACATTCCGAAAATACAACTTTCCAAAGCACCTCCATCCTTGCATTAGCCAAAAATTCTTTGGAGAGCATTTCAAATGCAATTGCATCTCCTCAAAGTGGAATTCTCTCGCATGAAGAGCTTTTCTCCACCATCTGGGTAGCTTCCCTTACATCATCAAAACCCTAAACTAACCCTAGCGTCTTCTACTCACAGAAATGGAGCAATCGGTTTGCCCTATTCCTTGTGGGTAAGCTTTCCGTCAACCCTTTATCTCTTTCCCTAACCCTAAACTATATTCCACCCCCGATCGCTACAAATTTCCACATATACATCCTTCAACCACAACAGATTTCCACAAATACACACGACAGCATCACTCAAGGAATGCAGAGAATAGATTATTCTCGGTATTGCTGAAATGTTCCTGCCATGAATGGATGCCACTTGAAACATTACTAGGTCGAAGATCTCTGACTAGTTGGTAAAGGATTCTCCATTTGGGTAAGTATATTTTAGAAGAAATATTTCGGCAAGAGCTTCCTCTGGTATTTCTGTAAGTAAATTTCAAAGTTGATGCTGTAAGTAAAATATATTATGGGAACTGACAATGAAGCAGAGAGGCGTATGTTTGCCCTTTGTAGAAGATTAGGGCATTTATGGCCGAACATGAAGAAAGTATATTTGGATGATGTGATTTCAAAGGATAGACTAAAAGAATGTGAATGTACCTTATTTGGTCGATTGTATGGTAACCTTAATGTGAACTTCCAAGCCTTCCAAAATACCATGTTAAAAGCCCAGAAATCAGGAAGTGTGATCTGTAAACACCTTCAACCAGGTTTATTTTCTTTCGAGTTTCCTTCAGTTGAAGAGAAAACTAGGATTTTAAAGTCTGGCCCATGGTCCTTTTCGAGTCATCTCCTGGTCCTCAAGCCTTGGGAGGCGAGTACACCTCCTTAGTGTATTGCTTTTGACTCTTGTGATTTTTGGATGCAAATTCATGGGTTGCCTCTAGAAGGAAGGACAGAAGAGGCTATTAGAAAAATGGCTGAATCCGTTGGAATTGTCTCGGAAGTTAAAATTGAAACAAGAGGCATTGCGTCAATTGTAATTGGAAAAGCAAGTGTAACTTTGAAGCTGTCCATGCCTTTAATATCTGGGATGACTTCTAGCTTTCGAGGAAAGGAGCATTGGGTGGATTTCAGATATGAACGACTCCCCCACTTTTGCTATTCGTGCGGGAGAATTGGACATTATGCAAAAAACTGTGAGGTGGTGCTTTATGATGAGGCTTTCTTTTCTACTAATGAGTCTATTTTGTATGGTTCTTGGCTAAAAGCTGAAGCAAACACCTATAGTCCATTTTAGGAGGCTTTTTATGGAGAGAACGATGAGGAGGAGGAGATGGATGAGCTGGTGCCTGATAATCCAACAAATCCTGGACAATTAACTGCAATTGTGCAGGAACCAAGTAGCTCCCAAGTGCAACAAGAAGCCCCACAAGAAGACAGAGGAAAGAGGAAAATAGCAGAAGTTGAAGTTGAACCGAGAATGGAGGAGTTACCTTCCAATTCACTGGCTCTTATATTGCCTTTAGAGATCCTTTCACCACATGGTGTTGAGGAACAATTACAGAAAAAACAAAGACAGACAACCTTGACGATTAAAAAACAAGGTAGAAGATACTCTCCTTATGAACAATAGGTCAAAACAATGCAGGTGTGGGATGAGAATTCACTCTTGGATACTCCAATCCAGATGGTGACTAATTCAGGAATATAGGCTTTGGTGGCTAGCCCTAATAAGCCACCGGATGACAAATGAAGCTTATATGTTGGAACTGTCACGGGTTGGACACACCCTTGACAGTCTAGGAATTGAGAGCCATTACGGCTCAAGAAAGGCCCAACCTGGTATTCTTAATGGAGACTAAAAACCAGGAGATAGTAATCCAAAGACTAAAGTGGAGATTGAAGTTTCAGCATTGTTTTGTGGTGAATCCGAAAGGACAGTCTAGCATTGTTTCAGCATTATTTTACGGCTCAAGTAGGAGGGTTGGCTCTCTTTTGGCAGGATGGAACAAATATAAAGGTTGAGTCAGCTGCTGAGGAGTTTATTGATGTCATTTATAAGGATCCTGAGAGAGGACAGAAGAGTAGGTTGACTTTTCTCCATGCTCTAGCTACATTTCAGGCAAGGTTGGCTTTATGGGAGAAAATTCGAAGCCTAAACTTGCAGAACCAACGACCATGGGTTTGTCTTGGCGATTTCAATGAAATTATGTATCACTAGGAGAAGGTGGGAAAGAGAAGGGCTGAGAATTATAGGTTGAATGCTTTCAGAGAGTTTCTAAATGACTGCCACTTGTTGGATTTAGAGAGCAAGGGATGTGCTTTCACTTGGGCGAATAATCGTGAAGGAGATGAATATGTTAAAGAGAGGCTAGATCGGGTAACTTGCAATATGGAATGGAGATTTTTGTATCCCGAAGCAGAAGCCTTTGCACTACCAGCCATCGGGTCAGATCATAGCCCCATTCTATTGTCATTTTCGACAGAACTAGTGAAGAGAGTAAAGCTGTTTAAGTTTGAAGCTTTCTGGTTAGAACATGAAGAGTGTGGCAGTATAGTAAAACAAGTTTGGAATTCTACAACCTGTGCTGACTTGAGCTTAGCAAGAAAGTTGAAAGTTTTAACAAAGGAGTTGGACAAGTGGAGCAAGAGGACGTTCTCTAATAATAAAAAATAAATTACAGCTTTAAAAGGGGAGATCCAGCTTTTGATGAATACACAAAGTATAAACTTTGAGAGAGATGGAGTGAAGCAGATAACTGACCAAATCGAACAATGCTGGAGGCAGGAGGAGATGTATTAGGGGTTGCGTTCAAGAATTAGTTGGCTGAAATGGGGCGACAAGAACATAAAGTATTTTCATGCCACAACTATACAAAGGAGACAGAGAAATAGAATTTCATCTTTGAAAAAGCCAGAAAATAGCTAGACTCGGGAACCTAAGGAACTAAAAAAGATGATAGGTGATTATTTCAAAGAATTATATAGCACAGTGGGAACCCGCAATTTTGATCCAGTTATACAACAGTGCCCTATTCTTGTCTCGGATGAAATGAACCAAAAGCTGAATATTGAAGTAACATTAGAAGAAGTGAAAAGGGCAGTATTTCAATTGGGATCCTTGAAATCACCAGGTCCGGATGGTCTAAATGGTCAATTCTACCCACATTACTGGGAGGATATCAAGATGGGAGTTGTCCAAACAGTAAGAAATTTCTTTGAGATGGGGAATTTCGATCCGGAAATAAATAAAACATATATCTCATTTATTCCAAAAGTGCCTAACCCTGAGAGTTTGGATCAGTTTCGACCTATCAGTTTGTGTAATTTTGTGTATAAGATCTTTTCGAAGGTCTTAGCCAACAGGTTGAAACCGTGACTTCCGGAAATTATAGATGGTGAGTAAAGCGCTTTTGTGGAAGGAAGGCAAATTCAGGATAATATTCTAATAGTGCAGGAGGTCCTTCATCAATTGCGAATACGTAATCGTAAGAGGAAATTTCGAGCAATGCTGAAACTTGATATAAAAAAGGCATATGACAGGGTAGAATGGGATTTCTTAGAGGTGTGTATGCTGAAGATGGGGTTCGGCGAGTTTTGGGTAAACAGGATAATGACTTGTGTTCGGACTGTTTCATTCAGTGTGAAATTCAACGGGGAGCCTTTACCCTTCTTCCAGCCCTCAAGAGGACTTCGACAAGGTGACCCTCTTTCTCCCTATCTATTTATTCTGATGGCTAACACAATGTCATGTCTCATTAAATCATCAGTAGAGGAGGGAACTATCACTGGAATAAGATTAAACAGGCATTGTCCAATCCTCTCACACTTGTTATTTGCGGATGATTCCATTTTCTTCTTGGACGGTATGATAAGTGAGTGTCAGAATCTGGCTTTAATTCTGAATCAATACTGTTATGCTACCGGGCAAGCCATTAATTTGAACAAATCCAGCATATAGTTCTGCAAGGGATGTCCACAAAATTTGAGAAGGAATATGGCAAATGAATTGAGAGTCTCGGAAGTTGAACAGACTGGGAAGTACATAGGAATACCATTAGAATGGAGGGCTTCAAAGAAGCAAATGTTTTCATGGATATTAGCCCAAGTCAACATGAAATTAGAGGGGTGGAAAAAAAACTTGATTTCCAAAGCTGGCAAAGAAATCCTACTCAACCTTACCAAAAAAAAAAAAAGAAATCCTACTCAAGACAGTGGTTCAAGCGTTGCCTCAATATGCCATGTCTATTTTTAAAATCCCAATATCGATTTGCCAAGCCATTGAAAGGCGAATAGCTTCATTTTGGTGGAAAAATAGTCAATCAAAAACGGGACTACACTGGAGAAAATGGGAATTACTGAAACAACGAAAAGACTCAGGAGGAATGGGATTTAGAGATCTTACATCCTACAATAGAGCTATGCTTGGTAAACAAGCATGGAGACTTTCATAGAATACATCTTCTTTATGGTGTAAGATTCTAAAAGGAATCTACTTCCCTTATGGCTCATTTTGGAATGCTGAAAACGGATCCCGACCCTCTTGGGGTTGGCGAAGCATCCTATTGGGCAGAGAAACTATTTCACCTTCGGTAATGTGGTCAGTGGGTAATGGAGAGAGTATTAATATAAGAGAAGACAAATGGCTTAAGAGAGGAATCATTGGCGGACTAGCAAATTGTGGTGAACCCACATGAGTTTCTGAACTGATTCTAAAAGAGGAAGATAAATGGGATGAACAATCTCTTTGTAGACTGTTTGATGAACAAATTGTTAGCGAAATTCCAGCAACTCCTTTGAAAAGCCAAGACACACGAGACCGGTTGGTGTGGACAGGTTCAGAAAATGGTCATGTCACAGTTAAGAGTGACTATAACAAGGATTGACAAGTTGTTTTGCAAAATACAGGAGAGCGTTCATCAACATCGTTTCAGCCACCCCGGGAGTTGTGGAACAGAATTTGGCATATGAAAACCCCCCCCAAAAGTTAGAATCTTTTTGTGGAGTTTATGTCAAAATGCTATCTCAACCAAGGCGAATTTATGTAGAAGGAATATATTACCTGAAGATTTATGCCCATTTTGCAAATCTGAACCTGAGACGATAGAGCATTTGTTTTTGCTTTGCCCCTGGACCTTACAGATCTAGGCGAATCCTGTATTAAAAATTAAAATCTCGCTAGTAGGCTTGTCAAGAATTGAAGAGTGGTTACTGAAATTCAGAGACAGAGTAGAAAACAAACCGTCCTTCGAGATTGTTGCAGGAGTCATCTGGTTTATATGGAGGGCAAGAAACAACTTCATTTTTCGGAACCGACGCCCAAATCCAGAATTTCTCGTGGAATCAGCACAGAATATGCTCAGCAATTGGTGGAAATGGAACGGCAAAGAAAAGGAACCCATAGCAAGAGAAGAAGCCCTACCTCGACGCTAGACGCCTCCAAAGATCGGAACTTTAAAGGCAAATGTTGACGGATCCTTCGTCGAGGGGTCGAATGTAGGAGCCTTTGCCTGTGTCGTCTGAGACGCGACTGGAATTTTGGTGGATGGAGTAGCGGATCTGGCCCCGGTACCGTCTGCAATACACGTCGAAACCCTAGGGCTGCTCGCAGCTCTCTCTCCTCGAAGTGAAAAGAGACAAAGAGATTGTACTAGAGTCTAACTGTTTGACTTTAGTTAACTCAGTGAATTGTTCAGATCATGGAGTTTGGGAAGTAGACGCACTTATCTTAGAAGTTAGGGGGTCATGGGTCGGTTCAAGAATATCACTTTAGCCCACCGCACTAGAGAGTCTAATGGAGTAGTTGACTGGATTAGTAAAGTTCATAGATTGAATGTTCTACCTTCTAATTGGGTAGCCCAACCTCTCCATCTCCTTTGAGATTTACTCTGTTTCGATGCCCTTGTAGTGGGTCAAGGAAGTTGAGACTTTCGGTTTCAATAAAATTTTGTTTCGACCAAAAAAAAAATAAGTAAAAAAAGATGCCGAATTCTATTTGCATTTGACTAATGGATTTAGAGTCCAAACGAGCGTTACAAATGCTGAACCAAACGGATCGGTAGACTACTGATATCGTTGACCAGGAGGAGCGAGAGAGCAAGACGAAGACCCGGAGCTAACGAAGCTGAGGAGACGAAAGAGCAAGAAGCTGTCTCATGCTGCCGTAGCAGGAGGGCATAGCGTGACCGGATCGTGCTCGGGGCTTCTTCTTTTCTGGTTATGATGGCGGGAACTCTGAGTAATCCGGGGCGAAGGTCGGGTGACAGGAGGAGCAGAGCAGCGGGGGAGAACAATCCACCGCCCGTGCTGCAGGCTGCGGAAATTCAGGGGGGACAAGCCGCCACGGGCGGCGAGCAAGCTGGTCTTCTTGGACCCTTGGGAGGAGGGGTTTGACTTGGAGTGCTTCTTGATGGGCAGTGCCGAGGTTTTAGGGAAAGGGACCGTCGGGACGTCTTACAAGACGGTCCTGGAGGACGGGAGGACGGTGGCTGTGAAGAGGCTGAGGGATGTGGCCTTGCCCGTTGGTGAATTCAGGGAGACGGCGAACGCATTGGGAGCGATGCGACACGAGAGTCTACTCCCCCTGAAGGCTTACTATTACGGTAGAGACGAGAAGCTCCTGTTGTTCGATTACGTGCCCCTGAGAAGCTTGTGTGGACTTTTACATGGAGGCAGTCGATCGGAAAAGGCCCCGCTTAGCTGGGAAATCAGGCGCGGCATCGCCCTTGGAGCTGCCCGGGCCATAGAGTACTTGCATTCTCAAGGTCCCAATGTCTTCCATGGAAAAATCAAGTCAACCAATGTCCTCCTCACGGCATCCTATGATCCGTTAGTTTCCGATTACCGCCTGACCCACATCCAGGCGCCTGCGAATGGCACATCGAAGGCCACTGTACAGCTTTGGGGTGTTTCTTGTGGAGCTTCTAACTGGGAAAATGCCTGATGGGGCTGATCTTGCATTTTTGGTTAAGCCCACCACCGGCAAGCACTGGACTGTTGATGCTTTCGATCCTGAGCTGGGAGATTGCCAGAATTTCCAGGATGAGTTAATGGGACTGTTGCACGTGGCGATGGCTTATGCATCCGACTTCCCTCAGACGCGCCATTCGATGTCTAAAGTACGGAGGATGATTGAAGACCGTCAGTCGCAGCCACTGCCCGACCAGATCATCCAAGAGAAGGATGATTGTCTAAAAGGACAAGGTGAGTCGATTTTTCAGAAACTGCTGAAGTTTACAACTGGGATCGTCTAAATTCTTTATGACAACATTACCAACATAAATCTGTTTGACCTTTTACTACGCACATTTGATGCAATGAACAACAACAGCACGTAGCTCCCATTCCCCTTAACAAATTATTGGTTTACAGACTTACAGTATGTCCTAGTCTACAGAGATAATTTTCTCCACCGTAAAGTACGTGTTATGCAAAATGAAGTAACATGGTCTTTTGGTTTTACGTGAGTGCAGTTCTAGTGTGTCAAGATGCTTGATGTTAAGCATATGGATTAATCCTGGTGCACTCTGGCCTTACTCTGGATATTCTCTTACAGGAATCTACCCGGTGGAGGGTGTTGGAAGTTTCAGACAGGGTATATGGTAAGCTTTAACATATTCAGTCTCGGTATGCTTACAATAGTTTATATGTGCAGTATTGTCAGATTCCAGGATTCTATGTATGCTCCTTTATTTTAGTGGTTGGGTGGAATAACAGCCTCTAGACTTATTTTCCAACATCTTCCTCCTCTAGGAGCACTGCAGTACTTCAACGATATGGGAATTAGTGGAAAACCAGTGTGACAACTAGGAATGAATTAGGCATATCATAGGTCAAAAGATCAGAGAAGCTTGTGTACCGTAGTTTTTGGTTTTTTTTTTCCTATTTTGGTCATAAAACTGGACTCTAGGCTCACGAAACAAATACAGACTAAAACTTCTAGGATTGACAACTTTGTTACTTTGCAAAGGAAGCATAAACTTTCTGTCTTGGAGTTAGTAGGGTTGTTGCATCTTGTCGACCAACCCTGATCAAATAGTTTCTCACCACAAGCATTAACTTCCATAGAAGCATGTCATTCCATTTCATGTCACTTCTGATTGTGAGTTCATTTCTTGCCTCAGCTAAAAGGAAATTCTTGAACCAATCCACATTTAAATGGTACCATTCACACGACCGATAGCCCTGCTTTAGCCTGGGGGCATATCCATGCTCATGCAAACCTACTTCGAGCAACTGCATAACCTTGGCAGCTTTTGAAGGTGCACCAATGTTTTATAGACCAGGCAAATGGTATTGGGGCTCAATTCCAATAAGAAGAGTTCAGTTCAGGCCGGATTGAAGAGAAGAAATCCCATAAATCATCAATGATTGCTAGGCTATCAGACTATTGAGACTAACCTGAAACCGGAGTGGGTCAATCCAGTGCCGAATTTGAAAGACCATAGCATTGAAATGCTAGCCATGTTGTAAGCTTTTTCAGCAGGACAAAAAAATGCCCACATCTTAAAAGAGCAGGGAGAGGGTTTCTTCTCAGTGGGCCCGCTTCACTTGGTTAAGTTGGCGCATGAATCATTCACCTAGATTTAAAAAAAATATAAATAGATGCTATTTTCTTTGAAAGTCTGGAAAGCCTAGAAGTAGAAAGAGATAAACCTTTGATGGAGCTACTTAGCCACAAGCCCTTTCTGCAATTGCTTCCTGGTTAATCACAAAGGCTGTTGTGGGCGCTATTGTCTAGTCATAAATGCATATTTTGCCATTCCCAAATGAACTTGCCGGTGAAAGGTCATAAGCATTCAATAGGTTTATCTGCAGAAGATTCTCATGAGGTGCTTATCCTTCAAGTTCAGGGGATCATTTCATTAGTTGATTCATCACTAGTCTGGAAATATCAATCACACTGCACCTCTATGGAAATGATTTGCAGTACATGTATCCTACTTTACAAGAACCTTTCCTAGTCACTCTTTTCTGGAAGTTTTTGAGGTTGTTTCTTCCGTTTAGTTTCTAAACTATTTTTGACAGCATAGCAAGTCATTATACGTGATTTGGAAGCTATGCTGCATGAGTACTTCATTTTACCTCAAGAATTAAATTCATTTCATGGTCTATCAAGTTTATACTGAGCCCAAAGGAAGGACACACTTGATGATAGATGTCTCCTTCTAGCTTCATCTATATTTGTACAGAAATCTTATGCACATAATGGTTACATATGTTGATGTGGATGCAGTGTTTGAACACTGTCTTACCACGGATTGGTCCGTTTTTGGCCAAATTACCACCGACTGGTTGAAGGATGACGAATATGAGTTTTACATGAGAGTCATAGTTGCAAAACTCCAAGACCAATTTCCTGCTACCTCTTTCCTGGTGCTCAATTTTGGAGAGCAAGAAAACCAAAGCCAAATGGATAAAGTGTTCACTGAAATAGCAGTTTGACCAATTGGCGAGACACATATACAACACAAACGTGAAATAGACAGTCATCCCTTAGATGAAGGAATTGTTTTGGCTAGTATTACCATGTAATGCTCCTATGATAACTACCACATAATTTCCTTGCCGAATTTCCTTTTAATTAGATGAAAATCTATGAATATGGAATGAAAAATCACTTTGGACTCGAAATTTCACAAGTTGTAGCTACTGTCTACAGGGATAGGCTTCATGTCACCACGATTTATAACTTAAAGGAAATTTCTACTGAACATAATGAATTTCCTTAAAGTTGCAACTGCCTGAATTCTCTTTATGGTTATTATTGCTTAACATTTTTCGTAAAACAGGTGAAAACACTGAATCTGTGAGGGGAGAAGAAATAGCAGCTGTGACAGAAACAAAAAGGGGGGTAACTTCTGTCAGTGACTCGGCATCCTCATTGGCTGTCAATAATGGCAGTGTGGAAGCTACTGCTGCAGGTGTCTCCAACTCACTGCAATTTCCTGATATGATGCTGCCGAAACAGGAAAAACAATACCAGCAGGACGGCTCACCATCATCAACCTCCAGGTCATCTGGATATGACTGATGTTTTCCTGAGTTTTAGGGGGCCAGATACTCGTTTAGGCATTACAAAATTCCTCTATACCAGGTTGTTAGATGCTAAAATCCACACATTTAAGGACGATGAAGAGCTCTGAGTTGGAGAGGAGTTTGGTCCAGAGTTGCTCAAAGCTATCAGCGAATCAAAAATTGCAATTCCCATCTTTTCCAAGGGCTATGCCTCTAGTAAATGGTGTCTTGATGAGTTGGTCCAAATAGAGGAGGGTAGTAAAATAAGGAGACAGAAGGTTATGCCCATATTTTATGACGTTACTCCGGCAGAGGTCCATTATCAAAGTGGGTCTTATAAAGAAGCCTTTCTTTCACATAAGAAGAAATTTGGTGCGAAGGTCAGTAAGTGGGAAGCTGCTCTCAAACACATTGCCGATCTAAATGGATGGGACAATTCGAAGAAGAGTAGGTATGTCGTTTTCTGGGTTATCATTTTGGCGCACTGTTTTCCATAATATTACGTTGTTCTTCTAATTATGTTTGCCCTCTTCCTTTCATAATATTAGAGGTGAAGGAGAACTGATAGATGAGATTGTCCAGAAGTTTATAGATGAGTTGGAAATGGCTTATCTACTGGTGACAGACTACTTGGTTGGAGTTGAAAATCATGTGAAGGAAATCCATACAATGGTGCATGGTCATTTGGAGGATATAAGAATTCTCGGAATCCATGGTATGGGGGGTGTTGGAAAGACTACTCTTGCCAAAATCATCTACAACCAGCTGTCACATAATTTTGAAGCTTGTTGCTTCCTTTCTAACATCAGGGAAACTTCAAAGCTATAGGGCATCGAAGGTTTACAGAATCAACTAATCTCTGACGTTCTGATAAAAAAGTGGTCAAACATTAGCAATTTTGAAGAAGGAATTAAGAGAATAAAAGAAAGGTTATGGGATAGAAAGGTTCTGGTGCTATTTGATGATGTTGATCAAATGGCTCATTGGGATGCACTGATAGGAAAACTTGCATGGCTTGGTTTAGGAAGTAGGATTATCATAACTAGTAGAAACAAGGATATTATCGAGGTTCCTGAGGTTCCTTATCGATATGAGCTTAGGAGCATGAACTTCAATCAATCTCTTCAACTTTTTTGCAAACATGCTTTTGGAAGAGATTACCCTTTGGATGACTATGTTGCTTTCTCCACAGAAGTGGTCGAAAGTACAGGGGGTCGTCCTCTTGCTCTTGAGGCTATAGGTAAGCTACTTCCGCGCAGAAGCAAAGATGTTTGGGATGTGATATTGAAAAAGTTGAA
Source organism: Syzygium syzygioides (assembly GCA_031216285.1). Taxonomy (NCBI): domain Eukaryota; kingdom Viridiplantae; phylum Streptophyta; class Magnoliopsida; order Myrtales; family Myrtaceae; genus Syzygium; species Syzygium syzygioides. The sequence continues at coordinate 25,401,336 of CM062249.1, read as the reverse complement.
ATAAGTTCCTCTCAATGAAGTAAAAAGAAATTTGAGAATAAGTTATGATGCCTTGGATGATTGGCAAAAGCATATCTTTCTTGATATAGCTTGTCTTTTTGCTGGATTTGATCAACGGGAAGTGCTCCACTTGTGGAAAGATTCCTATCTCTTCCCAGAGGAAGGTCTTGAAGTCCTTAAAAAAATGTCTTTGATAAAAATCGATGAACACAATAAGCTATGGATGCATGCTCAGCTAAGAGGCCTTGGTAGAGACATTGTTCGTCGAGAATATTATAAGGAACGAGAAAAGCAGACTCGGTTGTGGAACCTTGAGGAAGGTTTGGACATGGTGATGGAAATGAAGGTAAAGTTTCATTTCAGTTACTTTATCCCCATGAAGCTGACAAATTTCAAGCCTTTTCACAGTGATTGTTTGCTCAATAATGTTTAAGGGAAGTTATTTCTTATCTCATGATTACTGTTTCCATGAGAATTGAATTCAAAAATTCCTTTCGGGGTTCTATTTGCATCTAATGGTTGGCTTAGCTGAATAAGTTGAGATTGGATTGGTTGATATATAATATAGAAAGAAAAGAAAGTGAGGGAACTTGTTTTTTGGTTATACTAATGCTTAGATTTATTTTTCATATTTGGAAAGACGATTACATACTTGCCCTTTTGTTTTACTGTCGCAGGGAACAAAAAAAATTGCAGCTCTTCACCGAAAGTTTGGCCCTCAGTTGCTACACTATTTTGCAAACGAAGAAGTTGAGAGGCTATCTAATGTAAGATACCATGATGTGAGGGTTTTCCAGGATAACTGGCCTTCAAGTGATTTCCCCGCCAATCTACAAAACAATATGCTTATGCTTTCCAAGTTGAGGTGGCTTTCGTGGCATCATTTTCCTCTGGAAGTTAAGATCACCAATTTTTCCATGATGAACATAGTCATTCTGCAGTTGTGGCATTGCCCTTATCTAATCGACATCCAAAGCATTGAAGGCTTGGCGAGTCTCAGAATTTTGAAGCTCATAAAAATTCTGCTACTGGAGAGATTACCCCATCTATCAAACTTGAAGAAGCTCAATGAACTGCACTTGGGGCACTGTCATAATCTAATTGACGTGCAAAGCATTGAAGGCTTGGGGAATCTCAAAACTTGGAAGCTCATAGAAATTCCGCTACTGAAGAGATTACCTGATCTATCAAACTTGAGGAAGCTCACTGAACTTCACTTGCGGTACTGTCATGATCTAACTGAAATAAAAAGCTTTGATGGTTTGGAGAATTTGATGATCTTAAAGCTAGGTGAACTGCCTCTGCTTGAGAGATTGCCCAATTTATCAAACTTGAAGAAGCTTACACAACTTGACCTGTGACAATGTCATAATCTTGTGAAGATTCAAGGAAGACTGGAGTCATTGGAAGACTTGTGTATACAAGGATGCAGATCTTTAGATGAGGTGCTTGATCCAGCTTCGAGTTTCAAGAAACTAGAATCTTTGCGAATACATGATTGTGAGAAGTTACATCTTGACAGGATATGGGTCCCGAAATTTGAAATATCTGATAGAGCATATGGAAATTCGACATGTTTGCTACTAAGTAAGATGGGCATTTGTGTTTGTCTGCTCGGTAGACGGTTCTTTTTGCCATCCCTGCCACAGTGAAAATAGACAGACATACAATGTACTCATCGTGTTGAAGCAAGAGTTGAGCAGGTCGTCCTCTTGTCATTACAATCTGAGTAGAATTAGATTTTCTACAAGTACAACTATTAATTCTGTCCAAAACAAGAGTTGATTAGGTTATCCTCTCATCACGAATTAATTGGAGTTTTACGGAATACAGTAGATCAACATCAAGGTCTCTTGTCGACATGTCGATGCTCATTGTGCACACTCGATATTGCATCTTCTGAAAAGCTATCACAATTGGTAAAACCCAACAGCATTCTGAGAGGTCGAGCCAATGGTTGTCTCAGTGATTAGCGAGTGGGTTGACCATTTCGATGTCTCCATTTAGAAGACTTACTGATCTTCCCGAACTATGGACATGACTCGTATTATAAGTACACTCTCTGGTTGCATTTTTGCTATATTATGGTGGGGACAACTTCAATAGTCATAAGCACTTGTTCCTATTATATATATAGAATGCAGAGAAAATTTACCTATGATATCAAAATGTTATAAACGAAATAATTTTAGTGATTGCCTTTCCTCATTGGATTCCACACACACATGCATATATATTCTTTTGCTCGTGATAAAATTATGTACACTGTTTATGGTGGAGCACCCCAGCATCATCACTCAAAAACTCTCATTCTTTGGTTATAACAGGTTCTCTCTTTATAAAGAGTGGATGAGTTTAGATTTTTTTTAGCCCATATTTTGCAGGGCCTAATTCCCTAAAAAACTTCCAATTTTAGATCAAATCCCAAATCTACCCCGAACTTTTATTTGTCTCAGAGAAAACCCAAAACTTTAAGTTAAGTCCCAAATCTAATTTGAATTTTATTTTGTGTAAAAAAAATCACCAAAATTCAAATTATTTTCAAAAACATACCTTCGTGATCTAATTCGAACTTGTCGTGGCACTTCCACGTCGATAGCAAATCTACATCAACAAAGTAATGGGGCCTTTTTTTAGACAAAGAAAAGTTCGGAGTAAATTTGGACTGAACCTAAAAATTTGATTTTTTCTTTAAATTAAAAAAGGTTTTTGAGGGTGGACTTGTTATCATCCCTAACTTTCATATCCTAGAATGGTTTTATTTTAGAAAATTTTAACAATTTTTATTGGGTTAGATTTGTTTTCGAAGTGGAAATGCGATGTCAGTCTATATGTATTGCCCCATTAGTTTACTGATGTGGATTTGTTATCGATGTGGAAGTGCCACGTCAAGTTAGGACTGGATTACGGGGGTATATTTTTTAAAATAAATTGAAATTTGCTGATTTTTTAAACAAAAAAAAAATTCGGAGCAGATTTGGGACCAAACTTAAAGTTTGGGGTTTTTTCTGAGACAAAAAAAAGTTCGGGGTAGATTTGGGACTTCACCTAAAATTTGGGGTTTTTTCTAAGACAAAAAAAGTTTAGAGCTGGTTTTTGATGTCTTTACCAAAAAAAAAAAAAGTTTAGAGCAAATTTAAAACTTGACTTGAAGATTGGGATTTTTTAGGGAACTCACCCTATTTTGTAGTTGGCGATGACTGATTATGGTGGTCGTTTGGTAGATTATTCTTAACTTACATTTTCATGAATTTGCGGCAGATTACTCCTAGTCCCAGTAGCTGATCAATTTGTTCTCAGTATGAATGGGCATGACTTCATCTTTTCATAATTACATTTGTTTTCATTTTATCTTTCTTCTTTAAGCGGTTCGATCTTTTTAAAAAAAAATTGTAGAGGCTCCGAGATAAAGACTTCGTCGCAACGTAAGGTGAATCCTCTACCGAAAGCAAAGTTAAGACACAGTTGCGACGCATGCAGACAATTCCATTTGATTTTTGTCATGACCTTTCGTATCAGGTTTTAAGAGACGGGCGGTAACAAACTTCCTCGCCTTTGTCTCTTATACCTAATGAACAAACTCACAAGCTAACACAATATTTTATGAGCTAATTCGTCCTGGAACCAATGCCCTCAAGAGTGTAGATACCAGAGAATCAAGAACCCCTTCCAAGCAAATCAGCCGGCACCTTGGCAATGATTTTCTAAGGAACATCATCCTTAATTTACGACAAAAGAGCTGTCTCAGAACCAATCACTATCAATTATTCCATACGAATGCATCTCTGAAACATGACAAAGGCAGCAATTCAGTTCATTCACTCTTGTCTGGACCAAGAACACCACCAATTTTCAGACTCGGTATAAAATAACAGCTTTATATGATTTTTCTTCAGCGATGGAATTCCAAGCACAGGGCTTACATGCATCATCTCCACATTAAACAGAGTTCATGCAAATCTGAAAGAGCAGCACAAAATAAATCCATTCACCCCGGTCCAAAGTCGACTAAGCATATTGCAGGAACATGGATAAAGACTTGCCACCCTGCACGGCATACTCTAAACAGAACCCATATACATATTGTTAACCAATTTCTCAGATCAACCCATGTTCTCTCTACGGCGGATGTATCTTGTTCTGTCATTGTATCTTGGCCTGTCCTTAGCTCTCTGAGGTTGCGGCTCCACTCTCCTTTGCCTCTCAGGTGATCTTTGAACAATCTCTCCATTCACAAACAGCTCAGCTACAACATATAGCAAGACCGCAGTATAAGTTAATAACCTTCCACGACATCAAGATCAGCTAGAAACTAATACACTAGTAAGTTCAAACAAAAAGGTGAATTGGATTTATATATGCTCCATACTTAGAGATGGCATGCATGACATTCTACCACATCTTAATATCCCCGGATTTGTACCATGCCTTAGAATTATGACAACGCATGCTGATGAGCCTTTAATATTCCCATTTCCATTTTTTTTCGCAACTCTGTCATACATGGAGCATCCAAGTCAAAGGACACAAGTCCCGGGGGGCAACTAAGTCAAAGGATACCCATGTGGCGCTAATAAAGAATAAAGGACCATTCTATACATGGAAATTAAGTAAAAAGGGTAAAATGACCATTTCTATCGTCTGCACTACAGAGTATAATCAATTGGCCAGCAATCTACCACAATCCACCCTCTACTGCATTTTTACTGAGACTCCACAAAAGGACTTCTAAACTGAATGCTTTTACCTTGATTTATTTTCTCAATAAGCCTATGACAAACCAAGATGACAGCGCTTTTCCAAAAAGTGATTTTGAAAACTTTTCTCTTGTGAAAGATTTTTCAGAACCCAAAACAAGAACTGTCAAATGTTTTCAAGTGGAGAAGAAACATTTATCAACAACTATTAGACAATAGTTTCCACATACATAGTAATGAAATAAAAAAAAATCAACTTTTACATTTGTCTCTTTGAACAAAAAAGAGAACATAAGCAAAAACAACCAAAAATCATTTTGAAGTAAAAACGAGAACACTGTAAAGAACAGTTAATTTATATAGATTGCCAAACAAGTCCATAATATTAAATATTTTTCAAAATGGAGAGCGCTACACAGTATCTTAAAGCATTGCCAAAACGAGGCCAAAGTATTTCCCATGTGGAATACAAAGAAGTGGTACGGCAGTCACAGTAACAACATTAACCAAGTCCATTGACAAATGCAGGAATAAGGATATAACTTTTCAGAATCTCATGCACAGGCCACGTTATCCATGTAAAAGTCATTTTTTTCGGTATTGTCTACGAGAATAAAGTCTGTTTCTCTACCATGCGAAATTCATAGAAGTAGACGGCATTCACATTTAACAACCGCATTCAATCATCCTGACCAGAAAAAAGATATGTTCAGCTCTATCGATTAAGTCAATATTATTTTCTGAGACTTGCAATGCACCATGCGAAAGCATTCTCAAAAGCGCATAAATCATTATACTGTTTACAAAAATTAAGGTCCATGTTTCGGTGCATCAATCAGTTTGCAGCCAGCAAAATAAGCATACTCGTTAAAGACCGCCTAAAATTATTGAGACACTAGTCACTATAAGATCCATAATCAAACTCATGACAAACTCAAAATACAGTGTAATGATGAAGCGTTTCTGTTTCGTTACTGATCTGCAAATCCATGAAATTTAGATAGCTGAGAATAGTTAAGAGAGACATTTGATATAATTCCATTAGCATTCAAAGCTAAACATTGTCAACAGACTCCTCACCTTTGCCAAGATGGACTATCATGCAGGCAGATGTCCCCGATTGACACATTTTAGTTATTCATCACTAACAACACTCACCCATGCAATAAAATAACTAATCAGACTTGTGATGAAACAGAATTTAGTGTAACGATGAAGTGCTTCTGTTTCATCTCCACTGAACTGCAGCTACATCGAACTAGAAAGCTGAGCATAGTTAAGAGAGACATTTGATATTAGTCCATTAGCATTCAAAGCTGAACATTGTCGAGAGACTCTACAGCTTTGCCAAGATGGACTATCATGTATTTAGAAATCTTTAATAGACAAATTTTAGTTATCATCACCCACAACACACTCATACTAACTAGGGAAACAACATATATGCATAACCAATCATTAAACTAAAATCATCCTATGTTGACTTCACACGAGTGATTCCACCATTAAGAATGGCATAAAGTCCCAGCAGAAATGCAGCCTTGAACTTTTCTTTGTCAACTACACATGCAAAGTTTATAACTAATTGAACAAACAAACATATATTTTTACACTCAAACATAAATGGTGGAGACATAACACCTTTTAAAAGTAAGCAATTTCTTCTTTCAGTTCATTAAATGCATCAAGCTCATAGCACATTGAAAAAGACACAGCTTCGTCTGATCAGGATATCCTACAAAATTCTACAGTTCATGCTCTAGATGCGTGAATGTATTTCACTATGCTCTCCACATCTAATCTTTCATTAAACATTCACACTGATGCCTCTAGGGCACCACAACATGCAATGTGAGAATAACCAAAATTCTTGCCCAGTCAAAACAAGTCATTCAGCAATCAAATCCAGTTTTATAGGTAAGCCAGGCTTTCAGAAACTAAAGAAACAGTATTGAAGCCATTATTTACACTTGAAATATACTCAAGATCCAACGAAAAACGAAAAATAATATATCCACATTTTAACCGTCAATATGTCATTACCAAACTATATGCCGCAATGATAAATAGAGGATAGCTCGCGATTCATCTAAAAGGAACAAGCCTTACCCCCATAGTCCTTGTACTCAGGATCAACATAGGAGTCTGGAAGCACAAACAATACCCCAGGCAAACCTGTTCACAAATACAAATTATTTCAGAGCTCAGGAACAGACCAGCTTAAAGAAACCAGATAAAGAGAGAAAGACAACTGACCTTCAAGCTTGTTTGATGTCTCCTCATCAATCTCACAGCCGAACCCAAAATATCTCTCACAGGACACATTGTATATCTTCTGCTTTGATTCCTCCTCACTGACGCACATTAGCAAACACAAGGGACACTAAAATCAACCTAAAGCCCCAACATTTCATCATCTAAATCATTAGCACATCTGATGCAAACTCGCTCATCAATATCACATAACTTTCAAATGTCAAACACAATCAAACACGGGGATTATCAATCCAAAAGGCATAGCCTAAAATCTATAAAGAAGGACCTCCAATCAGTTCGTACAGTAAGCACTACACGGGGCAAAAGAAACACGTTCGAATTCTTGACTTCGTAACTAATACACAGTTCATAACAGAAACCAACCTTATTACCTGTACCAACATTTCTATTAATAATGTGAACCCTAGTAAACTTATGCCTAAACTCCTTCATTTTGGGTTTTCTACAGGGGTTCCTATGTAATTCATCGTGTCACAGGAGTATTACCAAAACATTTCATACGAACAAAGGGTGTCCAAAACCGTAAACATATCCAAAAGTAGGCATCTCCGCGCATTTCTAACAAATTACTTTACGTCAATGCAACTTATCCTTTCTTATATCTTCCAAACCACGAGGAAAACGGGACAAAGGACAACCCACTACCTCCCGACAACTTTGGCTAGGGTTTGGATGTAACAATCGATCATCTGCTGCTTCGTGGCGTTCTCACCCCCAGGCTTGTCCATGACGATGAGCCAGTGCTGGTAGTCGCACCCCGGGAACAGCGGCGCCATCTCCGTGGGCGGCCGGTCGCTGAAGTTCGACCCAGAGTTCAGCGGCGAGTACGGGGAGCCACCCGACCGGTTCACGCGGCACCGTATGGGGGCGAACCGAGGCCCGGAGACGCCGAAGGAAGCCGACCCGACGGCGCGGGAGAGGGGGGCGAGGGCTCGTCGGCGGAAGAGGAGGGACGGGAGCGCGGGAGGGCAGGTGATGGAGGGCGTGGTCAAGAGGAGGCGCTTGGCGACGAGAGAGAAGGCGGTGAGGCGGCCGGCGGCGGCGGCGGCGGCGGCGGCGCCGGAGGCGGTGGCGACGGCGCGTGCTAGGGTTTGGGCCATGGCGGGGGGAAGAGTGGGGAGCTCGAGAGCGACCTGCGAGAGTGAAATGAGAGGGGCTTTACGAGGGGATAGAGGAGGAAGGAGGTAGATTTATTGCTGCGTTTTTATTTATTTATTGTCGTTTTATCACGAAATATTATTCGAAAAAATATCTCCAGACAAATATTATTCGTAATTGCACATATGATCCCTTAACTTTGATTAAATATGTAATGTTACCCCTCAACTTTTAATTTGTTCGATGTAATCCCTGAACTTTGTCCCGATATGTAATGCGGTCCCTGAACTTTTGGTAAATGTTCGATTTTGTTCATGAACTATATAAAAATATCCAATTTCATCCTTTCATTAATTCATGTTCGTGGACAAAAGTGAATATTTTTATATAGTTTAGGGACTGTATTGAACATGTTATAAAAGCTTAATGACCAAATTGAACAAAATCGACCAAAATTCAAGAACTGTTTATATCATTTTTCATTAAAAATTGATTAGCAAAATACTTCAAAACTCAACTCAAATCTATTCCGGTTCGAGCACCTCAATACATTGAATCCAGGTCAAACTCCAGCTTAGAAAAAGTTAGACCGAGCATTTCATTAGTTTAATCAAGTAGTTAAAATTTTACTCGTTCTAATTATGCTTGCATATCTATAGTGAAAGAGTGGGATTCATTTCATTTTTGATTAAGTCGTATATTTTAAATCTCAAGTGTAAGCTCAAGTTTGGGTTCGAGCTTAAACTACTACTAGTGAAAGAGCCATGCGATCTCTCGACGTGATATATATCCGTGAGGATGGTGCTACTTTCATCCTCCGAATTGCTAAGTCCACCCCCATTTTTATTAAAATACGAAATTGCCCTTAATCATCTAAATGGCATTTAAAGTGGCGAATCCCAAATCTATCCACTTTCATTCCTTTTTTTAGTTTTTCTATATAAAAAAAACTCAAAACTTGTACACACGTGATAAATTTATTCTAAACTAATTTTTTAACCACAAAAAACCTCAAATTGGTGTATCTGTGATATATTTACCCCAAACTAATTTTTTAACCACAAAAACCCTAAAATTAGTGCGCTTGTGACATATTTACCCAAAACTAATTTTTTAATCACCAAAGACTCCAAAGTGGTGTACCTGTGATATATTTACCCTCCATTAAATTGAACTAATAAAAAAATTATAAATTAATACACCTAGTCCAAACGAAGAGTAAAACCCAAAATTTATACATTCGTCAACTATCATGTATCATTTAATTGAGCAATTGACAATAAAATTTAACGAAAACTAACATAGGGTAAATTTGTTACAAATATACTACTTTATGGGTTTTTATGGTTAAAAAATTAGTTTAGAGTAAATTTGTCACAAATGTACTAATTTGGGGTTTTTGGTGGTAAAAACCCTTCCTATAATATATACATACATATTTATGTATATATATATATATAATAGAGTTACCATAATTATGGATATTACATGTTTTTTTTAAGTGGGTATTGTATTACCTTGCATATGAAAAGCATTGTGTTTTCTTTTTTTTTTTTTACTTTTATACCTATTAACTTTTCTCAACAAAGAAATTTCCAAGAAAACTAACTCTTTTTAAGTTGTGGAGCAAATTTATGGATTAATTGTTAAATAGGATCGAGAAAATGTTGAACATGGATAACTGTTAAACATGGTTAAATATTTATAATTTTTTTTTAGGGCTAATACCACGAAAAACCCTAAACTGGTACATTTGTGACACATTTACTCCAAACTATTTTTTTGACCATAAAAAACCCCAAACTGGTACACCTGTGACAATTTTACCCTGAACATACCACGAAAATCTCCAAACCGGTACACATGCGATAATTTTACCCTGAACTAATTTTTAATATTTTTATTTTTATTTTTTGATTTTTTTCTTTTTTCTTTTCTTTTCTTTTTCATTTTCAAACTCTGGTCGGTCGCCAATCCGGCTACCGGCCAAAGGCAGAAACCGGCGAGGGCCGTCCTCGCCTGCCCAGGGCAAGTGCGACCCTCGCCCGACGTGGGCGAGGGTCGCCCTCGCCGACACCCTCGTTGGCTCGCCCTCGCCCGACGCGGGCGAGGGTCGCCCTCGCCGGCTCACCCTCGCTCGAGTCAGTGAGGATCGCCCTTGCCGACATCGGCGAGGGCAGCCCTCGCCCGACGCCGGCGAGGGCGGCCCTCGCCGGCTTCCGCCTCTGGCCGGTCGCCGGACCGGCGACCGGCCAGAGTTTGAAAATGAAAAAAAAAAGAAAAGAAAAGAATAAAAATAAATAAAAATTCGAAAAAAATAAAAAATAATAATATTAAAATTTTAATTCAGGGTAAAATTGTCACATATGTACAAGTTTGGGGTTTTTTGTGGTAAGTTCAGAGCAAAATTGTCACAGGTGTACCAGTTTGGGGTTTTTGATGGTCAAAAAAATAGTTCAAGGTAAAATTGTCACAGGTGTACCAGTTTGGGGTTTTTTATGGTCAAAAAAATAGTTTGAGGTAAATGCGTCACAAGTGTACCAGTTTAGGGTTTTTCGTGGTATTAACCCTTTTTTTTTTATCTTTGTTATGCATATCACCACCAAGCTATTTTCTTATCATTTGTCCTTTTAGTATACACGTAATGGTTTGCATTAAATAAGAAAATATTTTAAAGAACAACTAAATTTCGTTTGTTTTGAATTGACGAAAATTATTATTAATTATAGGGCGTTCATTATTTTTAGTGTACTTTTAAGATACTCATATCATTTCTTGCATGCTCGGTGTAAAAGTGTATTATTGATGGTATTAAAAAATACTAATTCTTTGAATATACCTCACTTTTCACCCGAATGAGCCCTTGCATATTTCTATTTTTTGCAAATACCATCCACATACCTCCAAGCAAAACCTCCCATTGAAAAGATCCGATTGCCCCTCCCTCGCAAACTCATTTTAACATCTTGCTTCAAGTTTTGATGGGCTGGGTTTTAGTCGATCCAGAATGTTTGACGCAGGTGCGAGAATTTATGAGAGGAACACAATGATAAGTGATGTGAATATGCAAAATGATCTCCAAAGGTAAAACTCACTTATATGTTTGGTATTTTCAAAAATAGAATATTGTACGTGATCATTGGATAAAATATGAGAAACGTCCTTGGTATTTTACCAAAATGAAGAGACTTGATTTTTTTTATAGACTAATCAAACAATAAATAACATTTTTACTAAAAAAAAGTGAGCCTTTGAGATAGAAGCGGTAAAGAAACGGTGAAAAAGAGGCTAATTTGCATATTCTAGAAAGTTCAACTTGAAGGAAATCGCCAATTGGAAAAAATAACACAATTTAACATGCTTTTAGGTAAAAGGAGCTTCAATAACATGAGTATCTAGCCAAATATTTGTCAAACTTGCCTATCTAGTTTCCTCACTCAACTTAAGTTTAGATACAATATAGCTTTCTCCTTTTGCATATAAGTCTCAAATGTTAATTGGTACTGTTTTTTGATTTAGTAATTTTTATTGTTTATTTTTTTGCTGAAAATTTTTATTGTTTGTTCAATAGAAACAAAGTTTATGAAGAAAATAGGATTCTCAAAGGCCATTGTTTTTTGTACATCCAATATATAGAATCAGAAAAAAAGAAAGCGAAGCTTTCTATTTGAATTAGGCATGCCCATCTAAGGCTGCTGCTCGATGGCATCTCGTGATCTTTCCGACGGAATGATTTCCATCTCAAAACCTCTAACTGGACGGCCTCCGCATAAGACCGACCTTATCCGGGGTTGAAATGCATTGAAGTGAACAGGTAATAGGACCATCCAGCAGCCTAGCCTTTCCCATACCTTCTCCCTGGAGTCTGGCTCAATAAGTAAACACTGAACCCACGCGCCATATGAAAACATCTTTATCAATCACACAAGAAAGGATCCTGGAAAGATCAGGCCTGATGCAAATTTACAAACAGTGCGGAAGAAACTCGAGCGGCTGCAGTAACTTGGATAAAGAATTGCATTCTCCAATAACCCTTAGAACCCTTCTCTCTTATTCCCGAGAAATGACTACAAAGGTTAAGGTTAGTTCATTGTTTAGTACCTCTGACCATTTTCTCCAAGGGGTCAGCGTCACGTGTTCTGTCATTGGATTTTGGCTGGTCTCTGTCTATGAGTCCATGAGGTTGTCGCTCCCGTCTCTTGGCCTCTGAACAATCCTACCATTCACAAGCAACTCACCTGCAACATAACGCAAATTACAAGCGTGAAATGTAACGTCATTGTTGCAGTAAATCAAGTAACCCATTATTGTGCAAAACATGAAAGGGAAATAAACGAGCAAAAAGGAAATTGCTCTCTCTATTCCTTCCTTGGCAATGCCCACATGTAGCGTGTTTATTCCATCTTCAGCCACTTTACAGGTAGATCTGTACGTTTTACAGGTAGATCTGTACGTGTAAAAAAAAAAGAAAAATTCTAGCAGTATGAAAAGAAGCTCTATACAAAGCAAATTTTTGCTTTAGACAACCACCGTGAAGAAAAATAAAAGTATCTGATTACGCGGGGAAGCTTGCACACTCAAACAAAACAACCCACAATGCAGTTCTGTATGTTTCATTCCTATGATTCTGCAGCTCCATTCACAAAGAAGTGCAGAACAGGTAATGAATGAATTTTAATGTGAGTCTAATAGCATTCAAAGCTAGACATGGCCCATTTAATACTATTAGCTTTGCCAAGATGGACTGCAGACAGCTGAGTAAAAACGCCTACTAGCGACCATCCATGAATTGTCCAAATTTCTTCACATTGGATATGTTGAACTCCTTTATATTCACATAAACAAGTGATGGGCACACATTCAAACAAAAAAATCATTCAAATGGAAGCATGTTGCAATGCTTGTGTGCATGTACACACCTGTGTCTGTGTTAACAATGCAGCTGAGCTGCTTTACTACCAAAATTTACTCCCGTGGCTGGCCTCTGACAATCTGTAAGTATCAGCTTTTATATAACCTACTTTACAGTTAAAAAGTAAATCTAAGGCCTCCTGCTTAAAGTTCAAGTTTTGCCTAAGATGAGACGTGAACTTCAATATTAGTTATGTAAAGCCCAGAGATATTTCTGCCCCCAAAACTACTGCTAAATTGCATCTCAAGAATGACCATCAGATGACATAGTGTATGAATCACAAATTTCATACGCATTCCGAATAAGACTTCTCACAGAATCGCTACATTAGCTAAAGAGTAAACACATTTAGTTGATTGACCCGGACCTAAGAATGGTTGAAGCATATAAGTTTCACCTTCACCAATTTAAAGCTCCAGCGGAAGTTGAAAGCCTAGAACACTTAAAAGAGAGACATTTAATCAAATTCAAAGCTAAATATTCCCATTAGAATTTTTAGCTTTGCCAAGATGGACTAGTACGTATGTTGAGATGCTTGTGGCCCTAAACCTTTCTCCATTGTAATAGATATGCAACAACATTGTTTGTTTAGCAAAAACGTAATAATAGGTATAACATAATCCATGCTCAAGTTCGAAAAAAAAACACATGCTATCAAGCTCCTGATAATTAAGAAGAGTATAGAGAACCCTCCCTTAAGATGGGTGTTACGCTGTACACCTCAAGTCATTCATTAAAGATAAACAGGTACCTGCCAAAACTACTGAAACCAATTGATGTACAAGCTAGGATCATAAGCTGAACAAAGTTTTGTGTTTGCACAGCAGATGCAGGTAAAACATGATGTAAAGTAGTAGCCGGCAAGGTGCCAATATGAGTGACCCTTCACCTCATACATAAAAGGAGAACGAAACACTAAAAGCTACGAGCCTTACCTTCATAATCCTTGTATTCAGGATCAAGATACGAGTCTAGAATCACAAACAACACGCCAGGCAACCCTGTTGGCAGAAACTATTTGTAGCTTTTAGGAGATGAAAAATAAGCAGCACAAATTAGAAAGGACATTAAGAGCAATGAAAAGGAACAAATGAAGCAACCTTTAGAGCTTGTTGGACGTCTCCTCTTCAATCTCACACCCAAAACCAAAGCACATCTCAAAGCAGACATTGCAGATAATCTTCTTTGCTTCCTCTTCACTGTAGCCATTCACAAACAAAGCAGCACGGGCAGTCAACAAAATATTCCTAATAAAAACCGAATACGGACCAACGTCTAGCATTCCACCATCATCATAGAAAACCACCAAGACAAGTGCTTGCAACTGCTGTAAGCTTCAAGAAAACATTCATTTGCATAAGATTAGCACAACCACAAGATACCCACATGAGAAACATTTCATATAGCTCGCATAAAGAAGTCATAGCAAGCAATCCACCATACAGAGAATCAGAAACTCCTCCTCCTCCTCCTGCTTTTACAAACCGGCATCATAAGAATTAGAAAAGAACGCGGAACCTCATGGCCTGCCGACTACTTTAGCCGGGGTTTCGAACGTAAACAGTCAGTCATCTGCTGCTTCGTAGCTCCGTCGCCACCAGGCTTTATCCAAGACGACGAGCCAACGCCGGTGATCGCAGCCCGCAAACAGAGGCGCCGCCTCCGGGGGAAACCGCTCGCGGGAGGCCGAGCCGGTGTTCGCCGGCGAGCAAGTGGAGGTATATGGGGCGGTGTCACGCAACACCGGACCGGAGCCGACCATGTTCCTGTTGAGGCCGGCGGAGGTAGGCGCGAGCGCGATGGGGAGAGGCGGCGGAGAAGAGAAGCGGCGGAAGAGGAGGCGACGGAAAGGAGGTTCCGGTCGAGAAGAGGGCCCTCCGGAGGAATCGGACGGACAGGGCGCAGGCGGCGCGCGGCGGCGGAGGAGATGGAACGCGCCAGGGTTTGTGGGCCATGGTGGGATCGAGACGGCGAGGGATAAAAACTGAAGTGGAGAAAACATTTTCCTTTTTGAAAATAAAAAAGAAAAGAAGACAATACATTTCAGTATATAAATTTTTTTGCTAGGCTTTTTTGTTTTTGCTTGGCTTAGAAAATCTCACTTATGTGAGGGCCAAAAAAACCAAAAAGAGGCTTTTGTCTTCATTTTCCTTTTCTTTCTCTAAAATCATCATCAAACAAATTGAAATCTGAGTGATGTATTTTGGTAATTGCCGGATGTAATTATGATAATTGTAATGGATAATGTGATGACTTGTCTGGTAATGACAAAGTGGAACAAAAGAAAAATCAAAAGTTAAAATTGTTACCACTCGAAAGCACTGACAAAATACATCTAAATACTCTAAACAACTTAGTATTTTCTAGTGAAACATGAACGGATGATCTCATATTTTTAACTTCGAAGCTCAGACATTGGCTCCCTTTCTGTGCTATGAGATGCTGCTTTGGTCGCCGCTCTCTTTGAAATTGTGTGCGATTTGCGTAAGGATTGAAAATTGCCCTTGAGATGGAATAAGAGAGCATAAGTGGGTTATGGTAAAAACTAAAAGTAATGAGCATATGAGACATGTATGGTATCTCAAACATAACTCTTTTCTTTCGATGTTTTTAAAGGGCTTGTCTTTTAGTTTCCGGACACCAGTAATCTATATCATAAGGCTCTCGTTCTCAGAAAATTTCTCATATATAGTATCAACTAGGGGTGTTCAACCTGGAAACTGATTCGGATCGAATTGAACTGGCCGATCTGAGTGGCTCCCGAGGAGATTGCTCCAATCCCAATTCCAAAAATTTGGAATTGGGAATAATTGGTCCGATTCTTGGCTCCACATAAGGAACCAGACCAACTGGATCACCTGGACCGACCAAGGTTCCTTAATTCTTTTTAGGGCAAATACCATAAAAGACACTAAACTATGCTGATGGTAATACAAATACCATAAATTTTTTTTACCAAAAACCCTAAAATTGCCCGTTGTGATTCAAATACCGCAAACTTTTTTTTTGTATCATGAAAAAGCTCAAATTCATGCACGTGTGACATATATACCTGCTATTTCAATTCTATCAATAATATATTTGTCCCACTAGAATAAATTCAAGGTTTTTTATAATACAAAAAAAAGTTTGAGGTATTTGTGTCACAATGGTAAATTTAGGGTTTTTAGTGACATAAAAAAAGTTTGCAGTATTTGTATCACAATGAGAATAGTTTGGAATTTTTGTTGTATTAACCCTTCTTTTTATTTTTTATTTTGAAGCAAACCCTAATTATTAAATTTTTTTCATGCCGGGTAACTCCCACTTGTATGGAAAAGAAAAAAAAAATTAACCGGCTATGGGATCGACTCTAAAACCAGACTGAACCAGTTGGTCTGGTAGATTGGGCTGGTTCTTGCTTCCACAAGCTGAGAACTGACCTTACCCGGTCCTATTCCAGGTTTCATGGTGAGAATTGACCTACTCTACAACCGATCACCTCTATTAAAAGAGTGGCAAGAGTATATCATACTTGTGGAATTACTCATCTTACCGCGTTGACAATACAACTGATCGGAGCTTTCTAAATAAGCCAGAAAAAAGGATCGATTTGCATTCCTCTAAGGTGAAGGCCGGAGCATTTTTTTTGCCCTTTTCAACAGAGTATATAACCCACTTCAATTCATTCCTTTCCTCTTCAAATCTCCTTCTGGGGTAAGGCAATAAGTTGTCTCTTTCTACCTCTGTTGGCTCTCCAGTTTAGCCAATGAGGTGTTCTTAGGCTTTGTGCTTTAATTTTACGGTCCTCCCTCCGTTGGGGTGAAATGTATTTGCTGATAGACACTGTGAAATAAGAGGATATAAGAGGCAAGTTCTGTTAGCTTTGAAAAAAAAGATTCAAAGATCATAAGCTTCTATGGAAATAGCATTTTGGGCATAACAGATGCGTAAGTATTTTCATATGGACGTCGCACACACCCTGCATATTGAATCGCAAGAACGAATTTCATTGCCCTGTTAATCACTATTCGATGCCGTACTTTTTTCAATGTGGAAAATGATAAACTGTCAAACTTTTAGGTAAAGAACAAGAAAAACGTAAACCGGATTATAGATTGTCGAAACTCCAATTAAGAGAGCTTCATCTTACCTACACAAGAAGTGTAAATCGTTCACCGCTGTTTTAGCATCATCATCCTAACTTTTCCTGAAGGCATGAATGAAATCTCCGCAATTCTTTTCACAGAAAGTTCAACAAACTATTGCGACGACTTGACCTGCAGTTACTATCAGAATAAACAGGCTACAGGAACAAGCATAGATACCGAGCTATGCCACAAAAAAATCGCCTCAAGGAGCAATCCACTGATTCTATATGTATCAGCTAAAGAGATGTCATCCAATCAAAATATTTAATTCTTTATTGCAGCTTAAAAGCACAACACAACATTGTTGGAGGAGTACATAATTACGTACACAACAAAGCCTAAGGCAATTCGCAACCATGTAGAAATGAAAACCTTCATTTTCTCTTAAAGAGCTTTGCATCGCCAAACTTGGTGCCCGCATATTCATTTTTCTTCATGCAAGTGTAACCTGGAAACCATATGCTCCGATATCTGCAAGAAAACAATTTTCAACATGTGACCTGATCATAGTATAAATGAAAGAGCAAACATGTTTAGATCATGCCAATCCAGAAGATATCCAGTTATTTTTAAAGCACCAGATGCAGCAGAACATGGCCATTGTTTAACTTATTCATCTCACGTGCTGAAGTTAAAAGCCAGTAGTGAATCCTTCACTCCCTTGATTGGAAACCTAGAACCCTATCAGCAGACATCTCATGAATCATGTTACAACGTGAGAGGGACCGGCTCAGTTTTTTGTTTGACTGCCTATAATTAGGTAATGAAACCTGCTCCGAAAGAGCATGTGCATGTTTATGTAGGAGAACCATGCGTGGTTCTTTGTCTGAATCAAACTCGTCAACATATCTGCTTCTTTAAAAGAGACGATACCTAGGCTCAGAAAAGGTGCATATTGCAGCAAACCTTATCCAATTCAAAAGAAAGTGGAAAAAGTAGGACACACCTAAGAAAAGATTCTCATCAGTAAAACTTTCTGAAGAATAACAACATGTACCACCTTCCCCAACCACCCTATGCTCATGGCAAAGGTACCTAAGTAATGGGAATTAGGTGGCTGGGCAGTCACTAATTCTATCCTCGTTAGCCAAAGGCGAAGGAAAAAAGGACTATTTGAATTTCTTTTTGCTGTATGTCAACAGTTTGCAGCAAACTAAATAAGTACTTAAATGCGGAATTTGTATTCAACAGAAGACAGATTATTTCCATAGGCATATTGTCATAAAGTAGTGAATATGTATTTGACTCCCATCTTTTGGAGAATAGTGATTTACGTGAGCTTGAAAGGAAAAGAAGGTGCTATGCTGTTCCATTGCTTGCGGAAAGCATTGTAACACATCAATTGTTATGAAAACCCAGATATTACTTCCGTCATCTTTCTTTTAGCCTACAGAATTGACGCCAACTAACCTGCTCGGTGTGAGGCAGATACTTCCCATCAAATGTCAGAAGAACACGGTCCTTTCCATCCACACCTTTGACTTTGTCAACTGAGCAGTAGAAATCTATGGCTGACATTCTGCAAAAACATGTTAACGGAAATAAAGTCAATGAGTTAACAATTGAACAAAGCTGAAATAGAGACATCCGAGTTCCTAATATTCAATTATTCATCCCATGGATGAGGAATAATCATCCCTGAGACCAGCAGCTAGGCCGCTTCCTAGATTGTCTTACTGGTCAACTCAACCAAGCAAACCAAGGAAAGGTGTTTTGTATCATTTGAATGTTCTACACAGAATCTCATATCAATTTCACAAATCTAATTTACATGATTTTCACTGAAGTGGGGACCCATCATAAGACATTGGCAGGTCAATAATAGAACAGCCCTATTTCATGCTGATGACCACTATCATTGCTTGGGATGTGCATCGTTCCAACTTACCCACTTCCTGTTTTCATAACCACAAATGAATTGCGTACACCCAAAAATGAGCTACTTGCAGGCTTGTTCAGCAGGAGACCTAATCGAGGGGCTAAAGTCATGCCAATATCATACTATGCAGACAAAATGGTCAAATTTCATCGTACTAGAACAAATGGTTTGTGCATGGACAAAGATGCAGATTTCCAAAAGGAGAATGATACAGTTAGGAATGTAGACTTACATGCCATCACCAAACTCTTCATTTATAATTTCCTTGATGCTTTCTCCGAAATGCATCACCGCTTCATTCAACCTGGGAATCCAATAGCCAAGGATTTAGAAATTAAAGCATTAGCCATTTCCAAGACTCTGATCAGCATCACAGACTATCCATACCATAATCGAACAGTACAGCAATGAAAGAAAATCCTACAAGCTAGAACAGGATTTGTCCCAAAGGCAAAAAATGAAAGCTTTGGATTGGCGTGTTTTCAGGTCGTATCTATCTCTTGAAACCGCAGCTACAGAAAAGAGAAAAGTCGAAATAACCTCATCTGGTTTTCTACGTAATTCCACAGCCTACACAGGCAGCCTTTCATTGCGAAGAATCATTAAAGAACAAGTTTAATAAGAGAAAAACACGTAGTTTGCTTGTAGTTCAAGAATCAAGACTGTTTTGTTGAGCTCAACTCAGCCACCAGATGCAGACAGAGCTTAAACAGAGTAGTCTCCCAAGAAAGAGTATTGTCATGAATTAAATCAACTCTTAACACCAGATAACTGGAACTACCACTTCAGCTGATAGCTATTGCACTTTTGTCTTCCACTCTGAATCAATCGACACAGCGATAAGCATTACGCTTCAAACTGATTCATCTACACCTTACATCAGATAAACAACAATCCATGCAGATTTTAAGGGATGGACAAGCCCTCACAAAAATTCTAGCATATGCTAGAAACAAAATACAGCTCATGGTACCACCCGCCTGGGTGGCGCTGCTGGAGCGCGCACTCTTCCTCTCGCAAAAGGTTGAGTGTTCGAATCCCGGGCGCCGCAGGGTGACTTAACCGGTGGCACGTGTGTGGTGGCTAGCACGTGTCGCCCCCAGGGTTTACTCCTCGGCTATCGGCCGTGCGGGGGTTCCCTGGGTTACCAAAAAAAAAAAAAAAAAAAAAAAAATACAGCTCATGGTTAAATTCGTTCATGACACAACCGAATGACCCATCATCTGAAATCTAGAGAATTGAACACCCATATCCCTCAAAGCACAAAGCCACACAGATCAACAAAGATAATTCAAAAGAGAAATATATTACTTATGGAGAAAAACAAGAAAATTTTCGAGCATAGGAACTAGTAATAATGAAAAGGGGACCTGTAAACAGTAGGTTCTTGAATCAAACTGGGGTCGTAGGACCTCATGGGGGGCTTCATCATCTCGTGGAGGAGGTCCTCCGGCAGGTCGGGCAGGGCCGCTCGGAGCTTCGGGGCAGTGTCGGGCTTCAGCTGGGCCTGTCGTTTCAGCAGCTGGGCGACGTAGACGTTGGTGAGGCCGGTCTCCTGCGCTATCTGGCTGAACGACTTGCCGGACTCGTGCTTCGCCGCCCGCAGCCGGCGCACCACGGACGCTTTGCTGTTGCTCGCCTCCATCTCACTCGCTCAAAATGATTTGCGCAGTACGGGGTACAAAGTACAAACTGGAGAACCAGAGTGCTTATGTAAGCCTGCTTAGATTGGACAAACCCAAAAGTTGTCGGGCACGAAAGGAAGAGTTCTTGGATGTATCTGTATGGGAGGGAGAACCTTGAGAGTGTAGAATTATCACAAGGGGGCTTTGTCTTGTTTTTTTTTTTTTAAATTATTTTTGTTGTTCTTTATTCCTTTAGAAAATGATTAAGTTTTGAGCTGAGAAAATGATGCGAGCGATCTTTGAAACTTCGGGCACATGTGCAACGTAATTCTTGAACTTTTTATTTGTCCAATGTGGTATTCAAATTTTAACCTAATGTGCAATGTGGTCACTTTTAATTTGTTTAATGTGATTTTTAAACTTTTGATAAATGTTTAATTTAATTCTTAAACTATATGAAAATATTTAATATAGTCCTTTTATTAATTCAAGCTCATGGACTATATTTAACATTTTTATATAGTTTAGGGATGACATTGAACATATACTAAAAGATCATGGATCACATTAAATATATTAAAAGTTCAGGGACAACATTGCATATTGTGCCAAAGTTTCAAAAACTGCTTGTGTCATTATCCTTTTTGAGTTTTTCATCACTTTGTTTTTCACATCTCCATTTTTAATGAGTTAATTTTTACACAAAAGCAAATTCTAACTTATAATAACATGATTCCACATAAATCCAATCAGTTTGTATATGATGTTTACGATCTAGTTCATATTCTCGTCATTCCTGTAATCACTAAAATTTAAATTTCTTTTATTTCGTATGTGAAATTACAAAAAAAAAAAATATCACGAGTAGCTGTAATGTTTATAATGTAAGCGAGTTGGACAAGACCATCACAATTATGCCAAATTTCATTCAGTTTTTGAGTAGTGGACCAAAGTAATAGTCTACTAAACCCATGTCACACCAAAAAATGAACAAGTCATCGATGTAGATGAACACGTGACTAATGCGTAAACACAAGCGATCACGTGACTAGTGTGTGGACATTACTATGCACGTGACACATCATTGACGACCACATCAATATTGATATGTGTCGACGACACATGTTAAGGGATACAATCAATTAGTTGTTGACATACGATGATGGAGGACCGGTAATTATTCAATGAATGTGCCGATGGGCGAATGACAGTGTACAATTCCTTGAATACATGAGAAGCGTTGAGACAGAGTTCAGAAGTTCGAAGCCGCCAAGGGATAGGACGATATAAACGATGGATCAACTAACAAACATGAGGAGTATAGAGGTACGATTGCAAGCTCAAGAGCACCATACTGGGCAGCTGAAATTGTGAGGCAATTGTCATGAATTTTTGAAAGAATAATCATCTCATAGTAAGACTATGAGATCGTGAGAACATGGGCACAAGATAATGAGGCAGTTAACATGCACTTTCAAAGTAAGAACTGATCGAGAACGAGATCAAGAGATCGCAGAAGTATGGGCATGAGACTTTTGGAAAAGAAAAAAAAAGGAGTTTGGGGACAATCAACAGAAACCGTTTGAGGAAAATGCAACCGCTAGCAACCGTCGGGGAGCAGTTACCACTTAACCAGTATAAATGCTATTAGTCATCTACCGAAGAGTATCCCTGCACAAATAAACAAATTTACTATCTTTTCAGTATCCTCTTAAAGATGATTGCTTATATCACTTATAAAATGAATGAACAAAACATCATATTTTTACCACCCATGAAAATATTTAGTAAAAATACTAAGACATAAATTATTATCTATAATGAAAATATTTTTCATTAACTAATTTTTTGAGCAATACAAATGATCATTTTTATAAAAATATTTTCCAAAATCATTTATTTTTTGTAAAATAAACTAAGCTTTGATTACAATTGTTTTACTCATCTGATTTTGACGCACAGCCCAATAACCATTACCCCACTTATAATACCATTTGAGCGAATTGTTTGACCGATTACTCTACCATTATTATAGGGGTATGGGGTTCGAGAGAAAGAAACGTCAGGGCGGCATATCAGGTTTTCCTTTATACTTTACTTGGAATTGTTTTTATGCTATTAGCTACTCTGTTGATTCTTCTCCAAACGGGAACCACCGATTTACAAATATCATAATCTCTTCCATTTCACATAGGGCTATTTCCTTTTCATACTTCGAGGCTTTCGGGTCCCCAAGTACTTCCTTTCCTTACCAATTCACAAAAGAAATAAGGAAAACCGATTATGCGCTTAATGAGAGGACATCCCGGAATGAGTGATGGTGCGCGAAAATTCAACTTTGAGGCCCTTGATTCCGATACCAAACAAGTCTTACCCATGAAGCAAAACCCATCTAGAATGTGATATATGAGGTGAAAAGTCCCTCAACTTACCTCATGCTTCCACAAAAAAAGGGACAATAAATTATCTATGTCATTTTCTCCCGCCAATTTTTCGTTTGTCTCGAAATCTCTCTCCTTGAACATATTTCATTAAGAAACATCTTGAGAAAAATCCAAAGGAATGGGACTCGATATTGTCAACTGTATTATGGGCTTACTGAACATCGAAACGATCCAGTACAAGCATTAGCCCTTATATGTTGACATATGTACAGGAAGTGGTGCTTCCACTGGAAATCACCGTACAATCCCTAAGGGTACGTTTCAAGAGCAAAATTTTACGCTAAGAATATCAAGAGTTGATGTACATGAACATTGACAAACTGGATGAAGTTAGAGCATCAGCATCAGATCATGCCATCGCTCAGAAAAAGAGAGTTGCCAAGGCTTACGATAAACATGTAAAAGCCAGACAATTCGCTGTTGGTGACCTTGTTTGGAAAACTATCTTGCCGATTAATATGAAAAACGAAGGATTCGGTAAGTGGTCCCCAACGTGGGAAGGACCATATCAAGTAACTGATTCATTAAGTGGTAAAGCACATCAACTAATGAGTATTGATGGCGTAGAGTTGCCCAGATCAATCTACGGGAAATATCTGGAAATAATTTACCCAACGACGTGGGAAATGAGAGAGTGGCAAGAAGAAAAAACGAAAGATGCTGATATTGCCATTCCATTATCAAATGCGGTCACATAGTCATTATGAAATTCGAGTGAAACTGGCTCCTGATGGCCATAACAAAGTCACGCAAATGGCCATCCATATGTAGGTTCGCTTGTTTGCACTGATCACAGGTGGTGCTCATGTCCACAGCTAGCTCGAAGAAGCGATCGCGCTCGGCTTCAAGTGCTCCTAGCCTTGACTCCTGGGAAGCCAGCAGGTCGTTCATGTGAGTTTTAAACTCCTCATAGGACGAGATTTCTTGGCCTTTTTAATATAACATATGAAGGATTGTTTACTAAAGATCACGCATAATTAAACCCAAAAACAAAAACCTTACTAGATTATAGCCAATCCTCCTACGAGTTAAAGAAGTATTATTCTTCTTAGTAATTGTCATATTAGAATTCTCAAGGTTTATCTCATTGTTGCTAAATCATTATAATGTATAAAAGACACAATAGTCGTACACATAACTATTATAGCGCACTGCATAAATATCCTCATTCAAACCTATCACTAGCATCATATTATTTGCTCTAGTCATCATCACCTCATCTGTACAGTTTTGAAACTTGTTACTAGTTTGAGGTTTTGATGAGACTAGCTAGTATACAAAAGCAACAACACAAACATGAGAAATATGAAATCAGAGACATGACATGGAATCAAAGACGAAATAACCAGTCTTGTCTTTCTACTGAAGAAGTCATCAAGTTATCATCACGACGGGAGAGAAGACGATCTTCTTCTTGGAGTCGTATGTTCCTGAAACCTATTGTCGCGGCATCCAGTACACACACGTCGGATTCCATGTAAGTCCGCGGCCTTTGCTTCAAAAAGTCCGCTGCGAGGGCAAAAGGCAATCATCATCAAGTATCTTCAGGTTGCCAACTTCCAATAAAGAGTCGGAGCTTGAATATTGGCTCATCAATCAAACGACAGGAAAAGAACCGAAAGGGCACGGCCTTATTTTGAAATTACTACGCCAATAATATGTGGTGAATCGTCGTTCCAAATTGAAGGAACAAGATCATTTCTTGATGAAAATATATGACTGCTAACACCTGAAACTTCTTACGACAAGTCAAGTATAATAATGAAAATAAAAGAAGGTTTCAGTTTTGATCCAATTCGCAGGAATACCAAAAGCGCAGAATTATATCCGTTTCAAGCTCGAATCCTCCATGAGTCATACTTACCAGACCATTTGGTGACACACACACACCATTAGTCAAGAGAGAGATCAACCTGAAAATGCCCACACGGCCCAGGAAGTTGAAAAACCTAGAGCTCTCTCCGTGTTTTTTGCTTTGCTCACGGGCGTCTAAATGTGGACCTGAAGATAAGCATCAGCGTCCGCGTACTTAGAGTAACGTAACAGGCGGATGAGCAGAACGAACAGCATCCGAAGAAGGGTCGTCCATAACAGAAAAGAGAAACGGGCACTCGAACGTTGGAGAGGAAATCGGGTTTTCCAATTCTCTCTGTATCACTGCTCCCGCGAAGGGGTTTTGGTGGGATCTCTCTCGTGCCTTCTCCATTCACTGGAATCTTCTCTAACTTCGTTTATCCCAAGCCTGACCATTACAGCTTCCAAAATCCACCGTCGTTCGCCATCGGGAACTTTCTTGCCTTCGTCAGCACCTATCTATTTTTTCTCAAGTAACCTTTGCCTTGCTCTCTCGCTGGTTGCTCCTAGAAGATTTCAGAGGCGTATTTTTCTTTTTCGTTGAGTCCTGGAGACATCCCGCTAACGCCGCGTTTAAGAAAGCATAGTGAATGCTCTCCGGCTTCAAAGTGTTAATATTGTGTCTCAAGTTTTAATTTGCGTACGAAATTCGAGCAGGATCTTGATTTATTCAAGTTCGATGTGGCCATTAATCCAATTCAAGTTTGGATTTTGTTGAGCGGGTGGTTTTGTTGGATATAGATAATGAAGTATCGACAGAGTATATTTGTTTTGATCACAGTCAGTTTCTCTATTGATTGACTTTATCTAATGTCCTTGAGACGGCGTACTGTGGACGTCTAAAAGCCAAACAAGAAGGGGAACTTGAAGATTTGGTGGGTCCGGTCAAAAGTGGAAATGTTGACTTCCACAAAAGGACGAAATAAAGGAGCACGCATATGCTCCGGAGAAATAGGAATTCAGGAATGAGAAAATATTGCGTGAGTGAGATATTCCACGTCAGCGATGCATAACACCATTAAACGAATGACATGTGGTAAACGGGCCCCACATATCAGATTTATTAAAAATTCTAATCTGAGCGAATGACCTTCTCTCCCGTCCTCCGGTCAGAGGGGGCCCATTCGGTCAGACCTCCAATTTTCAAAATAAAGTTCTCTCGCGCCCGAACCTTTCTCTCTCCTCCCGGATAATAAAGCGCTCGCGCCACCCCAAAGCACCTCTCTCTCTCTCTCTTTCCAAAGAAGAACGTCAAATATCTTTTCCTCTCCAGCGTCTCTCTCCCGCAAACGTTTTCAAAATTTTGAATCTCTTTCTTGGCTCTCATATTTTGTTACTCCGCTCGTTGCTGCTCTGGCGTTCAGCGGCCGTTCCCCGCCGTCGCGACGAAGCACATCAAGGCCGCCCCTCGTGCGCCAAAAAGGGAGTGAGGCAAAGGCCGAGGGGCGGGTGACCGTCCTCAACAAAAGTTTCGAGTTCTCGAAGTTTTTCGGGAGCAAGTACCAGCTTAGGGACGAGGTTGGGAGGTTGGGAGAGGGCATTTTTTCTTTTTGGTCTAAGGCGGCAGCTCGCAAGGTGAAGGTGGCCGCAGCAGCCGCCAAGCCCAAAGCAGCTGCGAAGCCGAAAGCTATGGCGGGTGTGAAGAGAAAGGCGGCCGAGAAGCCGAGGTTGAAGCCCGCGGTGAAGGTGACACCCCAGAAGAAAGCTGTGGAGAAGGTTGCCACAGCGAAGCTGAGGAAGACGCCGATGAAGAAGGCCAAGAAGTGAGTCGGTGATGTGTCCTTTACTAGCATAGGGGACGGCATTTTAGACGAGGCTATGGTTGTGTGTAGATGGTTTGGCAACATTTGACGTAGCCTTTTCTTTCTTATTCTTTCTTTTTCTCTTCGTTATTGAATTGTGCTAACTCTATTCTTGTTAGCGCATATTCTATATAAGCTTTTAGGGGAGGTTTTATTAAATGGTTGTGTTTGATAATGGGGAATCGAAAAGCTCTGACTTGTGTGGTGCTCCAATGGCAGTCTCTTCTTCTGGGTCTGGCCGTTTCTTTTCTTTCTCGTCACACACGCTAACTATAATGTTATTCTTGGCGATGGCAATGTAAAACGAAGAGAGGCATTAATTTATCTTACATAAAAGATTCCAATGAAAGGGTGAGATGGTGTATTGGTTTCTCATGGACCGGACGAAACTGGATCCATAGATAATTGTCTGTATCGAAACTCTCTATTTTGCATCAGTTTCTCCAACCATAGAAAAGTAGGAATTATCGCTTGCGTATCTAATTTGACAGGAAAAAAAGGGTGGGAAATAAGAAACTTTTCGCAGCGCATTCGTTTTGAACTTTTTTGGAGCCAGAATTGCTTTTTGAAAAACTTCATCTCCTTCTGAAGCTCTCTGGGATTTCCCAAGAACTCTAAATGGGTCGGAGAAACTGCTGACTGAATGGTGATTCTGCATTGTTTTCATTTGGGTTCTCGTTACAAGTTATATCAAGCGAGAACATGATACTGAAGAAAATGCTCGATGGTTGCCTGGAGTTTATTATCTTGTGCCCATCATCATGGGGTCTTTATTTGTATATATTACTCAATGTTTTGAAAAACGAAATGTCATTTTTCTTTTCAAAAGAGAAATTGGAATAAAAGTTCCACTGAGTTGAGCAAGTAGAGAATGAACTGGATTCCCTTTATTTCCTGATGAGCGATGAGCATTTTCAGTCAACTGAGGGCCGGCTCTTGCACTACACTTTGTTTACGCTACACAGCCCGATTGACAAACTTTAACATTTAGCTCTCCCTTCAAAAAAAAAAAATGCCCTCCTTCAACCTTGTACCCAAGCTCGTGCTTGCGAACCTTGAGAACCCAAAGCTCTTGTCGAGGGCGGTCACCCGCCCCTCGGCCTCTGCTTCACCCTGGTAAAGGACACATCACCGACTCACTTCTTGGCCTTCTTCACCAGCGTCTCCTCAGCTTCGCGGCGGCAACCTTCTCCACAGCTTTCTTCTGGGGTGTCACCTTCACCGCGAGCTTCAACCTCTCGGCTTCTCGGCCGCCTTTCTCTTCACACCCGCCATAGCTTTCGGCTTCGCAGCTGCTTTGGGCTTGGCGGCTGCGGCAGCCACCTTCACCTTGCGAGCTGCCGCCTTAGACCAAAAAGAAAAAATGCCCTCTCCCAACCTCCCAACCTCGTCCCTAAGCTGGTACTTGCTCCCGAAAAACTTCGAGAACTCGAAGCTTTTGTTGAGGACGGTCACCCACCCCTCGGCCTTTGCCTCACTCCCTTTTTGGCGCGCGAGGGGCGGCCTTGATGTGCTTCGTCGCGACGGTGGGGAACGGCCGCTGAACACCGGAGCAGCAACGAGTGGAGTAACAAAATATGAGAGCCAAAAGAGATTCAAAATTTTGAAAACGTTTGCGGGAGAGAGACAGACGCTGGAGAGGAAAAGATATTTGACGTTCTTCTTTGGAAAGAGAGAGAGAGAGAGGTGTTTTGGGGTGGCGCGAGCGCTTTATTATCCGGGAGGAGAGAGAAAGGTTCGAGCGCGAGAGAACTTTATTTTGAAAATTGGAGGTCTGACTGGATGGGCCCCCTCTGACCGGAGGACGGGAGAGAGAAGGTCATTCGCTCTAATTAGAATTTTTAATAAATCTGATATGTGGGGCCCGCTTGCCACATGTCATTCGTTCAGTGGTGTTATGCATCGCTGACGTGGAATATTTCACTCACGCAATATTTTCTCGGAATTCAGGGGTTTTCTTTTTTTTGGGGCTGCCTCGCGAACAGGACGTACAAGCCGAGAGTCACACAAGAAGAAGCCGAACAGTGGGTTTCTTGTGATAGTGAGCCGCCGCACGAAGAACACAAAGGAAAGGACGATCTGCACGTCCTTGGTTCAGTCGCGCGTGGAGCAAACAAAAGAGTTTCGGATTGTTTTCTCTATGTGAGTTTTCTAAGTTTATTCTCTGTGAGAGATTGTGGGTTAATACTTGTGGATTTACTTTGAGCTTAAATCTAGATATGGAAAATACTCGAGTGTGTGAACGATTGAAACCCTGTAATTCTCCAATTGATTAGTGAATTATTTGTTACTGGCTTTTCCCGTGGATATAAGTACCGATACTCAGATCGAACCACGTAAATCTCCAGTGTCCTTATTGTTCATCGTATATTTATCTGGTGATTTCGCATTGATTTAATTGCAAGATTTGTTAGCGTTTTTCGCGCTATATCACAACACGAAGCTCAAGATATTTTGATATCGGTTCAAGCATATCATCATGGAAGTCCATCTTGACAGAAAAAATATTCCGGTCCTCCTCCTGTCACCGCGATCTTCAATCGCGAACGAAACTCCTCTTCGGTAAGGTACGGTTCAAAACTTTCTTCTTTTTTTTCTTGTCTCCCTTTATCTAGGATTAAGGATAGACATTAATGTCATGGCGGAGTTATGTGAAAACGGACCAAGTCTTAGTGGGGTTGTTGATGATTTGGCCAAGATCTTTGCTGCTTTGATATTGTTAAATCTAAAACATTACTTTAGTATTGGATTTATAGGAACCAAACTAACATGGATTTGACCCTTATCTTTGGGTTGTTTTGACTGAGAGCATAAACATATTTTACATAAAAGGGATTCTTCATGGATCCCCGAGATTGATTTCGTTGTTACTATGACCGAATCTGAATTTCCTTTTTATTTGCGTTTCTCGGTTTGCATTCATGGAGATGGGGACTCAGTGCTGGTTGGTCTGTCAGCACAAGCACAACATTCCACAATAACTGGTGATAAGTTTTTGGTGACAGCTCTCTTCTTGACATTCTATTTGTTCATGCTCCGAACATTTTCACTGTGCTGAGAGAGGGAAAACAATCTAATAATGGACCGCCATGAATAGTGGTGGCCGATAATGGTGGTCCCGTGGTGGACGGAGGAGACTTGTGGTTGTGCATGGACTGTTTTCAATTTGGAACTTAAATGTATTGATCATAGGTGATGCTTTAAAAAGCATGTTGTAGTGTTAGATGTTTTAGATTTATAACGACAGCTGGCGTTCTGTAAAAGAAAATACAGTGCTAGATGATGACGGGTTTAGTGTGGGCTTGGCATTCTTACGATAGAAAATTGAGATTAGTATGGGCTGTGTAGTTATGATATAAACAGGGCCTGGATTGGAGCTTAATGTAGTTTTAACAGAAATTTGGCTTAACAAGATTGCACTTGACTTGGGATTAGCTTGCATTTTAAATTGGGTTTAAATTGCTTTGAGAATGGATTTGTAAAGAGAAAGGCACATTTACGAGACTTGTTACAACCTCAAATTTGGACAATTAAGGATAAATAAGGCGAGTTAGAAGAGTGCCTCTTTAAGAAAGAGATCTGTAAGGTTGAATAAGGATCGATACACAAAATTCTCAGTAGAAAACAGTGTGAGAAAAATATGCCAAACTTGAGTGGATATGAAAAAATAGCTCAAGTTTATGGAATGGTTAGTTGCATCACTAAAACTTTAAGTGTCGACATTTTTTTGGTATTATCTTTGCATAACAAAGTAGGATTTTATATCTCTTGCACTCTTTCACCAATATGGAAAGCAACTTTGGGGAGCTCCTAGCGGGTGGTGCCGATAGTCCTTCACTAACACGGCAAACTCTGTTTGCACTTTGTTTCTACACGTCATAGCTTTTCCAAATCTCCTTTTGCGATGGAAACTTCCTGTGCCTTGTGCCTTACATAAATATTTCAATTGCTACTAGTCTCCCCCTCCTTATGATGTCACATGAATACTCATATAGGTCTGAGGAAATATTTTGGGATTTGCTTGAGACTTATTCTTTGAGCTTGGTGAAAGATCATCTTGTGGATAGATAGAAAATTTCTTGGCTAAATGTTGCTAGTGAATTTATAATCTTGGATCCTTGATGAAAGCAAGTGAATTTTTTCTTGGATTGTGTATTGAATTAAGTGAACCCTAACATAATGGAACTTCAATTTCTTTGAAAAACACTAAAATAAGGGATAACTGATCATAAGGGAGTTCCTCAATCGATAAATGAGACTAATGCTCGAATCTACAGTGACTGAAGCTCTAGTTATATCAACAAAATATGCACCCATTTCCTCTAACATGCAATGATTCTAGGATTTCCTTATGCACTTTTGGTGCCAGGGCATCGATTGTCCAGTTGCTTCCACTTATGTGTGATACCGTGAAATGAAATAGGATAGAGACTCTCTTCACAATTCTCTCTATCACTTTTGCTGTCATAATTCTGTTAACAAAGATGAGGCAAAGTACTAGCCCTACACACCTCTGCAAACCAAATGAACAAACAATGACCGCAGAACTAAATATGACACGAGCGAAATTGACAAATGAAGTAACTCTTATTACCCAAATGACAAGAAAATCAGAAGGAGTTCGTTGGCATTGGAGTTACATATCCTCTCTCCAATGCTGTTTGACAGTTAGCCCCAACTTTCAGAGTAAACTTATCACCTAAAACGCATATCAAATCTATGGCATTTCTCATACATGAAGCAGAGCAATGCTACTTACTGCACGATGACGATACTAAAACTATGGAAAGGTCATCATCTTTCTTATTTATCATTAGCAAGTTCTGGGAGCTTTATTTTGCATAGTTACTTCAAGTTCACCATTTGCTAATATTGCAATTCCCAAGATATCATTTGGATAGATGGTACAGAGTAGTACTAAACTCCCTCACTCAAGAAAGTGTTGCAACTGATGTAAATGAAATGAAGCCAAAAGGATAATATCATACCAAATGACAAGGAGTCCCCTATTAATCATGACACTTCCTCAAGATAATATCTACACTGCAAGGAACTCTCTTTATAGACATCACATTCCTCTTTGGTGTTCGAAGCATTCTCTAAACAAACTTTAACAGCCTACCAAATAATAGAAAATGTGAGAAGTCGTGAAAAACAGAACTTCATAATCAATTCAGCAACAAAAACCATACCAAGCAACCCATGGTACTATTAAACGTCCCACTTGTTTGGCTGTCCACTCTTTGATGAAGAACTAGACTACTAAAGATTGCTAGAAGCACCTTGTGTCCACTGACAACAACACTAAAGGATTTTCTAAGCCTAAGTCTAGCAATAGTCCTTGGCTGTACCTACACATTGAGTTCAGAGACACTCGGACTATTAAACTACACCAAAAACTACACCAAGCAACCCATGGTACTATTAAATGTCCCACTTGTTTGGCTGTCTACTCTTTGATGAAGAACTAGGCTACTAAAGATTGCTAGAAGCACCTTGTGTCCACTGATGACAACACTAAAGGATTTTCTAAGCCTAAGTCTAGCAATAGTCCTTGGCCATGCCAACACATTGAATTTAGAGACACTTGGACTAATATATCTCGACAACTTGTGCTAAAGTTATGAGTGTAAGTCCTGATGGGCCAGCCATATAGTAGGTCTGATTGATGGGGCTAGAACCATCATAACGAAAAATCAATGTTAGAACTAAAATAGGTTTCAGTATTCTCGAAGTTTCTCCATGAGAAACTTCACAAAGTTCTTTGGTATATGAACCTAACTATTAGATAATGAGGAGAAAGAAGTAGAATCTCTTTTCATGGTAGTTCAATCAAATCAAGTTGTATAGACAATCCTCACCATCCAAAAGTCTTAACCTGACGATTAGAGTTGCTTTAGGCAATGTAAGTAATGTGAAAAAAAGGAGATAGTAATTTATCTGCCAAACTTATGGCTCAACCATAAGAAACTTCGTGAAGTTCATGGTAGAATCTCTTTTCATGGTATGCCATAGTATCTATGGTATACCTCATTTGTGCTTACAAATTCACATTACTTATGGTTGAGCCATAAGTTTGACAGACAAATTACTATCTCCTTTTTTTTTTTTTTCATATTACGAACATTGCCTAAAGCAACCACCGCCCGCAGCGGCTGCGTTGGCTTGCGCTCTGATCCCCCCACGAAGGGACCAGAGTTCAAACCCCAGCGTAGTCGTTAGGGATTCTTAAGTGTGGCGCCGTGGTGGTGGGTCCTGCGCTAGCGTCACCCCAGGTTTACCTCTCCGGCTGTCGGCCGTGCGGGGGGTTCCTGGGTTATCAAAAAAAAAAAAAAAACATTGCCTAAAGCAGCTCTAATCGTAAGGTTAGGACTTTTGGATGGTGAGGATTGTCTATACAACTTGATTTGACTTAACTAACATGAAAAGAGATTCTAACCGTTCCTCCTCATTAACTGATAGTTAGGTTCATATACCAAAGAACTTTGTGAAGTTCGAGAATGGTGAATCCTATTTTAGTTCTGAAATTGATTTTTTGTTATGATGGTTCCAGCCCCATCAATCAGACCTTTTGTATGGCTCACCAATCATACCTACTATATGACTAGCCAATCAAGACTTACACTCATAACTTTAGCACAAGTTGCCGAGATAGATTAGTCCGAGTGTGTCTCTAAGCTCAATGTGCAGGTATGGCCAAGGACTATTGCTAGACTTAGGCTCAGAAAATCCTTTATTGTTGCTATCAATGGACCCAAGGAACTTGTAGCAATCTTTAGTAGTCTAGTTCTTCATCAAAGAGTGGACAGCCAAACCAG
Source organism: Syzygium syzygioides (assembly GCA_031216285.1). Lineage (NCBI taxonomy): Eukaryota > Viridiplantae > Streptophyta > Magnoliopsida > Myrtales > Myrtaceae > Syzygium > Syzygium syzygioides. The sequence continues at coordinate 25,367,800 of CM062249.1, read as the reverse complement.
TGGGAGGTTTTATAGTACCATGGATCGCTTGGTGTAGTTTCTATTGTTGGATTGATTATGAGTTATATTTTTCACGACTTCTTGCATTTTCTTTTATTTGGTAGGCTGTTAAAGTCTGTTTAGAGAATGCTTCGAATGCTAGAGAGAGATGTGATATCTATAAGGAGAGTTCCTTGCAGTGTAGTTATTATCTTGAGGAAGTGTCACGATTAATTGGGGACTCTTGTCACTTGGTTTGATATTATCTTTTTGGCTCCGTTTCATTTACATCAGTTGCAACACTTTCTTGAGCAAGGGAGTTTAGTGCTACTCTGTATCATCTATCCAAGTGATATCTTGGGAATTGCAATTAGCAAATGTTGAACTTGAAGTAACTATGCAAAATAAAGCTCTTGGAATTTGCTGATGATAAATAAGAAAGATGATGACTTTTCCTTACTTTTAGTATCGTCATCGTGTAGTAAGTAGTATTGCTCTATTTCATGTATGAGAAATGCCTTTAATCTGATCTGCATTTTAGGTGATGAGTTTACTCTGAAAGCTGGGGCAAACTATCAAACAGCATTGGAGAGTGGCTACATAACGTCGAAGCTATACAAACTCCTTCAGATTTTCCTGTCATTTGGGTAATAAGAGTTTCTTCATCTGTCAATTTGGCTTGTTTCATATTTAGTTCTGTGGTCATCATTTGTTCATTTGGTTTGCAGAAGTGCAGGGTAGTATTTTGCCTCATCTATGTTAACAGAATTGTGACGGCAAAAGTGATGGAGAGATTTGTGAAGAGCTTCTCTGTCGTCTTTCATTTCACTGTGTTGTACATACGTGGAAGCAATTCATCAGTCGATGCCCTAGCACCAAAAGTGCAGAAGGAAACCCTAGAATCATTTCGCTCTAGCAAGATATTTATTAATTTAGAATGAGACCTAAGGCTCCTATCATTAAGTCAACCAAAAAAACAAATATAGGTGAATCTACTGTTTGCAACTGACGTGGTTGAGGAAGGGATTCATGTGCCGGGTTGTTCGTATGTAATACGGATTGACCTTCCAAAGACGGTCTGGAGTTATGTACAGTCTCACGGACGGGCACGGCAGGATAACTTCCGGTATATTATCATGCTCGAGAGGTAAAGTCTTGTCCATGGTAATTCTTCACAACATCTGAGTACTGTTAAAATAGTAAGATTACGATAATTAGCAAAGCATTTGCATGATGAATGTAAACCCTAACTGGACTCGGGTCGGGCCTTTGAGCCTGGTCCAAATATGATCTGATACAGATTCACGGGTTTTGGGCCAAAGGACAGGATTGGACTTCGAATAGAGTCCAGAGGCTAATACAGGAGCGAAATTAAAGTTGACTATTTCCATAGAAAGAAGATGCCGAAGGAAATACATGAAAGATGAAAAACCTAGAGGATTTGGCAACTTCTGTTTACTGAGTACAGTCAAATCGAAATTTTAAGGCCCAGAAGAGTGAGGATGAAAATCATACCCAGGAGGAGACACAACAGGTCTGATGTCAAACAAAGCAGGGAAATACAGTTGAATCTAGGCCTGTAGTGGCCACAAAGGTCCAAAGAAGGCTCGGTATGAATCTAGATTTGATACTTTCGGGGAACGTTTCGTTATCGTCGTGGGTTGCAACCACCATTTAAAACATTGGTAAGTTGACTCAATCCAATCTAAACGCGCACAAGATTGGCTAGTGCATTTCCGTATGTCGTGTGATTCCCGTTTGCCTCTGATAGCTTACTCTCTTTTGTTTGACTAGGGTTATCTTGTTGTGTCGGGTTCTTGCATTCCCATTCTGTGGTGATGTGGACTATTACAAGTCCATATGTGCACCGAGTTCGGGACAATTAGTCTAAACTTTGATCTGATAGTGTCAGCTTGATTAGGTTTTGTCCAATGAGTACCAGAAAATGTCGTTGTTTAGCTGGATTTTGCTTATAATGCAAAAGCAGATGGTCAATCACGCTGTTATTATAGATATTCTTAGAAACTTCTATATTGTCATTTACATGGCAACTTGCTATAGAATATAATTGGATTTTAACATCAATGTCGTGTAATTCGAGTTTTCCTCCGATAGCTTACTTTGTTTGGTTCGACTAAAGTTACCTTGGCGTGTCGGGTTCTTGCATTCCCATTCTGTGGCAATGTGAACTATTAGAAGTCCATATGGGGACCGAATTTGGGACAACTAGTCTAAATTTTGATCTGAAAGTGTCAACTTGATTAGGTCTTGTCCTATGAGTCCTAGAAAAAAGTCGTTGTTTAGCTGGATTTTGCTTATAATGCAAAAGCAGATGGTCAATCACGCTGTTATTATATATATTCTTAGAAACTTCTATATCGTCATTTCCACGGCAACTTGCTATAGTAAATACTTGAATTTCAACATCAACCAAATATCTTACAAGTCTCTGAACAAGAGAGATTGTCGCGCTTACTCAACATTGCCGTCATGAAGTCGTAGAGGATTTTTATGGTGTTTTAATTCAGATTTCAGAGAGATTATTGCAAAGGCATCGAAAAGAAAAGAGGTAAAAAAAAAACCTCTTGTTGCTAAAGTGATGCACGGCAGGTTTCAAACGAATAAATACTTCGATAGACATTAGACAATACAAGCATTCAAATAGAAAAGATCATTTCATCAATTGTACATATGCGAATAAAGAAAAGATGACGGGCTAACGAGTTATGAGGCTATGCCATTATTTCTCTTTTTATCCACTATCGATTATGATATTTCCAAAATATTAATCAACCAAAAAGAAAAGTTTAATTTCAGTGAATTTTTTTTGTGAAACGCATACAGCTGAAAACTAGTAGGCAAAAAAATAATGAGCGAGCATGGAGGGAGAAAGCATTACGTATATGGCAGTCGTTCCACATGGAGATGACAAGTAGAGAAGCCAACCAATAAAAGGCGAGCTTTTCAAACTTCAAATGTAAAAATTAATTGGGATGCATTAGTTAGTTATGCCATGTCAGTCGTGTAACCAGCGATTATATACTTTTTCAGTTTTAAGGAATTGCAACCGAGCTTGTCAAAAAGTTAGGCGTCCAACCCTGCCTCGACAAGCCAACTCCAAAAAACTTAACCGCATATAAATCTAACAAGAAAAAAAAAGAAAAAAATTATAACGTCATACTTTTCTCACTCAACCCGAACTCATTATCCAAGTGATGAAAGGGCCTTGAATGTGTTGGACTTGGGCAAAGTCCCAAAAGGGTTCAAATTATTCACAATTTGTAATGAGCCGGCACATTTCAATGCGTTTTACATGAGAACCAAAACTATCAAAATGAGTATTTGTGGATACTTGTAATGATATATCTTACTTATGAGTACATCACAGTGCATTGCCCAGCCGACTAGGTATTGATAAGTAATGCTCAGTCCCATAATACCTTTGGCAAGCATCCTACTTCACTACACGCTAACAACTAAGTTGGAAATTCTAGACATGAGAGAGAGATCTATTCTTATAAATACTTAGAAGTCTTGAAAGAAAAACTATAAATAAGAAAACTTTGGGCAACTCCTTGATCAATGTTCCCACACATACATATATTCGCTTTATAGGTTTATTTTCGGGACAACCACGTGATCGTTGGATCTGCTAAACTAGTACATAATAAATTAATAATAATGGCCAAATAATGGCCACAATCATATGTTAAAACTAGGAGAAAATGACACAAAAAATTCCTGAACTTTGGTCCAATATGCAATGTGTTTCTTGAATTTTAACTTAATATGCAATATGAATCCTAAACTTTTAATTTATTCAATATCGTCCCTGAATTTTTGATACATATTCAATTTAGTCCTTGAACTATATGAAAATGTTCAATATAGTTTTTGAACTTGAATTTTCATATATTTTAGGGACCACATTGAATAAATTAAAAGTTCATGGATCACATTACATATTAAGCTAAAATTTAAGGATTGTTTGTGTCATTATCCCTAAAACTTATGATTAGATCTCTTAAAGAGAAGAAAAAAGAGAAAACAAAAAGATAATCGAGCAGGGAAAAAGCAACAGAAGAAGACAAGCAGAAAGTGGACAAGGCGAGGGTGTTTGTGTCATTATGCTATTGCATGCTGTGAGGGGTGAGCGGTGGGAAAGTCAACTCAACTGCAGCAAGATAGACTCGAAATCCGTGTAGCACTATAAAAGGTTGGTTTTGGGGTTGCGAATCTCTTCGCCTTCGCGGGAGATGGCTCGTACCGTGCAACGCCGGAGAAACACAAACTCTTATCTTATACGTATAGAAAATGTCACTAGCGGAAGAAGGAGTCGATGATTACACCCAAGACTGAACCGTCGATCTCCGGAGAAACCCTGTCCATCGATCAAAGCGCGGCCGATGGACCGCCTGCTCCTCTCTCTCTCTCTCAGCATTACTTATGAATGGGAAGTGTGTGTTCATGAGTTGTAAGAGAGCTTTTGCTTTGTTGTGCTTGTTGATGTGCCTTTTATTGGTGGTATTAAGTGGTTAGACTTGAATGGGATGCATATTGCATGCTTTTCCACATACTTTGGAGTAGCCTTTGTCTTCTTTCTTCTGTTTCTTAACTTTCGTATGATTTTGTTGTGAACTCCAATTGTGTGAATGACTCATATATGGTGTTGAGTGCAGTTGCAGAGTTAACCTAAGTGACAACCTCCCATTAACATCATAGAAATGTGAAAAACAAGCATGAAATGATAAAAGAAATGTGCCTTGTGCTTGTTTATTTGCATCTCTGTCCATCCTTCCTGGATGCTCTCATGGAATGGGGTTGAATACTTCATTTAGGTTAGTAACATTTCAATATAAACTGAATTTCTTGAAAGAGAACTATGGAGAGAGATGAATCCAGGCAGATATATGGAAAAAAGAAACGAAAAAAACATATGCGGAGCGGACTATGGCCGCCAACATGATAGACAAATTCAATTATGGTATGTGCTGTGTGAGGACCATGCACGTTCTTTGCGGGCCTCAATGTGGACCCCACAAAATAATGATCGACTTTATGTGCTCGTTCCATAGTGTGTGTAAAGATTGAGTGAAAGCAACTATATATGCAAACTCTTCTAAATAGCAAAAAAAATAAGAAAACAAAATCTACCCCATAAAATAGTTGGTCGGCTAGCAAATCTTTATATTCAATTGCCAATTACATATTTCAACCTGTTGAGAGTACTTTGCCATTTATAAGTCTTCCTTAAATCCCATTAGAATCATGATGTGTAATTAGCATATACTACTTTGTACAATTAACGATAATGATGATCAGAATAATTCCACCACAAATTGGCTAGGATTTTATCCAAAGTCTGAAAAGTCAAGAAAAATGATAAGCTTCCTCTTGCTTTGAAATGTAATTCTAAAGAAAGTACAAAACTCGCACCTAAACTTTGACTTCCTCGTGGGAAAATTTTACACTAGAGAGATCTCAGGTAGTCGAGATATACATAGAAGAAACTGAAGGGAGCCAAATTCCATCTTCTCCCAGTAGAATAGTCAACCTTATGTGGTCATTTGTCACGTCATTCATGTCCCTAATTTCAGCTTTAGACTATGTTTATTTCGCAAAAAATGAACAATTTAAAAGTCTAAAAAATGATCGCTTCTATCGCTTGAAATAATTAATCAATTTAGAATGTTTGCATTATCGACAATAATTTATGTCTAAACATTTTCGTGGATGATAAAAATATTTTTTGTTCATTCATATTTTCAAGCGATACAAACAATCTTTTTTGGAAATTTTTTTTCAAATAGTTTATTTTTCATGAAATAAACGGAGCATTCATCTAATCCTAATGGTGAGAACGTAGCTGTTTAATATTGACTCCAATCATAAAGACAGATTCGAACCATCTATTTGACCCGTTTCTGCTAAGCTTCCTCTACTAATACATCTTCAGTTGGAGAAAGTAAACAGAGTGACGTTCTTTTGTAGTCATTTTGTCCTTTATGTCAAGCAAACCGCGTTTACCTTTCATTTTCCATGATCTTATTGTCATATATATATTTACTTTTCTGTAGTTTTTGACTCAATTTATTAAGAAATCATAGATCTCCAACTACAATCTTAACATATTAAACGAGTCATTTTCGCACGATTTGACGTAAAACATTACCACATTTGTTAGTCATACTTTGTTTTATCGGCATGATTAACATAAATCATTTTCATATTGCATCGTTCAAATTTGTACTAATAAAATTTTCATGAAAAATTGAAAATCGTATGAATTTTATCCTTAAGGATTTAAACGGTCGCACTAGCATTAATGCAGATCAGATTTTTCATGAAATCTCCGTCTTCTTCGGTGCGCCGTACATGCTGGTGGTCGGGACCGGCGGGACCAAGCCCAACGTCTCGACGATTGGCATTGACCAGTTCAACAACTTCGACCTGAGGGAGAAGGCCCACGCGCACTCCTTCTTCAAGTGGTTGATGTTCAGCTTCTTCGTTGGGACCCTCTTTGCCAACACCGTCCTTCTCTATATTCCGTTCCATGCGAGCCGGGTTCTCGGGTACGGGCTCCGGACCCTCGGGCTTGCAATCTTAGTCGTGATCTGCGTCGCAGCCACCTGTTCGACCAGCACCCGGTGCCTGCAGGCGGCCCACTCACGAGGATGGCCCAGATCATCGTTGCGGCCATGTGGAAGTAGTGGGTGCGGGTCCCGAGTCATTTGAAGGAACTTCATGAGCTTCACCCGCAAGAGTATGCCAAGAAGGTGAATTCAGCCATCCGTTTTTACTCTATCTATCGTTATATGAAATATTATTTTTCCAAAAGCAATTGCTATCATGGAACCGCTATCACGTCATGTATATTCACATCAAAGTCTTTGATAAAATCATAAGTTGATTCCTTCGTTTCCTGATTCTGCACGCATGAAAGTGATTTCGGGGGGTAAAATGCTGGCAAAAAGATATTATTTATGGATAATCGATTGAACAAGGACGTGCAGTATCTGAACAATGTTTCGTGCTCTTCCTCTAATCTCCACGCCGTTCTATCCCCGTCCTCTGCCTGTTAGAAGAAGAGAACACGAGTGGAAACAAATGGGGATGGACCTTGGTTAGTAGGAAGTTGTCAGAGATATTTTAGATTATCTATGATATTCTAGATATTTTTTTTTTGATAACCCAGGGAATCCCGCACGGCCGACAGCCGGGGAGTAAACCCTGGGGGCAACACGTGCTAGCCACCACACACGTACCACCGGTTTTATTCTGGATATTTTTCTAATTGATTGTAATTGATATTGTAATATTCTGTCACCGTAGATAGTTTTCATTTAAAGCCTATAAATATGCTTATGTACTCTTTATTATCACACATAGAAATATACTTCCTCAATTCTCTTTTCCCCTTTATTATTAATTTTGTCTAGGAAAACTTGTTGAGATCGGTTCCATGGACCCGCCCAAGAACCGGACTGGACCGCCGGTCCGGTTCTTATGCGGGTCCATGGAACCGACGGGCGGTTCTCGGTTCCAATTTTTGGAACCGGTCTTGTAGCGGGTGGTCCACGGTTCCGGGGTCGGAACCGCCCACCCGGACCATGCACACCCCTACTTGTCATCGTTGAAAATTTATATTTCTTTTATTTCGTGTGTGAAGGTAAACAAAACAAAAATATCACGAGTAGTTGTAATTTTCATAGTGTAAGCGAGTTGGATAAGACCATCCCAATTATGCCAAATTTCATTCAATTTTTATGTAGTGGACCAAAGTAATAGTCTACTAAACCCATGTCAATGTGTTTACACCAAAAAATGATCAAGTTGTCAACATAGATGAACACGTGACTAAAGTGTAAACACAAGTGATCACGTGACTAGTGTGTGGACATTGCTATGCACGTGACACATTGTTGACGACCACATCAATATTGATATGTGTCGGTGATGCATGTTAAGGGATGCAATCAATTAGTTATCGACATACGATGACGAAGGATTAGTAATTATCAACAGATGTGCCGATGAGCGAAGGACAGTGTACAATTCGTTGAATACATGAGAAGTATTGAGACACAGTTCAGAAATTCGAAGCTACCAGGGGACAGGACGATTTAAACGATGGTCAACTAACAAACATGAGGAGTATCGGGGTACGATTGCAAGCTCAAGACCCCCACACTGGGCAACTGAAATTGTGAGGCAATTGACATGAATGTTTGAAAGAATGATTGTCCGATAGCAAGACTATGAGATTTTGAGAATGTGGGCCCAAGATAATGAGGCAGTTAAGGTGCACTTTCAAAGGAATAACCATCCGAGAACAAGATCAAGATATCGTGGAAGTATGGGCATGAGACTTTCGGAAAAGAAACAAAAAAGGAGTATGGAGACAATCGATGGAAACCATTCGAGGAAAATGCAATCAGTGAGGAGCATTTATCACATAATCATTATAAATACCACTGGTCATCTATAAAATCCGCACCAATTAAATAAATTTACTATCTTTTCAGTATCTTTACTTTCTTGCACATTTTCCTAATTGCAGTTTTTATATTCGTGTGGTTTTATCTTGGATACTGTGTCATCGATTAAATTTTGGCATAGTTTTGCAATGTGACTTGCGTCGTGGTGATTGAACTATCAAAATGCTTGCACTGGAAAGTTTTTAATTCGCGGCAAATCGAAACGAAGAACGCACGAATGAAAGAAAACGACAAGGAGAGTAAATGTTTCGAAACGCTAAAGGGAAATTAAACTGCAGGAGTGAGATTGAAGTGCGTGAGACGCGACCGTACACTGGAGTTGAAACTAAAAGCAAATGAAGATTACAACGTACTTGAAATCTACTTAAGCTAAAAGTAAAACATCGGACGAGATATGAAATTGATACTCACATAACACATTACGGAGGAAAAGCTCTGGACGTTAGAACTAAAATTGAATGACATTGGAAATAAACTCAGACGAGAATTTAATAGGGTTTGGCGTAGTTGGTCATATTTTTCTTCCTCCTCTTTTCTGGAAAAAATGTTAGAGAAGTCATAAACTTTTTACATTAGTGTCAATTCAGTCCTAAATCTTTGTTTGGTGCCAATTCAGTTCTAAATCTTTTATTTTTGTGCCAATTCAGTTTTTCCAGCTAATTTTAGTTGGATTTTGCTGATGTGGACGTAGGTCGGCCTACATGACACCGTCGCCGATAATGTGGATAACTTTTAATGATATTTTAATATTTTTTGAATTTTTTTTTCTTTCCATTTCTTCTTCCTCTAGCCAGGCACCGGTCCGATGACTAGCTCGAGGCTAGCCCTGCTGGCCAATGACGAGGCTTGCCCCGCCGGCCACTAGTGAGGGTGATGAGGCTCGACCCTCGTCCGATGGCCGTGAAGGCAGCCTCGGGTTGGGCTAGGTGAGGCTCGCCCTTGTTGGATCTAGCGAGAGTTGAGCCTTGTCAGCCATGGAGGAGGCCCGATCTCTCCAGATCCAGCGAAGTCACACCTCGCCTAGCCTAGCTCGAGGCCGCCCTCACAGCCATCACTGGATCTGGCGAGGGTTGAAGCTTGTCGACCATGGGGAGGCGTGACCTCTCCGAATCTGGCGAGGACGAGCCTTGCTAGTAGCCGGTGGGGCTCGCTGGCCCTGGCCTCCAGCCGGTCTCGAACCAGCAACCAGCGGGAGGAAAAAGAAAAAAGAAATAAAAAAATTCAAAAAATATTAAAATATTATTAAAAGTTGTTCACGTCTTTGTTGACGGTGCCACGTAGGTCGGCTGGCATCCACTTCAGCAAAATTGAGCCAAAATTAGCTGGAATGACTAAATTGGCACAAAGATAAAGATTTATGATTGAATTGATATAAAAAAATGTTTAGAATTAAATTGGTACAAATACAAAAGGTTTAAGACACACTTTTCCCGCTCTTTTCTTTATGGGTATATGTCGAGCTTTGAGGTTCAATGATGTTTTCTTCTCTTCTTTCTATAATTGCTTCCTCAATCCCATCTAAAACTTGATTTTTGGTTATTTGATTGTAATGGTTTTACCTTTCTAATTTTGATGCTCAACCCAACAACCGTTACCCCAGTTAAATACCTTCTGAGCAAATTGTTTGAGCGGATCTCTCCCATTTCATGTCGCACTGGGCTATTTCCTTTCCATACTTGGAGGCCTCCGGGCCGCAGGTATTTCCTTTCCTAACTAATTCACCATTCTATCTTAACAGTACTTGTCACTTGAAGGTTGATTCGATGATGGAGCACTTAAGCATGTGAATCCGATGCATGTGGATACGAAACAAAAAAGGAAAACCGATTATGCCAATAATTGGAGCACATCCCACGAATGAGTGATGGGCTGCAAAAATTCAACTTCGAGGCCCTTGGTTCCGATACCAAATAAGTCCTACCCATGACGCGAAAGCCATCTAGAAAGTGATATATGAGGTGAAAAGTCCCTCAATTTACCTCATGCTTCCACAAAAAAGACAATAAATTATTTATGTCATTTTCTCCTCCTCAATTTTTTTTGTCCCGAAATCTCCTTCTCGATCATAGTTTTTAATTTTAAATTCTAATTACGAAATATCTTGTCTTCTCAAATAATTGCCATCTAATAATCCCTAAAATCTCAATTACAATTTTTTTTTTGTTTTTTGGAATTTCATTTGGAAGGAGGATGATAAACTAATGCATCTATCATCTATGGTCCCGCAAGTGCTTGACATGGACAAACCTTTCATTCAGCTCCATTCCTTCCTTGTGAGGAAGACTACACTTTATCATAATTAAAGTTATCACATCTACAGTCAATATATATATTAAAAAAACAAGAAAAGTGGGTGAAGTGCCTCCTACGCCAAGATTGGAGGAAAAGTTTAATCAAAAGGCGACATCAAATTTTACCACTGCATTGTCTAGTATCGAGAGAACCAACCACCAAATTTAGCATCAATAGCAATCTTGGTGCACCGGAATATATTTTATGTATCGGCTGTGCTACCGAAGAATATAACGAGCCAATAGCAATATTCACTTTGTATAATTCAAATTAACTTTCATTTGCATTTTTAAAGTCTTATATGCAGCTGGATAATCTTTTTGCATGTAATCGTAGCGTCACTAGGGATGATGATATCTGTGGGGTCTTCTGACAATCATCTAGAAAGTGATATTGATTTTTAACCTATTTTAAATTAGAGCGAGACGAATCTTGCTATTTATATGTTGGTTATAATAGTCAAAAGCTAAAGCCATCTAGGCGTTGCACCTACAAAGATAAGAATTGACTTGTAATCTCGAGTTTTCTTGGTACCAGGCTCAGTAGTTGTGGAATACATCAAAGTGTATTTGAAAGAGTTGAGCAATGTTGGAAGAAAATCCATCTAGCCTAGAAGAAGCACACGGATGAAAACTATACATGGGGCAAAGGAAAACAAGCCGATCATATTGAGTGAATATCTATCGGTTGTAATATTTAGCCTTTGTCAGGTGGGAGGACAGGTGGAGTTAGGGCTGTGAAAAAAGACTGACTTGGCCCGAAAATTTCGGGCCTCTTCGTTCCCGTAAGAGCTCTAAAATTCAAATATTATCCCCATTTTGGATCGGGTTGGGCTTTTTTTATGGCGTAAAATCAAAATTAAGTAATTACATGTTATGTTCCATTAACTTAGATCTGTTTAATGTTACTTTGAGAGAAAGGAACGCATTGTTGTCATTACAGTTTGCGCCAATTTGCTCCACAAGTCCTAGATGCTTTATGTTGCAATCCCCACAGACGAAATTGGTCAGATGACTCGATCCTATCTACAGAGTGCGCAAATTTGGCTAGTGCATTTCTGTATCTCGTGCTATTCGAGTTTTCCTCCGATAGCTTACTCTGTTTTGTTCGACTAGGGTTTTCTTGTCTTGTTGGGTTCTTGCATTTCCATTCCGTGCCGCAATAATTATGTGAACTATTAGAAGTTTATATGAAGACCGAAGTTGGAACAATTAGTCTAAAGTTTCATCTGAAATTATCAACTTGATTAGTTTTTTGTTCAATGAGTTCTAGAAACGGTCCTTGTTTAGCTGGAGTTTGCGTTTTATGCAAAAGCAGAGGGTCAATCACGCGGTTATTAAATGTCTTCTTAGACAGTTCTAGTGTATAATTTTCCCACGAGAAAGTCAAAGTTTAGGTGCGAGTTGTGTACTTTCTTTAGAATTACATTTCAAAGCAAGAGGAAGCTTCTTGTTTTTCTTGACTTTTAGGACAGTGAATAAAACCCTAGCCAATTTGTGGTGGTGTTATTCTGATCATCTTTATGATAGGAGTCAATAATAAGCAGCTAGCTTTTCACTATTAGGATTAGACTAATGCTGAAATTAGGGACATGAATGATGTGATAAATGACAGCGTAAGGTTGACTATTCTATTGGGAGAAGATGGAATTGGCCCTCTTTAGTATCTTCTATGTATGTCTCTATTGGCTAAGATCTCTCTAGTGTAGAATTTTCCCACGAGGAAGTCAAAGTTTGGGTGCGAGTTTTGCACTTCCTTTAGAATTACATTTCAAAGCAAGAGGAAGCTTCTCATTTTTCTTGACTTTTAAGACAGTGGATAAGACCCTAGCCAATTTGTGCTAGTATTATTCTGATCATCATTATCGTTAATTGTACAAAGTAGTATATGCTAATTACACATCATGATTCTAATGGGATTTAAGGAAGACTTATAAATGGCAAAGTACTTTCAAGAGGTTGAAATATGTAATTGGCAATTGAATATCAAGATTTGCTAGCCGACCAACTATTTTATGGGGCAGATTTTGTTTTCTTTTTTTGCGAATAATAATGGCCACTGGTACGTAGAAAAGAGACTTAGCACACACTTTGGGACGAGCCCATTCAGTCAATCATAATTTTGTAATATCCACATTGAGGCCTGCAAAGAACGTGCATGGTTTTTTTTTTTTTTTTTGGTAAAAAACGTGCATGGTTCATACACTACATTTTTCCAACTGTGAATAGATTTGTCTATCATGTTATCGACCATAGTCCATTCCGCATGTCTTTTTCTCTCTCTTTTTTCCCTATTTTTCCCTAGAATCATTTCTCTACATAGTCCTCTTCCACGAAATTCAGTTTATATAACCTAAATGAAGTATTCAACCCCATGCCATGAGAGCATCCACTAAGGATGGACAGAGAGAAAAATAAACAAGCACAAGGCACAACCTCCACAGCAACAAAGTTGAAGAAAGAAATTATTACTTCAGCTATTTATCATTTCATGTTAATTTTCTACATTTCTATGATGTTAATGGGAGGTTGTCAGTTAGGTTAACTTTGCAACTACACTGAACACCCAACATGAGTCATTCAAACAATTGGAGTTCACAACAAAATCATCAAGAAAGTTAAAATGAAAAAGAAAGAAGACACAGGCTACTCCAAAGTATGTCGAAAAGCATGCATCCCATTCAAGTCCAACCACTTAACATCACCAGCAAAAGGCACATCAACAAGCACAAACCAAGCAGAAGCTATCTTCAACCCATGAACACAAACTTCCCATTCATATGTAATGCAGAGAGACAGAGAGAGGAGCAGGTGGTCCATCTGCTGCGCTTGGATCGAAGGACAAGATTTCCTCCGAGATCTACGGTTCCACCTTGTGTGTAATCACCAACTCCTACCACTAGCGACGTTTTATCTATGTATGAGATATTAGTTTGTGTTCTTACGAATGTGAACCTCACAACGTCTTTTATAGTGCTACACAGATTCGAGTCTCTCTCTCTCTCTTCAAGTTCAGCTGAGTTGACTTTCCCATTCTCACCTCACACAGCTTGCATTACATAATGACACAAACACCTCGCGTTGTCGACTTTCTACTTTTGTCTTCTTCTTCCCCTTTTCCCTTGCTCGCTTTGCTTTTTGTTTTCTGTTCTCCTATTCTTCAAGAGAACTCACCTCGTACACTAGTTTTTTTAGGGGTAGAATACATTAAAAGTGCCACAATTTTCGTACGAAACTTATTTTAGTGCCAAAACCTTTTGATGGATCACTTCAATGCCACTTTGATAAAAAGAAATAATTACTAAGTTCCAACTTTGATTTGGTTACCGAAAATCCGACGTGGTATTACTATATTGTAAACTGGCTGATGTGGGTCGTCGGAAAATTTGAATAAGCAAAAAGCGATGTTGTTGGCCCACATATTTTCCTTAAATTGACACATTGGGGCTAAATTAGGGTAAAGAAGCAAACCCTAACCCAATTCATACCAATAAAATTGCAAATGATTCTCTACAAGAGAGTGAGCGAGATCCCCAATCATTGAAGAAGAGGAGTTGCGAGACTTGAGTGGGGAAGGAAGATGATGTAGAGAGGGAAGATGAGGGCAAGTGTGATTGGGTGAAAAATCTTCCTCCTAGAGAAGATGATCTTCCAGGGATCTTTACAAACGCTAAAAAACCTAAGAAATTGCAATTCATGCTGTTCTCTATTCTTTGTTTTTTGCGCACAAAAAATCACAAATTGAGTGAGTGGTGTTCTAGTTCAAGGTTATTCTTGAAATATGGGCAGCGGAGAGGCATTATGTAAAGCTTCTTGTGGTTGTTGAAGATGGGTAGTCCGGTGCGTATATCATCCATCGGCTGCGTCACGGTCTTCAGGATCTCCTCGAGATCTCGCTAGGATGAAAATTTTGAAAAGTTGGCCTTTTTTTAGCCGGCTGATCCATGTGTCATCACTTATGTGGTATGACGGCCACATACGAAATGCTTTCTCTCTCCACCCTCAGCCCTTTTTTTTTTCTCTAATAGTTTTCGGCTGTATGCTTTGACAAAAAAAATCACTGAAATGAATTTTTTTTACTATATATTTCATTTTTTATATTATTGTTCTGTGAGCAAAAAAAATATTTAAAAGGTAAATTTACCCTTTTGTCATTGTCTTAAGCCTGCAGCGCATCACTTTAGCAACATCTCTTGTGGGCTTCCACCTCAACGATAAATGAATTGAGTCATATTATTTCTCAAAAGCGAAATTATAGGTCTTTTACTCTTTTCTTTTTGATGCTTTTGCAATAATCTATCCGAAATCTGAATTGAAGCACGACAAATCCTCTACGACTTCATGACAGCAACGTGGAGAAAGTGTGACAATCTCTCTTGTTCATACATGGTTGTTCAGAGAGTTGTAAGAATAGTTGATGTTGAAACTCAATAATATTCAATTATATGCTAATAGCAAGTTGCCATATAAATGACAATATAGAAGTTTCTAAGAAAATATATTATAACAGCGTGATTGACCCTATGCTTTTGCATAATAAGCAAAATCCATCAAACGACGACTGTTTCTTGGACTCATTCGACAAAACCTAATCAAGTTGATAATTTTTAGATCAACCTTATGTTACCACCCAGCACCTTAAAACCAAATGCCACAAGTTCGGTTCGCATATAGGCTTTCAATAGTTCACATGGTTATTGTGGCACAGAATGTTAATGCAAAAATACATCACGAGATAACCCTAGTCGAGCCAAAGAGAGTAAGCTATCAAAGGAAAACTTGAATCGCACGAGATACAGAAATACACTAGCCATATTTCGTGTTTTGTAGATTGGATTGAGTCACCTTGCTAATGTCGTCTGTGGGGGTTGCAACGTAAAGCATCCATCACTTCTAGAGCAAATTACTTAGTGTTGGTGCAAACCATGATGATAATGAAAGTACCGAATCTGAGTCGATGGAATGTAACATGTAATCACTATCTGTACATATATGTAAAGGCACGCATCGTTTCGCTGATCCAAGAGCTGTACAAGTGCCGGATATTATTCACCAAGTAGAGTTTAGGATATAAGATAGTTTCACAATCATCTTTCTGACACAAATCTGATCCGTGGCATATTATCTATCCCAGAGCTATGTCACCGGCACTTCCTCGTCCTTCTGCAGCACCGGCTCTTCCAATTCTTCCTTCAGTACCACCATCTAATCCTGATACCTCGGTGCGATACACATAGAGTTTCACCCCGAACAGGAAGAACGCAAAATTCAGGATGTTGAGCACTGCAAAGAAGGCGTAGTAATAGTCAAGGTGCGAAGCATTCAGGTTGTTTAGTATCCACCCACGGTGTCCGTGCCTCTTGGTGATGTGCGAGACTGTGGATAGGAGGAAGCTGCTGAGGAAGTTCCCGACCCCTAAAGTGGTCATCAAATAAGACGTGCCCAGGCTCTTCATGCTCTCCGGCGCTTGGTCGTAGAAGAACTCGATTTTTGCTACTTCCAGGAACGCGTTGGCCATTCCCATGAGCACGAATTGAGGAAGCAGAATGAAGATTGTCAGTGGGATTTGTCCTTCCGATTGGACCAAATTGTGTTCCCTTGCCACTTGGAGCCTCCATCTCTCAATGAACGACGCCACAATCATGATCAGGATGTGAAGGACGAGGCCGATCCCCATCCTGCAGAGAAGACTGATGCCTCTCGGGTTCTTGGTCCATCTTCGCATGAGCTTGACAAAGAAGCGGTCATACACCACAACACACACAAGCTTTGATACGGTCACGAATCGGACTAGACTCGCCGGGGGGAACTTGAAGCTGCCAATGCTGCTATCTAAGGTAGTTCCTTGCTTGATGAAGACGGTATTGATTTGAGCCACCATGCAGCTCGGGACAAAAGTCGCCATCAGTATCGGGATCATAAGCAACATTTGTTTCGTCTCCTCAACTTGGGTGACCGAGCATAGCTTCCACAGAGAAGTCGAGCCAGTTCGGACACTTGCTTTGTTCAAGAATCTGCATAGAGAGGGAGCCACACCAATGGATCAGAAGGGTAACTAAAGATATTAATCAGTCAAATCATGTGCTATTATATCCCTTACGACGGATAGGTTTAACTCACGAAACAATGTCCAAATGCTGCACATCCTTGTTCCATGAATTGTCCATGGATGACATCTTTTTGCCAGCATGTCACTTCGTGAATTCACTTTCAAGTGTGCACAATTATGTAATTCAAGAATCTACATAAGATTTTATCAACGAGCTTGTTTTGAAATCTCGTGGCATAGCAATTGCTTTTGGAAAACTACTATTACAACTACTGACGGACGAGTAAAAACATGTAGGTACATATGGACAGCTGATGTATCCATATTTCAGATCGGAACCCAGAAGAAGCGAGTTTCGATGCAAATTACTACCTCAAGGTTGGGGTGGAGTCGATCCTGAATTCCCCCTTCTTGGCATACTCTTGCGGGTCAAGCTCATAAAGCTCCTTCGGATCACTCGGGACCCGCACCCTCCGCTTCCTCACAGCGGACACGATGACCCGGGCCATCCTCGCGAGCGAGCTGCCTTCAGGCACCCGGTGCCGGTAGAAAGGGGTGCCTGCGAGGAAGATCGCCGCAGAGATCGCGAGCCCGAGGGTCGGGAGCCCGTACGCGAGGGCCGAGCCCGCGTTGTCCTGAATATACACAAGGACGAAGTTGGCAAACAGGGTCCCAAAGAAGATGCTGACCATCCGACAGTTGGAGAAGGAGAGCTTTTGGGCCTTCTCCTTCGGGTCGAAGTCGTCAAACTGGTCCGCGCCGATCGTCGAGATGTTGGGCTTGGCTCCACCGGCCCCGACCGCCATCGTGTACAGCGCACCATAGAAGACGGCGAGCTGCAACGCGGAGGTCTTCTTGCAGTTGTCGACGTCGGCCTCCGAGCAGTGGGGCGGTTGGAGGCCGGGAAGCGAGACGGCCAGGGTCCAACCCGACATGCCCTGCGCGCGAAGACATATTGCTTCATGGTCTCGTCCATGACGGGAAAAATTGCATCTTTCGTAAGAGGAGGAAGTCAAGCTTTTCTCGGAGGTCATTTTCTATGACAGACTATTGAATTTCGAAGGTGGACGGCGATGACGTGGAAGACACGTACCGTGAGATAGATGGCCAACGCGATGATGAAGGTCCAGTAACGGCCGAGATGGGCGTCTGCGACGTACGAGCCGAGGACCGCGGTGATGTAAACGGAGCCGACCCAATTGGTGACGTGGTTGGCCGACCGGACCGTGCCTTGGTGAAGCTCCTTGGTCAGATAGAGGACTAGATTGGACAAAAATCCGCAGTACGCCATGCTCCCGAAGACCTCATACACTGCAACAAGTAGTCAACAAGTCAATGTGAAAATGATCATCAGAAATCCGAGAGGACTCGATAGTCTTCTACTTTTCTTTTTGTGAAAAAAAAAATAGATTTGACTTGTGTTTTTTCTATTTAAAGAAAATGGTGCTGATAAAAAAAATGTATAAATGACGAATGTCGTAAAATGAAGCCGAATTATTCAAATGTTAAGTGTGTAGTTGGAGATTTATGATTTTTTTAATATTTTGCATACAGAAATAAAGTAAAATAAATGCGACCCCAAGATCATGGAAATGACGGGACGAAAGTGAAATGAAAACATGCGTACGTCTTTTCCAATTGAAGATCATGGACGAATGTCGTTTTTGTTGACTTTTAAATTCATTAAGAAAAAAATCAGCGCAGCAATTGGCGTGCGCGAAAATACTAGTGGTTGGTGTCACTCTGATCATCATCGTCATCCACGGTACAACGTAGTACATGCTTAATATACACCATGATTCTAATGGGGTTTAAGAAGACTTAAAGATGACAAAATGCTTGTTTTTTTTGGGGTCAGAACCAAAGTACTTTCAGTAGGTTGAAATATTAAATTACGAAACTGAATATAAAGAATTGCAAGCCAACCAACTATTTATGGGGCAAATTTTTTTTTTCTTTTTTGAGAAAAAAAATGGCCACCGGTATCGAATTTTGCTTTCTTTTCTGCCTAGACATCCATCCCTCTCCACGAAGTTCAGTTTAAATTGAAAGACTAATAACTCAACTGAAGTATTCAACCCCGGGCCATGAAAGCGCCCAATTAAGGAACAACCTCCAAAGTAATAAGTTGAAAAGATAAATTATCACATCAGCTATTTATTGTTTAACTTTTGATTTCCACATGTCTATGATAATAATGGAAGGTTGTCAGTTAGGTCAAATTTCCAGTTACTCTCAACACCCAGTATGAGTCATTCACACATTGTGGGTTCGAAACAAAATCATCAAGAAAGGTGGAAAAAAAAGGTTGGATAATACATGCTGTGTTGTATATGTAATTTTGTATATGGCAATTCCTGTTGATATCTCCCGCAATTTACCGAATTTCTCTTCAAAACTAAGAGAGAGAGAGAGAGAGAGAGAGAGAGAGAGAGAGAGAGAGAGAGAGAGAGAGAGAGAGTACCAAGGATGAAGGTGCAGGCGGTCCATCGACCGTGCTTGGATCGACGGACAGGGTTTCCTCGGAGATCGACGGTACCATCTTGTGTGTAATCATCAACTCCTCCTTCCATAAGTGACATTTTGTTTGTATATGATATATGACTGAAAAGTTTGAACTTGTATATGATACAAGTTCTTTCGTACCAAATAAGCAGAGAGCTTGGGCGAAGAGCTTCGAAAATCCAAACTTTTATAGACCGACGCATGGTGCTGTGATCGACGGGCATCTAGAACCGAGACCTCAACTTTTCATGCCAAAGACTTCTAGATTTCCTACTTTTGTCTTCTTCTCCCCTTTTCTCTTATGAGCATTGCTAGCCTAACCGTACTGTTAAATAACGGTGAAATTCAGATCACATGTTAGGAGAGTAATGATTTTTATTTTAAGAAACAAATCCATTCATATCATTCAAGATGGAGAATTGAAGGTGGAGAAGCCACCGTTTCATTTGAAAGACTTACGGTACCGTCACCTCGTCATTTCCCCTTTTTTTTTATGGTCGAAATCTTCTTCTCCCCTTTGTCCTACCTTCCGCTTTCTGTTTTCCTTTTTCTTTTGTTCTTCGAGGGATCTGAAAGATGGCGAATAGCGAATCCAAGTTTGAATTATAAACAGGACTCATTTTCACTAAAAAAACTTTACGATAATGAGTTATGAGGTAATTAACATATATTAACTGCTTCACATTACATTAATTCTCCAATATGGGACTTTTCTAACAACATCATATTGGTCGTCATCGTGGTGAACTATTTTGACGGATCCAAACTGTCACGAGCAAATAAATATAGGGGTGAACACTAAGCAAAACATATCATTGTCATATCAATGTTATTATGTCTAGAAATTATGTTAGGATGTACGTATGAGTTGTGTTAAAAAAAATCCAACATCGAAGAATTGATATGTTGAGGAGTAGTTGATATATCCTAATTGACTCATAATTTATTGGTTTAAACTTTTAAGTGAATGTAGGTCTAACTGGATATGTTAACAGGCTCGAACTTAAACTCCCTCTTGGTGATCTCCGCAAGCGAAAGGTATCGGGCTTCTGCTGCCGTGGTCCTAACAAATTCCAATTTAATTGGTAGCTTTCATTAAAAAAAAAAATCCTATCAAGTTGTACCTTGGATGCTTCAATGAGGTAACCAAGAACATAACATATCGTATCATTGTGTAGATACTTTCAACCCTCATTTCGGGGTCTTGCCCAAGTCGAACACGTCGTGAGCCCGTTCATCACTTGGATAATGATTTGGCCAATATATGATCTAAAACGCCATGAATCCTCTACGACTTCAGGACAGCAGCGCTTGGTCAGTGCTACAGTCTCCCCTTTCGAGCACGAGCTGAACTTTTCGAGCAAAGGACGAATAAGCTAGGGGGGACAGGGAGTTTCTTGAGGCTTTAATTGAAAAAAAGTCCGAAAATGACACTTCAGTTTCTAGATGGGTGATCAGAAGACTTCATACGATATCGTCCCTTAGTTTTAATAAAGGTTATCATGTTAGCGTCAAAACAAAAAAGGAAGAAGATACGACCAATTATGTCAAACCCTATTAAAAGTTTTTAAGTGACGACCAACACCAAACCCTATTAAATATTCATCTGAAGTTAATTTTCAATGTCATTCAGTTTTAGTTCTAAACACCAAAGCTTTTCCTCCATTAATGTGTCGTGTCGATATCAATCCCGTGTTTCTTCCAGTGTCGTACTTTTAGCGTAGCTAGATTTCAAGTACGTAGTGATTTTCATTTGCTTCCAGTTTCAATTCCAGTATTCTGTTTTCTCAGACCCTCAGTGTAGTTTCCCTTTGATGTTTCGAAACATTTGCTTTCCTTGTCATTTTATTTCATTCGTGCACTCTTCATTTCCGTTTTCCGTAAATTTTTAACTTTCGAGCGAACACATCTTGCTAGATTGATCACTATATGGTCCAATTAAAACCGGGGAGGAAGCTTTCATTCGCTTTCTCATCGTCCGAAGTCAAATTTCACGGCAAGTGCGATCTTTGCCCGGCAATACCGCGACATTCCTGAATAGCATAAATTTTAAGTAAGACGATGTCGTTTGGTTTATTTTTAAAATTTTAATTCTTTTTTTTGTCGTTTTGTTTATTTTTTAAAATTTTCAATTTTTTTACCCTTTTCTTTTCTTCTTAAACTTTGAAATTAATGGTCAAATTTACGGTGGTGAGTCATATTCACCTGATGAATTATATTTCTCCTTTTACTTAAGGTCAATTTTACGTTTGTGAGTTATTCAGTAATATGTTTTAGTTAAAATTTAATTTCATGATATCATATGATTTTTTCAAATTCAAATCAAAAGATACAAATTTTTGAAATCTAATTGGTAACTTAATCATCATTTTTGTTTTTTTTTTCAAACTAACATATATTTTGCTAAAAATGTATTTGAAGATATTTGTTTCTATGATGTTTTGGGTATTTGCAGAGCTCTGAGGGTCAATGATGTATTTCTTGTTCTTTCTATAATTGCTTCCTCAGTCCCATTTCAACTTGAACTGCTCATAACTTCCATGGGTGTCTGATCGTAACTGCTCATTGAATTTTGGGTATATGA
Source organism: Syzygium syzygioides (assembly GCA_031216285.1). Classification (NCBI taxonomy): domain Eukaryota; kingdom Viridiplantae; phylum Streptophyta; class Magnoliopsida; order Myrtales; family Myrtaceae; genus Syzygium; species Syzygium syzygioides. Next base: position 25,345,894 of record CM062249.1, on the reverse strand, counting down.
TTGTAATTGTTTGAACCATCAAACTCTTGTTTGATCCCACCTCCAAATCTATGCGAGAGACTCTTTGCAAAACGCTCTAAATACCTAATAATCGAATTGTTTAAGCGAATCTCTTCCATTTCACAACGGGCTATTTCTTTTCCTTACTTCGGTACTTCTGGCCCACGAATTCACTACTACGAGGTATATATTTTATATCATAACACTATCCATCACATCGCATGCGAATTCAATGCGTATGGACATGAAAGAACCGGGGAAAATTGATTGCGCTTAACGAGAGGAAATCATGAATGAGTGATGGACCGTGAAAACGCGACTTAGTGACCCTCGGTTCCGATGCCAAACAAGTCCGACCCAAGAAGCCCAAGCCGTATGCTTGGGCTCTCTAATGGAAGACTCTTGGCTCTAACATGATTTTCCTTAATCAAACTCAGAAATGACTATATATATGAGGTCTTCTGACAACCATCTAGAAAGCGAGAAGTCGATTATTAATCTATTTTCAATTAAAGCGACACAAAACTTCCTTTGCATATATAAAGATGTGATTTGATTGACTTTTCTTGGTACCAGGTTCACTAGTTGTGGAATACATCAGGTGTATTTGAAAGAGTCAAGCTAGGTTGGAAGAAAATCGTCTAGCCTAGAAGAAACACAGAGTGAAAACTATACATGGCGGGAAAGGAAACCAGATTTGTTCAAAAGCCATTAGTTTTGTACAGGATGATGTAAAGCTACTCGTTACCAAACAAAGAAAGTAAATTAATGCCTGTGTGTATATACATTTATGGTTTGCGCTAATTTGCTCTAGAAGTCCTAGAAGCTTTATGTTGCAAACACCCTTGATGACCTTAGTCAGGTGACTTAATCCTATCCGACCGCGCCAAATTGGCTACTTCATTTCTGTATTCCGTGTGATTCTAGTTTTCCTCCGATGGATTACTCTCTTTTGTTCGACTAGAGTTATCTTGTCGTGTCAAGTTCTTGCATTTCCATTATGTGCCGCAATAACTATGTGAACTAGTAGAAGTCAATATGTGGACCGAATCCGGGACAATTAGTCTGAAGTTTGATCCGAAAGTATCAACTTGATTAGTTTTTGTTAGGTGAGTCCAATAAACCGTCGCTGTTAGCTGGATTTTGCTTATTACGCAAAAGCAGACGGTCAATCACGCCGTTACTGCATATATTCTTAAAATATTCTATATTGTCGTTTACATTGCAACTTGCTATTACCATATAATTGAGGGGTCAACATCAACTAAATATCTGATGACTCTCTGAACAACCATGTTTGACCAAGAGACACTGTAAAACTTAACGTTGCTGTCATGAAGTCGTCGAGGATTTATGGTGTTTTAATTCAGCTTTCAGAGAGAGAGACTATGAATGATTAGGTAATTTTTTTTTAAGATAGCTTTAAAAAATTTCGATCAATTTTATTTTGAAGGAAAAAAAAGAAGCACATTCTTGAATTAATAGACTGCATTTTGAAAGAGTCAAGCTAGGTTGCAAGAAAATCCGTGAGAACTACATACACTGGGGCAAAGGAAAACAGATTTGTTCTAAAGGTATTATTTGCTCAGGAAGTCTTTAGATGCTTTATGTGAATCGCCATTGACAACATTAGCAAGGTGACTCGATCCTACATAAAAAGAGCGCAAAATTGGCCAGTGCAGTTATGTATCTAGTGCTATCCAAGTTTCTGTCCGATAGGTTACTCTCTTTTGTTCGACTAGGGTTGTCTTGTCGTGTCGGGTTCATGCATTTCTGATCTGTGCCGCAAAAATTGTGTGAACTATAAGAAGTCAATATGTGGATCTGGCTTGGGTCAATTGCTCTTGAAGTTTGATCAAATATCAACTTGATTTGTTTTTGTCAAGTGAGTCCAAGAAATGGTTGCTGTTTAGATGGATTTTGCTTATTATGCAAAAGCAGATGGTCCGTCACGCTATTATTATATATATTCTTAGAATATTCTATATTGTCGTCTATGTTGCAACTTGCTATTAGCATGCGATTGGGTTTCAATCCCCATTCTACTCAACATCAAACTAAATATCTTCAACAAGAGAGATTGTCACACTTACTCTATGTTGCTGTCATGAAGTCGTAGAGGATTTATGGTGTTTTAATTCAGATTTCAGGGAGATTATTGCAACAGCATAAAAGATAAAAGAAGGAAAAAAAACCTATAATTTCGCTTTTCATGAAATTATGCGACTCAATTCATTTATTGTTGAGGTGGCGATCAACCAGAGATGTTGCTAAAGTGATGCCGTGCAGGCTTCAAGCAAAACAAAAAAAATTAATAGAAGATGCAAGCATATAAGTACAAAATGAAAAATATAGAAAAAAAAGTTCCGTCGTCAAAGCATACAGCTGAAAACTATTAGAGAAAAAAATAATGGGCGAGCATGGAGAGAGAAAGCATTTTGTATATGAAAGTCATACCAAATAGTGATGACACGTGGAGAAACCGGCTTTTCAAATTTCAAACTAAAAATTGATTAGGATGCATATTACATCAAGAATGTGATTGATTAAGCATGCCATATCAATTGTATAATCAACAATACCTTTTCAATTTGGAGGGATTGTGGCTAGACTTGTCAAAGAGTTGGGTTGTGCAATCGTGCCTCGGCAGGCCAAGTCCAAATACCTCAATAGCATAGCCACCTAGAAAGAAGAGCAAATTATTACAGCCGACCTATCCCGGTTGAATCCAAAATCATTATCCAAGTGATGAAACGGCTTACAATGTGTTCAACTTGGCAAAGTCCCCAAAAGGAGTGCTCATAGTGTTTGTAATAATCCAGCGTGTTTTACATGGGCCAAAACTATCAAAATGAGGATTCACGGGGACCTGTAATGAACAGTATCACTGTGCATCGCCCATCTGACTTGTGACTCGTAGGTTATGGTCGATTCTAGATTACCCATGGGAAGAGTTGGAGATAATTATGATAATTCTCTAGGATATTTTCTTATATCAGAGATAATTAGAATATTTCTATTGTTTTTCAACTTGGTACTAGAGTGAAGATGAGAGGCTGGCCAATTTCCTCGAGTCTGAAATCAAGTGTCTATGTGGAAAAGCAACAAAGGGTTCACTGATGCATTGGTTCTGGACCACTTTTGTTCGGGAGAAACGTGTTCTTATCACCAAATTGGTGATGCCTTCGTTTGTGAGAAGACTGGAAATGTTCATGTCTGCGATGAGACGTGCTGAGAAATTGTTATGATTCCTGCCAATGAGCTCTTGGTTTGCAAAATATATGGACACTGTTTAGATAGGTTGCTGTCAGCTGCTGTAATGGAGCCTAATGCTGAGCAGCAGCAAGGTGGTGTGACAGATGAAGCTGAACCATTCATGGGATCTGGTCGATTTGCACGAGCTTATTTATTGGTATACAATTGCGATGACGAAAGAGAGTTAGATGCTGTGTTGAGTTTTTGCAGAATTTTGGGGATGGGATGTATATGGTTTTGCTGGCAGCAAAACTGTCCAAGTGTTTGTCCATTTGAATAGTTAATGCCAGCCTAGCCTGTATAGTTATATTCGAAAAAATATTATTAGATGACAGAAAATTTTCTTAGGGTTCCTGCCAACTCTCATTGGGTAATCTGGTTGGATAGATGTTAACATCTCTATGGAAACATGTTGTCAAAGGTTTCCCTTGATATTTTCACCATGATCTCTGGATTTTTTTTTTTGTTCTTTCTATTCTAACTCTCAACTCACTCTCAAACTTTCATCCTATTTCTTTGCAGAGTATGAGAGTCAAAACTTACATTTCAAACTAAACATCACCACCCCTGACCCCCTGGATTCGCCGTTCACCATTTTGCTAGTGGAGCATTTAAAAAAAAAAGGAAGGGATGTTATAGATAATATAGGAAAATATCCTAGAGAATTATCCTAATTATCTCTAATAGGAAGCATCGAAAGACTACTTGGTAGATTTTTCTATTCGCTGCTCGCTAGCAACTAAGTTGGAAACTCTAGACATAAGAGATTTGATCTAACGAAGAAGTACTTTTTATCATTATTCAGAGGTCTTCTTCTCCAAATTGTTATCTCTCTATATATAAAGGTAAACGAAAAAACAAAAATAAGAAAACTTGTGCAATTCCGTATCCTAATGTTCACCACAACTACATATGTTCGATCTTGACCAGTTTATAGCGTTATTTTCGGGCCAACCACGTGACTGTTACATCCGATAAACTCGTCCATAATAATAATGGCCAATAAGATCTCTCTCTCATATATATAGAGTCATTATTACGTGGCAAAATTTTTGACTAATTTTTCTATTCTATGTAGCATCGCATAAAAAAAGTGCTGCAAAATTTTAAAAAGAAAGACTCGATTCCAGGTGGGTCGATTCTCCTTGTGACCCTAGGTTTTGGTCCGATTTTTGATTCTACGTAGAAACTGGTCAATTTGATCGAAGAACTCATTCGAGTCTAGGATTGCTTAAGGATTTATTAGAGCGGGATAAATTCACTTTTTGTTTTTGAAAAAAATTATATTCATTGCTCAAAAGGATACATGAGAAACACAATGACTTTCATGGAAAAGAAAATCGAAGTAGAGCAAATCCTAGAGTACAACAAAACAAAAGCTAAATCCAGAAAAGAAGGAAGATCAATAGAGTACTGGTAGGGTTAAGCACACACTCATTCCATAAAAACGGATCTGTCAAGCAAAATAATCAGTGACTGATCACTGGATCTCGTATTATTATTGGTGATGAGCACATGTCCGAAAGTTTTTCTTCCATTATTATGGCGTTGCCTATTAGCGGTGCATGTTTAGGTTCGGCTTCCTCTATACCATTGTCGGACGGGGACAACCAAAACAGGCTAAAAAAACACAAATCTAACTTTTGGAAGAGAAAATTTTCGTGGTTTAGCGATACGCCAAAGCTCTTATGATCATCAATGAAACTGGAGGTAGAGGACTTGTACATGGATAGAGGACAGGGATATCGAAACCCTGAAAACATTATCAAATTCTCAAATCTAAATGGAGAGAGAAAAAGCCCCTAGATCTAGAATTAAATCAGGAGAGTTCAAATTCTCAGATCTAGAGAAAGAAGAAGATGGAGAGAGAGAAGAGAGTGAAAAAAACTTTCGTCTTCTAATGTTACGAGACTTGGATAAATTCACTTTGACATGTCGTTTTATTCAATGGATCGCATTTTTATGGCCAAATAATTTAATAGCTATTCAGTTACATAGTTCTCTTAAGCGTGGTGTGCTCACCTATACATAATGAAAATATAGGTGGCATAACTCCGAGTGCAATAGATGACCATTTACTGCTTAATGTAGCAAACAAACACACTGTCTAATAAGATTATTATGCTCTGGATTTGCAAAAAACTTTTGCACGAATAAATAATGAAAACGTGATGGATTTAGTTTTTTTTTTTCTATTTTTTATAATCTAGCTAGTGTGGGTGCCATTTGGTTTGTGTTCAGGCTTTCTCTTGTATTTTTCCATGTGCAAGCGTGAGATCGTAACGTGCACCTTTAAACAAAATGTATGCATTATTGTTATCATAATCGTAAATATGGGAGGAAAAGTTTTAATTGACATTATAGAATGATGTGGCTATTAATTATCACGGGTGAATAGGTGAATATACCCAAATTTGACAAATTAAAGTGGAATTAAAACAATTAAGATATATATTTTCAAATTTGAGTGAAATAGGAGTCCGAACAAAGCTCAGATGTAGTATATCAATGTGCAAAGATAAATGACAATAGTTGAAGGATAAGACAATTTGCACACAAATTTATAGTGGTTCAGCTTATACGCCTATGTCCACTTTCCACACAGATAGCCTACTGGCTGAATTTCACTAATGACTCAATCAGATGTTACAGACAAGAATGTTGATTCTCGATCTCAATATTTTACAGTCACTTCCTCTCATAATATCAAAGTAACTTCTTTTTAAACCTTTTTAGAGATTACAAAGTTCAAGCTCAAGAAGACAAGTGTGTATGGTTAAAGCTCTCAATACTTTGAAATTTCAGATTCACGATCTGGCTTCTTTTATCAATACCAGGATCTCCTTTTATACTCTTTCACTTTCAATCTAGCCGTTGAACAGTTTTCAGAAGATCATTTTTCAATGATTATGTTGGATACAAATGCTTGAAGAAGATTTGGTAGCTAATAAATAATGAAATCATAATCTTTTAGAGGATTCAGTTTCCCATCCAATCGAATCAAAGTTTCCATAAGTAGAGTTTTTCATTTTGTAAGAGTATAATGTCATGATTGATTATCAACCAATTTTCAATGATTTGCTTTAAATTAGATCGTTGTAAAACAATCTTGAAAGATTGAAGATCGATAATTTTCAATAAAAAAATCCTAACTAGAGCACTGGCCATTGCATTTAATGTATATCGTGGAGTCTGACAAAGTTTGAAATGTTGTAGTTTGACTTTGACTTCTTTTTAAGTTCGAATATGTACAGTCTGAATATCAGAAAAAGCCTTGATAATTTCAACTGCCGCCTTTGACGAATTCTTCATATTGCTTTAAGAATATTCTTGACATACACTGATGATGTCTACGAATACTCTAAACCGTGAGCAAGATATTCAGAATCTGTTTTTCCATGAATATCACCTGAGATTATTTAAGTCAGATTCAACAGAAACTTATGAAATATTTTGTCAATCTTCAAAACATATTAGGAGGTTTTCTCAATATAGAATTTAAAAGTACCCCTATATCTCAATTTCACCTCACTCACTCAAAGAAAGTCTCTCTGCATCCCTACACGTAAGATTGACAATTCTCAACACGATATATTTATACGACATGACACAAGGCGTAATTAAATACATTTAAATTTTAAAAAAAATGAGTTCGTGTCATAAATGATTACGACAAGATAAAAATTGTCTTAAGAGAGTTGACTCGCTTAGCTCATTTAAACACGAATCGACGCATTTAACTTAATGTATCTACGTGTCATTTGTTTCAACACAACTCAATTAGACGCGTTTTACCAGATTTAATACTCATGTTTAACATAGGTACCTCCTCAACCGTCGTATCATGAGGCTGGGAAAAAGACAGCTGGTAGAAGAATGACAATTGGTGGTATGATTCAGAACAATCATTTCCAAAACTTTTGTCCGTGCAAATACGGGGTTGTCCCAACCTAAATTCCATATCATTGTTCCGGGGGCGTAGAATACATTAGATTAGGTGAAGTTAGCGCAAAATTGTTGGAATAAGTGACGGTTGTTTCTAGTTATTTATTAAAAGCAGCATTAGTATCTACATTTATCTCGTTCTCTAAATTAAAGAATCTACATTTCTTTGGTGGGGGTGGATTTGGAACATTTGATGCTCGAAATTCTACTTCGATTCCTCAGTCATCTCAAGTCCATGCGTCTCTACTATTGCAGCAAACTAAGGAGTCTCGCTAGTGACATGTAGTACCTGTCCTCCCTCCAGCACCTCCATAAACGGGCTTATAAAGTACTTCATTTGTCGAGCCATAACCACGAGCATGGCATCCGGTGGCCATCCCTGGCGAAACTCCATGGTCTTAGCATAGGAAAGTTTATGTTAGCTCCGCCACTTTAATCTCCAATCGAGAGCTAAGCCAAAGAGTCAAGACCAGCGACAACACAGCGATGAAACCAACTCGTGCATAGCTTTAAAGTGGGTAATAAGATTGAGGGACTTAGGGAGAAATTAGAAAGGATGGTGGGCCACAGGAAGCTTCACCTAGATACACAATTGAGTGAGGAAACGGTCGTCGTCGTCGGGAGGAGGAGGAAAACTCACTCTTTCGTGCGCAAGAATGCAATAATTGGTAGGGAAGAGGATAAGTAATGAGACATTCAATCTCTTGTTTGATCTCACCTCCAAATCTACGGGAAAGACTCTTTGCAAAACACCTCTAAACAACTTCTGAGCGAATCTCTTCCATTTCACATTTAGCTCTTTCCTTTCCTTACTTCAGGACTTCTGGGCCACAAATACACCGCTGAGCGGTATATATTATATGTCTTAACATGGCCCCTCATATAAAGGTTCATTTAATGACGGAGGACTTAAGCATGTGAATCCGATGCACATAGAAACGAAAGAAGTAAGGAAAAAATAGGAAAAATTACCAAAAAAGTCCTAAACCTTTTGCAATTGTACCAATTTAGTCCTAAATCTTTTTTTGGCCAATTCAGTTTTAAACCTTTTGCAATTATGTCAATTTAATCTATCCGGTCACTTTTGGCCGGCGAGCGTTGACATGGACGCCAGGTGGTTGATGTGGCAATATTTTAATAATATTTTATTGTTTTGCAATTTTTTTTTTATTTTTTTCTCTTTTTTTTTTCTTTCCCCCTATCTTCTTCCCCGGTCACCGATCTGGCGACTGGCGACCGGTGAGAGGCTGAGGCTAGTGATTTCCACCTCGCTAGCACTGGCGAGGGCGAGCCTCACCGTCGCCGGGCGAGCTCGACCTTACCATGGCTAGGTTGAGGTTGAGCTTGCCCAACGACGGCGAGGTCGAGCCAGATCTTGTCAAGACCTCACCGTCATTGGGTGAGCTCGACCTCGCTCGATGACGGCGAGGCCGCCCAGATCTGGCGAGACCTCACCGTCGCCAGGCGAGGTCGAGCCTTGCCATGGCCGAGCGAGGCCTAGCCCAGATCTGGCGAGACCTCGCCGTTGCTGGGCAAGCTCGACCTCGCCTTGGCCATGGCGAGGTCGAGCTCGCCCGGCGAAGATGAGGCTCACCCTCGCTAGTGCCAGTGAGGGCCAGCCTCGCCCATGGCTGGTGAGATGGAACTCGCCAGCCTCAACCTCTCGTCGATTGCTGGACCAACGATCGGGAAGAAGATAGGGAAAAAAAAAGAAAGAGAAAAAATAATAAAAAATTCGAAAAATAATTAAAAAAATTATTAAAATATTTCCACGTCAGCATGCCAGCACCGGCCGGCGTCCACGTTAGCGCCAGCCGATTAAAAGTGATCGGATGAACTGAATTAGCACAATTGCAAAAGGTTTAGGACTGAATTGACCAAAAAAAAGGGTTTAGGACTGAATTGACAGAATTGCAAAATGTTTTGGACTTTTTTTGGTAATTTTCCCTGAAAAAAATATTATGCACTTTAATAAGAGGAAATCTCACAAATGAGTGATGGGCTGTGAAATTCGACTTTGAGATCATGGTTCCGATACCAAACAAGTCTGACCCATAAAGCATAAGTTGTAGCCTGCACTTGGCTCTAACATGATTCTTCTTTCTTAGTCTAACGGGTGATGATATATATGAAGTCTTTGGATGACCATCTAGAAAGTGAGATGTGAATGTTTGACCTATTTTCAATTAAAGCGATCCAAAGCTTGCCATTGTGAAAGCATACATCTTAGTTACAATTGTCAAAAGTCATCTAGGCTTTGTATCAACAAAGATAAGATTCGACATCAAATCTTGACTTTTCTTGTTACCGAGTTCACTAGTTGTGGAATCGCAGGAATCAAGCGACTGTATTCGAAAGGGTCAAGTTAGGTAGGAAGAAAATCCGTCTAGCCTAGAAGAAGCACAAGTGAAAACCAAACACGGGGGGAAAAAAACCAGATTCGTTCAAAAGCCATTGTTTTGGTACAGGAGATGTAAAGCTACTCGTTACTAAGCAAAGAAAGTAAGTTAATAATGTAATGACATATATATATATGTATGTATCTATGTATGTAAATCATAGTAAGTTCTATTGACTTTGATGTTACTTCTATTAATTTTGTTTCGACCGAAAGGAATGTATTGTTGTTGTTATTGTTTGGACCAATCTGCTCTAGAAGTCTTAGATGCTTTATGTTGCAACCACCATTGACAACATTACTAAGGTGACTCAATTCTATCTAATTGTGCCTAAATGACTTCTGCTAGAGTCGTCAAACAAGTGGATTAGGTTAGGTCGAAATTGGTCCGATCCAAATTAACCTATTTTCATGTAATACAAATCTAGTGACCCATACCCAACTTATATTTAACCTGACTTGAGTCATATTTTTAAAATAATTTCATATTTAACTCAATCAAGAAAAACTCATATCTAAATTGAAATGAGCGCGTGGAGCGAGCAAGCGCAAAATTAAGTGAGCGAAAGAGAAATATTCATATTATTTTAGATTTTATCATTTTAAATTCATTTATTAAATATAACTAGCATATTTAATAACTCAATCCATTAAATATAGGTTGGACCCATTTCGACAGCTGCATTCCTGTACCTCGTGTGATTTTGAGTTTTCCTCCAATAGATTACTCTCTTTCCTTTGACTAGGGTTATCTCGTCGTGTTTCTTGCATTTCCATTCTGTGCTGCAATAATTCCATGAACTACCAGAAGTCTATATGTGGACCCCAGGACAATTAGTCTAAAGTTAGATCTGAAAGCATCAACTGGATTGGTTCCTGTCAAATGAGTCCAAGAAAGAAACAGTCGCTGTTTAGCTGGTTTTGCTGATTATGCAAAAGCAGTGGGTCAATCACGCTGTCGTGATTTATATACCTGGAATGTTTCTATTTTGTCAGCTATATGGCAACTTGCATATAATTGAGTTCCAGTCCCCATTTCTTTCAAACCAAACTGCGGAGGAGAAAGGGGATCAACACCGACTAAATATCTGACAGCTCTCTGAACAACCACGTGTGAACGTGGAACATTGGTCAGCGACGCGTGGTTGGACGGGGGACTACAGATTTCAGTTTTATTCGTCCTTTGCTCGCGCTTGAATGGAGAGATCGTCACGCTTACTCAAGGTTGCTGTCACGAAGTCCGAGAGCATTTATGGCGTTTTGATCCAGGTTTCAGAGAGATTGCGGCAAAAGCATAAAAAAGGAAATAACTAAAAGGGTAAATTTATCTTGCAATTATTTTGTTTTCCTCACAGACAAGAAGATGAAAATGAAACATATAGAAGAAAAATGGTTTTGTTTCGGTGAATTTTTTGTCAAAGCAAACAGCTGAAAACTAGAGAAAAAGGAGTTTCACATACGACAGTCATATCACATACGATGACAAATGGAGAAGCTGATCAATAAGGTAAGCTTTACAAAATTCAAGTGTAAAAATTGATTGGGATGCATATCCCGCCTAGAATGTGATTGGTTAATTATGCCACATTAGTCATGTGACTTAAATACAATACTTTTTCAATTTGGACGGGTTGTGAGTAGGCTTGCCAAAAAGTTAGGTCGTGCAGTTGTGCCTTGGCAGGCCAAGTCCACATAACTTAACAACATGCCCTTATCAGAAAGAAAAAATCGATTATAACCGATTATAACGTCCGACCTATCCCACCAAATCCAAAATCATCATCCAAGTGATGAACGGGCCTACAATGTGTTCGATTTGGGCAAAGTCCCAAACGAAGTGTTCAAAATATCCACACAATTTTATAATGATCCAATGTGTTTTATGTGGGTCATAACTATCAAATGAGTATTAATGGAGACCTGTAATGATAGATCTTACTTATGAACAACATCACGATGCATTGACCATCTTACTTGGGTTATATGTATACAAGCACAAGAAAAAAAATCAAAACATAAGAAAATTGGGACAATTCTTTGTCCTAATGTTCACACGCCTACATATACTACAAATTATGTATGAGGTGAGATTGTGAGTCATTATTTATGTGCCAAATATTTTTACTAATTTTTTTATCCTACGTAGCATCGCATAAAAAAAGGGCTGAATTTTTTTTTTAAAGAAAGACTTATTGTTCAAAGGAAAAAAAGTACAGAGAGAGAGAGAGAGAGAGAGAGGTGGCGACATCTAGGGATGATCGATTTTAGATGGGTCGGTTCACAATTCTGAGAACTGACCTTATAACCCTCAATTTTGATTTGATTTTTGGTTTCATCAGGGAACTAGCCGATTTGATTAAATAACTGATTCATATTCTAGGAATTCTTAAAAACTGTTATAATTGGCTAAATTCACTTTAATGTGTTGTTTTATCCAATGGATCGCTATTTTGGCCAGATAATTTCATAGGTCATTCAATTACATGATTCTCTTAAGCGTGGTGTGCTAACCTACGCAATGAAAATTCAGGTGGCAAAACTCCGCGTGCAAAAGGTGACCATTACCGCACAATGTAGAAAACGAACAATCTATGCATTAAGATCATTATGCTCGGGATTTGCAAGCAATTTTGCGCGAAGAAATATTAGAAACGTGATGGAATTAGTTTTTCTAAATTTTTTATTCTAGCTAGTGTGGTGGGTCCCTCTCTGTGTTGTGTTCAGGCTTTCTCTCGTGCGTTTCCATGCGCGGGCTTGTGACTGTGGCCTGCACCTTTAAACAAAATGTACAAGTCATTATCGTAATCGTACATATGGGAAGAGTTTTAAATACCTATCTCAATTTCGATCTCTCTCACTTGCTCACTCAAACAAACTCTCTCTCTCTCTCTCTCTCTCACACACACAACAATATCATTTTACATGACATGCAATTAAACAGGTTTTTTTTTTGGTAAGGACAATTAAACAGGTTTAGATTTAGAAAAAAACAAGTTTGTGTTATAAACGGTTATGACAAGATTAAAATTGTGTCTTACAAGAGTTGACCCGCCTAACCCATTTAAACACGAATTAATACATTTAAGTTAATTTGTTAACATGTCATTTATTTCAACACAACACAATTAGACACGTTTTAATGGGTATAATACTCATATTTAACATACGTAACTCCTCCATTGTCGCAACATATGGTGGGAAAGAAGACAACTGATGAGAGCACATCATGATAATCTACAATATGATTCACAATCATCATTTCCAAAACTTTTGTCCACACAAATACGGGGTTGTCCCCACTTGAAGTCCATGCCATTGTTCCCCATAATAGAATACTTTACATTATTAGGTGGAGTTAGCGCAAAGTTATTGGAATAACATGTGGTGAACAAATTGTCTATCAGAAGCAGTACTAGTATCCACATTCGTCCCTCTCTTTAAATTAAAGGATCTACATCTCTTTGGTGGGGTGGATATGGAGCATTCGATGCTCGAGAAACTACTTCGAATCCTCAGTATTCTTGAGTCCATGTGCTTCTGCTATTGCGGCAAACTAGGTAGTCTCTCTCATGTCATGCAGTACCTGTCCTCGCTCCAGCACCTTGATGTGGACTTGTAAAGAACTCAACTTGTCAAGCCACAACAAGGAACATGGCATCCAGTGGTAATCCCGCACGAAATTCCGTGGTCTTAGAATCAAATAACTTCCAAAACCGATGGCGTTTTTCAAGGGGATTCAACATGTCACCACTCTACGATTTCTCAAGGTTGAGCGCTATGAGAATATGACGAGTTTGCCAGAATAGATTGGCAATTTGTCTTTGATCCAAGAGCTTTGTGTTATTGGTTGCCAAGGTCTAACGTGTTTGTCTGATGGGATGCGCTACCTCACCTCCTTGAAGAAATTGAGAATCGTTTTGTGTCCGGCTCCGAAAGAGAGGTCCCAAATAGAAAGTGGTGCTGGTTGGAAAAAGATTGCGCATGGTGCATGCTTATCATTAAATAATTGTTTTCGGACCTTATGCTTGTATCTTTGCTTTTGTTTGGGAAGATGAAAAACCTTAACTATCATTAAAGTAGATACAAGAAAACATTATTGTGTTTAGGTATAATTTTCTTTTCTCATGCCATACATTTTTGTTAGTCTAATAAATATCTAAGATGCCAATTATAACATAATATTCCTGACTTCGCAAGTATAATTACTCCATCTCATATTCATATGAACAAATGTAATATTCGTTTGGTACATCATTTGATAGGACGAGGTAATAATAAAACTCAATCGTCATATGTTTCATTTTATTAACAATATTAAGATCGAAATAAGTTTTATATGCAAATTTTGTAGGTTTGTGATACGATTAATGTAGACTCATGATAACAATATTTTTAGAATTTTCAGATATACCGATCTTTCAAGTGCTTTAAAAAAAGTGATGTTTTGTACTCATTCATTTAGCACACCGTTTAATTTCTACCCCATGAATCTCACCTTTGGTAGTTTTGCCCACTTTTGGAGTTGGCTTTGATATATATACTGCTATCGGAATAACTGTTTGTGTATGAATGTAAGTTGTGCCTTTAGTTGATCGATCCCGGGATAAATTTGTCTTGGCTCCGCCACTTAAATCTCCATTTGAGAGATGAGGCAAAGAGTCGTGACGAGCGACAATGTGGCGACGAAACCGCCTCGTTCTCAGCTTCAAAGTGGGCACTAAGATTCAGAGACGTAGGGAGAAATTAGGAAGTATTGCGGGTCATAGGGAATTTCATCTAGATACACATTCGAGTGAGGAAACAGTTGCCGTCGCCGCCGGGAGGAGGAGGAAAACTCACTCTTTCGTGCGTGAGAACGAAATAATTGGTTGAGAAGAGAACATGATTTTTCTTTATTGAACTAAGGGATGACGATACATGGGAGGTATGCGATGTCGATGATTAACCTATTTTCAATTAAAGCGACCCGATACTTGCTATTACGATTGCATACATGTTAATAACAATGGTCAAAAAGCCAACTAGCCTTCTCATTTATAAAGATGTGATTTGGTTGACTTTTCTTGGTACCGGGTTCACTAGTTGTGGAATTAATTAGGTGTATTGGAAAGAGTCAAGCTAGGTCGGTAGAAAATCCGTCTAGCCTAGAAGAAACACACGAGTATTTTTGTAGAGAATGGTGTAAAGCTACTCGTTACTAAACAGAGAAAGTAAATTAAATATAAGTATATTTACATACGTTTCTTACTCATTTTAAATTAATCATGTCAAATAAATATCTATCGAACGGGCTTAATTCCCTTGCCAAATATATCCCAAACTTTTTTTCTTGCCAAAAAAAAAATCCCCAACTTTTATTGGAGTCCCAAATCTATCCTTGTTAACAAAATTGTCCAAGTCATCGTTAGTTATCTGATGTGGCATCCACGTGTTCTGTCACATAAGCCAATATAAAAGAAAAGAAAGAGAAAAACTAAGAGATAGAAAGATAAACAAAAGAAAAGGAAAAAGAAAAACTGAGAGAGAGAGAGAGAGAGAGAGAGAGAGAGAGAGAGAGAGAGAGAGGCGGCTATGGTCGCTCAAGCTCTAAGCTCCCGGCGGCCATGGTTGCTTGAGCTTCCAGCTCGCAACGTTCATGGCCATGGCCAATCAAGCTTTGAGCTCACGGTGGCCATTGCCACTGGAGTTTTGAGTCACAAGCTTGAGGCCACCTAAGCTTCGTCGAGATTGCGGCCATGGCCTCTCGAAGATTGGCTTTAATCAAATCTTGAACAACAAAATGTCGGGATTTTTATGCTCCCTTTACTCCTCATTCTTCCTACTGATAAGCAACCCAATTACGCACAAAATTGGAAACAAGACTAGAAAATTTCGTGACCTAGATCCGCCGGGATCTACAGTGCTGAGAGGCATGTACAAGCGATGCTGATTCAAGAGCGATGTGTTCACCATCTCAATCACCAGACTTGCGCCTTGATGACACCGGCGACAAGCTCGCCGGAACTTGGAGGCTCTTCAACGCTTCTCCGTACTTGTGGAATATCTGAGTCCAATTTCATGTGGATACCACCTCGGATAACTAGTGGCAACTTGGATGTTTATGCTAACAGGAGATAGATTTGGGAGTCCAACGAAAGTTGGAGTTTTAGAACAAAAAAAAAAATTCGGGACAAATTTGAGATTGGACCTAAATAGCAAATTTTTAGGGAGTAGGCCCTATCGGATGTAATTTTCACTCTTTGTAAAGTGGGTGAACAGGTAGAGTATTTCCTTACGTGAAATCAAAATTAAGAAATTACATGTTAAGTTCCATTGGCTTAGATCTGGTACTTTATGTTGCAACCACCATTGGCGACATTAGCAAGGTGACTCAATCCTATCAAGAAAGTGCGCAATATTGGCCAGTGAATTTCTGTATCTGGTGTGATTCAAGGTTCCCGCCGATAGCTTACTCTCTTGTGTTCGACTAGGGTTATCTCATCATGTCGGGTTCTTGCATTTCCATTCTGCGCCGCTATTTTAACTATTAGACATCTATATGTGAATCGAACGTGGGATGATTAGTCTAAAGTTCGATATAATAGCATCAACTTCATTAGGTTTTGTCAAATGAGTCCAAGAAACGGTTGTTGTTTAGCTGGATTTTGTTTATTATGCAAAAGCAAATGGTCAATCACGCTGTTATGTTATACATGTCCTCAGAGAGTTCTATTTTGTCTTTTATAAAGCAACTTGGTATGGCAAATAATTGAGTTTCGATTCCCGTTTCTCTCGAGCCAAACTGGGAGAACCAAAGGGTCAACATCAACTCTGTGAACAACCATGTGCGAACAAGGAATTGGTCGACGCGCTTGGTTGGATACTTGGCTCACATATCAATCGTCCTTTGCTCGAAAAGTTTACTCGTGCTCGAAAAGAGAGATGGGTCTCGCTGACTCAACGTTGCTGCCATGAAGTCGTATGGTGAGGAGTGGGTCTTGTGAAAAAAGAGCCTTTGGAGGATTTAAAATGCAATGCATCTCCCCTGAGTTCTCCTAGAAGTATTTACCAAACACCTTTTCTTTTTGTCAAAGACCTTTGGCAAAATCCGACAAAAGTTTACTGGTGCTCGAAAAAAGAGATGGCCACATTGATGCAACGTCGCTATCCTGAAGACGTAAAGGATGGTGAGGAGCGGTCTTGAGAAAAAGGCATTTGGAGGACTTTGGAAATGTAATGCATCTCCCCAAATGTAATGACCCGGTCTAATAAGGGCAGAGAGTGGTCGTTGAGACCCGAGGATCCAGATAACGAGCGGCTCTTGACGGGCTTCTAGGATGACGAAAGGAATAGAATTGAACTGAATTGCACACCGAAAATGGGGAGAGCGATGTGAGATATATATAAACACAGTTCTAATAAACGTAAACGGTCAGATTAATTCTATACTCTTTTCTAATCTATTTATAATCCCCATATCCTTGGCCATTCATGGTATCAGAGCCAATGGGCAGATAAAGATATTCTATATTAAGATCATTGACAGTTAAGACGATTTTCTTCGTGGATATCTTTATAAATGATCTGTTGTTGGATGTGGTCCCGGCAATAAAACCCAGTGGGGTAGTGAGTCCATTGGTCAACATCGTTGGAGATCATTTGGAAAGAAGAAAGTAGTCTTTGCAATGAACTTATTAAGAAGATCCGAGTCTTCCTCTAGTTCTTTATCACAAATATCCTCAGATCAAGAATTAGTAAATACAGAAGAAATTAGCTTAGAAGATTTTAATAAATCTATCGAAAATTGGATCTATCCAAAATCAAGCTTAACCAAATTTATGAGCATTCAAAGTTTAAAATTTTTGGACACAATGATTATATCATTGTTATTGAAGAAAGAGATGTACCACTTTCTAATTAATTTGCTTCAATACAGCTTTTGAATAAAGACTCTATAAAAAAACATTTCATAAAATGGAATTATATGCATATAGGATTAGTACAGGTTGGTGCTAAACCCCTTATTAAAGAAGGTTTAGATACTTCTTTGCTTCTTGTTTTAAGAAATGCGGGACTTTTAAAATATGATGAATCTATTCTTGGAGTTGTAGAAACAAGTCTATGCAGTGGACCAATTCATTATGATAGTCATCCTAGTCTTACCATTTCCCTTAAAATTAAAAATATTTTAAAATCTTTGACTCTTCAAATAAAAACTCATAATTACTCTATAGCTGAAGGTTTTATCCCATAGCTCTTATTTACAGAGTTTATTGCAAAGTAATGAATTCTGCTTTTGGTAGTAAAGCTTTTAAACTGAATTCCAATAGAGAAACTCTTCTTTTACAAATGGATATTTCTAAAGCAAATATTACCATTCCAAGGACCACTCCTTGGAATCAAATGACCCTTCCTGATCAAGGGGAATCAGAATACCGAATTCCCCAACAAATCATTTAAAACGCTGATCCTACTAATATTATTCAACACCCTGAAGGAAGAGTAACTATACAATTTTTCAGAAGATCTATTGATATTTCTAGAAGGTCTAGTGACATCAGATCAATTCCTTCTTGACATTCCACTTCTTCTCGAAGATCTATAGACACCGTTCCTAACATTCCTTTGAATAATCTTGAGGAAGCATCTGCAAGTGCTCCTCCTCTTCCAAATATGAGTGGTATAGATAGTAGGTCAGGAATTTCCAGACCAGTTTATCAACATACTCCTGATTTCCCCGATCCAACTCCTTTTGAAATTTGAAGATCCTGAAATCAATGCTTTAGAATCAGTTTTTGAACCAGAAAAAATAATTTTAAATCAAGAATTTAATTCTTTTGAAAGCAAACAAATTAGAGAATGGTTCTTTCAGAATTGCCAAAAACAAGCACTCCAAATCAAAAAGGAGTATTATGATTACATTTACCAACATGAAATCCAAATATGCTTCTTTGATTGGTTTGAAAACAAATTTTTAGAAGAAAAATAGATTTTTGTTTTGGACCAGTTTTATAAATGGAAATTAGACAATGACCAAGTCATCGAGTCTAATCGTCCTCCTCTTAGAAAAATAAAATTTGAACACCGAGAAACTAAAATAGTTGCTTCTCTTTTCAAAACAGCTTCTGAAATATATGGCATAGGAATCAAAAATATTGTTGAACAAAACAATTTTTCAAATCAACATCTTCATACCATAGAAAAACAATTAGTCCGTATAGAATCTTCGTCCAAAACAACTATTTATCCTCTTCAAACTTAACCTCTAAAATGGATTTAAAAACTCTTCTCTTTAAGAATTTTGAACTTCCAAAAATCCTAGTCTTGAATTTGCTCAAGCCTTAGAAAATAGGAGAAAGCTCCTCAAAGGAAAAGCAATCTTAAATTCTAAAAACCCGTTAATCTTAGATACTCCCCTCATTCAACACCTAAGTGTCAAAGACACTCTTGATCGTATAGAACCTTCTAATCAAATCAATCTTTTGGATAAATCTAACACCGAATCAATTCCAAAAATAAACCGTATTAATTGGAAAGATCCCCAAAAATTATGCTATTCTCGTGCTACCCCTCTTGACATTTTCACAGAAGAAACTTTTTCAAAAAACCAAAATAAATATTCTTTTGATGCAATTTATGAATGGAATATAGACAGTATTTTTGAGCAAAATCTCATAAGTATTTTGACTCAAATGGTTATGCTTGCCAATGCCTATAAAACCATTCCAGACACTTCTGACCATTCTGTTGCCTATATTTTAATAGTCGGTTTTACTAGCTAGATCAAAAGATGGTGGGATAACTATCTAAATGATGAGCAAAAGTCTCAAATTCTAAATGCTTATACAGTTGACAATCTTGGTCAAGGAATAGTTGATGAAAATGGCCAACCTATCCAGGATACTATCAATGCTATGATATTTTCTATATCCCAACATTTTCTTGGAGATTCCTCTTATTTTCTAGACAAAAACCAAGATCTTTTATCCAATATGAAATGTAGATCTTTAGGAGAATTTAGAGAATATAAAGAAATATTTTCGCAAAGAGTTTTTTAAAGAACATATTGTAACCAACCATTTTGAAAAGAAAAATTTCTTGCTGATTTACCAAAACTCATAGGAAAACAAGTTCGCAATAAGATAAGAGAAGAATATGGAAATCAAATTCCATATGATCATCTTTCTTATGGTGAATTAACCTTCTATGTTTATAAAATAGGAACACAAATGTGTACCAATATACGTCTTCAACAGCGGATATAAAAGGAACAAAAAATTTCTAAAAAAAGATTAGGAGATTTTTGCGCCCGGTATGATCCATCTTTTGAATCTTTTGAAAAATCCAAAAGCTTAGGAAAATATTTTTCTAAACAAAAGGATCAAAAGAAATCTTATAAGAAATCTTATAAGAAGAAATTTGATAAAAAGTTTTCTAAGAAAAAAGAAAATGAAACTTTTGAAAAAACCAAGAAATCAAGAAAGAATTTTAAAAACATTACTTGCTATAATTGTGGCAAGAAAGGCCATACTAGATATTGTAAAATTAGCAAAAAGGTAAATGAGTTAGATTTGGACAAAGAAACTATTAACCAGCTCAACCAAATAATGGCTGAAACTGACAGTAGTTCTTCTGATAAATCTAATTTTGAAATAGGTCTTCAAGTTTGTGATTTAGAAACTTCTTCATCCTCGACTTCAGAAAGTGAAGATGGAAAAGCCACTAATTTTTACATAAATGTTTTAATAGAAGAAGAAGAAATTCTTTTACAAACAATTGAGTAAATCACTGATCCGAAAACAAAAATAAAATATTTAAACAATTTCCAAAATCCCAAATCAATTTTCCAAAATGAAACTCCATACAATATTTCTACTATACTCAGTAAAGGAAGGAAAACAAATTTCAAACCAATTTCTATAAGTGACATTAATCACGAAATAAATATACAAAAACAAGAAATCCAAGAACTCAAAATAGCCCAATAAAAAATACAACAAGAAATTTTTTATATCAAAACAAAATTTTTAAAAGGAAAACAAAAGGAAGAAGATTTTGAAGAAAATAAAATTATTGAATGTCACAACCCCGCACCCTACGGCAACGCCACATCCTTACGGTGGTCGATTCGAGTGCGACGTCCTAGGATGCGTCGCAGACCCAATGCCTAAACAGAGCATAAGGCACATACGGAAGCAATACAACACCCGAACAATCTAAACCCATAACCAAGGATAGCCGTACAACCACCAACATGAACAAATATACACTTGCATTAACATCGGGAAAACATATACAATATTCATATACAGCCTAAGCATCAAAAATCAAAAGTGGGTCAACGGTCACTATTGACAAAAAGGGGGTAAGTGGTCCGGGGGTTAGTCTACTACTTAGGGTGGGGCTCCGGTTAAAAAGGTACTGACCCTACCGATCTAAGACTAAAACTAAATCCTACGGTGCCCAGTCCAGGTCGGAATCAGAAGACTTAGAAGATGAAGAGCTATCGGGCATCTCCTCCTTAGAATCTGATGAGTCCAGCTCGAACTCAGCCTCTACGGCCTCCTCCTTTGAATCCATATCCTCATGCTCGGCCTTTGGTACGGGATCCTCCTTAATCGGCTCCAGCTCCGGCTCCTCATCACTCGGCTCCATCGACTCCGGAACAGTGTCCTGGTCAGCTGGCTCCAAGTCCATCGGATCGGGCTCATCCACCTCGTACTCTATGGGTACACCATCAGAGCTCGTACTCTCCTCGGTTGAGGTACTAGGGTTAGTCACAACTCCGTCAGGGCACTGGGAGTCCCTCGAGCCTAGCCCGTTAAACGGGACGTCAAATGTTCGGAGAGGGCCATGCTCTCCGAAACTATCTCTAAAGCACCAAGCTACGTATTCGTGGGTCTGGTAATATGTTTCCCCACTTCCACCCATACTAAAGTATAATGTCTAATATACGACTCCCTATTCCCCATGGGGTGTACCGTTCTCGTCCACTTTATCTGATGCGGAATCCCAAAACGTACCAGAACTTCAGGCATCCTCAGGATCGGGGGTTTAAAAGGTGGGGTTTAAATAACAGTGAGAACAAATCTCAGCGAATAGGCCCCCTAAACCTAAATTAGGCTAACATGCACCTCCTGATGAACCTTAAACAACACAATTCAAAACATAAATGACTCATGCCCTCGGGCCCAGATTCAATACTTACTTTGCCCTATAGGTTAGACAATTACAAATCATAAGAATAACACAGAACTCACTCATGGCACGTATAGGACATCACTTGGTCACAACATATATCATGCATATGCTATGCTCATGCTCATACTCATGCTCATGCTCACAATGCACTTATGCACACTTACACTCTTGCACACTTGCCATTTACCAATTCTCTTCCGACCGGCGTAAAACGCCTCAGGTTTGACCGGCGTAAAATGCAACAGGTCTATCATTTCGAGATCGATCTCTGGTCCGCATAAAACGCATCAGGCTCATGACACATAACCCATGTAAAACGCATCAGGTTAGTCATCTTTCGGTAGTCTAGGCATCGTCCTGCGTAACACGCCTCAGGACGGGTTCAATACCCTGCGTAAAACGCATTAGGGCTTTATGTGATCACACATTCACATACATCAGTTATTATCTGAACCCCACGTAAAACACATCAGAGTGTTTTAGGTGATCACACGCTTATGTCATTTGTGCACACTCGTATATACACATGCCATGCCAACGCTCGAGATGCACACCTATGGCCAAAAAGTTCACACTTGGGCACTCACGAATTTCACAATGAGCATTCAATTGCACAACACTACTTATTCAATTTACAACATAATATGCTCGGTTCAATAAATCACAAGTCCAACTAATTAAATCATCCAATCCAGCCATGGCACGAACTTGGCACATAATTTTACGCATATAAATCACACAGTTGGATCAACTTGAATTCGTGTACTCGAGACCCGCCAAGCTACTCCATTCTTAGTCACACTAGGCACATGACACGGTACCACAAAATTGATCACAACCAAAGGCAATTCAGCCACCCAAATAGTCAATCTAAGCCATCTTGGTAGTTACACAATTAAACCTCGAATTGATCGCTCTTATTCCAATTCAATCTCGATATGGATAGCCACCAAATAGGTCATTCTAGGCCAATACATATTCTCAAAATACTCCATTTGGCTCCCCAAAACATCATCCAAAATAGCCACCATGAGAACAATGCGAGGCGCGAACAATATTCCACAATTGAGCCCAAACTTAACCGAACTCAGGCTAATTTAATCCAATATTTCCAGCCATCGTACAGCACTTTACGGGCCACTAAACCTCAATTAAATCATCACACTAGGCCACGAAATCAGCCACCATATCAGCCCCTAACAATCTCCACACTTTAACCCATAAAATACCCTAATTAACTCATAAAATCCATTTAGAAATATAAATTAGCCTAATTAGGGTTTATGGTTGTACTCACTTGGATTCCTAAGCTTTAAACAAGGCTGAACAAGTGGCGGGGGCGATTGGACAGTGGCAAGGTAAGCGGCAACGACAGGCGGCCTTCACAGCGGCGGCACCGGCAGTGGCTCGCGGACGGCGATCCTTGGCGGGGGCTAGCCCTCATGTGGCTGGGGAACCAAGAAGGAGAGGACAAGACGGCTAGATGGTGGTGGTGAGGTGAGGGGGACGACAGTTCACGGTGGCGGCAACACCGGCTCTGGTGAGTGGCAGCGGCGTGAGGCCGGGAAGGGGAGAGCTCGCGGGATTGAGAGAGAGAGGAGGGGGATGGCCGATGGTGGTGCTGGTGAGAATGAGCGGTAGAGAGAGACTAGAGTGTGTATGAGTTGGGCTTAATGGAGATTGGTGAACCACTTTGCATCAAAAGTCTAATTTGCCCCTAATCCAAGGACTAAGATCTAGACTTGCTAAAAATCTTGGGGGCATTATGGACCTCAAATTTCAACATTATTGGACTGAAACATGCCATTATAAAACCCTAAAATATTTCTCAAATAACCCCAAAATTCGGAACACTATAATTAGGTTTAGGGATAAAACGGTAATTTTTCAGTTCCGGGGCAAAATTTTCAATTTTGACTCTACTTATCCTAAATATGAGTGGCCACATAAAAATGATGTCGTCCTTACAAAAATAGTTGCGTACACCCATGAAATCCGGCACCAAAGTCCGGACTCAATTCCATGATCGATTTAGCTCAATTTGCAGTTTTAATGTCTCTCATTAACAGGCGGCTGTTTAGGAGTTACGCGTATCGACCTAGAGCTATCCGAGTCGTGTCGGTCTCGATTTTCCAGATAACACGAGGATTTATCGCTAGTCCTAGGGGTCGCGGTCGTCCAGAATAAGTTTGGGATCATTTGCCGCGTGTACTCTCAGTCATGCGGAATCACCTGTGATCCGATCGTACGTCATTGGCCAAGCTAAATCCGTCACTCTCTTTAGATCAACCCACATTGGTACAAAATATTCCATCGTCGCTTCTCGAAATCGAACTCGATTCACGGTTGAGTTCTTGGGTCCACGCGCCGTTTTCCTAGTTAGCCATTTCCTAATGGTCAGTATCCTGAGAATGATCAGTTCTGTGCGAGACTCACTAAAATGAAATGAGAAATAATCATCTATTTTATTAATTCCAGAAGTGGGCGAATTTAGGGCGTTACATTGAATTTCCTTCTCCTTCTGATACAAATTTCTTTTTAATTCTTTTTGAGACAGCAATTAGGAAATGAATTATCAATAAAGTCAATAATGAATTTATTTTGAAAACAACAGCCCTTTTTGATACTGGTTTAGATCTTAATTATATAAAAGAAGGTCTTATACCGACCAAATATTTTGTAAAAACTTTCCAGTCCCTCAAATTAGCATCCGGGAATAAGCTCAAAATAAGCTATAAAATTTCTGAAGTTGAAGCTGTAAAAGATCAAATTTCTTATAAGACTCCTTCCTTTTTTGTTAAAAATATCAAAAAAAAATGTTATTCTGGGATCACCTTTTATTAATTTAATTCAACCTTTTAAAGTTTCTGAAAAAGGAATTGAAATTGAAACATTGCAAAAGAATATGTTTCGATTTCATTTCAAAACCCCAAACTAGAAATTTAAATACTCTTCAAGAATATTCTATTTCTAAAATTTATTGTATTATTCAAGATAAAGAAATTCATCTTCAATTTCTTAAAGAAGATCTTGAATACAAAAAGATTGACAAAAATCTCTTTGAAACAAGTCTCCGGAAAAAGGTTTCCAGTCTTAAAAGTAAATCAAAGAATCCATATGTTCAAATATTCCAAATGCTTTTTGGTCAAGAAAATATCATACAGTTGATTTGCTTTATGAACCAAGATTTTCAGAAAAGATATTCCTACTAAAGCTAGGCCTTCTCAAATGAATCACGAAGTTCTAAATTTCTGTAAAAAAGAAATACAAGAACTTCTTGAAAAGAAGCTTATT
The DNA here is from genome assembly GCA_031216285.1 of Syzygium syzygioides. Classification (NCBI taxonomy): domain Eukaryota; kingdom Viridiplantae; phylum Streptophyta; class Magnoliopsida; order Myrtales; family Myrtaceae; genus Syzygium; species Syzygium syzygioides. Next base: position 25,320,822 of record CM062249.1, on the reverse strand, counting down.
AGGAAAGAGGAACTCGAAAGAGGAGTTCCAAGATTGGTGATAAATTACAAACCTTTAAATATAGTTTTGGAGTGGATAAGATACCTGATACCTGATAAGATTTGTTAAATAGCCTTCATGATGCAAAAATATTTTCGAAATTTGATATGAAATCTAGCTTTTGGCATATCCAAATTAGCGAAAAGGATAGATACAAAATAGCTTTTGCTATTCCTTTTGGCTAATATGAATGGAATGTCATGCTTTTTGGGCTAAAATATGTCCTTTCTGAATTCCAAAGGATAATGAATGACATTTTTAACTCTTGTTTTGATTATGTCATAGTTTACATAGATGATGCTTTGATATTTTTCACATCCTTAGAAAAATATATTAAACATATCAATCATTTTATTAATATCGTAAAAAAGAGTGGTTTAGTAGTTTCACCTACTAAAATATCCCGTTTCAAAACAAAGATACGTTTCCTAGGACATTACATTCATCTAGGAACCATCATACCCATTGAAAGATCGATAACATTTTCTAATGAAATCAGAGACAAAAATCAATTGCAAAGATTTCTTGCAAACCACTCCATCAGAAACTTAAAAAAGATCCTCCACCGTGGACTCAGGTTCACACTGATATTGTGAAACAAATTAAGCATACTATTAAGGAAATTCCTTTTTTACATCTTGCCGATCCTTTTGCATGCAAAATTGTTGAAATAGATGCTTTTGATATTGGTTATGGGGGATATTCTTAAACAATCCCAAGACAATAAAGAGCAAATTGTTCAATTTATCTCTAAACATTGGAATGATTGCCAAAAGAATTACTCCATTATTAAAAAGAAATTCTTGCTATTGTCCTTTCCATTTCTAAATTTCAAGGAGATCTTTTAAATCAAAAGTTTCTGCTAAGAATTGATTGCAAATTTGCAAAAGATGATTTACAAAAAAGACGTTCAAAATATTGCTTCTAAATAAATCTTTGCTAGATGACAAGCAATTTTATCTGTTTTTGATTTTGATATAGAATTTATAAATGGTTCTTCAAATTTTCTTCAAATTTTCTCACAAGAAAATTTATACGGGGAAAATGCCTCCCAAACCTCTCAATAAACCCACCAAAAGAGACAAAAACAAAGAAAGTGCTAAAACACCTTTAGAGAAAAAATCTCCTGGCCTGACCAATATCAGAAGTTGGCTTCAAGCATCTCAACCATCATTAAATATTATCACCATTTCTAACTAGGTCAAATAAGAACTAGCTACTCCTTTTGATATTACAAAAATATCTCACGAAAAGGATCTACAACTTCTTCAATAGGCCTTCAATAACCAACCTCAACCTTCAATAGCAATGGTAAGTCGCGACCCTTCTCCCATAGCTACTCAAAAGGCAATGGAAAAAAGAATTTCTAGCGAGGTAGTTTTTCAGCCAACATAGGTAACCCCTCCAAAAACCAAATTCTTCCATAAAACAATATTTCAAAATGTTTTTTTTTTGGGTAAGGATATTTCAAAATGTTTGCAATGTAGAAAATGGATTTTATAATAAAGATCCATACTTCTTTGCAAAAAATATGTTTTTCGAAAAATTTAACTATACTCCACATGATATTTATAAAATACTGAAGTTTTATGAAAAAAATCTTGACAGAAACAAAATTTATCACTTTTAGACATTTTTCTGATAAAGGCCATGTTAATTATTCCATGGCCAGAATCCATAGGGTCATTCACCCTTCCCAATAGAAGCCTGATCCTTTAGCTTTGAAAAAATTTGATACCAAGATGATTGAATCCTTATCATATAGATCATCTTTTCTATATTTTGATTACCAATAGGCTTGGTGGAATACTTTTTGGAGGAAAACTGCCAACAATTCTCATACTTGGCTATTTTTCTTCGAAAATTTTGATATTAGACAAATTCCATATTGGTTCATCATATAGTGGGAACATCTTGGACCCAATGATGAAATACTTCACCTAAGGATCCAGCCCAATTATGATATGTTCCTCAATAAATTCACCCCCCTTTCATATGAGAAAAATTTCCCCAAACCGACGCTATTTTTCTACCATTTCGGAATATCATGGGTATTAGGTTGGTATTTTGACTGCTGCAAATCCATCGACACTAGCATTCCCATTTTAATACGACGTTTCAAAGTCAAATAGTGGAATGGCTTCAAATTCTTTGATAGAGTTACTAAACAAGCCGTTACCCAATGGCTTACTTCTAGAGGATCCGTTTTTATAGATCTTGATAATATTACTCCATTTCTACAAGATAAAGAATTTGTCCTATTAAAACTAGCATCTACTAAATCCCATCAACAATTAGTAGGAATGCTAAAGCAAACCCTTTCTCAAATTGAAGATTTAGGTTCTTCTCATTTCCATCATAGCGAGAATTCCAATGAAGATAACTGTTATGGCATCCTAGGAATACCAGCCATTCCATGGGGACAGATAAAAGACGAAGAAGAAGAAAAAGAAGAAGAAGAAGAAGAAGAAGGAGAGCCACCAGAAGATCTCTCAAGATTTTGAAAGACAAGAGGCGCCGAAAGATTTTTGCCCAATTCATTTTCCATAATTCGGTGCAGGATTAAAAGAAGCCTGTCTATCCTTTAGCTCTCTTTTTATAAGCTTTCATAATTATTTTTGTACACTGTAGCACTGTGTACTTACTACTATAGTATCACTCGTGAACCCTTTTCCATACAGTAACCAGTTAGTCTATATAAGGAGACTCCATCCTTCAATGAAGAGCACACAATTCTTCACAAAGAATTCCATATCTCTCGAAATCCCTCTCAAGTTTCTTCAGATTTCCTCAATCCTTCTTTGAAGAATAAGAGATCATAAATTTCAATAAACCTTTCAACCTTACCATATCCCTTGAATAACCAGCGAGTTCAAAAGCATCCTTGCATCCCTGAACCTCCTAATGTTCCAGATCTTGCTCATAATTTGAGAAGACAAAGGCTTTTATTTACTTTCGTACTTGTACCTTTAATACTTGCAGTTCATTTGTAATCTTTCAATATTGTTTATATATCAGTAATCTTTATTTAATTGCAATTTAATTTAGAGCAATTTAATTTACATAGCCCATAATTGGCTGATTGAATTGTTTGTGGCTAGTCTATCTTTTACTTAAAAGCAATTCACTTTTTCTTACTGTTTTGCCCTTTTTATTTCTGCATATCTTAACTACCTACATGATTGGTTTAGTGATCTTACTTCTCATTCTATATGTTGCTATGGTCTCTGTATAGCTTATAATGCTCATCTTTTTATTTAGTCTAATTTTTATTTATAAATTGTTTCTTTATTTAGTAAGATTTTTATATATAATCACTCTTACATTATAATTATTTTATCATATTGTACAAACCTTTGTAAAACTTTATGATTTTTATGATTACATTAGAGACATTGAACCAATATCCTTCTTTCATATGCTTTATAAATCCAGTTCTAATAAACGTAAACGGTCAGATTAATTCTATACTCTTTTCTATTCTATTTATAATCCCCATATTCTTGGCCATTCATGGTATATATATATATATGTGTGTGTGTGTGTGTGTGTGTGTGTGTGTGTGTGTGAAAATTAGAATTAACTCACAAAGATGCCTTATGATGTAACGGCAAGCTTTGCTTTGAAACTCCAAATTAAGCATGCTCAGGCTAAAGCATTACCATGACAGGTGACCTCTTAGGAAACTGCTTGCCTATACGCCAAAGGACCAAATCGTGAGATTCGATATGGAACGGGCCAAAGCGGACAATACCTCCTTAAGTTAAATCTAGACTGCCACACCAAAGTTCTCCCAAAAGTGTTTACCAAACACCTATTTCTTTTTGCTAAAGGTCTTTAGGGCCCCAAAGGCCTTTTGCAAAGTCCAACCAAACGCACCCGATGTGAAGTGCTTAAATTCAAATTTCATAGAGATTATTACCACAAAATCAAAAAAGGAAAGAGGGGAAAAAAACCTATAATTTCGCTTTTCATGAAATTTTACAACTCAATTTATTTGTTGTTGAAGTGGAAGTCAACAAGAGATGTTGCTAAAGGATCTAATTTCCTAAAAGAACATAAATCTTATGTTGAGTCTCAATCCTAATTAAATCTTTCTTTTGACTCATAAAAATTATCAAGTTTCACTTGAATCTCAAATCTTGCCCCAATAGATTGTTGTCCAAAGTCACCATTAGTTGTCCATGTGGCAATTTCATATTAGCAATAAATCCACATTACTTGCTAACATTGAATTAAAAGGTTAAAGCAATATTGACAGTCACACCTAAGATTCCTACACGTATCTTTTTTTTTTTTTTTTTTTTCAGTTGTAGCATGCCCAATCGAAACCAAGCAAAACCTTATTACCAAACATAAATTCCTCTCTTGTCCTCTCTCTCTTGAGCCCCTCAACCACAGATGAAAATGGTGTTGGGAGAAAATCAATTGGGAAAAATGGAATCAGTGTCACGCTCCGCACTCTTCGGCGTGCCACAACCCTCGCTAAGGTCGATTCGAGTGCGACGTTCCAGGACGCGTCGCCGACCCAACGCCCAACACAGAGACTTAAAGTACATGGGGAAGCAAATCAAACACCCATACAAAACTATAACACTAAACTAAGGATAGCCACAAATGAGAATAAGATTACAAAATAAACGCTTACATTACTATAGGGATACCATATACAAAATCCATGTACAACTTGGTCAACAAAAATCAAAAACGGCTCAGAGGCGACTACTAATAAAAAAGGGTAAGTGGCTCGGGAGTCAGTCTACTAATACAGGCGGGGCACTGGTCAAAAAGGTATTGGCCCTATCAACATAAGACGAATGCTAACTCCTATGGTGCCCAATCTGGGTCGAAATCAGAAGACTCCGAGGATGAAGAGCTATCTGACATCTCCTCCTCGGACCCTGATGAGTTCATCTCAGACTCGGCCTCTATAGCCTTCTCCTCCGAGACCATATCCTCAGGCTCGGCTTCCGGTACGAGATCTTCCTCGATCGGATCTAGCTCCTCATCGTCCGACTCCATCGGCTTAGGAACAGCATCCCTGTCGTCTGGCTCTATGTCCATCGGCTCGAACTCATCTACTTCATACTCTACCAGTACACCGTCGGAGCTCGCACTCTCCTCGGCTGAAGAGCCAGGGTCAGTCACCTCGCCATCAGGGCATCGAGGGTACCGGGTGCCCAACTCGGTAAACGGGACATCAAAAGTCCGAAAAGGACTATACACTCCGAGATCGTCCCTAAAACACCACGCCACGTACTCGTGGGTCTAATAATGTGACTCCCCCACGTCCACCCAAACTATGGTATAATATCTAATATATACCTCCCCGTTCCCTAAGGGGTGTATCCTCCGCGTCCGCTCTACGTGATGCGGAATCCCAAAACGTACCGGAACTGAAGGCATCTCAGGGCTGGGGGTCTGAAAAAAATTGGTTTTATACAACGATGAGAATAATCTCAGTGAGTAATTCTCTAAACTTAAACTAGGGTAACGTGCACCTCCTGACGAGTATTAAACCACACATAATTCAAAACATAACTAACTCAAGCCCTCGGGCCTAAGTCTAATCTTACTTGACCCTCCAGGTTAGGCAGTCCAAAAACATATACTCACAACAGTATCGTAGAATTAGATCGAGGCACATACACACATATCACTCGGTTCCGACGTATGTAATGCATATGCTTTTGTTCGCACACGTGTTCATGTCTCATTAATGCATTAATGCACACTTGCATGCCAACACTCTGCCATTTATCAATTTCTCCTTCGACCCGCGTTAAACGCATCAGGTCTACCACTTCGAGATCGATCTCTAGCTCGCGTAAAACGCATTAGGCTCATGACACATTACCCGCGTAAAACGCTTCAGGTTGGTCATCTTCCGGTAAACCGGGTATCGTCCCGCATAACACGCCTCGGGACGGGTTTACTACCCCGTGTAAAATGTATCAGGGTTTATTGTGATCACACATTCACAAGCATCAATTTTTATTTGAACCCCGCATAAAACGCATCAAGGCATTTTAGGTGATCACAATGCACACGTCACTCGGGCGCACTTGTAAATGCACATGCCGTGCCAATGCTCGTGATGCACATTTAGAGCTATAACGTTCACATCTTAGCATTCGCTTGCATCACACAAATTCAATCTCATGAATCAACATGCCCAATCAGACAATTAATTCAAAACAACCATGGCACATGCTTGACACGCAATCCATGCACGTAATCACACGACCGGGTCAACAAAAATTCGTGCATTCGAGGCCCACCGAGCTATTCCATTCTTAGTCCCGCTAGACATGCGACACGACATCACCACGCTAATGTCAATTCACTCACAAACCAACTTCCTCATGGTCCGCTTACAACCACTTGTCGAATTCCACCAAGGACATAATTAATCAAGCATGGCCCGAATCCACACTACGCTAGATCAGTCAAGAACAGTCCACTTGAGGCTTTTAATCCTCTTCCCAAATGCCACACTAAGCCACAAAATTTTACCATGAGAATAGCCCCTACTCAATCTTTAATTTACCTCCGTCAAATTCACATTTTCGCCCAATTTAATGGCGCCCATGCACAGCCACCTTATAGCACTATACGAGTCAATATACCTCAATCAAATTATCACGCTAAGCCCGTAAAATAGCTATAAGAACAGCCACCATATGACCTATCGATTTCATCCACTAAGTCCGTAATTTCGCCTAAATCACGACACCTATGCCTCGCCACATAACAACACTCTATAATCCCCTAAACCTTGAACAAGTCATCACTTTCGGTTACCAAAAGCACCACAAAATTAGCCCCTAACATCCTCCACCATTTAACCCCTAAAATACTCTAATTAACCCCTAAAACCCATCTAAAAATGCAAATTATCCTAATTAGGGTTTAGGGTCAAACTCACTTGGTGTCCCAAGCTGGAAATGAGGCCAAACACTCTACCGGGAAGGCTGGACAGCGGCGGGACAGCGGCGGCGACGGCGAGCTCCCGGCGGAGCGCGCGACGGCGGTTGAGGGCATCGGCGGTTCTAAGTGGGAGAGCGGCTGGTCGTGGCGGATGGGAGGGAGGGAGAGAGAGGAGAGGGACAGTTGGACGGTGCTAGGTGAGGTGGTGGTGGTGGCGGAGCAGCTCCGGTGGCGGCGGGGCTCCTCTGGCGAGTGGCTTCTCACGGCCAAGACAAAGAGGAAGGGAGAGGGAAGGGGCTCACGGGTCGGAGAGGAGAAGGAGGGCTGCCGGCTGAGGTGAGAGGGACTCGTAGCCCATAGCGGCGGCACTGGAGGCGGCGACAGCACTTCGACAAAGGCGCACAGAGCTGAGGAAGGGGAGGCAGCGTCAGGCGGAGCTGTCGCGCGACGACGGCGCGAGGAGGACGGCGGAGTTGGCAGCTGGTAGGGCGGCATCGGGCAGAGGTGGAAGGGCGGTCGAATGGCAGACGGCAAGCAGGGCAGAAACAAAGCAGAACTAGTCGGGGCTGCGGGAGGAAGAAGGAAGAGAAGAGAGAAGAGAGAGAAAAGAGAAACAAAGAAGGAAAAGAAGGAGAGAGAGGGAGTGGTTGCATGGGGAAGGGGTTGACATGCAAGAGGGGACGTGACCGAGGGAAAAAATGTGCATGGCTTGGGAAAACAGAGAGAGAGGGAGAGAGAGAGAAAAAAACGAGACAGGCGCAGTGAGGAGAGAGAGAGAAAGGTACAAAAAGGAAAAAGCTAATTTTTATTTTGCGAGCGCGATCCCACGGACACGGTTCAAATTAAAGATCGATTTAATGGTTATGATTCAAATTCAGAAAATAATCTAACAGTCCACAAAAAAAATCCCAAATAATAATATAGGACAAAAAGGCCAAATTAAAATAACTCAAAACATACTATGAGGGAGGTCTACCAGTCCAAATTTGCACCTGGTCCAAAATTTCACTTTCTCACTATTTCTAGTAATCTCGGCTCTGGCCACAATAATATCGACACCGTCCAATTTATTTCGTCCCGAAACTCTGAGAAATTCGACACCAAAGTTTGGGCTCTAAATAACGGCCAATTTGAAAATAGTGCGATTCTAGCGAAATCTTTAATTTGAAAATAATAACTGAGAGTGATCAGTTCATAGGCGAGATTTTACTATAAGTATACTGACAAATTACACGTTTTATAAATTCCAAAAATGGGTTGAAATTCAGAATGTCACAATCAGATTTTGAGGCGTGAATACATTGTCTTTGAAGAATTATTTTCCCTACAAGGTTGCTAATAATTACTGACAAAATGCTCAAGGATAGAACAAATTCTCAAACGAGAATATAATATAGCAATTATGATATTTCTCCAAGAACTCTCAAAAGGGAAATAATTGAAAATAATGGTTGTATTATTTTTTTTTCGAGAAAGAGACGAAAAATTGAGAGAGGTAGCTATTGAACCAGAAATGTTGATAATAAATAGCGAAACCCTTTTGTGAACAAACATACTATTTCAATATGATACAACTATTCATTTTTCAATTTTAAATTCAAATTTTTTAAAAAATAATTGCTGAAAAAAAACCATCAACTGAACAGATACACACTCATATCTTTACATCAATTGAATAACCATTACACACTTATATATTTTTGATGTGGGACAAGACACCTCTTAGTTTGATTTACAAACAGACTACCGACAACCCCCCACTTTGTTCGCAAAACAAAAATTACAAAAATAAAATTTAAAAAATATATAGCCAAAATTTCCATAAGATTAATATACATACAGAAAGATCTTTTTCGAGTTAAACATTTATTTAGTGCTTGTATCTAAAAATTCTATAAAAGTTACAAGTAGTTGGAGCTTTAAACTTGCTACTTTAATAATATGATTGGATATAACGCACAGACACTAATAAACATGATCTCTCTTGAAAGTAACCCTAACTTTTGTAAGAAGCAGTACCACTTCTAAGCTCATATAGGTAAAGTATTTACCATGTGTTTCGTTATTAATAAACACATTACTAATTTGTATTATACTTAAGGGTTAATACCACAAAAAATCTCAAACAAGTGCACTTGTGAGAAATTTACCCCAAACTAATTTTTGACCACCAAAAATTTCAAACTGGTACAAATGTGATAAATTTATCATAAACTAATTTTTTGACTACAAAAAATCCCAAATTGATATATTTATGACAAATTTACCCTCCGTTAAATTGGATTAATACAAAAAAAATCACAAACTAGTACAACTACGACTAATGGATGGTAAAACCTCAAACTGGTACATCCGTTAACTGTCACGTGTCATTTAACTCAACAATTTGACAGTAAAATTTAACGGAGGGTAAATTTATCATAGGTGTACCAGTTTAAAGTTTTTAGTGGTAAAAAAATTAGTTTGAGTTAAATTTGTCACATGTGTATTGATTTAAGATTTTCCGTGGTATTAACCCTATATTTAATTAAGAATATAACTCAGTCTACAAAAACCATAATAAATGATACTGACTTCTCATGTTCGGGCTAATATCAATATCAAATAATCACTTTCAGTAACTTATTTTTACCCATTAAATCTTGTAACTAGTAATATACTAGTATTTAGTTAGGTTACTATTACTGATGATTTTAGTCAAAGGGTTTTAGTCCCATTTCTTTGGAGGTTATCTTTACCGCCTCTCTTGGTTGAGCCTTTGTAAAGGGATAGCCGGATTCTTGCTTGACCTCACATAACCAATTGTTATAGTTTCATCCTGAATCAATTGTCTCACATACTTATGTCTAAGACTGATATGTCTAGACTTTCCGTTATAAGTACTACTATAAGCTCTTGCCAAAGTAGCTTGACTATCACAATGGATAGGAGGCAAGGGACTAGACCATACTTTGATGTCCAACAACAAATTTCTAATCCATAATTCGGATTCCATGATTGAGTGTGTTATACATATTTGTTTCTTGCTCACCTAAATATGAATATCCATCAAGAAGTAGATGTTTATCTCCCACACTTGTAATCCAACTAGAATCGATGTATCCTTCTAATACATTGGATAATCTTTATAGAACAATCTCAAATTTTTAGTTCTCTTAAGATAACAAAAAATTCTAGTAACAACTTTCAATGTTCTATACTTGAATTAATAGTACAATGCAATGCATACATTAAAGATTCTATATCACTCGCAAATTCAAGTTGTTCTACTGCTCTATCAATATTATATTTTAACTACTTGAGTCAAATGGAGTGCACACTTCTTTGAAACCAAAATGTTTAATATTTTTTCAATGTAATGACTTTGGCTCAAAAAATATCCCTCACTATGTTTTTTTTAATTTTAATACCCAAGATAGTATCTACATCACCTAAATCTTTCATTTTAAATATGGAAGTTAGATACTTATTAGTCTCAATGACTTTAGTCATATTGATTCCAAAAATAAGCATATCATCAACGTATAAGCAAACTAAAACACCATAGTCTTTAGTGAATTCAGAATAAATACACTTATTAGCACTATGATGTTTGAAACTATTAGACAATATAACTGAATCAAATTTTTTATGCCACTACTTTGGTGTTTGATTTAACCAATTGACATACTTCCCTCTCATTTCCAAGAAGAACAAAACCATTAGGATGTTCCATGTAAATTTTCTCATTTAAATCTCCATTTAAAAATGCAATTTTGACATCCATTTGATGAATACAAAGAGAATAAAATGGATGCTAATGCAAAAAGAATTCGAATAGATATTATGCATGCTACAGGAGCATATATATCAAAATAATCCGTTCCTTTGTATTGTCTATACCACTTGGCCACTAATCTAGCCTTAAAGGCTTGGATAGAACCACTAGAATTATATTTTCTCCTGAGAATCCATTTGCACCCAATTGGTTACATCCTTTTGGTAAATCTACTAATACCCAAGTATTATTGGACATAATTGAGTCAATTTCATCATTTATAACTTCTTTCCAAAAAGGAGCATCACTAGAAGACATAGCATCACTAAAACTTTTAGGATCATCTCTGATAATTATACTAAAGAATATTTATTTACTACGTTATTATTTCTATCTCCTTCAATATGGAAAACGTGAGTAATAAAGTATGAACCTAAATCTTTCAATTTCCTTGCTCTAGTGTTTCTCCTAGGTTCAGTCGTGTCTTTAGAACGTGACTTTGATTGACTCCGACTCTATTGTTGCCAAAATAATTCCTTAAAATTGTTGGAAAAAAATCAATTGGGAAAAATGGAATCAAACTTTGAGGCATGAATGTATTGTTATTAAGGAATTATTTGCACCACATGGTTGTTAATGGTTACTTGCCAAAATCCTTCAGGATACAACAAAGTCTTAATTGAGAATACCATATAGCAATTATGCTATTTCTCCAAGAACTTTCAAAAGGGAAACAATTGAAAACAATGGCTGTATTTTTTTTTTTGAGAAGAGACGAAAAAATGAGAGAGTTAGTTATTAAACCAAAAACATTGATAATAAATAGCGAAACCCTTTTGTAAACAAAAATACTGTTTCAAAAGGACACAATTATTCATTTTGTAACTATAAATTCGAAATTAAAAATAAATAAAGAAAATAACCATTGAAAAAAAAAGTCAATTGAATAGACACACTCATATCTTTTTATCAATTGAACAAATAAAAGATAACCGTCACATACTCACATCTTTTTGATATGGGACAAGGCATGTTGCAATTTGTTTTATCAACAAATGGGCCACCACCATCCTTCATCTTCATCATCATCGATGAACCACCACCCCATACCAAACTATGTCTCTGCTCGTCATCGTTGTCATCTCTCTCTATTACCCTCATTGTCTACAACTTAGTTCATAAATTGCAAGAAAGCTCGTGCTTGGTCGTCATCGTCTTCTCTGCCTGACTTAGCGATGGAGGAGCTTGTGCCACAACCGAGCTCGTCAACTGCAATAGAGGTCGACATCATGCCTGCTTCTAGGCTCAACCACCATGAAGTCGGCGCCAAGCCTCCAAATCCAAATTTAGAAGCTTAGGGAGGGGAAGCTCAACGCACCAAGCAAAGCTCTGCCATAGGCAATGAGCTTGACACTAAGGCTATTGAGCTCACCTGTGGGTGTGTTCTTTATTTACCACTTTGTAGATCTAGTGAATTAGAAAATTTTTGAGGCTTGAAAGCCTTATGGTATAAATTAATAGTTCTCTAAAGAGTAATAGACAATCCCTTTGAAAGGTTGAGAGAAGGGCTATGTATGTGGGATAGCATACCAGTCTCAGTTTACTAATTATATATGAGAGAGAGAGAGAGGAGAACAACAATGGTAGGTTGTTCACTGTTACTATGCTTCCATGAAATTTTTGTCAAAGCACACAGCTGAAAACTATTAGAGAAAGAAATAATGGGCAAGTGTGGAGGGAGAATGCATTTAATATATGACAAGCAATCCTCATAGAGATGACACGTGAGAAGTCTGCCAACAAAAGGTAACTTTTCAAAATTCAAACTTAAAAATAATTTGGGACATATCACACCAAAAATAAATGTGATTGATTAGTAATGCCACATCAATCGTGTGACCAATGATAAAATACCTCTTCGGTTCGAAGGGGTTGCGATTGGGCTTGCCAAAAAGTTAGGTCATGAAATCTTGCCTTGGCAGGCCAAGTCCAGATAACTTAACTACATACCCCTATAAAATCATTATCCAATTGATGAACAAGCCAGCAATGTGTTCGGCTTGGGCAAAGTTCAGAAAGGAGAGGTTGAAGTATATATACAATTTTGAAATGATTTGTCACATCTTACATAAGGCGAAATGATCATTATGAGTATGCATGAGGACTTGTATGATAAATCTTACTTACAAATAACATCACAACTCATTGCTCATCCGGTATGAGATTGATAGGTCATGCTCAATTCTAAATTACCTTTGAGAAGCATCATATGACTACTGCATGGATTTTCCTTATTGACTGCGCTAACAACTATCTTGGAAATTTAGACATAAGATGATCTTTTCTTAACAATATCGAGAGGTCTCGGATATAATTCCTATCTTCCTCCACCTTCTTCTTCTTCTTAATGTGACCTATATTTGTAAAGGCAAACGAAAAATAAGAAAATTTTGGGCAATTCCTTTTCCTAATGCTCACACACCTACATGTATACGCTAGTGACTAGTATAGACTATAGATCCGCTAAACCCGTCCATAATAAAAATGGCCACAATCATGTAATTAAATTTACGTACGAGGTGAGATCTCTTAAAAAACAGTGGAAAAGCAAAATAAAAGGCCAACTAGCAAGAAGAAGACAAAAGTAGAACGTCGACATGGGGGAGGGTGTTTGTGTCATTTCCCGATCGGGGTACCTATGATAATTGCAAGCCGTCTGAGGTGAGAGATGGGAAAGTCAAACTCAGCTGAAGCCAGAGAGAGAGAGAGAGAGAGAGAGTCGAATCTGTGGACTGACTATAAAAGGGTGGGCTTGGGGGTTGCAAAGCTCTCCGCAGAAGATAGCTTGTAGCACCGTAAGAGCTTGTACTGTGCAATACCCAGAGAAACACAAGCTCATATCTTATATACTTGTAGAGATTGTCACTAATGGAAGAAGGAGCTGATGATTACACCCAAGATGGAACCGTCGATCTCCGGGGGAACCCTGTCCGTCGGTCAAAGCGCGGCGGATGGACTGCCTGCTCCTTCGTTGTCGGTACTCTCTCTCTCTCCCTCTCTCTCTGCGCATTACATGTGAGTGATGGGGAAGTCAGTCTTCTTCATGGGGTGAAGAGAGTTGTTGTTTTCTTGTGCTTGTTTGATGTGCTTTTTGTGGGTTGTGCTGATTGGTTGGACTTGAATGGTATGCATCATGCTCTTCCACATACTTTGGAGCTGCTTTTTCCTTTGTGAGTTTCTTTCCTGGACTTTCTTGATGATTTAGGTGTGAGCCATGCGAATGCGTGAATGACTCGTGTTGGCTGTTGAGCATAGCTGGAAAGATGACCGTAACCGACAACCTCCCATTATTATCATTGAAATGTGAACCGCAGACATCAAATAATAAATTGCCGAAGCAATAATTCGTTTCTTCAACTTGTTGCTTTGGAGGTTGTGCCTCGTGTTTGTCCATTTGTCTCTCTCTCCATCCTTTACTGGTGTGCTCTCCTAGCATGATGTTGAACGCTTGGTTTGGGTTGTCAATATTTCAATTTAACCTTAGTTTCATGGAAGAGAACTGTGCATAGAGATTGAATGTTTGTGCAGAAAAAGGAAAAACATATAAACGCATCATTGCTAATACAATGAACATATTTAATCACAGTCGAAATATACGTATTGGGTGTGGACCGTTCACATTCTTTCGCAGGCCTCGATGTGGACCCGCGAAAATTCGATCTGACTTCGATCCAGATAATCGGGATCATGCTAAGTATTGCTCCTTCTAAAGTGGGTGTCAAGATTAATTGAAAGCAACCATATATGCAAAATTCTCTTCTTCATCGCTTTTTAAGACTTGCAGAAGAAGTAGGTTGAGCTGCAAAAATACACAATAAAGACACAACTCCATTTTCCCGATAGGGTACCAGTGGCCATTATTATTCTCCATAAAGTAAACAAGATCTGCCCCATAAATAGTTAGTTGGGCTACCAAATCTTCCATATTCAATTTTGCAACCTACTGAAAGTTACCTTGGCATTCACAAAGTCTTCCTTAAATGCCCATTAAAATCATGATGTGAATCTAGAATATGGTAATTTGTCCAATTAACGATAGTGGTAATCAGAAGAATACCCCCATTGATTGGCTAGTTCATATATCCACTGCCCTAAAAGTCAAGCAATATGAGAAGCTTCCATTTGCTTTGGACCATAATTATCTCAAGAAAGTACAAAAATTCGAACCAAAACTTTGACTTCCCCATGAGAAAATTCTACCCTAGAGAGATTATAACCAGTCGAGATGTAACCAGAAGATGCTGAAGAGAGCCAGTAACATCTTCTCCCAGTAGAATAATCAGACCACGAATTGACATTTTGTCACATCTTTTCTGTCCCTAATTGTCAGCTTTGGTCTAATCCTATAGAGTGAATAAGCTAGCTGCTCAACACTAACTCCAAATCATAGAGCGAAGCATCTCTTTGACCCATTTCTTCTAAGATTCCTCTGATGATAATGTATCTTCGATTAAAAAAAAAACAGTACATGGTGAGAATCTTCTTTTGGCCATTCTGTCCATTGAATCATGTAAGCTCGTGTGTACCTTTCACTTTCCTTTCTTCATTTTCCATGATTTTATGGTCATGTATTGTACTTGAACATATAACGCAAGCGGATTTCGATTAAGTTCACTGAATCACGCAACCCCGTGTCGTTTCATGTTTCTAATGATCATTTTTGTATTGCTATTGTTCGAACCCGTCTAAAAAAACCTTCTTTTTTTGCAAAAAATCGAAAATCATATGTATATTATCCTTGAGAATTTGAATGGTGGTATTAATAGCAGTAATGCAGATCAGATAGAGCCTAGCCGCAATTATTCAATTTGGCTTGTTTTATTGTTTATTGTTTTTTTTTCGTTGGTTTTTGCGTTGACTTGTTGACTAAATTGGGTGCAGTGTATGAAGTTTTCGAGCGGATGGCGTACTATGGAATCTCGTCCAACCTCGTGGTCTATCTGACCAAGAAGCTCCACCAAGGCACGGTCATGTCGGCCAACAACGTCACCAACTGGGTTGGCACCGTCTGGATCATGCCCATCCTCGGCGCGTACGTCGCTGACGCCCACCTTGGCCGCTACTGGACCTTCGTTGTTGCGTCC
This sequence comes from Syzygium syzygioides, assembly GCA_031216285.1. Taxonomy (NCBI): domain Eukaryota; kingdom Viridiplantae; phylum Streptophyta; class Magnoliopsida; order Myrtales; family Myrtaceae; genus Syzygium; species Syzygium syzygioides. Next base: position 25,304,952 of record CM062249.1, on the reverse strand, counting down.
GCCATCTATCTCACGGTACGTGCCATCCGCATTGCCGTCAGAGCGTGTGTGGAAACTTATAGTAGTCATCGTCAGACTCGCCCACAACCCTTTTAGCGTTCCCTTATAGAGTCGTTATCGGATTCCCACATGCTATATACTATAGTTGTAGCAGCTTGGGTTGTACATAAGATCCAATTCATTGTGCTTCATATGGATATCGAGGACGATTCTTGGTTGTATTTGCCGACCAAGAATATTCTAATTTTCTAGCCACTCACTGGTTATTAATCCACGTGATCCCAAAAGTCCAAGGTTGAAAAACGAGGGAATAATTTTCCGTGAACGACTCAAAATGCTTCAAAAAATTTTCTGGCACAAGAAGTTATTCGATGCTAAATAAATTAATAAATAGTAATCCACGATAAGGACAAATTGGACCGCCGTTTTGATGGTATAAACTCTATCGACTCGGAGGTTGTCGCCGTGTTCCTCGGTGGTCCTTGCTTATCCTAGTAAGAACCAACCTACTATTCCATCGTATACTTCCAAGGGAATACGTGTGGGAATACTGTTCTGTCTATTTTAGGATGTGAAGATCACGTGCGAATTCGCAAATTAGGGAATGTTTAAACTTAATTACAAAATTAGTGACTGACTAATGCTACAAAATATGACTGACTAGAGATACTAAAGTCTATAGTTTAAGTTCAATAGGAAATAAGCCATGTATTATCATTATTATAGACTATATAAAATTGATTGTTGAGCATTTCGTACATTGTAATGTAGAGAAAGCGTCTTATACAACATATTGAATCGTCTTTTTCGTCATGGACGAGATAATTAAGCATGTCTAGGTTACTTCGTGCAGGGCATGTCGGTGTTGACCCTGGCCGTCTCGCTTCCCGGCCTCAAACCGCCTCCGTGCTCGGCAGCGAACGTCGGCGATTGCGAGAAGGCCTCCACGTTGCACCTCGCCATCTTCTACGGCGCACTGTACACGCTGGCAGTCGGGACCGGCGGGACCAAGCCCAACATCTCGACAATCGGCGCGGACCAGTTTGACGACTTCGACCCAAAGGAGAAGGGCCACAAGCTGTCCTTCTTCAACTGGTGGATGTTCAGCATCTTCTTTGGGACCCTCTTTGCCAACACCGTCCTGGTGTATATTCAGGACAACGTGGGCTGGGCTCTCGGGTACGGGCTCCCCACCCTTGGGCTCGCGATCTCAATTGCGATCTTCCTCGCGGGGACCCATTACTACCGGCACCGGGTGCCTGCTGGCAGCCCGTTCACAAGGATGGCCCGGGTCATCGTGGCCACCACAAGGAAGTGGAGTGTGCCGGTCCCGAGTGATCCGAAGGAGCTTCATGAGCTTGACCCGCAAGAGTATGCCAAGAAGGGGAAATTCAGGATCGACTCAACACCAACCTTGAGGTAAGAATTTGCATCAAATTCTATCTCTTCCGTGTTCCCATCTGAAAGACTTATCCCTCAGCTGTCCATTGAAATATTAGTTTTCCAAAAGCCATAGCTATCATCAAATACTGTCACATCTCATGTGTGTTCAAATCAAGTTCGTCCATAAATTCATATGTAGATTCCTCAGTTTCATAGTTGTGCACTTATAGAAGTGTCTTCACGATGTAAAATGCTGGCAAAAAGATGCAATCCATGGACGATTGATGGAACAAGGATGTGCAGCACTTGATCAGTGTTTCGTGTGTTAAAACTATTCGTCATAAGGGATACAATAGCCTATGGTTTGACTGATTCATATCTGTAGTTAGCCTTTTCATTCGATGTGTGGCTCACTCTCCATGCAGATTCTTGAACAAAGCATGCGTCCAAACCGGGACGACTTCTCCGTGGAAACTATGCTCGGTCACCCAAGTTGAGGAGACGAAACAAATGCTGCGGATGATCCCGATCCTGATTGCGACTTTCGTCCCGAGCTGCATGGTGGCTCAAATCAATACCCTCTTTGTCAAGCAAGGAACTACCTTAGATAGGAGCATCGGCAGCTTCAAGATCCCCCCGGCGAGTCTATCTGGATTCGTGACCATCTCGATGCTCGTCTCTGTTGTGTTGTACGACCGCTTCTTCGTCAAGATCATGCAAAGATGGACCAAGAACCCGAGAGGCATCAGTCTTCTTCACAGGATGGGAATTGGCCTCATCCTCCACATCGTGATCATGGCCGTGGCGTCCTTCACTGAGAGATGGAGGCTCCGAGTGGCTAGGGAACACAATTTGGTCGAATCAGGAGGACAGTTACCACTGACGATCTTCATCCTGCTTCCTCAATTCGTGCTCATGGGAACAGCAGACGCATTCCTGGAAGTAGCAAAGATCGAGTTCTTCTACGACCAAGCGCCGGAGAGCATGAAGAGCCTGGGCACGTCTTATTCAATGACCACTTTGGGAATCGGGAACTTCCTCAGCAGCTTCCTCCTCTCCACGGTGTCGCACATCACCAAGAGGCACGGCCACCGTGGGTGGATACTAAACAACCTGAATGCGTCGCACCTCGACTATTACTATGCCTTCTTCGTGGTGCTCAACATCCTGAATTTTGCGTTCTTCCTGTTCGTGGCGAAACTTTATGTGTATCGCGCTGAGGTCTCGGATTCGATGGTGGTGCTCAAGGAAGAATTAAAAGGGCTGGAGAAGGTACATAACCAGGAAGTGCCAATGACATAGCTCTGTGATAGGTAAAATGTCACCGCTCGGGTTTGCAAAGAATAGATGATAGTGAAACAATGCTTATAGCCTAAGGTCTACCTGGTGTAGAATATCCAGCACTTTGTACGGCTCTTGCCGTCGCATCGTAGCGTGGCTTAACATTTATACACAGATGTTGATGATGTTTATACTTCTTTCTCGTTTGCACGCCGTCGAGTTCAAAGGCGACATTCGAATGACCACTCCAGGTTCGCAATTGCTTTTAGTATCAGATGGTCAAAACTCTGGCAATTCATTGTACAAGATATTTCAATCGTCATATATGTCAGTTAAAGAGAGATGATCGATCCATTTTCACTCAACTATTATGATAGAACAACAAACTAAATTGCATATGATAGATATTAAAATGCAAAACTCAGCTGCAAAGACAATGACATCATCGTATCGGGTTGATTCAGCAGAAGCTCGACATCTTCAAGATGTTAAACTATTTACCCCGTTAAGATGTCTCTACTTGAATTTCCACTTTTTTTCGTGTGAGGACCACAACCTACAATGCCCACCTTAATCCGTGAAATCTTTCGCTGGACAAAACAATGAAGGTTGCCATTAGGACTGTGTTGGTCGTGAGATTCCTTCCATAATATATTCACAAAAAACAAGAACTGATTATGGACTGACCAATTGTTGACACCTAAATTTTGGAGACCCCGTTAGTCATTTATTGCATGAAAAATTAGGGATCGATCCCAATCTCTAGAAAAAAATTAGTTAAATTGCATATAGGTTAGGAGCATTTGAATTAGTATTTAGGTCCATATAATTGCATTTTCATTGGATTGGCAATGGGTGGACTTAAATGGATCACTTTGAACTTAATAAAATTAGGCCAAACCCATTAAAGAATACATAGCCGAAATTTTAATTATGTGTGCCAAGTTGAAAAATTGGTCTTTAAATTATTGACCATAATGAATAATCGGAAATAATCTTCGTGGAATTTGTACGTGCATATGTGGAAGTGAACATAAAGAAAGAGGGCAAAATTGATTATGTGGATTGCATACATGTCGTGACCTCCCCTCAGATGCACCACCTAGGGGTTCAGTTAATGAATTATTAAGTTTAAGCCTAATTCGAATTCTCTCAAGCCCTTACCAATTTGCGACTTAAGTTTTAAGTTCTTAACATGTAAATCGTTTCAATTGAGAGTAGCCACTAATATATTTTTTGGTGGGTCGATTAGAAACATAAGTAAAGTATCGAGAGAAAAACTTTACTCCTACGAACAAGAGATTGTGGACTTGGGGACTTGGTTACACTAGATTACTCCAATACTCTTTCGGTACCTTTTTTCTTTTATTTTAAAAAAATATTTGTAGGTAGCTTGGATTGATTTTAAACTTATCCACTAACATGCGAGATGATCATGTAGGTGCGCAACCAATAATATAACACTCAATAATACAAAGCAATAAATAAATTGTAAGGATGGATAGAAAATACTTACCTTAGAGCAACAAAAGCATCTGCAATGTTGTTAGAAAATCACATTAACCCTAATATGATTTTTAATTAACGCGCAATTTTACTCACATTTTTTAGGGTTTTCTCTTATTTAACAAAAACTAAACTTTATGTAATGCATTCTACGTCTAGTATGACACTAGACATGCAACGTACGATTTATGCAAATGTCCAAATTCTAAGATGGCACGCAAATGACCCTAGACGTACGTTTTCTAATGACACGCGAGCAATGACACATGGCAATGTATGAATGACATGGCAAGATGACATGCGAGCATGATGCAATTAATCTATATGACATGCACGTGGTGTTTTTTTATATTTTTAATTTAAATTCGGAATAAATAACTAACCTAATTTAAATATGTAATAATAAAATCTAAGAAAAGAATCTAATCTATTGTAAGAAAATAATCAAAATTTATCCTAAACATGCATTATATTATCTTCTCAAATCTTACCTAATCTTTTTGTTTTTTTTTTTGGAAAGACAATCAATTGAATTCAAACAAAAGATAAAAAAAAATAGCAATGAACACAACACCCGATCACAAGAAATATTATCCATATCCATTTAAATTTAAAAACAATAGATTGACAAATTATATCTCAAGCATGAGGTTTGGATTGGTCAATCTTCTGCACAATCATGAATCATATCTCTAGCGGGAGATCGGATTGATGATTTTCCGTGCGATCGCAAGTTATATTTCGAGCATGAAATCGGACTGTCGATCATATGCACGTTGTGAAATTAGGAAATAATTCCTAATTTAAAGGTTATTCGGGAACTTAATGAATACGATAATATCATTCAAATATTCACACAAAATTGCAACATTTCAAAGAAGGAAACAATATACTCGAAAGTCAAATTATATGAGCTTTTTACCTAATTTGAATATTTGCTTTCCAAGTTTGAATGTCTCGGGATTGGATTCGCGGATCAGGACAGGGTGGACTGGCGATGGATCACGAGCGGCTCGTCTCGATGGTGGTTCGCAGTCAAGGCTGGCCGGCAATATGGACACTCACGATGAGGGATGCTCACCGAGATCTCGGCGGAGTTAGTCGCTGAGCTGCTACTTCATGGCTTTGTCATCAGAGGGAATCATAATAACCGGCAAGGAGATTTATCGGACTTCCTAGCAAGACTAAAGAAACCTGCATATAATTCAAGTTAGATCCAACGAATTCTGTTGACTTCATTGGACCCACTGAGCAAGAAAGCAAGACCAAGTGCTTGCAAATTGAATGTCACATAGGCATGATGATGTCAGCAAAGATTCACTGGACTCGGTACAGAATTGCCGAGCGCACTGTAAATTCAATGGCAGGGAATCTACTGGACTTGACTGGAACTCGGCTGAGGAGCTTTGGATGTGGGGTGTCCATGGTGGAGAGTGCTCGATTTGGTGGTCTCGGTCATGGTAGCTGCGATGTCAACATTAGGGAGTGTGGTGCTGTTGGAGCCAGAGCGGTGTAGCGACTGGAACTAGTAGCGCGGCGGGAGTATTGGGCTTGTCGGCGCAGGGGCAATAGCGGCAATAGGTGGAGATCGGTGCGGTAGCAACAATGGCAGCAAGTGACTCACAGCCACATGTCTAGCTATGAGTAGGCAACGCAGGCGCGACGGTGAGGCAGCACGAGCACGAGGCAACGCAGCGATGAGGTAGCGCTTTTTAGAGCTCTCTTTTACGCATTGTGCTATCATCCCTTTATATGCAAAGAAATGGAGCCCACCAAGGAAAGAAAATATACAATTTTTTTTCCACTTTCCAACCACATATTGCACGATCTAGATATGCAATTTCTTTCCTCCTCTCCCCTCTCGCGTACAGCTCCTTTTTATATTTGTTTTATCTTCTTCCCCCACCAAATCAGAATATTGTCCGTATTTCAGCCAAGATTCCATGCCTAAACCAACAAGATTATGCCTTTCAAGACTTGAAAAAGACTCTGTTTCTTTCTAGTCTCTTTGTTTTTCGATTCTTGACCGAGAATTATGCACCAAATATATGGCAAACATATAATATGCACACAATCAAGAATATAACCTTTTGCACGATTTATATTTCACTCTTGATTGCATATCCCTAAATCGTGAACTTGTGAAAATTCTTTCAAAGTGTTGGATCCCTCGAGCAAAAATGAATGGGCTAGGCCAAAATTTTTAATCCACATGGGTTTATTTCAATTCCGTTAAGTTCAGAACCATTCATTTAAATCTATTCGCCGCCGGTTCGAAAATTATGTAATTAATGTAATTAAACTATATGATAAATGCTCCTAAAACTAAATGCAGTTTAATTATTATTTTTGCTAAGTGTCGGGATCGACTCCTAATTTTCTTATGCAATATGTAACTAAATGAATTGTTAAAATTTAGGTATCAACAGTATACAAATTTGGTCAATAAAGAAAGTGTTGAAAAAAGAAAAGGAAAAAATACAATATATTTTAGACATTCTTGAAAGGAAATTGGGCTTTGTCATTTCCCATGAAAACCCTACCATATGCCTCCTATAAAAAGGCCACTTACGGACAAAGGTGAAGGGGAGGCCACGCATATTGAATACAGGGCCACGATATATGTGGCAGCTTGAATGCAGGGAGAGATCGTGAGTGGAAGCGAGAGATAAAGAGAGATAAAAAGTCCTCTTCTTCCTTTGGTGGTCCACTTCTGCACTTCAACCTCCTCTTACCGTCTTCTCTAGCCTTGCAAGCACGCTCGACAACTTGCCACTGCAACTTGGAACGGATGCCGAGTTCCTCCCAGCAGCCGCCGCCTGAGACGTCGCTTGCATAGCGAACACCAGCTGTTCCTGCAGGTTTTCTCGACGCCTACCATCGAGTCCAAGCTTTTTGACGAGTTCCCGCTGCGCATGATCTCCTCTCTCCAGTTCGGGCAGAGCCTCATCAACTCGGGTGGCTCTTGGCTAGGGACATTCAGCGAAGCAGCTAAATCCAACCCCGATTCAGCCTCCGCTCAATGCTAAACTGACAATCCAAGCAAGTTTTTCTTCCTCTGAAGGTTCTGCAAACGGACCAGGCAAGTTCTTGGCAAGATCCACGAGGAGTCGACCGACAATTTTGGGGATATCCACGATTGAGGAATTGGTCCATAAAAAGAAAAGGAATAGAGGAGACTTGGACTTGCTTGGCGATACATACAAAGGAAGAAACATACAGAAGAAGACAAAAGAGAAGTCCCCATCGACGGTCCTTGCCGTGCCACTGTCGGGCACTACTAGCCAAGGTGCCACTATCCTTGGCGTCGCGGCCAGTTGAGCCCCTCACTGCCGGTCCTCGCTCCACCACCACCACGAGATGAGCCGCTCCCCGCCAAACCGATGCTGTCATTGCTGCGGTGTCCGTGAACCCGGCGCTTAGCTGAGCGGCCTCCACACCGCCGTCGGCCGCCCGTCGTTGGCCATCCTAGTCCGCTATCCCGATATCCCGAGACGATTCAAACTTGTAAGTTACCCATGAAATTAGGTAAGATTCTCATCCATATTCTTAGGATATCTAGTTTCCTAATTTTTTGGGTGTTTGAATATTTTTGCGAATATTATGTGGACCGCTAGATATCTAAAGATAATTCGTGTGATATTCGCAATATTCTAAGATACCCAAATTAGGAGTTTTTTCCTAATTCAGCAATGTACTTGGATGACTATTTGATACGCGGCGGTACGGAAGATTATTATCCTATCCATAACCGCTTGGATATTATAATATATGTTATTTGCTTTCCAAATTCAAACGATCGATTTTCCATCGATAGCCACGACCCTCTGGATATGATCGTTAGCTCAAACCGTTTGGCTAATTGAACATGATAAATAAATCTTGCGGATTGCATGGACTATTTGAATGCGATGGCTATCTTTTGTTTGATTACCTTATCTTTGACATAAAAGAAAATCCAAAAATATTAATTGGGATTTAAATTAGAAATTTGCATGTTTAGGAAATCCTGAATATATCTAGAAGAAAAGACAATTGCTTAATTTAAATTGGGATTTAGGGTAGTTTATTTCCTAGTTTGAATTAGGGGTTATTCTATTCCTAATAGATTATTTAGGACATTTTAGAATTTCGAATTTGCATAAAAATACCCAAAAATAAGTCATTTTAGGATAAGTTAGAATGTCTTTCTAGAATAGATTCCATGTTATTTTAGACATTTTTTTATTCCGAATTTCATTGAAAAAGACAAAAAATAAATTATTTGCCCATCATTAGGATTAGGTCATATTGTCGCATGACATATAATTCTCATGCTAGGTTTAATCAATCGCATGTCATTGCACTTAGATTAGTTTTCATCTTAATAAAGAGAAAACCCAAAAAAATACGTTGAGTGAATTGCTTGTTAATTAAAAATCATATTATGGTTGTTTGTATGACTTTCTAGCTAACATTGCAAATGCTTACATTTCTAAAAGGTACATTATTCTCCTAAGCTAGTAATTTATTTATTGTTTTCTTTATTGGGTGTTAAGTTGGTAGATTGCGCACCCGCATGGTCATCTTACATGTTAGCAACTAGATAATAAAGTGGATCCAAACTGCTTGTTCAAATATTTTTATAAAAAGAAAAGGTACCGAAAGAGTGTTAGACTAGCTCTGGTGTAACCAAGTCCATAAACTCAAAATCTCTAGTAAAACATATCTACTTATATTTTATTTGGATTTCTAATTTACCTACCGCAAATAAATTAGAGGTGACTTCAGCATGAAAACATTTGCACATTAAGAACTTCAATCCTAAGTCGCAAATTAATAGGGCTTGGGAGGGCCCGAGTTAGGCTTAGACTTAATAATTCATTAGCCGAATCCCTAGGTTGCACACCTGCGGGAGGTGAGGTCGTGACACCAATCATACCATTTGTTGGGTTGACGTCGCAAAAACTCGATATATTCATTGAGAAGATCATCAAGAAGGAGCCAAAGTTGGAGACCATCAGCATAATCAATCGGATCCACCTTCACTAAAAAAACTTAAGCCAATGACTTATAAGACAAATGAGATTGTTAGCTGCTCCACACCATACCAGTTCTCCGATGTAGGATTTTTTCAACACAATTCACACGTGCATCTCAACACCTCAATGAGAAAATTCCTCCCAATGCAGTCACCAATGACACAACATAATTTTCTTTGTGATATCCCAAATGATAATGCACTACTAATTGACTGTTCTGCAATCAATAACATAAGATCTGCAATCCTTCTTTTCTGTCGTCTCGTTCTATTTGGAATATTCGTTTCAAGAACCGATTCACTACTTGATCGTTCCTGTGGCACAAGACTCGTAGTATCGTGTTCGGATCTGATCTACTCCACTGTTCGGTTGTTGGAAGCACAAATTGCTTTTTCCTCGTATCCTCGGTTCCGTTCTCGTCCATTTTACGCATCACAACACTAATATCTTGGATTAGCTTGTCTATTGGTTGACTCATCAAAGCGATCACCATTTCCACCGTCTCTGCCTCCTTCTCCACTACGTCCTCGCTCATCAATCCTTCCCCAGATACACAAAATGATCGCTTCAAGCACTCGAAGTCCTCCTCGATCATTTGGTGATCCGACCTGTAAAATATCCTAGAGTTCCCTCCTGCAAGCAAAACCATAAGGTAGGCATCGAAAAAGGCCTTCATGACTTCTTTCATCGCTAATGGTTGTGCTTGATCGATGAGAATAATGCAAAGCAGACTCAAATTCTGCTTCAATGTCCGCAAAGTTGGCCTTATACGTGCACTAGCGACTTCACCAATATAGAGGCTATTGTAGAAGATTTGGTTAGAGTCGACGAAGATCAAGCAATGGGCAGCAACTTTTGAGACATGTTGGCAGGCTTCACGTATGGCCGAGCAGGCGTTCTGAAAGTAGGAAGCACAGTCGTTATGGTGCTTCTTGTTGCCGAAATGTCTTTGACCAAGAGAGCCAATGCGAGAGAGTGACAACATCACTTCCAAGGAGTGGAGATAGGCGAGGAGAGAGTGCAAAGTGTTGAGGCGGATGTAAAGGTGTTGCGTCCCGCGGTTCATCGATGGGTGAGGATGGTCAGCTACGCTCGTCCAGCATCCTCGTGAGTCTTCTATGCCGACCTTGCAAGGGGTCACCTTTCTACACAGTTTGGCAAACTTGGAATCTCGACGACATCTCGTTAAAGGGGGAAGAACAGGTATGAAATTTTTCTTTTATCCTGCATTGAATATTTTCAAGAAATAATGAAATCAAGTTGTGGTCATTCGAAACAGAACATTATATTCTAAAGATTATTTTTAAAAAACTAACAAACGTTTCATGACTTTTTAGATATACATGCCATACTTACTCTTCATTTCTAAGGTATCATTGGTCAATAGACAAGAAATGTTTTTGTAATAAAAGAAGAATCTGGCAGTCACTTCTTATTTAATTGCAAAACTAACGCATGAACATACATCAAGTCAACCATTGACTTAGATGAACAATGAGAATGCAATAGGTACAAAGTGATAAGCGAGGACAAGCTACATGACAGGTGATACTTACCACATGATGCAACAATTGCGGCATCGTCCTGAAAGAGACTCCCTAAACTGTTTACGAGATCATGAACCAAATCCTCAGTAATTTCCATTCGAATGGCGAAGAAGTCGTCCACGGTTTCTTTAGTGAACTTGATCAAGTCGTCAGCTGATTCTGCACATGGCTTTGCTTTCGATTTCGGATTCCATGTCTGTTACGAACCACACTTGTCATTAGCTTTTGTTTTGAGAGAGTTAGTTCTTGAACCAAACTATTGAGGCAAACCTCAGTGGCCACCCTTCTTACTTGGGAAGGGGAAGGTATGGAGTTCGATTCCCCACCTTCGCAAGGAGAGCTAGGGATGGGGATGTGTAGTTTTAGTTGTGAATTTCGACTCCCACACCTTGCAAGAGACAAGCAAAAGTCTGAGAGTAAGTTGAGAGATAAAGTAAGACACATAAAAAAAAAGAAGTTATTGAACCAAAAACGTTGATAATAAATAGCGGAAACCTTTTGTGAACAAACATATTGTTTCAAAAGGACACAATTATTTTTTTAACTATAAATTCTAAATTAAAAATAATTAAAAAATAACCAACAAAAAAAAAACAGTCGTTTGAACAAACACACACTCAAATCTTTTTATCAGTTGGAAAGATAAAAAATAACCATCACATACTCATATCTTTTCGATATGAGACAAGGCATGTCGCAATTTGTTTTATCAACAAATGGGCCACCACCGATCTCCATCGTCATTGTCATCGGTGAACCACCACCCCATACCGAACCGTGTCTCTGGTTGTCATTGTCGTGTCTCTGATACCCTCATCATCTACAACATAGTTCATAATGGCGAGAGAGCTCATGCCTGGTCATCGTCATTTTCTCTACTTGACTCAGCGATGGAGGAGCTCGTGCCACAATTGAGCTTGTCGACTGCAATAGAGGTCGACATCGCGCTTGCTTCAAGGCCCAACCACCATGAGTCGGTGCCAAGCCTCCATATCTAGATTTGGAAGCTCGGGAAGGGGGAGCTCAACGCACCAAGCAAAGCTTTGTGATTGGCAATGGGCTCGATGCCGATGCTGTAGAGCCCACCTATGAGTGTGTTCTTCACTGAACACTTTGTGGATCTTGTGAATTAGAAAATTTTCGAGGCCTGAAAGCCTTCTAGTATAAATTAATAGTTCTATGAAGATTAACAGATAATCCCTTGGAAAGGCTAAGAGAAGGGCTGTGTATGTGGGCGAGAGAGAGAGAGAGAGGAACAACTGTGGTATGTCGTTCACTGTTATTGTGTTTTAGTGAAATTTTTGTCAAAGCACACAGCTAAAAAACTATTAAAGAAAGAAATAATGGGCAAGTGTGGAGGGAGAATGCATTTCATATATGGTAGGCATTCCTCCTAGAGATGACACGTGGAGAAGTCGACCAATAAAAGGTAGGCTTTTCAAAATCAAACATAAAAATAATTTGGGACACATCACTCTAAGAATGTGATGGGTTAGTAATATCACGACCAATGATAAAATTCCTCTTCAATTTGAAGGGGCTACGATTGGATTGCCAAAAGGTTAGGTCATGAAATCCTACCTCAAGTAGGCCAAGTCCAGATAACTTAACTATTATAAAATCATTATCCAAGTGATGAACAGGCCAGCAATGTGTTCGACTTGGGCAAAGTCCAGAAAAAAGTGTTCAAAGCATATGTACAATTTTGAATTGATTCAGCGAATCTTACATAAGGCAAAACAATCAACCTGAGTATTCATGAGGTATTGTATGATAAATCTTACTTATAAATTACATCGCAGCGCATTACTCATCCAACATAAGATTGATAGGTTACGCTCAATTCTAAATTACCTTTGAGATGCATCAAAAGTCTCCATGGATTTTCCTTATTAATTGTGTGCTAACAACTATGTTGGAAATTTTAGACATAAGATGATCTTTTTTTAACAATATCGAGAGAAGTCTTGGATATAATTCCTATCTTCCCCCAACTTCTCCTCCTTAATGTGACCTATATTTATAAAGGCAAATAAAAAATAAAAAAAATTTGGGCAATTCCTTTTCCAAATCTGACACACCTACAGTTATACGCTAGTGACTAGCATAGACAATAGATCCGCAAACCCGTCCATGATATAAATGGCCATAATCATGTAATTAAACTTACGTACGAGGTTAGATCTTTTACAGAACAGAGGAACAGCAAAAGAAAAAGCAAATGGCAAGGAGACAAAAGTAGAACGTCGACATGGGGGAGGGTGTTTGTGTCATTTCCCAATCGGGGTACCTATGATAATTGCAAGCCGCGCGAGGTAGGAGATGGGAAAGTCAAACTCAGCTGAAGCCAGAGGGAGAGAGAGTCGAATCTGTGGAGGACTGACTATAAAAGGGTGGGTTTGGGGGTTGCGAAGTTCTTCGCAGAAGACAGCTTGTCGCACAGTAAGAGCTCGTACTGTGCAACACCCAGAGAAACACAAACTCATACCTTATACCTGTAGAAAATGTCACTAGTGGAAGGAGCTGATGATTACACCCAAGATGGAACCGTAGATCTCCGGGGGAATCCTGTACGTCGGTCAAAGCGCGGCGGATGGACCGCGTGCTCCTTCGTCGTCGGTACTCTCTCTCTTTCTCTCTCACTCTCTCTGCGCATTACATGTGAACGATGGGAAGTCTGTGTTCTTCATGGGTTGAAGAGAGTTGTTGTTTTCTTGTGCTTGTCGATGCGCTTTTTGTGGGTGGTGCTGATTGGTTGGACTTGAATGGGATGCATCATGCTCTTCCACGTACTTTGGAGCTACTTTTTCCTTTTGGTTTTCTTTCCTGGACTTTCTTGATGATGAGGCGTGAATCTTGCAATGTGCGAATGACTCGTGTTGGCTGTTGTGTGTAGCTGGAAAGATAACCTAACCGACAACCTCCCATTATTATCATTGAAAGGTGAACAGCAGACATGAAATTGTAAATTGCTGAAGTAATAATTCCTTTCTTCAACTTGTTGCTTTGCAGGTCGTGCCTTGTGCTTGTCTATTTGTATCTCTTTCCGTCCTTTACTGGTGTGCTCTCCTTGCATGATGTTGAATGCTTCATTTAGGTTATCAATATTTCAATTTCACCTTAGTTTCATGGAAGAGAACTGTGCATAGAGATTGAACGTTCGTGCAGAAAAAGGAAAAACGATTCATGGCTAATACGGTGAACAGATTCAATTACAGTCGAAATATATGTATTGGGTGTGGACCAATTGGCATCTTTCGCAGGCCTCGACGTGGACCAGCAAAAATTCGATTGACTTCGATCCAGATAATCAGGATCGTGCTAAGTATTGCTCCTTCCAAAGTGGGTGTAAAGATTGAGTGAATGCAACTATATATGAAATTCTCTTCTTCATGGCTTTAAGACTCGCAGAAGAAGTAGATTGAGCCACAAAACACACATTAAAGACACAACTCCATTTTCCTGATAGGCTACCAGTGGCTATTATTATTCTCCAAAAAGTAAACCAAACATCTGCCCCATAAATAATTGGTTGGGCCTAGCATATGTTCCATATTCAATTTCCAATTTAATTTTTCAACCTACTGAAAATACTTTGGCATTTACAAAGTCTTCCTTAGATCCCCATTAAAACCATGATGTGAATCTAGAATATGGTACTTTGTACAATTAATGATAGTGATAATCAGAAGAATACCACCACAAATTAGCTAGGGGATCTATCCAGTGTCCTAAAAGTCAAGAAAGATGATAAGCTTCCATTTGCTTTGGATCATAACCATCTAAAGAAAGTACAAAATTCGAACCTAAACTTTGACTCCCTTGTGAGAAAAATCTACCGTAGAGAGATTATAACCGGTCGAGATGTAACCAGAAGATACTAAGGAAAGCCAGTAACATCGTCTCCCAGTAGAATAATCAAACCACGAATTGACATTTTGTCACATCTTTTCTGTCCCTAATTGTCAGCTTTGGTCTAATCCTAAACAGTGAATAAGCTAGCTGCTCAACACCAACTCAAATCATAGAGCGAAGCATCTATCTGACCCATTTCTTCTAAGATTCCTCTGATAATAATGCATCTTCAACTGGAAATAAACAGTACATGGTTACAATCTTCTTTTGGCCATTTTGTCAATTGAATCACGCAAGCCCCATGTGTACCTTGCACTTTCCTTCCTTCATTTTCCATGATTCTATGGTCATGAATTGTACTTGAACATATTAGGTAAATCGATTTCAATTAAGTCTACTGAATCACGCAACCCCGTCTCATGTCATGTTTTTTATAATCATTTTTTGTATTGCTATTGTTCGAACCCGTCTAAAAAAACCTTCCGTTTTTAGCGAAAAATCGAAAATCCTGTGAATATTATCCTCGAGAATTTGAATGGTGGTAGTAATAGCAATAATGCAGATCAGGTGGAGCCTAGCCGCAATTATTCAATTTGGCTTGTTTTATTGTATTTTTCTTTTTTTTTTTGTTTCGTTGGTCTTTGCGTTGACTTGTTGACTAAATTGGGTGCAGTGTATGAAGTCTTCGAGCGGATGGCGTACCATGGAATCTCGTCCAACCTTGTGCTCTATCTGACCAAGAAGCTCCACCAAGGCACGGTCACGTCGGCCAACAACGTCACCAACTGGGTCGGCACCGTCTGGATCACGCCCATCCTTGGCGCGTACGTCGCCGACGCCCACCTCGGCCGCTACTGGACCTTCGTAGTCGCGTCCGCCATCTATCTCACGGTATGTGCCGTCCGCATCGCCGTCAGAGCGTGTGTGGAAACTTGTGGTAGACATCATCAGACAAGGCCATTACCTTTTTAGTGTTCCCGTACAGAGCCATTATCGGATTGACATGTGAAAGTCATGCTAAGCCGGCCTAAAATCCGTTCTTTCAGAAAGCAAAGAGATATAATCGTAGTTGAGTCGATGCAATTTAATTAATACTCGAGCTTGAATCTGCTCAATTGCACCTAGCCGGATGCACGATCGGCACTCAATTTCGAATTCTTAAAATACAATATGATCATGTGAAAACTATATCATTTAGCTGTACATAATATGCATATATCATGCTTATGTAGTTAAAAGTATAGGAATTAAGCTTTCGAGCTATAAGTATTTTTGAACTTGATCTCGACCTGATTAAGTACTTGAACCACTTAAACTCAAGAATAGTCGACCGGAACCAAGTTCAACTAATCTTGGCTATTTTTCAAGATATACCAGTGGCAAAAATCCATCCCAAAAGTTTAGAGGAAGCGCATAGATGATATAGTGTAAAGAATTTCTAGATCATACTTCATGGTTTGTCCTTATCGAAAAAATATATTGAATTAATCGTCGAGACTCGCTAATAAAAAACGATTAACTTAATTTATCAACAGATTTATGAGTACCGTTATAGATTCCATACTAATCGACAACTTGTTATACAAATTAAAATTGATCTTTGATTCCCGTAAACTATATGCTATAATTGTGGCGGTTTGGGTTGTTCGTAAGATCTAATTCCTCCCTTCATATGGAACTCGAGGAGGATTCTTGGTTGCATTTGCCGGCCAAGAATATTCTAATTTTCTAGCCACTCATGGGTTATTAATCCACGCGATCCCAAAAGTCCAAGGTTGAAAAATAAAACGAGAGAACAATTTTCCGTGAACGACTTAAAATGCTTCCAAAAATAAAATCTGGCATAAGAATTTATTCAGTGCTGATAAATCAATAAAAAGTAATACACGATGAAGACAAATTGGACCGCCGTTTTGATGGTCTGAACCCTATCGACTCGGAGGTTGTCGCCATGTTCCTCGGTGGTCCTTGCTTATCCTAGTAAGAACCAACCCACTATTCCATCGTATACTTCCAAGAGAATACGTGTTGGAATACTGTTCTGTCTATTTTAGGATGTAAAGATCACGAGCGATTGCGAAAATTAGGGAATGTTTAAACTTAATCACATAATTAGTGACTGACTAATGCTACAAAATATGACTGGCTAGAGATACTAAAGTCTATAGTTCAAGTTTAATAGGAAATAAGCCATGTGTTATTATTAGTAAAGACTATATAAAATTAGTCGTCAAAGCGTTTGGTACATTGTAATGTAGAGAAAGCATCTTATACAATCGGAACATACACTTTTTTGTCATGGACGAGATAATTAAGCATGTCTAGGTTACTTCGTGCAGGGCATGTCGGTGTTGACCCTGGCCGTCTCGCTTCCCAGCCTCAAACCGCCTCCGTGCTCGGCAGCGAACGTCGGCGATTGCAAGAAGGCCTCCACGTTGCACCTCGCCATCTTCTACGGCGCACTGTACACGCTGGCGGTCGGGACCGGCGGGACCAAGCCCAACATCTCGACAATCGGCGCGGACCAGTTCGACGATTTCGACCCGAAGGAGAAGGGCCACAAGCTGTCCTTCTTCAACTGGTGGTTGTTCAGCATCTTCTTTGGGACCCTCTTTGCTAACACCGTCCTGGTGTATATTCAGGACAACGTGGGATGGGCTCTCGGGTACGGGCTCCCCACCCTTGGGCTCGCGATCTCGATCGCGATCTTCCTCGCGGGGACCCGTTACTACCGGCACCGGGTGCCTGCTGGCAGCCCATTCACGAGGATGGTCCAGGTCATCGTGGCAGCCCTGAGGAAGTGGAGTGTGCCGGTCCCGATTGATCCGAAAGAGCTTCATGAGCTTGACCCGCAAGAGTATGCCAAGAAGGGGAAATTCAGGATCGACTCAACACCAACCTTGAGGTAAGAGTTTGCATCAAATTCTGTCTCTTCCGTGTTCCCATCTGAAAGACTTATCCCTCAGCTGTCCATTGAAATATTAGTTTTCCAAAAGCCATAGCTATCATCAAATACTGTCACATCTCATGTGTGTTCAAATCAAGTTCGTTCATAAATTCATGTGTAGATTCCTCAGTTTCATAGTTGAGCACTCATAGAAGTGTCTTCACGAAGTAAAATGCTGGCAAAAAGATGTAATCCATGGACGATTGATGGAACAAGGATGTGCAGCACTTGATCAGTGTTTCGTGAGTTAAACCTATTCGTCATAAGGGATACAATAGCCTATGGTTTGACTGATTCATATCTGTAGTTAGCCTTTTGATTCGCTGTGTGGCTCACTCTCCACGCAGATTCTTGAACAAAGCATGCGTCCAAACCGAGACGACTTCTCCGTGGAAACTATGCTCGGTCACCCAAGTTGAGGAGACGAAACAAATGCTGCGGATGATCCCGATCCTGATCACGACTTTCGTCCCGAGCTGCATGTTGGCTCAAATCAATACCCTCTTTGTCAAGCAAGGAACTACCTTAGATAGGAGCATCGGCAGCTTCAAGATCCCCCCGGCTAGTCTATCTGGATTCGTGACCATCTCGATGCTCGTCTCTGTCGTGTTGTACGACCGCTTCTTCGTCAAGATCATGCAAAGATGGACAAAGAACCCGAGAGGCATCAGTCTTCTTCACAGGATGGGAATCGGTCTCGTCCTCCACGTCGTGATCATGACTGTGGCGTCCTTCACCGAGAGATGGAGACTCCGAGTGGCTAGGGAACACAATTTGGTCGAATCAGGAGGACAGTTACCACTGACAATCTTCATCCTGCTTCCTCAATTCGTGCTCATGGGAACAGCCGATGCATTCCTGGAAGTAGCGAAGATCGAGTTCTTCTACGACCAAGCGCCAGAGAGCATGAAGAGCCTGGGAACATCTTATGCAATGACCACTTTGGGAATCGGGAACTTCCTCAGCAGCTTCCTCCTCTCCACTGTCTCGCACGTCACCAAGAGGCACGGCCACCGCGGGTGGATACTCAACAAACTGAATGCATCGCACCTCGACTATTACTACGCCTTCTTCGTGGTGCTCAACATCCTGAATTTTGTGTTCTTCCTGTTCATGGCGAAACTCTATGTGTATCGTGCCGAGGTCTCGGATTCGATGGTGGTGCTCAAGGAAGAATTGAAAGGGCTGGAGAAGGTACATAACCAGGAAGTGCCGGTGACATAGCTATGTGATAGGTAAAATGTCATGGCTCCGATTTGCAGCGAAAAGATGATAGTGAAACAATGCTTATAGCCTAAGGTCTACCTGGTGTAGAATATCCAGCACTTGTACAGCTCTCGGCGTCATCGCTACGATACGCGGCTTAAACATTCATACACAGATGATGATGATCTTTATACTTCTTGGAAGAGCACGAAGATAAAATCTCTATACAGTCTATTTGCGGGTACGACTCTTTCTTTGCTAGTTTGCACCGCTGTCGAGTTCAAAGGCAACATTCAAATGACCACTCCAGGTTCGCAATTCCTTTTATTATCAGATGTTCAAAACTCTGGCAATACATTGTACAAGATATTTCAATCGTTATATATGTCAGTTAAAGAGAAAGGATCGATCCATCTTCACTCAACTATTATGATAGAACAACAAACTAAATTGCATATGATAGATATTAAAATGCAAAATTCAGCTCCAAAGACAATGACATCCTCGTATCGGGTCGATTCAGCAGAAGCTCGACATCTTCAAAATGTTAACTGTTTACCCCATTAAGATGTCCCAACTTGAATTTCCACTTTGTTTCGTGTGAGGACCACAACAAACAATGCCTACCTTCATCCATGAATTCTTTTGCTGGACCGAACAATGAAGGTTGCCATCAGGACCGTGTTGGTCGTGAGATTCCTTCCATGAGATATTCACAAAAAAACAAGAACTGATTATGGACTGACCAATCATACCATCTGCCGGGTTGACGTCGCAAAAACTTGATATATTCACCAGGAAGATCATTAAGAAGGAGCCAAAGTTGGAGATCGTCAACATAGCCAATCGGATCCACCTTCACTTAAAAACTTAAGCTAATGACTTATGATACAAATGAGATTATTAATTGCTTCACACCATACCAGTTCTCCAATGTAAGACTTTTTCAACACAACTTACGCATGCATCTCAAAGCCTCAATGGGAAAATTCCTCCCAGTGCAATCACCAACGACAAAACATAATTTTCTCTGTGATATCCCAAATGATAATGCACTACTAATTGATTGTTTTGCAATCAATAACATAAGATTGGCAATCCTTCTTTTCTATCGTCTCGTTCTATTTGGAATGTTCGTTTCAAGAACCGATTCGCTACTTGATCGTTCCTGTGGCACAAGACTCGTAGTATCGTGTTCGGATCTGATCTACTCCACTGTTCTGTTGTTGGAGGCACAAATTGCTTTTTCCTCATATCCTCGGCTCCGTTCTCGTCCATTTTACGCAGCATAACACTAATATCTTGGATTAGCTTGTCCGTTGGTTGACTCATCAAAGCGATCACCATTTCCACCGTCTCTGCCTCCTTTTCCACTACGTCCTCGCTCATCAATCCTTCCCCAGATACACAAAATGATCGCTTCAAGCACTCGAAGTCCTCCTCGATCATTCGGTGATCCGACCTGTAAAATATCCTAGAGTTCCCTCCTGCAAGCAAAACCATAAGGTAGGCATCGAAAGTGGCCTTCATGACTTCTCTCATCGCTAATGGTCGTGCTTGATCGATGAGAATCATGCAAAGCAGACTCAAATTCTGCTTCAATGTCCGCAAAGTTGGCCTTATACGTGCACTGGTGACTTCACCAATATAGAGGCTATTGTAGAAGATATGGTTAGAGTCGACGAAGATCAAGCAATGGGCAGCAACTTCTGAGACATGTTGGCAGGCTTCACGTATGGCCGAGCAGGCGTTCTGAAAGTAGGAAGCACAGTCGTTATGGTACTTCTTGTCGCCGAAATGTTTTTGACCAAGAGAGCCAATGCGAGAGAGTGACAACATCTCGTCCAAGGAGTGGAGATACGCGAGGAGATAGTGCATAGTATTGAGGCGGATGTAAAGGTGTTGCGTCCCACGGCTCATCGATGGGTGAGGATGGTCAGCTTTGCTCGTCCGGCATCCTCGTGAGTTTTCTATGCCAACCTTGCAAGGGGTCACCTTTCTACAGAGTTTGGCAAACTTGGAATCTCGACGACATCTTGTTAAAGGGGGAAGAACAGGTATGAAATTTTGCTTTGATCCTGCATTGAAGTTTTTGCAAGAAATAATGAAATCAAATTGTGGTAATTCAAAACAGACCATTATATTGTAAAGATTATTTTTAAGAAGCTAACAAACGTTTCATGACTTTTTAGATATATATGCCATACATACCCTTCATTTCTATGATATCATTGGTCAATAGACATTAAATGTTTTTGCAATAAAAGAAGAATCTGGCAGTCACTTCTTATGTAATCGCAAAACTAAAGCATTAACATTCATCAAGTCAACCATTGACTTAGATGAACAATGAGAATGCAATAGGTATAAAGTGATAAGCGAGGGCAAGCTACATGACAGGTGTACTTACCACATGATGCAACAAATGCAGCATAGTCCTGAAAGAGACTCCCTAAACTGTTTACGAGATCATGAACCAAATCCTCAGTAATTTCCATTCGAATGGCAAAGAAGTCGTCCATGGTTTCTTTAGTGAACTTGATCAAGTCTTCAGCTGATTCCGCATATGGCTTTGCCTTCGATTTCGGATTCCATTTCTGTTACGAACCACACTTGTCGTTAGCTTTTGTTTTGAAAATTGTTATAATCAGTAGTAAATTTTATTCAGGAGAATATACTATCAAATGAACTCACTTCTGATTCTGTCGCTCCCTGTAGACAATCTTTGCCTTTCTTGAGCCTCCCTTCGATCCATTGCTTTTGAAGCCTTGACATGGTCGACTCAACCTCATATGGAATCATTTCCCTCACAATCATTTTGCCTCCATCTTCGCATTCTACAGTGTCCTCGACCACCAATTGTGCCAAAACTTTTTCTAGCTTCCCTGCACTCTCCAATACTGTCAAGATTTCATTGTCAAGTACCGAAGCGGAAGTCAAATGTTGTTTCAGAATTAGTCCATAACAACTGTGCAATGTGATGGCGGCGACTGAGGTTGCAACGGGATGGCACTTCCTAAGAACAGGACTGAAGGTTCCTCTTTCTTTTAAAGCCAAATCTTTGGTCTCTTTTGCCAACCGAATGAGTCGTTCACTCTCATCTTGTCTCGTATCCATTTCGCATTCTTGACATCCTCTTTCGGCCATCTAATGCCAGCAATAACAAGGGAAAAAGTTTAATTTCTCCACCATGGTAACGCAAAATGAAGGGAGAAATGAATCGCTTACGCACCTTCCAGAATGCATTCTTCACAGACGATCGTATGTAACCATCCATGAGATCTACAGTCGGGTCCGTCACTGCATCACCTTGCGCTTGTTCTGTTACCCTGGAAAGCATTACATCATCTCCTCCAATGCTTGCCACCGTCACTGCAAACGGCAGCAAATTCTCCATCAGGTTCATCCTCCCGTCCTCAAAGTAGTCATGATAGTTACCCAATCTCTTCTCTGACCACCCTCGTATCGAGGTTAGAACTAACGATAGAACCTGAATGAATAGAGCATCTCGGTCCTGCTTTTTGGCGTCATTCGCTAATTCTGCCAACATGGCATGCGAAGCGAAAAGAAGTCCAGGTTCCAACTGCATCGTGCTGACGTATTGTTGGAAAAACACCCACGTTAGGCACAGATTGTGTATCGGCCGATTGATTCCAAGTATCGACCATGTTTTCTTCATGAGTTCAAGAAGTTCATCGACCTCGTCGAGGACTAAAGTCTCGTCCCTGATGTCAAATATCGACTTCAGCAGGGTCACATACAGGTGAATGTTCAGAGGGAATCCATCAGCCCAGTGGCAAACATCAGTAGGAGTCCCGTTGGCGCTTCGCCATGATAACGACACCACGGAATTGCTGAGGCTTCGCATGGTGTCTGAGTTTTCCCCGATGTCTAGGATCTTCGTCTCGCCGGCTTGGATAATTTCTTTGAGACGGGCTGCAAACGCGTTTGGCGTCTCCAATGGGATTGACGGGTGAAGAATCAACCCCGCTTCTAGGATCTTGAGCTGTCTCTTTTGCCAGGCATGATATTCCTTTGAGTCGTTGAATTCAGATGGTTTTAGGTGGCGGAGAAGCTCGAGCGGAAGGATTATCGTCTCCGCCCGCTTACCAATCTACCGAGATTGAAAATGGCATGAATGAGGCAAGATATATACAACATTCACGTTTGAAAGATTTGCATCTGCTGATTAAAGTATATGGCTCTCAAAAATACTTCTACTTTTACAATTTTCATTTGTTGTATTATGTGATCAACTCTAATTCAACATGTAAGTACTTGTTCTCACTTTCAATTTACTATCTCCTAATACACAAAAGGAAGATACGTGAAAACAAATTTCTTTGCATAATATTATGTATACCCCACAAGAGAAAGATGAACTATGAAGCACTTTTTGAGACTTACGTACATGGCCTAAATGGGTTCTGGTGAGCGTTTTCCTGAGCCAATTATCACTTTGCTCCGCCACTCTCATTTGTTGCCTCATCAGCTCAGCTGATGTGAGCGGTCGCTTCGGCCTAGCCGCCACCCCCTGGGGGTACGGCGAGCTCACAGCACCCGAGGCCATCTTCTTTGACGGTGTCCGATTCAGCATCTTCAACCCGAGGGTTCTCTTGACCGGGCTGCTTGGGGCCCTCCCCACCCCTTTGGTCCGGGACGACGTGGACTCGGGCTGCGGCTCGTTCCACATCGAGGAATGGAACATCAGGGCGCTCCGCCCCCCGAATCCGGGCGAGGATCGGCACGACATGAAGAACATCTCGTACGCTGTCTCGCGGATGTCGTCAGCCTCGAGGCCGGGCAGCTCACCAAAAGGCCACTCGAGGTCGGCGGCCATGGGCGGGCCACGGTTGGCGTTCCGGATGCGAGCGAGAAAGAGGGGGCCGGAGGAGGATGGTCAATGAGGGAGCGATTATGGTGGGCCAAATATTTGGCAAGGCAAAGAGGTGGGAATGAGGTGAGGAATGAGCTGTTTTTCTTTTGTTAGTTGTGTGACACCACTTCCGCACTAAGAGGAGAGAGAGAGAGAGAGGGAGAGGGCGGCAATGTATTTGTCAACTTTCTTTGTGCGAAGAAAACGAGGATTGCACTAGCAATTAACGAGACATGAACATCGTTTCGATTCCGTTTGTTTTTTCTTTTAGTTTGTAGCTAAGGACATGTCAGCAATTTAAATTAGACATTATTTTTTAAAATGAACGGAGCCTTATGATAAGTTGGGATGCTTTACAATTAGGGCCAACCATATTTATTGCATCAATGGAAATATCCTCACGGTTTATGCATTATCTACGCGAAGGTGGCAAAAAAATCTGACTTTCTCCCTCTTCCGGGGAAAATATTCGGCAATATCAAAGCGCCACGCCATCGATTGTCGCGGCGCGCATTTTACCCTGTCAAATCCATTCATAGGCTGACATGTGGCAAATGCATTAGAATTTAATAAAAGCAAACCGATTCCGACCACCTGCAAAAGGAAGCAGCGGCCTTCGAGAAAAATTCGAACGCCCGCCAAACCATCTCACTCTTTCAACCATCGTTTGCACCCATCGTAAAAGTTTCAGAGAAAAGCTTCATTTGCACACATCCCCCGCTTCAACCTTCGTATCGCAAAGAATTTTGAGGCAAAGAATTTTGAGGACCAGTACATTTTGTCTTTGCTCACTCGTCGTTACTTCTCTCCTCGAGTCATTTGTTCTTTGGACATTGGATTGGTAACATGAGAGGACTAGCTGAAGATACTATGAGTAGGGACTAATTTTCCCGACAATATGGTGTTTTTAAGGTGGGATGATACCTATGTCTCTTCGAAGTTTGTGGATGTAAGGTACTATGGTGTTTTTTCTAATGGGGATGGAGCCTTCTGAAACGTAAACATTGGTTGAAAAGAGAAATGGGTTGAGCGGAAGAGGTTGAAGAGAGAGATGGGTGCAAAGGAAGCTTTTCTCCGAAACTTTAACGGTGGGCGGAGACGATGGTCGAAAGTAGCATTTAAACTTTCCCAGCAGCTTCTTTTTGCATGTGGACAGAAATGAGTTCGCTTTTACTTAATTTTTTCCTCATTTACCACAAGTCAAGCTATGAGTTGGTCTGACCGAGTAAATCCGCGCCACCCCATCGGCTGACATGACGCTTTGATACCATAAACCTCCATCTCCCTGTTCAGTGATTTGTCAACTGCTTACGCGGCATGCCTTGTTTCACTCTAACCCAATAAGATATTGACATGTATATATTGACGTGGTTTTAGACGAAATAAATAAAAAATTTCCTTCCACCTCAGTTTTTCTCCTCCATCTACGTGCCCACTCTGCAACTCCCTCCGCCGTCACCGCCGGCATAGTTACCGGTTCCGTGTCCATGGCGACCACAGTCGGGCATTGAACCGTCTCGTAGTCTTTTGCGGTCGGAGTTGCAGAACACGGCCATGGCTCCGCTGTCCCAGATCTGAAAGTTCCCCGTCGTCCTTGCTCGTCCATGGCAGTGCCTCTAGGTCTGAGTCGGACGCGGTCATGCTCCAAAGCTTATCGCAACCAATGGCTCCAAGGTCTGTCGCGGACATGGCTCCGCAGTTCCAGATCTATCGTGGCCGCGCTGCGCCAGAGGGAACTTGAAGGAGGACGATGGAAGGGGGACATCACGATGGTGGGGAGATGGGTGTGGAAGATGGAGGTCACAGCGCCCTTGAGTGGTGGATGGAGACGGTAGGACATGGCCGAGTTGGGCGGTGGGATTCTCCGGTGGCCGGAGAGATGGTGGCCTTGATGGAGACGAAGAGAGAGAAAATCGGTGTTTTTATTTTTTTTCCTGATCAAGACACTTGTCAATTTTTAATTGTGCCAGTTCATATTAACGCGTGTTCCGTCACCATATGAAGCGGCGCTCGCAAACCACTGAATATTTTCTCAAAAAGGAAATAAAAGGAAAAATAAAAGTTCGTGGGGAAAACACGTCTCGACAGCTCATTTTAAGTTGGCTCATATCAATTATTCAACTAGATAAATTTTATAAATATGCCGATTTACCTCCGCTAAAATTAGAGGATAAATTAACAAGTAAATCCCCTCATTTACATGTCAACGATTAAAATAAGAAGACAGATTTAGCCGCACCACCAAAAAAAAAATCGACTACGTGGAAATGCCCTCAATTTTGCGGATATCAGCATCAACCGAAACCCCAATATATTATGAGATAATTATGTAAATGATCTCTTAACTTTGGCCCAATATGTAATGCCGTCTTCGAACTTTTAATTTGGTCGATGTGATCCCCGAATTTTTAGTCCGATGTGCGATGTCGTTCCTGAATTTTTAATTTATTCAGTTTAGTCCATGAACTATATGATAATTGTAAATATTGTCCCTAAACATTAATCAGTGGAAGGAGAATAGTGAATATCATATAGTTTAGGAACTAAATTGAATATGTACTAAAAGTTTCGAAATGACATTGTACGTTGAGTCAAAATTCAAAGATCATTCGAGCCATCTTTTTTTATATTTTATATTGTCCACTCAATGGACATCCATGACCCCCCCCCCCCCCACACCTCTCTCTCTCTTTCTCTCTCTGTCTACCTCGGATCTGTGCAACTGTTGATGTCTATAGAACGTGCCGACCTCAACGGTTGACGTGCTCAAGTCAAGGATAGGGAAACACTGGTTAGAGATGAGTTCCAATGGAGGAAAGAGACGCCGCGATGGCAAGAGTTTTGCAGCAAGCATGATGAGGGAGGTGGAGGATGGCAACGTTGGGCTATTTGGGGAGATAGAGAGAGAGATTTTCTCTTCAGGGAGAATGAATTATGCATATTGGGTTTTGGCAATTCGGCCTACAATGTTTTGATTTCTACGATGTCCATCCAAACATCTTGAAATCTATTTCAATGTGCGTCCTAACTTCAGCTCCGGCTAAATTTTCATTGGAACTTAAGTCATGTGCTCTCAATCCATCTAGAAAGTTCAAATAAAAAAATTTACATTTAGGTACTCACGATTTCATACCGTTACAAGTTGTCCCCTGATTTTTCGAAATATTCGCAATATGTCCTTTGATCTCCTGAATTGCATGACGGTTCTCCATCTGCAAAATCAAAGTAAGATAGAAATTGAAACTAATTGGAAGAGAGAGAGTGTGTGTGTGTGTGTGTGTTTCGTTGGGCAACGGAGAGTTAACCCTTGTTGGGCTGGCACAACCTAGGAAAGCGAATAGCTAAAGCCCATTCGAATACATAAGAAAGGATTGAAGTCGCAACGATGGCGACGCTGCTGGCAGCCATCCTCACGGCCCTTAACTCAGCACACACTTCCCTTCCCCTTCCCAAATGTAAACTATGAGCGTTACGACACACCTTGCCAGTGGCGTTAGCAACAATAGAGACTATTGTTACACTTAAGGGTGAGCATGATTCTAAGGTAAAATCTGAAACTGAATTGGTGAGACCTTGTCCGGTTTCAGGTTTCAAGATATACATGGTAGATTTCAGATTCTAAAAATTGGAAAACCTATTTCAGTAAGTAGGTTCCAGGTTTCAGGTAGATGGAACTTGGAACAAGTTTTTGTTTTTTTCTTGGTCTACGTCTTAGCATGATCTTGCAGTATTTCATGGTGTCCGATGCTAAGTATATATTATGAAATTACTA
Source organism: Syzygium syzygioides (assembly GCA_031216285.1). Classification (NCBI taxonomy): domain Eukaryota; kingdom Viridiplantae; phylum Streptophyta; class Magnoliopsida; order Myrtales; family Myrtaceae; genus Syzygium; species Syzygium syzygioides. The sequence continues at coordinate 25,277,558 of CM062249.1, read as the reverse complement.
GTCTGAGTTTCGATTTTATGAGTTTCCATTTTATGATTGAGACTTTCACTTTATGTCTCTAAATATAAGTTGTGATCAATGGATTATAGCAGCAAGTAGTGATCATAAAAGATTCACCACAATCGTTCAATTAATAATACAAATGGAACCTGAGTAGATCTTAAAACCTGTGATAGGGTAGATTCCAAATTTCAGAGTATGCAAAGTAGGTTGCAGGTTTCAAAAGGAACTTCTATGGAACTTAGAACCGTTCACCCTTAGTTACACTGCTTCCACATCTCTTCGTCAAGTTTCTTTTTGTACTTCTATATTATAATTAACTTCCTTGCGACTTAGAATTAGTATTTCAAGGGATTAGGAGGTACATCGCAAAAGTTTTGAAAGCTCATTTGCACATATGGTGACGACATGAAAAGGCCAAGGGGGAAAAATAAAATTTTGTCAAAATATTTTGGACGAATATTCCTTAATAGGAGGCATCCATTGATCATATGAGAGCACGTGACCGTATTGACGAGAATTTAGCCATAGTCGATGTTAAGTTTCACATTGAAACAAAATTGAAAAATGCCTGGGTTGAAAATAGATTAATTGAAATGTAAGGTGGCATATTGCCATTTCGCATAAAACCTAGGGGAATAATATAGTTCGTTGAACCCTCAAATTTTGCTTCCACTTTAAAAAAAAATATATGAACTATAACCCAGGGTTGACCGAGAGTTGATCCGCGAAATACGCGACGCAAAACACATTTTAAACCTCAAACATGGGTTCCAACAAGTCAAAACGAGTCCTTTGAGACCTAGATCGCCACTTGAATCTGGTACGCAATTTTTGACTGTCGAGCCGCTTGCATATTCCAATACTAGGAATCAGAAGCATTCCAACGAAAGCAAAAATGGGGCCAAGTGGATGTCGAATGAGAAAGTAATGGCCGATCAAAGTTCGGTCTAACCTTTCAATGCCTGAAGTAAATGTTCCACAGCAAAATAACGTACCTACGGTCTCGGAAGAGAATGAAACTTTCTAGACCCCTAAGAACGGTAAATGGTGATTTTTTTTTTAAAAAAATGATATGTCATCAAAGCATCCGATTCATGGGCCCGAGCCTTAAACCCAATATAGGTTGAAATATTGGGTGAATGGGGAGCAGATTGGAATAGTAATGGCCACGGGCCGGTTTCGGCCAGGAACCGGCCCGGTCAAACCAGAGCCAGGCCCGTTGATCGGGCCCGCGGTTTGGAACCGGCCCGGAACCGCCAGTTCGGGGCCCGATTCCACAAAAAAAAAAAAGAAGAAAGCTGCAGCAGACTGGCGAGGCCGGCCTTGCTAGTTGCAGGCAAGGTCGAGCCTCGCCGGCGTCGGGCGAGGTCGGCCTCGCCAGTTGCAGGCGAGGTCGGCCTCGCCCGACGCCGGCAAGGTCGAGCCTCACCAGATCTGGCGAGAGTTCGACCTCGTCTCGCTCGACATCGGTGAGGTCGAGCCCTCGCCCGATCTGGCGAGGCCAGCCCTCGCCCAGCGCCGGCGAGGGGCGGCCTCGCCTGAGGCTGGCAACCTCCGTTGGCCCCGGCTATGGCCGACGGAGGAAGAAAAGAAAAAAAAAAAAAGGAAAAGGAAACCTGAACTGGAATCGGCCCGGAACCGGCCGGTTCCGGATCATACTTGGCCACGAACCGGAACCGGTTGGTTCCGAACCGTGGCCATGACTAGATTGGAAGTCCCAACACCATTGCTTTTCGATATGGGGTGGAAACGCAAAATACAGCGTCGTAATATTCATTTTAGCGTAAGCTAAATACATCGTTATACTGCCCACATGTTCTTAGGCCACTGTATTGTCAAAATGAAATCTCTAGTCTCAATAATATCATTATGCTTTTAGAAATTATTCATGTTTCTAGGTCGCCATAATGACTGTTTTATATCTCATATTTGAATTAGGCTATTAGGATGTTGGGTATATTAAAAATTGCCTAAAGTTGCATATAAACATCATTCAAATATTCAAATTCGCTAGCAAATTTGATTTCGACTTCTAAGTCATTCGCTCATGCCTCATTCAATGCCTCTTTCCATGTCACACGCAATGCATAGTACACATAAAAAACAATACATACACACAATGAGGTCACCCAATGCACAAAATGATGCGATCTTTCTACCTAATTGCATATTGGCCAAAATTCAACCTTTAGATTTCTCAAGAAAAGGAACGATAAATGTGAATTATGGCTCAATCGAGAAGTTATGGTATTGGAAGGACTTTGCGAGACGTTAATCCATACCTCACCTAATCAAACTCCCGAACCTTAGCCTCTGGTTATTGCACCTAGATCAGTCATTTTGCACATATCATCTACATAGTTGATTTTTCTTATAACTGCTTAAACATTATAGGTGTCCAATCGATTTAAGTTAAACAAATCGATTGATGGCGACTCCTCTCTACTTTTCAGTTTATGTACTGGGTATGGTAGCCAACTCAACCCTAAGATATGGGAAGGTCCTAGGAATGCGAGGCGCAACAATTTGGTGATCCCTAATTTGCAAAATTCCAGGGTGCTACAGTGGCAACTCCACTAGGGACTACAATAGAAATAATTTGTTAGAGGGTTCGAGCCACATTTCCCAAAATTTTCGATTGCACTCACCTTGTCATGCATTTTCTTCGGTTTGTGTTTTTGCATTCATTTCGCATGCATTTGATTATTCGAACTATCTCTTATTTTGTTTGCTAAACTCGATGCATGTTGTCTCTTTACATGTTTGCACATGCGTGTTACAATCATCGTATATTACAACTCGTTGCAAACTTGTAAATAGATAGGGGAACTAGTACTTGCGTAGACCGTTGTGACATGCATTACCGATAGCGACAGAGAAAGCATTTCTTGGCAAGGATGATGAGTTATGGACCCCCGAATCCCTTAGGTTAGCACCTAACATTAGATTGCATCATCTCTCATGATTCACAACAACTAGGTATGCCATACCATCCCTTGTCAACGCTCACTTTTCCAATAATTCAAGATCCCCAAATTTTGTCAAACCATAGTTAAGTTTGTCATCTAACTTAATAAGCGGAAAATTGTCCAAAAAAAAATCTTAAACCTATTTTACAGAAGCCAATTTAGTCCTAAACCTTTTAATTGTGCCAATTTAATCCTAAACATTTTGAACATTTGCCAATTTAGTCATTCTGGCCAATTTTATATAGAAATCAATTATGTGAACAATTTTTTGCATTTTTTTTTAAATATTCTGATTTTTTTCTTTTTTTTTTTATTTTTTTCCCTCCCTTACTCATCAAGATGGCCTAACAACTAGCCACAGGTGAGGGCCACCCTTGCCTACAGCCGACCGCCAGCCATGGCCAAGTACCAGTCACAGGCTAAAGGAAAGAAAAGGAAAAATTCAGAAAAATTTTTAAAAAAATGCAAAAATTAGGCATGTCAACGTCGGCCATGCTACGTAGTACAGCTGGCACTTACATCAGTAAATTCTGGCCAAAAATAATCGGAACGACTAAATTGGCAAATCATCAAGAGATTTATGATTAAATTGATACAATTAAAAGGTATATGATTGAATTGGCCGTCATATAATAGGTTAAAGACTTTTTGGATTAATTTTCCCATTATTCAAGTGCATTCACTTGAACCTCATTCCAAGGTTCGATTGATACTTCACGCCAATTAGGGATCAACTTCAACTGTCTTTCTAGATCATACACATTTGTCAAAATTTAAGTTTATTTCACAATCTCAAAGAGTAACATTTCCAAATTATCACTGGTTTCGAAAATTTATGAGCTCTGAGGCCGAGGGATTTGGCTAAATTTCTTATTATGGCTCGATACCACTTTCGCTCCGTATTGAAACATAATCTAAAATGTTTCTGGCTGAAGATCCACACATTTACAATTTATCTATACGGACACATCCTTCCTTTTGAGGAAAAGGTTTACCCTGATTGTTCAATCAACAGGTCGCGGAAACCCATTCGAATGAGTTCAACAACAAGAATGGCCCAAGGAGTTGAGCAGAGGGTTGGCGCCCTGGAAAAGACTGTCAATGGCCTAGCTGATCACGTAAAAGTCCTCTCATCTTGGCTCTTTCGCAAAAGCAAAGGTCCCCCACTGAACCTTCCTGCTGGACCTTCCAACCCAGTTGCTCTCCCACGAACATCACTGCCCTTTGTCTTTTTCTTTTTTGCTCACTCTTGAAGATCCTCTCGATGTTGTTCGCATCTCAACCCCAGCTGCTAATTCTCAAAAGAAGAAAGAGCTCAACCGCCTCACCCCAATTAAGGAAAAGTTGAAATGTAACCAAGGGTTGGATGATATAGGAGGAAAGTTGCAAGAGATCAAGACCTATCGAATAATATCCTCGATCCCATCATATACACCACTTCCAAATCAATTTTCACCACCATGTACCCCTTCTTTCCTCTTGTACCACTCATCCTGTAAAGAAGTTCTTCACAATGATGGCATTATCTTGCGATCTTACCCCAAGTACGAAACTAGTCGAAAACATGCTAATACATTCATCCAGGAAGGCTCTAAGCCTACCAACAAGATTCTTCTTGCTAACTTTGCAAACCGAATTACATAAACTTATGAGCCGAAATTGATTTCGAGTCTCAGGATTTTGGCTTTCAAAGATTAACACAAGCAGATTGTCAGTAACCTCAGGTGGTATACGCCCAGATTGAAATATGAATTCGAAGAGTTTACAAGGAGATTCACCAACTTATGTTACACAGATTTGGAAGAAACCCATGCGTAACCTTATAGGGTATATACGACCGTATGAGGTTCCATAAGGCATTGTTTATATCATCATCAGTAAAGTGACTAACCACCACAAAAAAATTCCTGATGGTCCATACCCATAGGTTCAAACCTGAACGTTCTAAGCTTTCTAATCCCTCTGGGGATTAAGGTCTAACATGATAGGAGCATGATCAAAAAGCAACCTACGGAGGTGGGAAAGACAAGCTTTAGGAAACTTGGCTCTATAACTATGATTGCAGCAGGCCTTGTCAAGTCTTTCTAGGATAAGGTTATCCTGATCGTGATGACATCCAGGTAAGAAAAGGTTCAGCAAAACAATATCCATTAATCCGCAACAATCAGAGTAAACAAGAAATTTGTTATTTCTATTTCTATTAGCTCTTCTACCACCTATTTTCTCATTACTGCGAGTTATTTCGTTAAATTCACCTATAGCGATCTGAGGCATATCAGAAGAATTAGTGACATTTACCTAATTATTCAATAAAATAATACGATCCTCTAATTTAGGGCTAGCATCTATACAAGACAAATACCGATTTTCATTGGAAGAGGATCAAGCATTACATGTTGGCGTGATTTGTCAATTAGGATTAAGTGGAGCTATTTAAGGCTAATTAGTTGCTAAATTTGTACTGTATAATGTCCTTATTTTGAGGATTAACTAGATTCTTAGTCTAAAACAATGCATAATCTAGAATAGTTTTGGTAGTTTTTTCTCTATACAACTATTTTTGCTTTCGTATTCATTCAGAAAAGATATCGAAGAAAAAAAACACCTCTATTCATCCTGGTATCGGGGCCAAAATCCTAGGGTTTTCTACTATGATTAGACCTTGACCAAAAACTTTAGAAGAGGCAGGAGCAAAACCTGATCAGAAACTATGATAGAACCAACTTATTTGGTGGCGTACCCTCAACATGACAAGAGGTCTTCTACAAATGCCATCCTTGATGACTTAACGACCCGAATGACACGGGTCTTGACGCAGAATCAGACTCAAACCATGGCACCAAACAATGATTCTTCTACTGCATAGATTGGCATTTAGTTGGACGGCACCAACTATGCCCTATGGTCCCAAGTTGTTGGTGAGATGTATATCTCCGGCAAAGACAAATTGGGATATATCAATGGGCACTTTCCACAGCTTCAATTGAAAGATCCAACCTTCATAAAATGGAGAATTGAAAATGCAATTGTGAAAGAATGGTTGATTAATTCCATGGACCTGGACCCTAATAAGCAATTTTATTCGTTTCGAACAGCAAAAATGGTATGAGATTTGATTGATACAGATTTTTTTGATGGAACTGACACCACTCAAGCATATGATTTGAAAAGACGTGTGATTAGAATGAGACAAGCCGGATGGTCCATTGAAACATATTATAATGATGTTCAAGGCTTATGGAGAGAAATTGACTTTCGTCGTCCTAACCCAATGGAGAGTCTCACTGATATTGTCACGGCCCATACCCCACGAAACGTAAACATCCCTCATTAAGTCGAAGTGTGGTATGACGTTCCCAGGTTACGTCACCGACCCGAAAACCCAAATCAGAGAAAGCACGATACATGCGAAAACAACGTGTATATATATATATATATATATATATATATATATATATATATATATATATATATATATTAAATATACACCCAGACAATAAATAAAGCAACCATGAATAGCACCAAGTAACAATTTACGAACAATTGAAACAGTATATACATTCATTACTATAACTTATGTACAATATCCATTATAAACAAAAGATACAATGGTAAGGCCACTAAGACAAAAAGGGATCAGCGGCCGGGGTTAACTACCAACAGGAGGGCTACAGTCAAAAAGCATCGGCCCTCGCTCCTACAACTGAGGTCTAACTTAGGATATGCAGTCGAGATCAGAACCCGACGAATCTGAAGAACTCTCAGAAGGCTCCTGCTCCCCTTATGAACTCATGGCCTCCGACTCTATCCCTGGCTCAGGGTCTTGCTCCTCGTCCTCGTCAGTATCCATCGGCGCTGGGGCCTCGGCATTCGCCTGCTCCGGGACTGGATTCACAATCTCGAGCTCAAAAGCTACCCCACCTAGCTCCTCATGCTCCTCCTCATTCTCCACAATCTCATACTCTACCTCCGAGTCTTGGTTACCCTCCATATCTACATCTACAATATCGCCGTCTGGACACTGCGGGTCCAACCGACCCTCTCCGACAAACGGGACATCAGCAGATCGGATGGAACCGAACTTATCACCAAAATGATCCCTAAAGCACCAAGCGAGGTACTCGTGGGTCTCATAGTGTGTTAAACCTACATCTACCCAAACTATAGTATAATGCCGTATGTACACCTCATCATTCCCCACAGGATGAACTGTCCTCGAGCACACTATATGGGTGGGAATCCCGAAACGTAACAGTGCGTCTTTAAAATTTCATGGTCGAGAATCTGAAATGTCAGTTTTACAACAACCATGAGAAAACTCAGCAAGTAACAACCCCTAATCCTAAACTAGGCTAATGTGTACCTCCAGATAGGTAAATTAAACACATCAAGCAAAGAATCAGTAAATCACTAAAATTTCTTCCGGGCCCACAGCCCAATACATTATCTTGAAACCCTGCACGTTAAGCGTTCAACAACAAAAATACACACGTGCAATTATTTCAACCCGAAGGCCCATAGTTGTATAAAACGACCCATAGGCCCGACTTGAAGGCCAACAATTTATAACGACCCGTAGGCCCGACCCGAAGGCCAACAGTTGTATAAAAGGACCCGTAGGCCCAACCCGAAGGCCACAATTGAATAAAGCGACCCGTAAGCCCGACTTCAAATCAATTCACCACATAATATATGAATTACAAGTCAGGACATCCAAGGTCAATTTCTAACGCCAATATACTAAATACAACCATTCTCAATTTAGATGAAATCAACGCAATATTTGCACTCTCAATTATTCCTGTTTTAGTCCAATCAATCCGACATTTACTCCGTGCATTTATTCCAAAGCAATTTAGTGCGCCTAAGGCCCGCCATGGCAATTCAATCTCGATAATCGTTCTCATCATCACGGGGCCACTTAATAAGGTTTAGAAAAGTCCCAATTAACCCTTAAAAAGCCTAAATTCACATTATTACTCAATGGTCTATTTAATGCTCAACTTAGGCCATTTTAGGCATTTTCGGTTCTGGTGAACAGTACCAGGACAGAGTGTCATTTAGGCACTAAACCACACTTAAACAATCTCATTAGGCCCTAATCACAAACCCTAACCATCCAACAACCAAATACACCTAATTAAGCCTTAATAAAGCCTAATTAGCTCCTAAATTGCCTAATTTAAGTCCTTAACCAATGAATCTAATTAGTGCAAAACTTAGGCAAATTCGGTACTGGATAAACAGTACCAGGGCAGCACCCTCATTAGGCCCTAATCCACATTTAAACCACTTTATTAAGCACTAATTTGATCCCCTAATCACCCCACACAACATTAGACTTAATTAGGCCATGATTAAGCCTAATTAACTCCTAAATTACCCTCTAAAATGCACAATTAAACTAATTAAGGGTTTAGAGGTTTATACTCGCCTAAACTTGACTCGAGTCGACGAGAACGGGCGGTCGATTACCGACACGCGGTGAGAATTGGCGGCGACGTTCCAAGGCTAGCCGGTGGTCCACGGCGACGACGGCGGTCGGCACGGCTCACGGCTGGTCCTCATGGTTCAGCTTGGAATGGCGGCTGAGGACGGCGATATGGGGGGTGAGGTTGGTCGATAGGGGCTGAGGGTGGCGGGTGGTGGTGCACGGTGGTGGCCGGATGGTGGCGCGGCACCGGCGGTGGACGGTGGTGTCCACGGCGCCGTTCTTGTGGCCGAGAGAGGAGAAACCGAGAGAGAGAGAGAGAGAGAGAGAGAGAGAGAGAGAGAGGAGGGGTGAAAGGATGAGGATGGAGAGGTGGTGTTGAACAGTGGCTGGCTCGGCGGTGGAGGCTCTGGCACGGCGGTCCGGCGTGGCTGGCTTCCCGACAGTGATGACATCAAAAGGGAGAAACGGTGAGGAAGAGGAGGAAATGAGTGAGGTTCGACCAGAATGGGATGGAGGAGAGAGAGAATTTAGGTCAAAGTTGGTCAAAATTAGCTTAGTGGAGAATTTTGCCCTTGATCCAATGGTTAATATTTGTTCTAATCCAATAATGTAAGGGCTCAATGATCAATTATCCTTAACCCATGGCTGACCAGACCTGGTTTAGCCAAATTAACCTTGGTTAATCCCTAAATCTTGGTCAAAATTTCGGAATTAGCCAAAATGGCCCAAGGGGCAATTTTGTAATTTTTCGATCCCGAACCGAAATTTCAATTTTTATCCATATCGGTCCTATATATGCATGGTCAGCATAATACGGTATCGGATCCATAAAAATCATCCTTTAAACCCTCGAAAATCATCCCGAAAGTTTCGAGGGGTAAAACCGTAAATTTCGTTCTGGGGTTGAAATTCCAATTTTAAACCATACGCACTCCAGACATGCGTGGCCACTCCAAAATGGCATTAGTTTCGAAAAATAACCTCGTTTATCCTCGGAAACAAACATCGAGGTCCCCGGGGGTAAAATTGTAATTTTCTCAATTTCTGTCGAAATTTCAGTTTTCAGCCATACTAGTCCCAAGCATATATGGCCGCTCTAAAATGACGTTAGTCTTTCCAAATAGTTGTAAATACCCTTAAAATTTCGACGTCGAAGTTCGAGTCCAATTTCGCGCTCAAATTTGCTCGTTTTGAAGTTTTAGGGCCTTTCACTAACGGGTGGCTATTTAGGTATTACGCGTATCAATCTAAGGTTGTCCGAGTCATGATGGCCTTGAATTTCGGGAGAACGTGAGGAATTATCACTAGCACCGAAGGTCACGATCGTTCGGATTAAATTCGGGATTCGTTTGTCAGGCGTACTTTCGGTCATGTAAGATCACCCGCGATCCAATCGCACGTTACTGATTACATCAAATCTGTCATTTTTCTAAGATCGGCCCATATTAGCTCAAAATATTCCCTCGACGTTTCTCGAAATCGGTGCCCAATCGCAATCGGGTCCTCGGTCCACGTACTTATTCCTATTTAGCCTTTCTCATTTGGTTAGTATCTCGTGATTGATCAAGTCCGGGTGAGACTTACTAAAATCAAACGAGAATTAATATACACTTTATTGGTCTCGGTAACGGGTCAACATTCATGATGTTACAAATATAGAGAGGTATAACTCGAGTCTACAGAAAGATAGAATCTATATTTTTCTTGATGGGTTCGATAATTGTCTGAATAAGATACGGGCCGATGTGCTTTAGATTCGTCCATTCCCTACAATTGAAGAAGCCTATGCCCCTGTCTGAAGGGAGGATGTAAAACAAGTAGTTGTGATGTTAGGCACAAAACCTGCATATACCACTGCCATGGCTGCTAAAGGAGTCAAGATGAAACCTCAGCAACCACCGATGCTTCGAATATCCAAAATTGATTCTTCATCTTCACGAGATGGAAAGATGAATACAACCTCAAAGGCTAAGGCACAATCGGAAGGAGGTTGTACACAATCTGAGAATATGAAGCGTACTCTTGAAACTTGCTTTTAAGTTACATGGGTACCCAAAATGGTGGAAAGAACTCAAGGCACAAAAAAAAAACATTAATCCGATGCTAATAATTGGCTGGGATGAGATTCCTTGATAAATACAGAACCTCACTTGTCTTTGATTCCACAAGTAGAACTTCAAGTGATTCAACTACTCTCAACAACAAAGGTAATCGTGGCTATTCTCACAAAGGAGATCATTGGGCATGGTACTAAGACGAAGGGTTGTACTACATGGATGATTTTATTCCTAGCGTTGACATCCAAAATTACCCCTGGTGGGAGCGGGCTGATTGCAAGTCACAAAGGACGTAAAACACGGCCCACATAGCATGAATTCGGAGAAAGGTCGTGAGTCAGACCCAAAAGCATCGGAAAGATTTAGAGCAATTATTGACAAGACACGTCATAGAAGTGTCGACAGGTGGACAAGTCTAAAATCACGAGTCTTGCACATAACGTCGATAAGTCCAAGATCATGAGCCTTGTATGTGATGTCGACAAGTCCAAGATCACGAGCTTTCCATGTGATGTCGATAAATTAAGCACGTGATGTTACATGGTAAAAAAATTCATTTCCACGTGTCAAAAGGTAAAGACATGATCGTGGGCGTGAAGATCAAGGAAGCTAAATAGTGAAATGTGAGAAAAAGCGGGAATAAGAAGACTCGTGGAAGAAAATTAGCTATTATGTGATGCCTAAGGGGCGTAAGCAACATCGACAAGTCAAGAAGCGATTAAAGTGCGAAATATAAGGAAGTGGAAAACAACTTTCAAGGAGAAGTAGCTGATCGACAGTTATCAAGTTGCCCTATATATACTCAAGGATTTTCGACGTAGAAAGGACCTCCGAACAAGACAACAGACCTCTTATCTATCTTTATTTTCAGCACAATAGGAGTAGTAATAGTTATAGCCTTTAGATTCCACGTCGTAGATTCAATTCCGGCGCGAGTCTTTATGAAGTCCAGCATTGTTGATTAAATTCCAATGTTGTACCACTAGTTCAACGTCGTCGATTAGATTCAGGCATTGTGCTTAGAATATAGTTGTTGATTAGATTCCAACCATATTCTCTCAGGACACGTCATTGATTAGATTCTGGCGCACCTGAAATTGTAATGTTGTGTATTGGTTGTGTCGTTGATTGGATTCCGACATAATCTGGTCTTGGCATTTGCAAGTTGTTATCCTATTGTTAGTATTATTGAGTTGGGTGTATTATCGAGTTAAGTTGTAAGACACAAGTTGGGTTTAATAGACGCATTTGACATTTTCTATCTGAGCTTGACTCAAGACCCTAGTCTTCTCTAATAAAATCCGAAACGTAGCGTTCGGTGAAAGATTTTCGATGGGATAAAACTGGTGAAGCACCTGGTAAAACAAATAACATGCAACACTCAACTGGTATCAATGAGAGATAGATTTGGCTATAGCATTGTCATTTGGGACATCTATCATTTAGTTATAGGAAGTACCTATTTCCTGAGTTATTTTCCAACTTACAGAATTCATCTTTTAAATGTGAAACTTCCATTTTAGCTAAAAGTCATAGGGTACCTTTCTCAATAAGCTTGCATAAGAGTGATATTCCCTTTGCCTTAATTCATTTTGATGTTTGGGGACCTTCTCCAATTACTACTGTTTCCAGAATTCATTGGTTTGTGACTTTGTTGACAATTGTATTCAAATGACTTGGCTATACTTACTCAAACACAAATATGATGTGTTGGGTGTGTTTCGAACTTTTCATGCTATGGTTCATGCTCAATTTTCAGCTAAAGTTCAGATTCTACATATTGACAATGGTGGAGAGTTTGTTAATCGGGAATTTCAAAATTACTTACAAAATCAAGGTCTTCTTCATGAAACATCATGTGCTCAAACAACACAACATAATGTAGTTGCAAATGAAAAAACATACTTATCTTAAAACTGCTCATGCATTATTGATTACGCACATGTGCTGAACAAATATTGGGATAATGATGTGGTCACAAAAGTATATCTATTGAACCGTATGCCTTCAAAAGTGTTGAATTTTAAGACTCCATTATAAGTTCTTTCCAACCATGTATCTCTTCAATTCTACCCAACAGTTGAACCTGCAACTCTAGGTCATATTAGAGAACCCGAGTTCCTCCAGCAAATCCAATTGTTTCAGAGATAAGCCGTCCCATGCAATCTTCACTGATTCTAGCGTCCAGTAGCATGAGGATATGCAGCTGATAGTACTCAAGAATATCCCACACATTACTCAATGCGGGGACATATAGACGCATGTTGGGAGATTAAAAAGAACACAAAAAAAGAGCACGTGAAAATAAGTTTCATAAAGAGAAAAGGGACTGATTAATGGACATTAAAATTCCTAGCATAACAAAATTTATGAATCTCTAGTTTGTAGAAAGTAAAGTGAATTATTGTGCTTTAGCTCCTAACCGGCATAATAAATAGGTTAGTGAGGAATTTAGGATAACAATGCTTAAAATAAATGAGAAACGAAGTTGCGATTAGTTAGACTTGGGAGAGTCCAACAAAGCGCGAAGGCTATCTCCCGAGAGGATACCGTTTGACATCCTGTTAAACTCCTTGGGTTTCATTTCGGTAGGATTGTTAAACCCATCAATATATGTAGTTTAATTTACCATCACTCAAACTTGAAGTCAATAAGTTGTGGGCAGATCACCCTAGGTTCTGCACCCATCAATTTATCCTAACTTTTCTCTCTGGGGAAAGCATTTTCAGCTTGGTTTCCAAAAAATGGATTGAGACTTCCATCTTTTAGATTTGGGAATAGCACCAAAGAAGTCTTAAACTTGTTGTATTTGTACCAATTCAGATCTAAATCTTTTAATTGGACCAATTTAGTCCTAAACCCAATTCAGTCCATCTAGCCAAATTTAGGTCGGAAATTGCTAACACGGATGCCAACCGTCCTACATGGCACGGTTAATACTGACGTAAACATTTTTAATAATTTTTGAATTTTTTATTAATTTTTTTAAGATTTCCCTTTTTTTCTTTATTTTCTTTCTATTTTTTATTTCTCTTTTTTTTGGTATGTGGTGGGTACTTTGCCATGGCCAGCGACCAGCCACAGGTGAAGACATCGCAGCACTCGCCAGCCACTGGCAAGGGTCACCCTTACCCAAGCTGCAAGGGTTGAGCCCTTGCCAGTGGCTGACGATGGCCAAGATACACTCGCCTGTGGTGGGTGTCTGGCTATGGCCGAGTACTAGGTACAAGCCAAAGGAAAGATAAGGAAAAAAATGAAAGGAAAAAAAGGAAAAAGAATTAAAGAGAAAAAGGGAATATTTTTTTAAAATTAATAAATTAGTAAAAAAATATAGGGAGAATATCACCAAAAACCCCAAACTATGTTATTTGTGATAAATTTACCCTGAACTTTTTTTTTGTGATACAAAAAATCTCAAACTATACCATTTATGACAAATTTATCTTGAACTTTTTTTTGTGATGTAGCCCTCGCCCAAACTCAGCGCTGGCGAGGGCTGCCCTCGCCAGCCTGCCATGGCCGACGGAGGAAAGAGAGAAGAAAAGAAAAAAAAATGAAAAAAACAAAAAAAAGGAAAAAGGCGAAAATGTCCATAGGCCAAAGTATTGTGGAGTAAATATGTCACAAGTGACATAATTTGGGGTTTTTCGTATCACAAAAAAAAAGTTCAGGATAAATTTATCACAAGTGGCATAGTTTGGGGTTTTTCGTGTCACAAAAAAAAAATTCAAGGTAAATTTATACAAGTGATATAGTTTGAGATTTTTTGTAGTATTTTTCCAAAAATATATTAAAAATGTTCACGTTTGTTGGAGTTGGCGAATACTTCGGAGACTCTTATTTCTCACACCGGGTATGCCCACGTGAGCTTAGGAAAACTGAAGTGTTGTCCGACGACATGTGATCCATGCGTGCGGAATGCGGGGGTTCGGGGGCAGCGCCCCCGACATGGGTGCCCCGCTGCCCGGTCAGCGGGCGAGGGTTCGGGGGCAGCGCCCCCCGACGGGGGTTCTGCTGCTCGGTCAGCGGATGGCTGTCCCGCTCGCCGGTGAGCGAGCGGGGGCTCGGGGGGCGCTGCCCCCAAAACTTCAACGGATTTGGGTTGGCCCGTATGGTGCGAAATTAAGAGATTTCATATATGTTTAGGTTTTGGGCCCGTTTGGGGCATATATATATATATATATATATATATATATATATATATTTTGCTCGTTTTTCTGATCATTGTAATGAGTTGAGCGACTGTAAACCGAAAAATATAGTGAAGTCTTTTTGCAGGACATAGCTCTATTCGAGGGTAAACTTGGGTAAATTCGTGCATCGTCTATTTTCTCTGTTTTTTGCGTGATCGTTCTATTTCGGTTCTCGATACATCCCTTCAACGTTAACACCGGCTGTGCCATATAGGATGGCTGGCATCCACGTCGGCAAATCCTACTTAATTTGGCCGAATTGACTGAATTAGTATCAATGTGAAAATATTTAAAACAAAATTGATTCAATTGAAAGAATTAGAACTAAATTGATACTAATACAATTGGTGTATGACTTTTTTGGTACTTTTCCTTTTAGATTGAGGAAATCTTCTTATTCTTTGTCAATGTATCGAGTAGCCATCGAAGGAGTTTGGAGAGAGCATTTTCTAATAGAGCTTTCTCTATATTTCATTGATTCTAGACCAATGCATGAAACATCATATTAGAAATATGAATTTTACTCGTAAATTTAGAGGTGGGCGGAGCCTTTAGATACTGAGGCCCCTTCTCCAAATCAAGCCATCATCACCGGATGTCCCTATCTTCCATTATAACAAGAAGGATGTGATCCTTTAAGCTCATTAGTTTCTCGTGTTGGCAAGGTCTAAAATGACATCGATGTTGCGTGAAACCGAGTCTCATATACGTTGAATTACCATCGCATCTCTTTCAATTGTTCATTTCAAATTCATTCGGAAGTCCAATCAAATTGTGTTAAGAATTTACTTTTCAACGAGCACGTGCGACGAAAGCTTAAAGAAACACGTCTTGAGAATAAGATAAATACGTGAATTTCTCTTCCTAAAAAGTAAAATACCTAACCCATTGGTGCTTCAAACACGATACGTCGTGGTCATAGATATCACGAGATATTTTTCTGACCATTATTGAATGTGCCAACAAGGCTCATTCATTCGAGTAGGGTATATATCACTATCTAGCTATAATGAAAGAGATTTCGTTATATATCTTTATGATGTTTCCTCCGTTTTCCTCCTTAAAAGTCTAAACTCGCGTCCCAAACCGTCCAATTCGTAGCCATTTGCAAAGTTCTTTACGACGTTTCTCCTTAAAAGTCTAGCTCACGTCCCGAACAGTCCGATTCGACTAACATAAAAAGTAACTTCCTCATAAATGATTGACGTTTTGGGAACGATCGCTTGCTCACAATCGGAGCACGTCACGACGCTCGCTGACCAACGAAAAACGTGCGGTCGCAAACGAGTTGCAGGGATCAGACGGCGTGGCTTCATTACGTGCGATCATTCGTTCACGGCGTTAATTGAAAAGTTCCCCCTTTGACGTTCTTTCGTTCTGACCATTCTTTATTGGAAGTGAAGAAGATTGGTGGGCCATCGTGACTATGCTTAATCTGGGAAACTGGATTTGGATTGGCTAATTGAAAAATAATGAGCGATCTGTCAGGGGCATAGCAGAATTGTTTTTTCAATATATATTTCGATAATTAATCAAAAAGATATTTTTGGATAAGAATGGAGAATCTTTGCAATTAAAAAAGTTTTAATCTTGGAATAGTGCCATTAGTATCGGGGATTATAGGTTAATCTTTGATTCTTTCTTGACAATTAATTAGTGGGGACTTGGAATAGGAGTTAGGCTTATGGGAAAACTTTGTACGGTATCTAAAAAAAAGATTTTGATCCCATGAAAAATGGCAAAGGTTGAGATTCCCAAAAAATGGCTATGTGATGCTTGAGATTTCCAATAATAACAATGTCCTTAATTAGTATTAAAGATTAAATGATGTAAGAGCAAATGAATGCTCACAAATGCTCACGAGATATCCATTGATTTTCAGAGATTTTTTTACCTCGTATTGAGGGACACTTTTACGGCAGATTGAATGCACCGGACAACATTGCGAGGTGTCATCCTAATTTAAAATATATAAACTTCATAAAATGAAGTAAAATTACTTTATAATGTTATGGCGGTTCATCGTAAATAAATATAATTAAAAACGTCATCATAAAAGAGGTGGTATTATCTATTGTTATACCTTAAAATTTCCCTCGGTATTGGGAGGGTCCACAACCTTCTCATTACTCCTTCGGAATCTTGAAATTGAAAAAGTGGGAAGACATTTTGCTTTTCATTTTCTTCCTTTCTTTTATTTTGTCAGGTTATAAAGTTCAGGTCTCGCAGTAGCACCTACCACCTACTACATATGGTTAACATTTACAACATGGTGCAAAGAAATAAAGAACAATCTCAATCTCAAACAAATTATTAAGATATCTCGAGTATGAGTCCGTAAAGAAAGTATGATCCAAATAAATTAGGGAGGAGTTTAAATTTTTTCCTAGTTTTTTGCATGTTTCCTAAATGGGGTTTCCTACTTTACATACAAATTTATTTTTTTTGTTGCTAGGTGTATCCCTGGACTTTGGAGCTCCTCTAAGAAGAGTTTACACACAAATATTATATATATAAGAGATTGATTGCACACGAGAGCAAAGTAGATCAGCGTTAGGGTTTTTCTCTATAAGTTTTCTGATTGAGTTCTTTTTTGTGAGCTAACACTTGTAGATTTGCTTTTGGTATAATCTAGGTTGAGAAACGCTTGAGCAAATTGAACGTCTGTAAGTTGTGTATTCTTCAAATTCATAGTGAATTTGTTGGTTGGTAGCTCTCACCATGGAGTAAATACCAACGTTCGGATCGTATCACGGTATCCAATTCTTTGTTAATTTCTCGGCTAATTCTTTCTTCTACAGTTGTACCTGAATTGCAATTATGTTAGCTTTCTGTGTTTTTTCACAATCTAGAGCGCATCTATTTCTTTGTTTTAAATCATTTCACAAGTTATCTTTCATAGATTAAAAAGGACACTCAAATTATAGCTTTTCCGATTCAAGCTCTAGCTTATAGCAGTTCCAAATGGTGGAATATGGGAACGAACTTCCCCACCAAAAGCCAAACAAATTTTGTACATAAGTCGTATTTTGTGATTTTTAATAACTCTTACGGGTCCCATCCTTTCTGCACTTACGCAATTCCATGCAATAAATTGAAATAGTTATCGTCTTGATGATATTACTGAAAAATTATACTATGAAATATAGCGCATCAACCAATTAAAAGAGTCGTTGTAACATATATCGCACGGCGACAAAAAAAAAACATAACGCATAATTTTTTTCTTAAACAATTATGAATACTTTATTTGAGAATTGGACCTAATTCGCTAAAAACCCTCAATTTTATGTTTAGTCCCAATTTTATGGGGAACCTTTTTTTGTCTAAAACAATCTCTCAACTTTGACTTTAGTTTCAAATATGCCCACACTTTAAAAAATCATTATTAAGTTCTTCAAAATTATGAATATCAGGGCCAGTTGAATATCAACACCCCTACTTTCGTATAGAACAACAAAAACCTTCCGATGTCAATAATTTTGCAGAAACCAAAAGCGATTTTCGGATGCGGGGGCAGATTTAGGACCAAAGTGAAAGTTGGGGTTTTTTTTAGACAAAAAAAAAGGTTCGGGGGAGAATTGAGATTGAACTTATAGTTGGATATTTTTTTTTGAATTAGCCCTTGAGAATTGTAATCCATAGAACTATTTCATTCTTTCAGTAACCACCAACCAGTTCGCCCATTTTACATTGGCGACGAGTTGGATTGGAGTAAGATAAGACCAAGAATCGCTCTCTCTTTCTCTCTCTATATCTCTCTTCATGCTCGAGCGGCTCGTCGTCCTCTCTTTGCAGCCGACAAAAGTGTGCATGTGATAGAATCCGTAGTAGGAGGAGATATTTGTGGGAACGCAGGTACCAGTCCGAGAGATTCTGGGCTTCTCTCTCGCCCCAGTCTCTCTGCTATCCCAACCCATTTAAAAGGTTTAACCTCTTCATCTTCTTCTTCCAATCTCTCTCTCTCTCTCTCTGTGGATAAAGTTTTACTGGAATGTACACAGCATTCTTCTTCTCTACTGAAAGTTCTTGAATTCATATCCCCAGAAAGAAGATCTGCAATTTCCTTGAAAATTTTCCTTCCCAAAAGACCATCCACCTTCTTGTATTGCCTTGTGTTCCATGCATTTTCAAGAGTACCCCTAGTCACTGCAGAAAAATTTTCCAACTTACCCTAAAGGAAAGATTGCATTGGCATTCTTTAAACAGTCTTTCCTTTCTCCCTTTCTTCTGCGAATCAAGATTAGGGTGTCCGCTGAGAAGAGATTGGGAAGAAGATGAAAGTCGGGGTGATTGGTGGCGGCGTGAGCGGCCTCGTGGCGGCGTACGAGGCAGCGAGAGGGGGAGCCAAGGTGGTGGTGCACGAGAAGGAGGATTACTTGGGTGGCCATGCCAAGACGGTCTCCTTCGACGGCTTCGACCTGGACCTCGGCTTCATGGTCTTCAATCGAGTAAGTAGTCTGCAGCCATCTCCATCTCCATTTCCCTCCTCTTCTTCTTTCGCATTTTGCCCCCACCATTATCGTTACTGCATTTTCCTCCATTTTTCTTGTTGAGTCCTCCCAGCTAGTTGTACATGTCAGGAGCCAAACATCTCGTGACAGATAAGAGTGACTTCCTCGTTATTACGCTAGTCGCCTATGCTCGTCCTCTTTTCCCTAGAAACACAATAAACGACTCTATAATTGGGGTTTTAGGGGACTGCGAAGGCGGTGGAATAGCTGACTTTCTGAATGTGCAGTGTTCAGATTTGGAAAGTCACAGTGCCTTTCTCCACTTGTATATGTCTAATTTCAACCTTTTGTTTTTTGGGTTTTTGCGGCATATATATTTTTCTCTCTTTTTTTTTCAATCTTAAATATAAGATGGGCTGATTTCGCAAGTATACTCTCCAATTGTCATGAATCAGAAAGCTTTTCTTGAAAGAGAGAGCACCTTAAGATTAATGATTGGGCCTCTTTTCAGTTCTTGGATTTTTTTTATTCAAGTATTTAATTTGAAAAGAATTGCAAATGATAAAAAAAAAAAGTTTTGTTTCAAGTAACACGTGCACGTACATGTTGTTCTAAGCATTAGAAGTTATATGTTAACTGGACTAGCCAACCTATTCTCACAAGGATCTCACTTATCGATATACCAAATATCAAATTATATTAAGTTTAGTCCACTATTACAGAGTTACCTATTTAGGGACTCACATGTTATAAGGATAAACTCGGAGAGTGAACCTGTGCACACGCGAGATTATTTTTTTTTAAGGGAGTTTAGCACGTTTAGTAGGGATAATAAAGTGATCCAATCGCTTGTAGATCCTTCGTTGTCAGTATGAAAAGGTTCAAAAGACTATTTAAACATGTCCTGCTCGTTTGAATGTATATTTACTTTGTCTCCGACCCCGGCTTTCCAACCGCTCTAGAAAATCAATTGTAAAATGTAATCTGATGATTAAAAATTATGACATAAAATGTACTTTCGAAATTTATGGCATTATCTTTCTCTCCGATGCTATTTCAAATTCCGATGATAGAACAACTAGTGGGCAGTGGGGACGGCATTGCAGCATGGGACAATGTCCATGAAAGTGCACAGCTAAGCCAGTTTGTCATCTTCTTCTTTGATTGGGAATAAAGTTGCATAGTATTATCGTTTTTTTTTGTCGGAACATATAATTGTCTACTTCTTCTTCTTGTCTCGCCTCTTTTTGGTGTTTGTGGCGGGTTTTCGAGAAGGTCATGGGAACATCCATGTGAAATGTATGAGAGCTCTAGGCTCGACTAGTATCGGTCACGTGCAACCATTTAGTGAACTTAGGTTGGATTTGCCTGGAATCCGCATGATACCCATTAATTATTTTTGCGTATATTCCATTAATAATTTCTCACTACTCGCACTTTGGAGCTAGAGCCTGAAGTAGACTTCAACTGCGGCCCTAGTGGTTCCTTAGGCTTGCCAATCCAGCTAGGTTTAGAACCGGAAAAAAAGCGGGTTCTTGTCTAGTTAGATTTGCTTTATTCTCTAGTGAGAGATTTCTTTATGTTTATAGTTATACTATAGAGAAAGGAGTTACATGACTGAAGCAACATGCATGCTGAACATAGACATGAAGATATAACGGCTCAATCAATTTTCAACTGAGAATAAAAATAAATAGATCTGGTCTTAGTCGGGCTGCATAATAATGGCCGGACTAGTTCTTTTCCAGTCCATGAGTTTGGGGCTGGGCTGGAAAAATGTGTTGGTCCAGAGAGTCCGATTTCAATTGTTGAGAAAACAGGCAATCTAAGTGTGTTGCGCATGTAGAAACTTAGGGAGTGGAAAATTTCTTTCTTTCTACATACAGTGATCGGAACTATTGTATGCATGGATAGAATTTGTTTATTATACATGTATAATGTCAATGCTGAATGTGCTATTTATCGGTTTTTACCCTCAAGACATGGCACATCACCGAGAAAGTCGTCGGCCATTGAAATGTCTGAGTAACTTTAACCATCTATACCACTAATGCGCTGTGTACGTCATCGGTAACTAGAGTTGCAGCCATTGATCTGTTATTCTCACTTTAAGATCATGGTTCTTTGGCATCTTAGAAAAGTAATTTCTTCATAAAATCACCGGGCTCCTGCAGGTTACATACCCTAATATGGTGGAGTTGTTTGAGAATCTTGGAGTGGAAATGGAGATATCGGACATGTCATTCTCTGTCAGCTTAGACGAAGGCCAAGGCTGTGAATGGGGAAGCAGAAATGGTCTTTCGAGTTTGTTTGCCCAGAAGACAAATTTGTTGAATCCTTACTTTTGGCAAATGGTCAGAGAAATCTTCAAATTTAAGGAGGATGTCCTCAGGTAAATCAAATCTTTTAAGTGCTCACTATTGGAAGGTTGTTTGTATTTCTGTCTCTGGTTCTCTGAATATTAGCAGGAAATCTTTTAAGTAGGAAATATCATTTATGAAGTGTTGCCAGCTAAATTGATCACAGATGATATCAGTGTCGAGAGGATTTCTTGAAGCCCAAGTTTTTGGCAATATGCTACACTGTTGACATGAGATTTCAAACTTTTTGAACAATGATATCTGTCATTTTTCGAAAGGAAACTCTGGGACATTCCATGCATTTTATAGCAGGATAAGATGATTAGATATCAAATGTTGTCTCGAAAAGGGTCAATATGTATTCTCAAGGTAGCATATCCCACATGACTTGGCAAGGTGATCAAGCTGGGCCTACTGCATTAAAAAGTATAAGCCAATCTTCAAGTTCTTACTATGCATGACTGGACAATCACCGGCATTCACTCCGTTTGATGCCTGTTTTTTTTTTTTGCAGTTACCTAGAAGGACTTGAGAGCAATCCTGACATCGATCGCAGTGAAACTTTGGGACAGTTTATCAAGTCACGGAGTTACTCTGAATTATTTCTAAAGGCTTACCTTGTGAGATTGTTGAATCACTGAACTCTGTCATATCCTTGATCTTTTACTCATTGAACAAAATCTGTCCTTCGCTTGTTTTTAGAACATCTATGGCAATTACCAATTAATTTTATTTTCCTATAGATCCCAATTTGTGGTTCAATCTGGTCTTGCCCTTCGGAAGGAGTCATGAGCTTTTCAGCCTTCTCGGTTCTGTCCTTTTGCCGCAATCATCATCTGCTTCAGGTAGTTCATGTGGCTCTAGAAGTTTGATTGGAAATGATAAAACTGTGTTTCGCCATTTCAGATATCCTACCAACCAATTCTCTGCTGCTTAAGTCGATAGCATTTTGTATAAATGAGTCAATCACCTAATCTTTTCTTCCACCTCTACCAATCGGACATCATAATACTCTTTGTCCATTTTTACTTGGTTTCTTGTAGGTTTTTGGCCGCCCTCAGTGGCTTACTGTCCGGAGACGCTCGCATTCTTATGTCAATAAGGTGATGATAATTTGGATGTTCAGTAGTTCAAGATGGAAAACTGGATGTTCTTGGTTATAATTGTTCCCTTTGAAGCTCTACAAAGAATTTGATGAATTGAATCGTAAATATGTGTGAATTCAGGTCAGAGATGAGCTTGAGAGTAGAGGGTGTGAAATAAGAACAAGTTGTGAAGTGCAATCCATCTCAACCAGTGATGAGGGTAAGTACTTGCCGTTTAAGTCTCATCTTTTTCCGCATTGTCTAGGTGACATGACATGGAACTAGAGCAAACGATATGGATGTGATAACCAAATTGTCATAGTAGGTATATTCAAGAATCATCATGGCAATTTATAGTTTGTGTCCTTTCAGTCCGAATTTATTAGTAACAGGAGATTGAACAGGATGCGTTGTGCTAACTGGAGACGGTTCTGAAGAAGTATATGATAAGTGTATCATAGCCGTCCATGCACCGGATGCTCTGAGATTGCTGGGAGACCAAGCAACTTATGATGAGACGAGAGTACTCGGTGCATTCCAATATGCCTACAGGTATAATTGGTTAATCTGTAGCTTGCGCATTTTCGGATCATGTTGTCATGACTAGTATTTGCAAAAATACTGCTAATGAAATAACCAATTGTCCACAAGGGCACAGTTAGTTTATGCAGAATGGAACAATGGTGTCCACAGTGATAATGTTGTCGATAGCATCTGCTTGGGAATTTTTTTTTTTTTTGAAATTTTGAGAATGGCAAGCTTCTTTTTTCTTTCTATATTTTCTACAGAATGCAAAATCATTGGTACATTTTTCTATTGGCAGCGAGATTTATCTCCATCATGACAAAATTTTCATGCCCAAAAACCCAGCAGCGTGGAGTGCATGGAATTTTCTGGGGAGTACTGAAAAAAAAGTGTGCTTGACGTACTGGCTCGATGTGCTTCAGGTATGGCAAATTTGCTTTGCTGATTTTATTTTTGATGCAGCTGTGCCCTTCAGGATCTGTTGCACTACAAACTCGTGCTACATATTGCCTTAAAATAACAGAAGTGAAGCTTGCAGTTGTCATGGAGTGCATAAACTACACTAAATAGTATTCGGTTGATATGGATAAAAGTTGTTAATGCCCACTAAACTTTTAGCAACATAGCATCTTTGTGAGGTGCATTCCACAACATGTTGACAATTTCTGTGGCTTGACTGCCTCTAGAACTTCATTTATGTTGACACTGGTTTCAGCATGACCGATGCTATTTTCTTTAATTGGACCCGAAAAAATTTGCAGAACCTTGATCAGAAGGATTTGCCATTTCTCGTGACTCTCAATCCTTCACGAGAACCACAAGACACATTGCTTAAGTGGTGCACTGGCCATCCAATTCCATCTGTTGCCGCATCAAAAGCTTCACTCGAGCTAGATCAGATCCAAGGAAAAAGAGGAATTTGGTTCTGTGGAGCATACCAGGGTGGGCCTTTCCATTTCTATATTAGCCCCAGTGATTGTTTTTTAGCAACGCTGCGAGTATTATTTATTTCTATGCATGCAATAAAGAACTCCTGCAAGGTTCTTGCCATCTTTGTTTTGGTTAACTTTTAAATGAGGAGGAAGTTATGCCTATGTGATGAGTCAATTTTCAATGGTCTTTGCTCATAAAGTTGCTGTAATTTGAATCTTTTGGTAGTTAGAACTTTTTAATTCTTGGACTCAGGTTGCCAAGGGAACATAGTTGTATATCATGACCAACTTGTGTTCTTATTTTTCTTTCAGGGTATGGCTTCCATGAGGATGGATTGAAGGTATAGTCTCTCTCTCTCTCTCTCTCTCTCCCCTCAACAAGTTGGATATGCAGTTTTAAGTTAAGGGACTTCTTTGCAGGCTGGCATGGCTGCTGCACATGGAGTGATTGGACAAAGTCCTTCTGTTCTTGAGAATCCTCAACATATGGCTCCTTCACTCAAGGAAATGGGGGCCCGCCTTTTTGTTACTAGATTTCTCAGACGATATATTTCTACTGGCTCAGTAACGTGAGTATACTACTATTTATCATGATAACTACTTGCTTGTAGTATACATGTTTCTTTGTCTTATTTCTCTGTAGATCCTTAGAAATGTTAATTGTCATTGCTCTGAATCAGTCTCTTGGTCAGCATCTTTTCATCTTCAATGTCATATCCATCGCTAGTTTGTTGTGGTCTGCTCCTGCATTTTCATTAATAGCTTAGAACAGAATATGGAAATTTACTTGTCAGTAAGAATGATATTGCAAAAAGTGAAAATTGTTCTTAATGACTTACGGCTTAGGGGAACATTTTCAGAATCACGTAGCTATAATTATGCTTTCGTAAGTGGCAGTTTGTTAGAGGAAGGAGGCACGATGTTTACCTTCGAGGGAACCAGGAAAAGATGTCCTCTGCCGGTTACTTTGAGGATCCACAGTCCACAGTTTTACTGGAAGGTATTGTCCTAACTTTACGCTCAACTTCAGCCCGTGCCGGATAAGACTATTCAGGAACCTTCTATGAGTAAAGCCCAGTTTTTGCTAGTTCCTGCTGAGACCCTTTCGTGTCTTAATAACAATTTTTTTGGTTTTTCAGGTCATGACTGAGGCCGATTTAGGCCTAGCAGATGCATACATAAATGGTGATTTTTCTTTTGTAGATAAAGATAAAGGTCTTCTAAATCTTATTCAGGTTATTTTCTTCATCAAACAGACTTCATTTTCCAAATGCTGTATCCTTTGAACTTATCAAATGCTTAATCACTTGTCAACCATATGTATAATCGCAGATTCTCATAGCCAACAGAGATGCTGAAACTACTGTCTCAAAATTAAGTAAGAAAAGGTACTCAATAATTTACTAAGTGGAACACAATGCTTTAGACCTTGTACAATCTTATTAAAGATATTAAACCAGTGGATGCCCCTTTTGATTAGGGGTTGGTGGACACCATTGTTTGTAACAGCTGGTATTGGTTCGGCTAAGTACTTCTTCAAGCATGTATCAAGGCAAAACACTTTAACACAAGCTCGCAGGAATATCTCCCGGCATTATGATCTGGTAGATACTTTATTCCTAGTCTCTTTTCCTAGCATTTTGTCAAGAGAAAAGAATGAACCAGAATACATTGTTAATTTCTCAATATTGATGTATATCAAAAGCAAAAATGTGCTTGTACATATGATATGATGTAATTCTAGGATTTCCATTTCATCATGTTCGCAGAGTAATGATCTTTTTTCGCTGTTCTTGGATGAGACTATGACATACTCATGTGCGGTATTCAAGGTCAGCAACCACAACCCTGTTTTGATATTTCTGCTGCCAAATACGTGCTTTAGAAGCCAGAGTGAATAAAAAATCCATATCTGCATGAAGTCTAGTCGCTCAAAACAATGATGCGTTCTTGTCCTGTTGGAAAATATGATAGATGGCAGGTGAAGACCTAAAGGTGGCACAAATGAGAAAGATCTCTCTTTTGATTAAAAAAGTAAGTTTTACTTGCTCTTAGTTGTCGGCTGCTTGACGGTTAACCTTTGACAGTTTTGTTTTGTGACTAATGCTTTGCCTTACAAAATGTAGGCGAGAATTGAAAAGATGCATGAAGTTCTTGAAATCGGCTGTGGTTGGGGAAGCTTGGCCATTGAAGTTGTCAGGCAAACTGGATGCAAATACACCGGCATTACTTTGTCGAAAGAGCAACTGAGGTATGCTGAATCGAGAGTGAAAGAAGTGGGCCTTCAGGTATCCAATCTGCCTCATTTTGTACTTGAAAAATTGCCTTATTCTGTCTGGGAGATAATGTATTTCCTTTTGATGCAGGACCGCATCAAATTTCTTCTTTGCGATTATCGCCAATTGCCAAGTACCTACAAATATGACAGGATCATTTCCTGGTGAGTTTGTTTTTTAAAATATGGTTAAACAGACCAAAAAAGATGCTTAAAAGACTCACTCTTGATGGAATGAATTCACAGCGAGATGATAGAAGAAGTCGGCCATGAATACATGGAGGAGTTCTTCGGCTGTTGCGAATCGGTGCTAGCCAAAGATGGACTTCTTGTTCTACAGGCATGTGACATAAACCAGATTTGCGGCTCAAATTATTGTTTCAAAAGTAAAGGATTTGTTAATCTTTTTTCACTGGTGTATTAAATTTCACTAGTTCATATCCATACCCGATGAGCGGTACGACGAATACAGGCGAAGTTCAGACTTCATAAAAGAATATATCTTCCCCGGCGGCTGCCTGCCTTCCTTAAGTAGGATAACATCAGCTATGGCCTCAGCATCCCGACTTTGGTACAATTGCGTAACATTAAGTACGTAAGTTTCTTTGTTCTTCTTCACTTCATTTATTCAGCGAGAGATCTTCCACTACAGTGTGGAGCATCTGGACAACATAGGAATCCATTACTACGAAACGCTTCGGTGTTGGAGGAAGAACTTCATGGAGAAACAGAGGTGACTAGTGACAGGATGCTGCAATCACTTTGGTACAATTTCTCCCGGTTTACTCATTATTCATGACAGTTTTCTCCTTTTGCAGGAAAATATTGGCCCTGGGATTCAACGAAAAGTTCATAAGGACGTGGGAGTACTACTTCGACTATTGCGCAGCTGGTTTTAAGTCGCACACACTTGGAGATTATCAGGTGATGCCTCATTATTTTAAGTAGTACTACTTTGTTTCCTTGTGACGGGAGAAGTTTGATTTCGCTCTTGTCAAGTTGAAAATAAAATAACACACGAGTGCAGATTACAAATGCACGTTTTATTTTAGTGCTTCCTCTTCAAAGTTTAATTTTCAATGAACTTCGAGTGCAGATTGTGTTCTCACGTCCAGGAAATGATGCTGCATTTGCCGATCCGTACTTGAGTTTCCCGCTGTCTAATTGATCATTTCATTTCGAAGTGACTAAGCACGACCCAACCAAGCCCGCTCACAATGGATTCGCTCAGGGTCATTTACCCCTTGGTTCCTGGGAAATTTTTCTTGCTTCTTTCAGTGATTCAACATTCTTGGGCTTCTAAACACCATATTCAAACATGCAAGTTGATCGGTTGAGAGAACAGTTCTCTTTTTGTAGTCCAGAATGATATTCAAATGGGTGTAGTTATTGATTCAGAGAAGGAATTGGCCAAATTCTTCTTCTGCATCTAGTAGCAAATCATCTGCATTTGAAGAAAAATAAAATATGCTATTCTTTAACCACTTTCGAGCTGGTTGCACAAGCATGTGATGATGTGAGTTGAGAGAGAGAGATTACATTAGATAGTTTTGATTGCCCATATGGCGTCTGCACAAGATGAACGAGACAAGATTGCGTCCCGTGACAGAAATTTCCTCAATCTGATCGTGACATTCTCAACATGGGTTGGTAACTTAGTTTCAATAGCACGAGGAAACTTTTCATATAGATCATGTAGTTGTCTCGGGACAAATGAAAGATAGTCAAAGTCTTGATCAAAGGCAACTCATGTGATTTACCCGATAATTTATCAAGAATTTCAGGATGATTTACATTGATTTTTTCTTCATGTTCTGAGTCTGCCATCAAACAAATGTTTGCACACTCAATTTCATCGTTGGCCTCACTTTCAGTGTAGCTCCAAATCTCTGCCTTTAGAACTTTCTTCTTCTTGTTGATTTTTCCTTATTCTTTTTCAGAAGTGGACAGTTTGGTTTAATGTACCCACGTTTCCTCCATTCAAAATAAATAATGTCTTTACCTTCTTCTTTGCTCTTGAAGTATTTTCTTTCTTCAGGCTGCTCGTATTGTTTCCTTCCTTTGAAGTTCGTTTGTTTCTGGCCTTGTTTCTGCATTTCTTTACCATTAGAGCCAGTTCTTCATCTTCTTTTTCTGCTTTAGAATCTATTTCACATGTATCACAAATATTAGATCTTAAAGAAATTGATTTCTTACCTTTATGATCTTCTTCATCATTCACACGTTCTGCTTTGTATGCCATAAGAGTTCAAATTTACTCATCAACAGTAAGAGGCATGATCCTGTGTGTTTCTTGATGGAGTTTTTATGCTGTTCCATTATTTGGAGAGTCCTTGCAGGAATTTATTCACTTTCTCTGCAGGTGTGAAAGTCTTTCCTTTGATACGCGAGTCCATTGATGACCTCAGTGAATCTATTGAACATCTCATTGACTGTATCATTTGGTCTCATAGTGAAGGATTCGCATTTGCCCAAGAGTACATTTATTTTGGTCCGCTCGATTCTGTCAGTTCCTCCATAGGTCACTTATAACCTGTCCCATTTCTCCTTTGCTGTTTCATAAGAAGAAACGCGACTATACTCATCAAGAGATAAAGCATGGTAGAGTGAATTGCATCTAAAGCTTCTCGTTTTGCCAACTCTTGAGCGGTAATTGTGGCTGTTGGAGTTGAGTTCGCATTTGTGTCTCCTGACTCAGAGGATGCAAGTGTAGTTTTTCTTGGTGTAAGAATTACTCCATTTTGCACTACTTCCCACATTAAGGGATATTGAGGAAAGTTTTCAATTTGTTTTTCCAGATATCATAATCTTTCCCATCAAAGTAGGGAGGCCTAATGTTGCTCTGTCCTTCGATAATACCTGGTCCAAGCATACTAGCAACAATAGATCATTAACTCAAGAAGTAAACATTTTAAAAAAATAGCGCCAAGCTTTCATACCGATTGATGTTGGCTAATAGTATCACGTAAAGGGGGAGGGGGTAAATAGGTGATTTCAAGAAACTCGATAATATATTACGAAATTAAAAAATTAAAGTTTTATATAAGCATAATATTGGAATTGATATACGTAGGAACATGTTATATCACATAATGCAGTGTGCTTC
Organism: Syzygium syzygioides; assembly: GCA_031216285.1. Lineage (NCBI taxonomy): Eukaryota > Viridiplantae > Streptophyta > Magnoliopsida > Myrtales > Myrtaceae > Syzygium > Syzygium syzygioides. The sequence goes on along the minus strand of CM062249.1, from coordinate 25,248,165 downwards.
TATTAGGTAGTAATGAATATAAGCAGAGAGATAAAGGAACAATGCATTCGAAGCTTTATAGTGGTTTGGCTTAGTGTAAGGTTACATTCACTCTTCCAAACTAACAGTCTATTGGTTGGATTCCACTAGCAATCTTTGAGTAGTTACAGTAGTATGTGCCCTTATACTCAAGCACTTCTTCCCAAAGCTAGTGCTGCTATAGATCTCACTATCATACACCTGAGCACACACTATAACACAAACATACTTCTCAATAGGTTAGAATTTTTGTGCACTCAGAAGACATTATAAAGATGTAAAGCTTTTCTTTGTATTTGGATTAATTGTCACTCTTGATCTCTTGTACTCTTCTCGACGTCTTGTTAATCTCTTTTATACTTCTCACATCCAATCTTCCCGTTGGACAATCTTCATAATGATCAATCTTCAAACTATTCATTGGAAGATTGTTGAACAAATCAATTTAGTAGTTGAAGTCAATCAATATGAGTTTACGTAGATTTGGTTGATCATACAATGAAATTTTCAGTTTCTATAAGTAGAGTAGCTTGAACTTTGGAAAGTACTTCGCCTTTAGGATGATTGCCAATCAATCAAGATATCACCTGTGATTAATATTCTTGCGAAGATAATTCATGAGATTAATAATCAATCAATTTCTACCAATATAGGTGTCACGCCCCGTACCCCACTGGAACGAAACATCCCGTCACGGTCGATTATGGTGCAACGCTCCCAGGATTCGTCGCCGACCCACGCCCATACAGAGATCAAACACATGCGGAAGCAACGTATATAATTAATTATATACACCCGTACCATAAAGTACATGAGACCAAGGTAGAACAACCAAATAGCAGTCAAGCACCTCAAAATGTATATATACACTGGAATTACCAACGAAAACCTTTTTATAATGTTCACTACAACCAAAAGGGAACACCAACAACTGGTAATAACCAAACAGCCACTTCTCTACTTTGCTCCGTCTCCACCGGGGTACATGCTCGGTGACCTCGACATCTTACTGCTGGGGGTCTGAAAATGTTTCGGTTTACACAACCGTGAGATAAATCTCAGCGAGTTCAACCCCTAAACCTAGGCGAGGCTAACATGCAATCTCCTGACCGGAAAATAGATGTTCAAATGACAAATTAACAATAACCAAATCATTCTTAGACCCTGCAGGTTAGACAAATCAATATATAATAATCACAGTACATACGTGGCACTCATAATCACATATATGCCAATCACATGCTTATGCACTGATTCTCACATTCTCGCATGCCAGTTTATGTATGTTCATGTATGCAAATGTCATGGACTTGACACGTGCAATTCTCGGCCCACTGGCCCACACTGGCACACTGCCCAATTTATTATTATTACGACTCGAGTCATCAATTTTTCACGGCGCGGTGCGTCTAGCCTGCTTCAAAGTGCATGAGGCGCAGCAACCGATCTGGCCCAGTGTCTTTAGCCTGCTTCAAAGTGCATGAGGCGCAACACTGTTCTCCTTGCAAACCAGAGCCTGCTTCAAAGTGCATGAGGATGGTAGCCTTCCGGACGTACCGGGCATCGTCCTGCTTCAAAGTGCATGAGGACGGTATCGACCCGAAGGTTATGACCCGTAGGTCCTTAGGTGATCACACAATTCATTATTATCTGGACCCAGCGTATAACGCTTCAGGGTAATTTAGGTGATCACACACTCATGGCAAGCACGCATTCTCGCACAATTTCATCACATGCCTCACTCTTGGCATACAAAATGCGTGTCCATGTTATGCAAATGTAATGCACCATGAGCACCAATATAATTCAGACACCCAATGTCACAACACGTGCTTAATTGGCCCAATTAATACCGTGTGGCATAACGTGCATTTCACAACTCAGTAAATCATTGTAAACCAAACAATGGCTAGTCGCACTCTACAAAAATTGCCACACCACATATGACATAGCAGTACAAAATCAACTACAATTAAACACAATTGACATACAATCAGTCGACCCGAGCATACCCGGCAATTTCACCAACGAGCTCCTAAATTGGTCAATTAATTCAATTTCTCATCCCAATAAATCCTCAATCGTTTACCACAGATTTCCAATAATAATTTCTATCAGTCAAACCTCAATCCAGTCTCAAATACACACTGACACTATCTAAGCCAGTCCAAAATGTACTGATAATACCTAAACCAGTCCAGAAAAACGCACGATTAGTCCTAATCCGGGTTTAGGAATTTTACTCACCTAATCAAGGGTCACGACGATGGGGAATGGCGACCGATCACTAATGAACAGTGCAATCGGCGGCAGAATTCCCGGGGGCGACGATGCGTACGGACGTGTGAACAGTACCCCCGCGAACAGCGCCGGTGAACAGTACTTTTTGTACGGACAGCACGGGACGGTCGGAAAAACGGTGGCCGGTGAGGTGCCGGCGACGGCGAGACGGCCCATACGGCTATGAACAGTAAAAAAACGTACGGACGTGAACAGTACCGCTTGTACGGACACTGTACGGCCGGGTCTAAACGGAGATGTATGAGGGTGCTGGAGGCCCGGGTGTCGACGGAACGGCGATCGGAGGTCCGGCGAAGCTCCGGCGTCACTGTTCACGGACTGGAAAATAAGAAAAACAGAGAAAATAGAGAAAAACAGAGCTGTTTCTGGACTAAAACCTGGGCTGTGGTGGCTGCACAGAGGTGGAATGGGTTGCTGGTGGTGCTAGCTTGCTGGGGACAGCTCCAGTCGGTACTGTTCCGGCGTGAACAGTACCGAAACTGGCAGAAACGCACAAAAACAAACAAAAACGGAAGAGGAAGAAGGGAAAAAAAAAGAGAGGAAGGGCTGGTCTGAAGGTTCTGCCGAATGGGGAAGCTGAGGAGAGAGAGAGAGAGAGAGTTTATCTTGGTCAAAGGACTAGAGTCTAGGGTGACAAGTGTCACAATCCTACAAAAAGTGACCATTTTACCCTTCATCCAAGGGTTAAAATTAAATCTTATCCAAAATTCAAGGGCAAAAGGGTAAAAAAGGGTCAATAATTGCAGCTGATAATTATCCACAATTTTCCCAAATTTTTTCCAAAATTTTCGGATCAAAAATTAGCCTAGGGGCAAAATTATCATTTTTCCGGTCCCGAACCGAAATTCCAATTTTTGCACATACGCATTCCATATATGCGTGGCCAACATAATATGGCGTCGGAATCGCGAAATTCACTTTTTAAGCACTCGAAAATCGACTGTGAAATTCCGGGAATAAAATAATATTATTTTTTCAATTTTTGTCGAAATTCCACTTTTTGTCCGAAATGACTCCCGGTATGCGTGGCCACTCAAAAATGGTGTCGGCCTCGAAAAATAACCTCAAACGGCCTCACAATCCAACGCTAATACCCACAGGGGCAAAACCGTAATTTTTCACCCCCGGACTGAAATTCCAATTTTTACTCGTACTAACCCCAAATGTGTGTGGCCAGCGTGATATGACGTCAGATTTCCAAAAATAGTCTCTTAAGCCTTCGAAAATCGACATCGAAATCCGGGCCTAATTTCGTGAATAAAACCCGCCAAACTTTCAATTTCAGGGTCTCTCACTAACGGGCGGTTGTTTAGAAGTTACGCGTATCGACCTAGGGCTATCCGTGTCATAACGGTCTCGATCATTGAGAGAATGAGAAATTATTATTAGTTCCAGGGTCACGATCGTTCGGTTCAGGACTGGTTGGCCACGTGTACTTTCGGTTTTGCAGAATCACCTGCGTCCCTATTATATATCGTTGGCCTTGGCCAAACTCAATCCATTACCCTTTTCTACGATTGGCCCACGTTATATACCGAAATTATTATTAGTTCCAAGGTCACGATCGTTCGGTTCAGGACTAGTTGGCCACGTGTACTTTCGGTCTTGCAGAATCACCTGCGTCCCTATTATATATCGTTAGCCTTGGCCAAACTCAATCCATTACCCTTTTCTACGATCAGCCCACGTTGGCCTAAAATATTCCCCAGCGTCTCTCGTGATCAGTGTCCGTTTCACAATAGGGTCCCCGGTCCACGTACCGTTTTCTAGTTAGCCATACCCCATTGGTTAGTATCCCGAGAGTGATCAGCTCTAGGCGAGACTGGCTAAAATGAAATGCGAATTAATATCAGTTTTGTTGATCCCGGAAATTACATCAAAATTCGGGCTGTTACAATTCTTCCCCCCTTATAAAAATTTCGTCCTTGAAATTTGCAATCTACTCTTGTCTACTCAAACAACTGGGGGTGTTGATGTCTCATAACTTCTTCACTTTCCCACGTGGCACTTTCTGTTCCATGGTGTTCCCAGACAACTTTGACCATAGGGATCGTCTTGTTCCTTAGCATACGCTCTTTTCTATCCTCGATCCTGATTGGTCTTTCCACATACGACACTTTATCGTCTACTTCTATTTCTTCATACCTCATAATATGGGTCGAGTCTGGTTCATACTTCCTTAACATCGACACGTGAAAAACGTTATGTACTTGGGACAGATTAGGCGGCACAGCAAGTCGATAAGCCACATTTCCAATCTTTTCCAAAATCTCAAATGGCCCGACATACTTAGGACTCAGTTTTCCTTTCTTGCCGAATCTAGATAATCCCTTCATAGGCGACACCTTAAGAAACACATGATCTCCAACCTGAAACTCCAAAGGTCGTCGCCTTCGATCGGCATAACTTTTCTGACGACTCTGCGTCGTTCTGAGTCTGTCTCGAATGACCTCAACTGACTCAATGGTTTGCTGTATCAACTCTGGACCTGTAATACTTCGTTCACCCACTTCATCCCAACACACCGGCGTCCTGCATGCCCTACCATATAAAGCTTCAAACGGTGCCATATGAATGCTCTGCTGATAGCTATTATTATAAGCAAACTCTACCAAGTGTAACTGTTCCTCCCATTTACCTTGAAAATCTATCACGCAAGCTCTTAGCATGTCCTCTAAGGTTTGAATGGTCCTTTCAGACTAACCGTCTGTCTGTGAATGATATGCCGTACTGAATTGTAACTTCGTTCCTAAGGCCGCTTGTAAACTTTTCTAGAAATTGGCCGTAAATCTGAGATCACGGTCTGAGGTGATCGTTACCGGTACTCCATGCAACCTCACGATCTGCCTCACATACAAGTCTGCATATCTTTCTAACTCGAAATCTTTCCGTACCGCCAGAAAGTGCGCTGACTTAGGCAGTCTATCAACTATTACCCAGATTGAATCATGTCCTCTCTGGCTCCTTGGCAGTCTCGTCACGAAATCCATCGTAATATGTTCCCATTTCCACTCTGGGATTTCTAATGGTCTCAACAATCCTCTGGGTTTACAATGTTGTGCCTTTACTTGTTGGCACATCAAACACTTAGATACATGCTTAGCCACATCCACCTTCATTCCATTCCACCAGTAATGTTGTCTTAAATTTTGATACATCTTCGTACTTCCCGGGTGGATACTGTAGTTGCTCTTATGAGCCTCCATCAAGATTTCTTCCTTAAGTTTCACATCATCCGGCACACACAATCACCCTCGAAACTTCATAACTCCATCCTTGGACAGTTGAAAGTTCGGTTTCCTCTTAGCTGCATCCATCTCGATAATCTTTTGGATTTCTTGATCCATAGACTGTAGTTCCTTAATCTTGACCTGAATTTCTGGCTCAATCCTCAAGGCAACTGGTAAATTCGACACTCGACTCATCTCGAACTTAAACTCGGAATCCCTGAGTCTTTCCAACAGGGTCCACTCCTTGACCATTAGGTGCGCCAAACTAGACTTTTGACTCAAGGCATCTACCACTCGATTGGCTTTCCCAGGATGATACAGGATGTCACAATCATAATCCTTCAGAAACTCCATCCATCGACGCTGCCTCATGTTCAACTCTTTCTGCGAAAATAGGTACTTGAGGCTTTGATGATCAGTATAAATCTGGAACTTCTCCCCACATAAGTAGTGCCTCCAGATCTTAAGTGCAAACACTATAGCAGCTAATTCTAAGTCATGCGTCGGGTAATTCATCTCATGCGGTCTCAACTGACGCGATGCATATGCTACCACTTTTCCATGCTGCATCAGCACACAACCCAATCATCTTAGCGAAGCATCGCTATAAATCTCAAATCCTCCTGGGCCCGACAGAATAGTTAATACAGGAGCGGTCGTTAACCGGTGTTTCAATTCCTGAAAGCTCCTTTCACACTTGTCATCCCACTCAAACTTCACGTCCTTCTTAAGTAGCCTTGTCATTGGCATGGCTATTGACAAAAATCCTTCTACGAATCGCCTGTAGTAACCAGCCAATCCTAGAAAACTTCGAATCTCGGTTACTGATGTCGGTCTAGGCCACTTGGTAACTGCTTCAATCTTAACTGGATCTACAGAAATCCCATCCCTAGAAACGATATGTCCAAGGAATCCTACTCTGCTGAGCCAGAACTCACACTTGCTGAACTTAGCATACAATGCATGCTCTCTCAAGGTCCGTAGCACCTCAATCAAGTGTACCTCATGCTCCTCAGGGCTCCTAGAGTACACTAATATATCGTCAATAAAAACTATCAGAAACTGATCCAGGAATTCCTTAAACACACGATTCATCAAATCCATGAAAGCGGCTGGGGCATTCGTCAGTCCGAAGGGCATGACCGTAAATATATAATGCCCGTATCGAGTCCTAAAAGCAGTCTTGGGTATGTCCTGATTTCTGATTCTTAGCTGATGGTACCCGGTCCTCAAATCTATCTTGAAAAATATTGAGGCCCCTTGCAACTGATCAAACAGATCGTCAATCCTCGGCAACGGATACTTATTCTTCACTGTCACTTGGTTCAACTGTCGATAATTTATACATAACCTCAGAGTTCCATCTTTCTTCTTGACAAATAGAACTGGCGCTCCCCATGGGGACGCACTAGGGCGAATAAAACCTTTGTCCAGTAATTCCTGTATCTGAACCTTTAACTCTTTCAATTCTGATAAGGACATCCTATACGGCGCCTTCGAAATCGGCTCTGTTCCTGGCGCCAATTCAATCACAAACTCCACCTCTCGCTCGGGCGGTAAACCTGGCAATTCCTCAGGAAACACATCGGGAAAATTGCTTACTACGAGTATATCTTCCAACTTAGGTTCCACAACTGTTGGATCTACAACATTAACCAAATATCCTTCACACCCTTCATCCAACAGCTTATTCACCTCAAGCGAGGAAATCCAAGGGATCGAGGTTCCTCCTCGGTTTCCCTGAAATACAAAACTAGGGCGTCCATCCGGATTAAATTGGATCGTCCTATCGCTGCAATCCACTACAGCTTTCTGTCGGATTAACCAGTCCATACCAATAATCACATCAAAATCGAACATGGCTATTACTGCCAAGTCGATACTCTCTTCTCTACCTCCAATAATTATCTTACAGCTAGGACATCCAAAAGAAACTAGCAACCTATCATTTATAGGTGTCGACACACAAAGCACATGTTCAAGCAGCACTGGTTTCATACCAACCAACTCAATAAATTGCTCTGAAACGAACGAGTGGGTTGCCCCCGGATCAAACAGTGCATACGCGGCATGATCACACAAAGAGATCGTACCTATGACCACGCCCGGCGCATTCTCAGCTTCCTTGCGCGCCATTGCATAAATCCTTCCTTGGGCTGGTGGTCATCCCTGATTAGCCGGTGGGGGAGGTCCGGCTTGATTTCCAACTCGTGGTGGCGGCACTCTAGACGGTCCTGATGGCTGCATCTGCGGGCAATCGCGAATCTGATGTCCCATACTCCCACACTTAAAACACGCCCCATATCTACCCAACGGGGGATTCGGTTTCCCAATGTTCCGTCTAGCTGGCGGGACAAATCGCCTATTTCCAGTCATAGGCCTCTTCCCTAAATGGCGATTATCTCTATTCTGAGCAAACCGCGATCCAGAAGCGGCTGCCCTTTCCTGCTAATCCCGTTCTATGATCTGCGCCCGTCTATGCATTTCTCCGTACTCTTTGATATCATGAGACAAAATTATACTTCGAAGATCCGGCTTCAGCCCGTCCCGGAATCTTCGCACTCTATCTCTCAGATTATCCACCATAGTCGGTGCAAACTTAGCCAATCTTGCAAACTCTGCCTCATATTGATCAACAGTCATTTGTCCCTGGCGCAAATGCATAAATTCCATCAACTTCTTTTATTGCGCATTCTCTAAGAAATATTTTTCGTAGAAATTTTTCACAAACACAGCCCAAGTCGGGGCCGTTCCTACTGGAAACATTCTATTTTCCACGGCGTTCCACCAATCATTCGCACCTTCTTGAAGCTGATAAACCGCTAGTGTTACCTTTTCCTCATCAATGCACCCTAAAACTTTGAAAGTTTTCTCCAGTTCCTTTATCCATCTTGGCGCAGCCTCGGGGTCACCACGACCATGAAATTTGGGCGGCTTCAGTTTCATAAACTGTTCTACTAACTGGGGTATTTGTCTAACCCCGGCTGGTTGAGCCTGTCCAGCATTAGCTTGATTCTCCTCTAACGCAGGAGCCGCTGCATTATCTCGCCCTTGAGCCTGCCTATCAAATACGTTCCCAATCCTTTCTAATACCCTTAAAACTCCTTCTATACGTGGATCTTCTACAGGTCTCACATCAACTCGAGGGTCTACGGCAGCTCCTACATTAACTCCCAAGTTTTCCATTATTCTAACTCGAGCACGACCTTCACCCCGGGATCCTCTTCCTGCACCCCTTCTGGGAACTCTTCCTATACCCCTCCCCTCGCTACTCATCTTGGCCACTCGGTTCTACGACTACCTGCTATAATTCCACAAGGAATTAAAGACTTAAACCAATCTATCCCAGTCTAAGTCCTAGGCAGGTATTAAATAACAATCAAGCAATCCACATGCGGCTTAACAATTATCCACTACATCACCCAAGGAATTCGTATACTCACCTCGGGTCCTGCCGCACCTGCACTTACAGGTCACACCATCACAATTCAACACAATCACAAACTGTCAGGAGATGCATGTAGCACACGAGGTCACCCTACTGGCTACCCAGGGTCTCATCGCTCCTTATCACTCCAAGTTTCGACCTAATTGGACCGAGCTGACCTTGCTCTGATACCAATTCAAGAGGGGATGTCACATCCCGTACCCCACTGGAACGAAACATCCCGTCACGGTCGATTATGGTGCAACGCTCCCAGGAAGCGTCGCCGACCCACGCCCATACAGAGATCAAACACATGCGGAAGCAACGTATATAATTAATTATATACACCCGTACCATAAAATACATGAGACCAAGGTAGAACAACCAAATAGCAGTCAAGCACCTCAAAATGTATATATACACTGGAATTACCAACGAAAACCTTTTTACAATGTTCACTACAACCAAAAGGAAACACCAACAACTGGTAATAACCAAACAGCCACTTCTCTACTCTGCTCCATCTCCACCGGGGTGCATGCTCGGTGACCTCGACATCCTACTGCTGGGGGTCTGAAAATGTTTCGGTTTACACAACCGTGAGATAAATCTCAGCGAGTTCAACCCCTAAACCTAGGCTAGGCTAACATTCAATCTCCTGACCGGAAAATAGATGTTCAAATGACAAATTAACAATAATCAAATCATTCTTAGACCCTGCAGGTTAGATAAATCAATATATAATAATCACAGTACATACGTGGCACTCATAATCACATATATGCCAATCACATGCTTATGCACTGATTCTCACATTCTCGCATGCCAGTTTATGTATGTTCATGTATGCAAATGTCATGGACTTGACACGTGCAATTCCCGGCCCACTGGCCCACACTGGCACACTGGCACACTGCCCAATTTATTATTATTACGACTCGAGTCATCAATTTTTCACGGCCCGGTGCGTCTAGCCTGCTTCAAAGTGCATGAGGCGCAGCAACCGATCTGGCCTAGTGTCTCTAGCCTGCTTCAAAGTGCATGAGGCGCAACACTGTTCTCCTTGCGAACCAGAGCCTGCTTCAAAGTGCATGAGGATGGTCGCCTTCCGGACGTACCGGGCATCGTCCTGCTTCAAAGTGCATGAGGACTGTATCGACCCGAAGGTCACGACCCGTAGGTCCTTAGGTGATCACACAATTCATTATTATCTGGACCCAGCGTATAACGCTTCAGGGTAATTTAGGTGATCACGCACTCATGGCAGACACGCATTCTAGCATAATTTCATCACATGCCTCACTCTTGGCATACAAAATGCGTGTCCATGTTATGCAAATGCAATGCATTATGAGCACCAATATAATTCAGACACCCAATGTCACAACATGTGCTTAATTGGCCCAATTAATACCGTGTGGCCTAACGTTCATTTCACAATCCAGTAAATCATTGTAAACCAAACAATGGCCAATCGCACTCTACAAAAATAGCCACACCACATATGACATAGCAGTACGAAATCAACTACAATTAAGCACAATTGACATACAATCAGTCAACCCGGGCATACCCGGCAATTTCACCAACGAGCTTCTAAATTGGTCAATTAATTCAATTTCTCATCCCAATAAATCCTCAATCGTTTACCACAGATTTCCGATAATAATTTCTATCAGTCAAACCTCAATCCAGTCTCAAATATACACTGACACTATCTAAGCCAGTCCAAAATGTACTGATAATACCTAAACCAGTCCAGAAAAACGCACGATTAGTCCTAATCCGGGTTTAGGAATTTTACTCACCTAATCAAGGGTCACGACGATGGGGAATGGCGACCGATCACTGATGAACAGTGCAATCGGCTGCAGAATTCCCGGGGGCGACGACGCGTACGGACGTGTGAACAGTACCCGCGAACAGCGCCGGTGAACAGTACTTTTTGTACGGACAGCACGGGACGACCGAAAAAACAGTGGCCGGCGAGGTGCCGGCGACGGCGAGACGGCCCGTACGGCTATGAACAGTAAAAAAACGTACGGGGCGTGAACAGTACCGCTTGTACGGACACTGTACGGCCGGGTCTAAACGGAGACGTATGAGGGTGCTGGAGGCCCGGGTGTCGACGGAACGGCGAAGCTCCAGCGTCACTGTTCACGGACTGGAAAACAGAGGAAAACAGAGCTGTTTCTGGACTAAAACCTAGGCTGTGGTGGCTGGACAGAGGTGGAATGGGTTGCTGGTGGTGCTAGCTTGCTGGGGACAGCTCCGGTCGGTACTGTTCCGGCGTGAACAGTACCGAAACTGGCAGAAACGCACAAAAACAAACAGAAACGGAAGAGGAAGAAGGGAAAAAAAAAAGAGAGGAAGGGCTGGTCTGAAGGTTCTGCCGAATGGGGAAGCTGAGGAGAGAGAGAGAGAGTTTATCTTAGTCAAAGGACTAGAGTCTAGGGTGACAAGTGTCACAATCCTACAAAAAGTGACCATTTTACCCTTCATCCAAGGGTTAAAATTAAATCTTATCCAAAATTCAAGGGCAAAAGGGTAAAAAAGGGTCAATAATTGCAGCTGATAATTATCCACAATTTTCCCAAATTTTTTCCAAAATTTTCGGACCAAAAATTAGCCTAGGGGCAAAATTGTCATTTTTCCGGTCCCGAACCGAAATTCCAATGTTTGCACATACGCGTTCCATATATGCGTGGCCAACATAATATGGCGTCGGAATCGCGAAATTCACTTTTTAAGCACTCGAAAATCGACTGTGAAGTTCCGGGAATAAAATAATATTATTTTTTCAATTTTTGTCGAAATTCCACTTTTTGTCCTAAATGACTCCCGGTATGCGTGGCCACTCAAAAATGGTGTCGGCCTCGAAAAATAACCTCAAACGGCCTCACAATTCAACGCTAGTACCCACAGGGGCAAAACCGTAATTTTTCACCCCCGGACTGAAATTCCAATTTTTACTCATACTAACCCCAAATGTGTGTGGCCAGCGTGATATGACGTCAGATTTCCAAAAATAGTCTCTTAAGCCTTCGAAAATCGACATCGAAATCCGGGCCCAATTTCGTGAATAAAACCCGCCAAACTTTCAATTTCAGGGTCTCTCACTAACAGGCGGCTGTTTAGAAGTTAAGCGTATCGACCTAGGGCTATCCGTGTCATAACGGTCTCGATCATTGAGAGAATGAGAAATTATTATTAGTTCCAGGGTCACGATCGTTCGGTTCAGGACTGGTTGGCCACGTGTACTTTCGGTCTTGCAGAATCACCTGCGTCCCTATTATACATCGTTGGCCTTGGCCAAACTCAATCCATTACCCTTTTCTACGATCGGCCCACGTTGGCCTAAAATATTCCCCAGCGTCTCTCGTGATCAGTGTCCGTTTCACAATAGGGTCCCCGGTCCACGTACCGTTTTCTAGTTAGCCATACCCCGTTGGTTAGTATCCCGAGAGTGATCAGCTCTGGGCGAGACTGGCTAAAATGAAATGCGAATTAATATAAGTTTTATTGATCCCGGAAATTACATCAAAATTCGGGCTGTTACAATAGGAATCCATATCAAATCACTAGCCGTCGAATAATAAGATGAAATAATTCATCTTGGGATATTTTTCTCTGAGCACTTGACAGGGTTATCCCCCCCAGGTAGTGTAGTTCCTCTACTTATATCAACAATCTCTAGTTATATCTAACTTCCCTGTGATATCAAACTCCGGTTATATCAAATTTCACGATTATATCCAACTGCATTTTACTAGGTACTTCGAGTACTATGGTGATGTAAATCATGTCTATTGTTCACCTTGGTACCTTCAAGTCCTTAAGAACTTTCCATTCTTCTAGATTTGTTCACCTATAATTTAGGTCTTTCCAGCTATTTCGAATCTTTTCAATTTTGTACTTCTAAGTTCTTTTGATGTAGATATTACTTGAAGTATAAATAACACTTCCATTTATCAAACTCGTAAAGAATTATGGATTGTTTTGTCAACTTCTAAATATATGAGGAGGTTTTCTCAAAATCCAGAACTTAGAACAATTCATGGAGTTTCTTATTTTCTCATAGAGAGCGAAGCAAGAAGAGAGTCATTTGGGTTTGGGTAAACTGTGAACCTATTTAACACCTATATTGAGATGGCCTAAAACTATTTGGGAAAATTATCAAAAAATTCTTAATCCTATTATACTTTTTCCAATTTAGTCATAAATTTTTCAATTTTATCATTTGAGTCCAAAACATTTTCACATTCTGCCAATTAAGACCATCCGGCTAATTTTGGCCAAAATACATTGACGTGGATGCTGGCTATTTTACATGGCATGGCCGGCGCTAATATAGATAATTTTTAATAATATTTTAATTTTTTTTCTATTTTTTATTAATTTTTTTCTTTTCTTTCTTTCTTTTTTTCTCATTTCGTTCTTTACTTTTGTTTTTTTTTTTTACCAATGGTAGGCAAGGGTCTCACTGCCGGCGGAAGAAGGCAGCCTCACTTGAGGCTGGCAAGGCTAGCCTTGCTCGTAGTCATAACCTTCGACCTCAAGCTTGAATCTAGGTGAGTACTGTGGGCCATCGAATGTATCGACCCTTTGCTTGGCTATGGGTCTTGCCTCACGTGAGAGAGAGAAAGGGAGAGAAAGAGAGAGACGGCGGCTAGTGGTGGTGGCTTGTAGCTGATACGGCGGCTTGAGGGCAGTCCAAATGGTGGTGGCGAGCGGCGATGGCGGTGGTGGGCTTCCCAGTGGACGGCAAGGAGCTCACGGTGGAGGGGGAAGGGTTCACAGCCAAAACAAGAAGGAGGGAAAAGGACTCACGGAGGAGGGGGAGAGAGAGAGAACCGAATGGGGAAATGAGAGAGAGAGGAGAGAGAGAAGAGTGGTCTAGACATGAATAGTAGCTTTGACCCAAAATATCTAAGGCACAAATGATCAAAATGCCCCTTGCCCCTAAAACTAATCCTTTATAAATCCTTAAGGGCAAAATCGTCACTTTCTCCATTTCTCATCCAAATTGAATTTTTCCGAAGGAATTGAGCGCACCAAAAATTGACACGTGTCACATGCAACGTCGTCCTAACGTTCCATCGTGACTTCCTAATTTTCTGGTGTCCAATTTGGGCTAAATTCAATAATTAAATTCTATTAAACGCAACTCGAGCGTTTCTCGAGCTAACGGGTGGCTTGCTGGGGAAATTCGCTGAATTGATTCATGACTGATACTGAATCGAGTCACGTTCAAGTTCGTTCGGTACGTGACGACCTCGATTATCATTTAAATCGCGAAGATCAATAACTTAATCCGAGGGGTACGATCGTTCGGTATAATTTCAAAATTATTCGTCAAGTTGTTTCGTGGTCCAATGGAATCACCCGTCATCCACTATTAGGACAGTGGCGAACTGACCCCTAACTATCCTTGAATCGGCTAACAGTGGCTCAAAATAGCACTTCTGCGATTTAATGGTCGAAATCCATTCACGATTGAATTTTCTTTAGTCGTGCGAATTTAATTCCCCTATTAGCCTTTCCCTAATGGTTAGCATTCCCAGAATGATCAGTTCTGGGCGAGAATTTACTGCGAACACATCTCATAAAACTCAATTATTCAATAAATTTCAATTGGTGGAATTTCGGAATGTCACATGCAGGTATCTTGAAAAGAGTTTCGATTGGATAAACATTTTATATATATAGGAGATGAAATTTATGTTGGTTATTTACATACTTGAGCAAATAAGAGGAGTTGGATTTTCTATGTGAGTTTTTTAAAAGAGTTTTCTGTGCTTGCGTGAGAGAGAGAGAGAGAGAGAGAGAGAGAGAGAGAGAGAGAGAGAGAGGTGCCACTGGTCAATGATAATGTCAGTCGCTGGAGATGCTTGAGGGAATGCAGGTATCAGTTCGATAAATTCTCGGCTTCTGCATCGCTCTGTCATCTCTACTCTCGCAACACCTTTTGAAGATAACCTTTTCATCTTCTACACACGTACTCTCTCTCTCTCTCTCTCTCTCTCTCTCTCTCTCTCTCTCTAAGGATAAAATTTTCTCGGAACGTGCTGAGGAAACTCTTTAGAAACTCTGGGTACGTAGTATTCTTCTTCTCGATTGAAAATTCTTGAAATCTTATATCCCCAGAAAGAAAGAATTTGAACACTTGCAAGAAAATCAAGTTTCCTTAACAAAAAATTGTCACTTCAAGTTCCTCCCAATACATTGCTGCTTCTTTTTTTTTTTTCTGAAAACATTCACTTTCTTGCATGCATTTCCAATGGCTGCAGAAAATCTCCATTTACTCTAGATGGTAGATTGCATTGGCATTCGTTTTAACAGTTTTTTTTTTCCTTTTTCTGGAACCTAGATTAGGGTCTAAACGAAGAAAAGAATAGGGAAAGAAGATGACAGTGGGGGTGATTGGAGGCGGCGTGAGCGGGCTCGCAGCAGCGTATGAGGCGGCGAGAGGAGGAGCGAAGGTGGTGGTCTACAAGGAGGAGGATTACTTGGGAGGCCATGCCAACATTGCCCAGATCGTCTCTTTCGATGGCGTTGACTTGGACCTCGGCTTCATGGTCTTCAATCGTGTATGTCTGCAACTCTCCATCTCCGTTCTTTCTTCTCTTCTTTTTTGACCCTGTTCTTCTTTTTGTGCCCACCATTATCGTCACTGCATTTTCTCCATTTTCGAGTCCCTCTGCTCAGAGCAAAGACATATCTAGTTGTACTTCCTCCCTAGTACTCATATCACCCTTCCTCGTCCTCTTTGCCTAGAAATTAGAACAAGTAACTTTCTAAAAGAGTAACATCATTGCACGTTTAGAAAGTTACATTGCATTTGTCCAAGTGTTTATGTTTACTTTTGATCTGTTGTTTGTTCAATCTTGCGCAATACACATTCTGATTTTTCTTTCTCTCACTTTCAAATGTTTAAAATCCTAGCGATATATAAATACAAATATCGAGATTCACATATGATTTTATTTTTTTTAAGATTTGGATATTATATTTAATTTTGACGAAAAGTCAGTTTCTTGACAAGTTTAATGAAACAAATCTAAATTCAAAATTAGTACAAATATAGAGGGGGGACTCATCGTGATATGGAACGATTTTGTATTATATGAAGTTTAAACCAGCTATGGATTATAATGCTACGGATTATTGAAAACTTTTTATCTTCCCTGATATTGTTGTTTTCACAAAAAAGAAAGTTCATTCCAATTACTTGACATGAAAATGAATGACCAAATCATAAATTAACAAGAGAAGCTCCCAAACCCCAAAATTATTTAAACCCTCTCATCTATAGCATATGACATTCAAATTTTGAGGAATTCCTCTCTTAAAATGCAAACGAAAATAGTATAGATTGACCCTTCCATGTGCAAATCTATCCATCTATGTTATATAGCATATCCGCTAACAATTCTGAACTCAACAATTCACCTAAAATTTCATAAAAAGTCCATAGCCATAAGATAAATAATGATTTATACTATTAATTAGTAGGCCGAATTGTAGTCTCCATTGGCCAACATGGTATCCCAAAATTTCTCATGGATTACAAATAAGAATTAATCTTGTCTAATATTCTTTCCAAGTAAATGGGATGGTCATATCAAGCATGAAACTTTGCTTATCAAGTTACCCATTTAGGTACGCGTAAGATAATCTCGGTGGAGAGTGAATTTGTCTATTTATGTGATTATTAATTGTATAAGGGAGATTATCACGTTTATTAGAGACAACGACATGGTAAAAAAGTTTCGAAAACAACGTTGCCAGCACGAAAAAAAAAAGGTTTAAATGACTATTTGAACATGTCCCGCGTGGTCTTTCTGACCGGTTTAGAAAATTAACCGATAAATTCATTCCAGTGACGTAAAAGTTTAAATATATTTAATACACATTCTATATTTGTGGAATTATTTTTCTCTCGTGTGGTATTTTTAATTTTGATGTAAAAAAAATTAATGGGTACTAAGGACGGCATTGCAACAATGGACAATGGCCATGCTAAGGCAATTTGTCGTCTTACGAGAGCCTTGAGCTCGACTAGTGTTGCCCGCCACTACAAAAAAACCATTTTTTTCCGACGAAATTTCCAACGAAAAATTCTGGAAAATTCGTTGGAAAACGAATTTCCAACGAATTTTCCAACGAAAAAAAATTCGTTGGTAATAATTCGTCGCAAATTTTCCCAACGAAAAATTTAAATTTTCGTTGGAAATTTGCGACGAATTTTTTTTCGTTGGAAAATTCGTTGGAAAATTCGTGGCTAAATTCATTGGAAACGAATTTTTTTTTCCGACGAATTTTTTTCGTTGGAAACTACAAATTTTTTTTTTCATCGAAAAATTGTGGAAATTTTTTTTCCATAAAAAAAAAATTTTTTGGTCGAAATTTTTTTTTTTGGTCGATAATTTTTTTTTTGTAGAAAAATCGCCCTCGCCGCCGGTGATGGCCAGCCTTGTCGCCGGCGAGGGCCAGCCTCGTCGCCTGCGAGGGGCGAGCTCGCCCAGATCAGGGCAAGCTCGCCCCTCCTCGGCGACGAGCTCGCCCCTCATCGGCAACGAGGCTTGGTGACGTCGAGGGCGGCCCATGGTGGCGTCGGGGGCGTCGAAGGGCGTCGGGGGCATCGGAGGGAGTCGGAGGGCGTCAGGGCCGTCGGGGCCGTCAGGGGCGTCGGGGGCGGCCTTGGATGGCCACGGCGGCGCCTTTGGGGAGGGAGCCAACGTCGAGGCATGGCGATCTTGCTGTCCATGGCGCCAGAGCCGGAGCCGCAGCCGGAGGAGGGGGGGCAGCGGGGGAGGAGGCGGGACAGTGGTGAAGAAGGTGAAGGGTGAGACGGAGCGAGGGAGAAGGTGAAGGGGCGCGAGAGAGAGAGAGAGAAATATGGAAATTGAAAAACGTGGGAATAATGAGTGTGAAAATTTGAATAAAGTAGAAGTTAGGTTTTCGTTGCAAAATTCGTGAGAAATTTCCCACGAATTTTGCAACGAAAATTGTATGTGCTAAAATAATTGCCCGGAAATTAAATTTGTTGGAAAATTCGTTGGAAATTTCCAACGAAAATTGTACACACTAAAAATAATTAGCCGAAAAATTTAATTTGTTGGAAATTTCGTTGGAAATTTCCAACAAATTTTCCCACGAATATAAACAAATGTTGAATAATACCAGGGTTTTTTTAATTTGTTGGAAAATTCGTTGGAAATTTCCAACGAATTTTCCAACGAAAATTATACACACTAAAAATAATTGCCCGAAAATTGAAATTCGTTGGAAAATTCATTGGAAATTTCCAACGAATTTTTTTTCGTTGGAAATTTCTAACGAATTTTCCAACGAAAATCGTACACAATAAATAGTTGGCCGAAAATAGAAATTCGTTGGAAATTTCCAACGAATTTTCCAACGAAAATTGTACACACGAAAATAATTGCCCGGAAAATTGAAATTCGTTAGAAAATTCGTTGGAAATTTCCAACGAAAAAAAATTCGTTGGAAATTTCCAATGAATTTTCCAACGAAAATCGTACACAATAAATAATTGCCCGAAAATTGAAATTCGTGGGAAAATTCGTTGGAAATTTCCAACGAATATTCCCACGAATATAAAAAAATGCCGAACAATACCGGGTTTTTCGTTGCAAAATTCGTTGGAAATTTCCAACGAAAAAAATTCGTCGCAAAATTCGTTGGAAATTTCCAACGAATTTTGCGACTAATTTTTTTTCGTTGGAAATTTCCAACGAATTTTGCGACGAATTTTTTTCGTTGGAAATTTCCAACGAATTTTGCAACGAAAAATTTTTCGTTGGAAATTTCCAACGAATTTTATTTTTCGTTGGAAAATTTGTCGCAAATTTGCGACAAAAATTTTTCGTTGGAAAATTTTCGTGGCAAAAATGCGTTTTTTTTGTAGTGCGCGAGCAATCATTTAGTAAATCTAGGTGAATGTTTTAAATCGAATTCGAATATTGAACCCACGTGGAACCCATGAATTTTTATGGTAGATTCGGGTAATAATTTCTCATTGCTCACACTTTAGAGCTAGAACCTAGAGTAGACCTCGATCACGGCCCGAGCGGTTCCCTCAGCTCGACGTGACTAAATCAACGTGCATGAACATGTTTAATCTGAATATAGGTATAAAAATAAAACGGCTCAATTGGAATAGAGTGGGCTCAATTTGGTTTCCATTTTACCTTCTGATTTTTTGTAAACCCCAAAAATTCCTGCATACTGTATGAATCACTTTCAAGCTAATAATATAAATGAAAATGTGTGTAGGTTGGGCCGGAAAATGTTTTGGCTCGGAGATTCCGATTTCAATCATCGAAGATACAGGCAATTTGAGTGTCTTGCACATGTAGAAACTTAGGGAGTTGAAAATTTGTTTGTTACCAGTAACACTAATCGAAACTATTGTAAGCGTGGATAAAATTTATTTATTACCATGTAAAAATCGATCGTTGATGGATATGCTATTGATCGGTTTTTACCGTCGAGACATGACACATGATTAAAACAGTCGTCGGCAATTGACATGTTTGTGGGCAGCTTTAACCGTCGAATCTTGTCTCAGAATATAAATCGATTCAATATACCATTAACACACTACGAACGTTATCAGTAACGAGAGTTGAATACATTTGTCGGTTATTCTGTCCCTCTGAGATCATGGTTCTTTGGCATCTTAGACAAGTAATTTTCTTCATAAAGAACCACTAGTGTTGAGCAACTTCAAAAGCCGATGCGAATCACGGGTTTCCTGCAGGTTACGTACCCTAATATCATGGAGTTGTTCGAGAGTTTTGGAGTGGAAATGGAGATATCGGACATGTAATTCTCGTTCAGCTTAGATGAAGGTCGAGGCTGTGAATGGGGAAACAGAAATGGTCTTTCAAGTTTGTTTGCCCAGAAGACAAATGTGCTGAATCTTTACTTCTGGCAAATCCTCAGAGAAATCATCAAATTTAAGGAGGATGTCCTAAGGTAAATCAAGTCTTTTCAGTGCTCAATACTGGAAGGTTATTTGTATTTCTGTCTCTGGTTCTCTGGACTGCTTGCAGCTCAGAACAACTATAGTGATCACTATCATTTATGCCAAAGATTTCCTGCTAATCTCTTTTGCAATCTCGCCAATGAACTTCCCTCTATAAGAAGCAGGAAATATCATTAATGAAGTGTTATTGCCAGCTAAATTAATCATGGATGATCTCAGCGTAGAGAGTGATTTCTCGAAGCCTAAGTTGTTGGCACTATGCTACACTGTTGACATGAGATTTCGAACTGCTCGAACAATGATATCGGTCTTTTTACGAAAGGGAACTTGGGACATTCTATGCATTTTATAGCAGGATAAGATGATCAGATACCAAATGTTGTCTTAAACATGGTCAATATTCATTATGAGGGTAGCATAGCCTCCATGACTTGGCAAGGTGATCAAGCTTGGGCCTACTGTTGGCCATGAAAATGGCACTTCCAGGATTACCATAAACAAAAACTGAAACACGTAAATGGAGAAATTATCTATTTGCATACCTGGTTTGGAATCCATCGAACTTGACGCGAAATTGGTGATGGTTTCCGAACACGAACTTAAATGCATCTCCCCTATACCCTTTGTCGGACACTAGCCTAATGAGATTGCTACTCACGAGAAGAAATTCCTCTCTAGATCCGTATATGAGTCAGATTGTGCATGATCAGGTTAGGAGAGGGACTTGAACTCTATTTATAAAGTTTTCGACCACGGGCCCTCTCATTACAGGCCGGGCCGTACTCAATCCACACTAGCTAGCCCCACATTAAACTTACTAAGAATCCACATATCTCACTTATATTAAACTAAACTAATTCAGTTAATTTCAATTAATGAAGCCCACATTTAAAAATTCTTACATTCTCCCACTTAGGCGATATTAATTGAAACAAAACTATGTGCGCACCCTTATATTGATCTAGAAATTATTCTTAATAGTCAATCCGATCCCATAAAGTCTCGAACATCGAATTATGGCGATAATTGCATGTACTCATGCAGAACCTTCCATGGTCACGAGTGCTTTTAACTTTATTGATATGGATTCAATATGGTAGTATGGTAAATTGACAATATCTCATAATGATTGATACTTCATGTGTTATCCATTTTGTCAATCCAAATTCTCTCTCCTCAAGTGTCACAAAACCTAGTGTGTCACTAGAGAATATCTTTCATGGTTCCACCGAACCCACATATGTCTTACCCTTATAATTAACTATTCCTTATGTGTAATAAGACATATCGATAATGTTAATACCAAGAATGCCTCTAGCCTGTACTCAAGGTTTACACAATGCCTCGAGATTTTCATCAAATATATATATGTACTCAACTTGATAAAATTACATTCACAAATACCCCACTGAATGCAAACAATTGATACATATCCAAATGTTACAAAATGTAACAAAATTATATACAAATTTCATAAGAGCAATACAAGACTAAACAACTCTCACTAATTAACAATATCCCATGATACTCCTAAGTCGATGTTAATGACATGTCGATCAAATATACAAAGACGAAGACCTTTAGTTAGTGGATCTGCAATCATATCATCTGTCCAAATGTGCTCTATTATAATGTCACCATTCTAAACTGTTTCCTTTATGATCAAGAACTTAACCTCTATAAACTTAGACCCCTTGAGACCTTTGTTATTGTTGATAAATAATACTGTAGCTTTCTTGTCACAATACAACTGTATGGGCCTATCCACAAAATCGAATACGGTCAATTCTCTAATGAGGTTCCAGAGCCAAATAGCCTGAATAGCGGCCAAAAAGCATGCTACAAACTCTGCTTGCATGTTAGAGGATGAAATGGATTTCTGTTTCTCGCTTTTCCATGATACTGCACCTCCCACGATCAGAAAGATGTACCCTGTTATCGACTTATTGTCATCCTGATAGCTAGCAAAGTCTGCATCCGAATACCCTACTAGCTGTAGGTCCTGAATATGTCTGTAAATCAGCATATAATTTCTTGTCCTCTTTAAGTACCTCAAAACCTTCTTAACAGCAACCAAGTGATCGTGTTCTAGATTTGACTGATATCTACCTAGAAGTCATGTTGTAAAAGCAATATTTGGTCTAGTACATACTTGAGCATACATAATACTCCCAAGTGCACTAGCATAAGGTATATTCTTCATTTGGGCTTTCTCAAAATCTAAATGAGGATACTATGAAAGACTCAACTTATTATCTTTAATGACAGGAGTAATTCTTGACTAGCATTGCTGCATGTTGAATCTTTCTAAGATACAATCAACATATGCCCTTTGAGATAAACTCAATAATTGACGAGAACGATTTCTATGAATCTCAATGCGAAGGACAAAAGATGCCTCACCAAGGTCCTTTATATCAAAGTTCTTTGACAATATACGCTTTGTCTCATGTAGTAAACCAAGGTCACTGCTCGCAAACAGGATATCATCCGCATAGAGTATAAGGAAAATGAATTTCCTCCCACTGACCTTGTAGTATATACACTGATCTACTTTGTTCTTAACAAAACCAAATGATGTGCCAATACTATGAAACTTCAAGTACCATTATCTAGAAGCTTGCTTGAGACCATAAATAGACTTTTTCAATCTACATACAAGCGTACCTGAATCATTTACCGTAAAGCCTTTGGGTTGCATCATATAGACTTCTTCATTAAGGTCTCCATTGAGAAAGATAGTTTTAACATCCATATAGTGTAACTCCATATCGAAATGAGCTACCAATGCCATGATCACTCTAAAAGAATCTTTAGAAGAGACTAGAGAAAAAGTTGCTTCATAATCTACTCCTTCTCTCTAAGTGAAACCCTTAGCTACCAGCCTAGCTTTAAACTTCTCAATCTTTCCTTTGGAATCCCTTTTAGTCTTATATACCCATTTGCTGCCAATAGATCTGTGACCATCAAGTAATTCAGCAAGTTCTCAAATACCATTATGCTTTATAGATTGCATTTCATCTCTCACTACATCTAACCATAGTTCTGACTGAGGACAAGAAACAGCTTCTGCATAAGTCACTAGATTAGTCACAAAACCGATATCGTATTCTTGCTCTCCTATAAAGACTAAATAGTCCGATGGTATAGCTGATCGTCTCTCCCTAATGGATCTCCTAACTGGAGCAACAACAATCTCATCTTGCACCTGAGAGGCTTGAGGAACTTCATCAGGAGCTGTCTCAGCAATAGGATCCTGAGCCTCAACAGGTTCAGTCTATGGTGTACGAGTCTCCACAATTATCTGTATGGGAGGAGAAAACGATATAACATTACCCACCTTACTATTATCCTCAATAGTCTGTGTGTAGCTACTTTTTTCGGCCATATCAAACTCCAGAAACTTCGCTATTTGTGATTCCACAATTCTTGTGCCTCCATTAGAATTATAGAACCGATATCCCTTTGAATGATCCGGGTAAGATACAAAGTAACACTGAGTAGTTCTGCAGTCCAACTTACTTAATGTTCTGAGTAGTTCTGCAGTCCAACTTACTTAATGTTTGATTATATAACTTCACTTATGCATGACATCTCCAAACCTTAAGATAGTTTAAATTAGGCTGACGTCCAGTCCATAATTCAAAATGAGTCAATGGGACAGCTTTAGTAGGTACACGATTTAGAATGTATAAAGCTGTTTTTGAAAGCTTTGCCCCACAGAAAATCAGGTAAGTTTGTCATACTAATCATACTTCTCACCATTTTCATAAGGGTGCGATTGCGCCTTTCGACAACACCATTTTGCTCAGGACTCCCGGACATAGTAAACTAAGCCACTATCCCATAATCCTCCAAGTATTTGGCAAATGGCCCTTTAAGCTGTCCAGCATCGCCGTGCTTGCCATAATATTTTCTACCTTTATCAGATCTAGCAACCTTTATGACCGTTCCCGACTATTTCTCGACTTCAGTCCAAAAAATCTTGAACTTATCAAGAGATTTGGACTTTTCCTTAATCAAGTACAAATAGCCATATCATGAATAGCCATCAATAAATGTGATGAAATAAAATTTTCTACACAATGTTGCCATATAGGGTCCACAAATATCAATGTGAGTGATCTCCAACAGGTCAGAACTTCGGACTGCAATTTTCTTTCTTATCTTGATCATTTTACCTCTTCAACAGTCTATGCATATCTCTAGGTCATTTTTAAGGGCCTGTTTGGTTCGGCTTTCGGGAAATGCATTTGGGGAAATGCAAATACCTTTGGGTGAAAGCCCATTGGGGAAAGGCAAATGGTGTTTGGTAAAAATATTTTGTAAAGTTACTTTGGCCAAAGTATAGTGTTTGGTAAATTTTTTTTTACAAATGGACTTTGAGAATTATTTTATTTATTAAAAAAAAAACCTACCCATTGCCGGAACCGGCCGCCGGAGCCGGCCACCGGCCGCCGTCGCCCGAGGTCAGGCGACCCCCGGTGATCCAGATTCGCCGCCGCTGGGGGTCGCCTGAGGCCAGGCGACCCTCGGCAGGGTAGCCTAGCCGCCTGGGGTCGTGCGACCCAGGTGGCCCAGGCGACGGCCGCCCGGGGTCGTGCGGCCCAGGCGACGGCCGCCGGGGTCGCGCAGCCCAGGCGGCCGGGCGACCCCGCCGAGGGTCGCCTGGCCTCGGGCGACCCCCGGCGGCGGCGGATCTGGCTCACCGGCCCTCTCCCTCGTTGGCCGCCGACGCCTGCCCGGAGAAGATGAACAGATTCCAGCCCTAAAAAAAAAATTGTGAACAGTAGCATTCCGATAATGCTAAAAGCTCAAGGCACCTCCTAGGGTGCCTTGAGCTTTCAGCCTTGAGAAGGCCAACATTTGGCCAAAGAGCTTCCAAAATATTTTGCCAAACACAAAATATTTCCCTCAAAGGGCTTTGGAGGCCCAAAGCCCCTTCGCAAAGTCGAACCAAACACCCCCTAAGAGTAGGAAGGATGTTAGTTTTATCAGCCTTTCTACTCTATCCTTAGAGATGTGACCAAACCATTTATGCCACAATGTATAAGACTCTTCTTTAAGTAAAGGTCTTTTGGAAACAATATTTTTAGATGTATAAGCGACATATATGTCATTAAGAGACAACACATAATCTGTACAATCCATTTGACATATTACAATATCCAACCTTATTTTAATCATGAAACAAAAAAATAATATTGTTCTTGATTTCAAAAGAGTAGCCATACAAGTCCAAACACGATACGAAAACTAAATTTCATATAAAAGAAGGTACATAGAAAGTGTCTTTTAACATAAATCTAAAATCATAATCTAGAATTAAAATAACATCTCCCACAAACACCATGTCGACTTTCTCGTTATTTCCCACAATGAGTCTTGATTCATCTTGATTTGGCGTCCTTTGGTTTATGAATCCTTGTATGGTAAGCGCAACATGATTAGTTGCACCACTATCTAGCCATCAAGAACTGGATGGTGCTTTTAATATGTTGGATTCACAAAAAAGTGTCAAAGAATCATTACTTGCAGGCTCGTGTTTGGATAACTAAGCCTTGAACTTTCCATAGTCTTTTTTTATGTGACATTTCTTCTTACAAAAAAAGCAGCGATCACCATCCTTCTTGAAGGATGTTTTCTTTGGATCCATATCGTCAAATTAACCAGTAGTTTCTTGAGTACCTTTATGAGTACGATTTTTGAACTTTTTATTCTTCTTCTTGTGGGAACCAGAAACATATAAGGCTAGATGCCTTTTTTCCTTCTTAAGTTTCTCTTCCTCTGCCATCACCCTAGCTATCAAGTCATTAACCAACCAAGTTTTATCTTGGGAATTGTAATTTATTTTTATCATCCCAAAATCAGGTAGAAGGGTGTTCAGAGGTTGATGCACAACGTAAGCATCAGAAATGGAAATATCAATAGCTTGAAGCTTTGTCTTTAGGTCTACCATCCTAATGACATAATCTCTAACCCCAAAGAGAGAGAGAGAAATAACCACCGAGGTTGTTATATGTGGAAACTGCAAAAAGAGAAAAAGAGTGAGGCAGAAAGAAAATGTACGTTTTGTAAGTTTGACATTCATACTCACAAGAAAAAACCTCTCTCACTCAAAAAGAAAAAGGGCTCTCACTCGACGATCGAAGAATCGTACTCTCTCGGCATTGCAATTGGAACATTTAATTTGTGAAAAACAAGGTATGTCCTTATTGGTGATGTATTTTAAATGATCGGCGATTCAAGTTTCAACTGGGCATGTTTTCGCATATATTTTTAGCGTTATTCGTTAGTTCGAGCCCATATATTTTACTTTATATGTCTTTAATCGTACTCTCCCTAGACTGTTTACGAGATCATGAACCAAATCCTCAGTAATTTCCATTCGAATGGCGAAGAAGTCGTCCATGGTTTCTTTAGTGAACTTGATCAAGTCTTCAGCTGATTCCGCATATGGCTTTGCCTTCGATTTCGGATTCCATTTCTGTTACGAACCACACTCGTCGTTAGCTTTTGTTTTGAAAATTGTTATAATCAGTAGTAAATTTTATTCAGGAGAATATACTATCAAATGAACTCACTTCTGATTCTGTCGCTCCCTGTAGACAATCTTTGCCTTTCTTGAGCCTCCCTTCGATCCAGTGCTTTTGAAGCCTTGACATGGTCGACTCAACCTCATATGGAATCATTTCCCTCACAATCATTTTGCCCCCATCTTCGCATTCTACGGTGTCCTCGACCACCAATTGTGCCAAAACTTTTTCTAGCTTCCCTGCACTCTCCAATACTGTCAAGATTTCATTGTCAAGTACCGAAGCGGAAGTCAAATGTTGTTTCAGAATTAGTCCATAACAACTGTGCAATGTGATGGCGGCGACTGAGGTTGCAACGGGATGGCACTTCCTAAGAACAGGACTGAAGGTTCCTCTTTCTTTTAAAGCCAAATCTTTGGTCTCTTTTGCCAACCGAATGAGTCGTTCACTCTCATCTTGTCTCGTATCCATTTCGCATTCTTGACATCCTCTTTCGGCCATCTAATGCGAGCAATAACAAGGAAAAAAGTTCAATTTCTCCACTATGGTAACGCAAAATGAAGGGAGAAATGAATCGCTTACGCACCTTCCAGAATGCATTCTGCACAGACGATCGTATGTAACCATCCATGAGATCTACAGTCGGGTCCGTCACTGCATCACCTTGCGCTTGTTCTGTTACCCTGGAAAGCATTACCTCATCTCCTCCAATGCTTGCCACCGTCACTGCAAACGGCAGCAAATTCTCCATCAGGTTCATCCTCCCGTCCTCAAAGTAGTCATGATAGTTACCCAATCTCTTCTCTGACCACCCTCGTATCGAGGTTAGAACTAACGATAGAACCTGAATGAATAGAGCATCTCGGTCCTGCTTTTTGGCGTCATTCGCTAATTCTGCCAACATGGCATGCGAAGCGAAAAGAAGTCCAGGTTCCAACTGCATCGTGCTGACGTATTGTTGGAAAAACACCCACGTTAGGCACAGATTGTGTATCGGCCGATTGATTCCAAGTATCGACCATGTTTTCTTCATGAGCTCAAGAAGCTCATCGACCTCGTCGAGGACTAAAGTCTCGTCCCTGATGTCAAATATCGACTTCAGCAGGGTCACATACAGGTGAATGTTCAGAGGGAATCCATCAGCCCAGTGGCAAATATCAGTAGGAGTCCCGTTGGCGCTTCGCCATGATAACGAGACCACGGAATTGCTGAGGCTTCGCATGGTGTCTGAGGTTTCCCCGATGTCTAGGATCTTCGTCTCGCCGGCTTGGATAATTTCTTTGAGACGGGCTGCGAACGCGTTTGGCGTCTCCAATGGGATTGACGGGTGAAGAATCAACCCCGCTTCTAGGATCTTGAGCTGTCTCTTTTGCCAGGCATGATATTCCTTTGAGTCGTTGAATTCAGATGGTTTTAGGTGGCGGAGAAGCTCGAGCGGAAGGATTATCGTCTCCGCCCGCTTACCAATCTACCGAGATTGAAAATGGCATGAATGAGGCAAGATATATACAACATTCACGTTTGAAAGATTTGCATCTGCTGATTAAAGTATATGGCTCTCAAAAATACTTCTACTTTTACAATTTTCATTTGTTGTATTATATGATCAACTCTAATTCAACATGTAAATACTTGTTCTCACTTTCAATTTACGATCTCCTAATACACAAAAGGAAGATACGTGAAAACAAATTTCTTTGCATAATAGTATGTTCCCACAAGAGAAAGATGAACTATGAAGCACTGTTTGAGACTTACGTACATGGCCTAAATGGGTTCTGGTGAGCGTTTTCCTGAGCCAATTATCACTTTGCTCCGTCACTCTCATTTGTTGCCTCATCAGCTCAGCTGATGTGAGCGGTCGATTCGGCCTAGCCGCCACCCCCTGGGGGCACGGCGAGCTCACGGCACCCGAGGCCATCTTCTTTGACGGTGTCCGATTCAGCATCTTCAACCCGAGGGTTCTCTTGACCCGGCTGCTTGGGGCCATCCCCACCCCTTTGGTCCGGGACGACGTGGACTCGGGCTGCGGCTCGTTCCACATCGAGGAATGGAACATCAGGGCGCTCCGCCCCCCGAATCCGGGCGAGGATCGGCACGACATGAAGAACACCTCGTACGCCGTCTCGCGGATGTCGTCGGCCTCGAGGCCGGGCAGCTTGCCAAAAGGCCACTCGAGGTCGGCGGCCATGGGCGGGCCGCGGTTGGCGTTCCGGCGGCGAGCGAGAAAGAGGGGGCCGGAGGAGGATGGTCAATGAGGGAGCGATTATGGTGGACCAAATATTTGGCAAGGCAAAGAGGTGGGAATGAGGTGAGGAATGAGCTGTTTTTCTTTTGTTAGTTGTGTGACACCACTTTCGCACTAAGAGGAGAGAGAGAGGGTGGCAATGTATTTGTCAACTTTCTTTGTGCGAAGAAAACGAGGATTGCACTAGCAATTAACGAGACATGAACATCGTTTCGATTCCGTTTGTTTTTTCTTTTAGTTTGTAGCCAAGGAAATGTCGGCCATTTAAATTAGACATTATTTTTTTAAAATGAACGGAGCCTTATAGTAAGTCGGGATGCTTTACAATTAGGGCCAACCATATTTATTTTGCATCAATGGAAATATCCTCACAGTTTATGCATATCTACGCGAAGGTGGAAAAAAAATCTGACTTTCTCCCTCTTCCGGGGAAAACATTCGGCAATATCAAAGCGCCACGCCATCGATTGTCGCGACGCGCATTTTACCCTGTCAAATCCATTCATAGACTGACATGTGGCAAATGAATTAGAACTTAATAAAAGCAAACCGATTCCGACCACCTGCAAAAGGAAGCAGCGGCCTTCGAGAAAAATTCGAACGCCCGCCAAACCATCACTCTTTCAACCATCGTTTGCACCCATCGTAAAGTTTCAGAGAAAAGCTTCACTTGCACACATCCCCCTCTTCAACCTTCGTATCGCAAAGAATTTTGAGGCAAATAATTTTGAGGACCAGTACATTTTGTCTTTGCTCACTCGTCGTTGCTTCTCCTCGAGTCATTTGTTCTTTGGACATTGGATTGGTAACATGAGAGGACTAGCTGAAGATACTATGAGTAGGGACTAATTTTCCCAACAATATGGTGTTTTTAAGGTGGGATGATACCTATGTCTCTTCGAAGTTTGTGGATGTAAGGTACTATGGTGTTTTTTTTCTAATGGGGATGGAGCCTTCTGAAACGTAAACATTGGTTGAAAAGAGAAATGGGTTGAGCGGAAGAGGTTGAAGAGAGAGATGGGTGCAAAGGAAGCTTTTCTCCGAAACTAAACGATGGGCGGAGACGATGGTTGAAGGAGCATTTAAATTTTCCCAGCAGCTTCTTTCCGCATGTGGACAGAAATGAGTTCGCTTTTACTTAATTTTTTCTCATTTACCACAAGTCAAGCTATGAGTGGGTCTGACTGAGTAAATCTGCGCCACCCCCATCGGCTGACATGACTCTTTGATACCACCTCCATGTCTTTGTCAATTGCTTACGTGGCATGCCTTGTTTCACTCTAACCCAATAAGATATTGACATGTATATATTGACGTGGTTTTAGACGAAATAAATAAAAAAGTTTCCTTCCACCTCAGTTTTTCTCCTCCATCTACACTTCCTCCTCCACACTCTGGACCTCCCTCCGCCGTCACCACCGGCAAAGCTACCGGCTCCGTGTCCATGGCGACCACAGTCGGGCATTGAACCGTCTCTGTAGTCTTTGCGGTCGGAGTTGCAGAACACGGCCATGGCTCCGCTGTTCCAGATCTGAAAGTTCCCCCCGTCGTCCTTGCTCGTCCATGACAGTGCCTCCAGGTGTGAGTCGGACGCGGTCATGCGCCAAAGCTTATCACAACCATGGCTCCAAGGTCTGTCGCGGACATGGCTCCGTAGTTCCGGATCCATCGTGGCCGCACTGCGCCAGAGGGAACTTGAAGGAGGACGATGGAAGGGGGACATCACGATGCTGGGGAGATGGGTGTCGAAGATGGAGGTCACAGCGCCCTTGAGTGGTGGATGGAGACGGCAGGACATGGCCGAGTTGGGCGGTGGATTCTCCGGTGGCCGGAGAGATGGTGGCCGTGATGGAGACGAAGAGAGAGAAAATCGGTTTTTTTTATTTTTTTTCCTGATCAAGACACTTGTAAATTTTTTAATTGCGCCAGTTCATATTAACGCGCGTTCCGTTATCATATGACTCGGCGCTCGCAAACCACTGAATATTTTCTCACCGCTCTTCCGTTGCTGTCGCCCGTCGCTCATTGGCGGTAGCATAACTTAATTTCTCCAAGAAGAAGAAGGGAAAATGGGAAAGAAAAGAAAACCGAAAAAGGAAATAAAAGGATAAATAAAAGGTGGTGGGGAAAACACGTCTCGACAGCTCATTTTAAGTTGGCTCATATCAATTATTCAACTAGATAAATTTTATAAATATGCCGATTTACCTCCCCTAAAATTAGAGGATAAATTAACAAGTAAATCCCCTCATTTACATGTCAACGATTAAAATAAGAAGACAGATTTAGCCGCACCACCAAAAAAAAAAATCGACTTCATGGAAATGCCCTCAATTTTGCGGATATTGGCATCAATCGAAACCCCAATATATTATGCGATAATTACGTAAATAATCTCTTAACTTTGGTCCAATATGTAATGCCGTATTCGAACTTTTAATTTGCTCGATGTGATTCCCGAATTTTTAGTTCGATGTGCGATATCGTTTCTGAATTTTTAATTTATTCAGTTTGGTCCATGAACTATATGATAATTGTAAATATTGTCCCTAAACATTAATCAGTGGAAGGATAATAGTGAATATCACATATGATGCACTGGCGGGACCCGTTATGCGACTGGACGAACCGGCGGGCTTGAAGTCAACTATGTCCGATTGAGCTCAAATTTGATTGGCTGAAGCGAAACGGCGTGCTAATCAATACTCACCGCATTTAGCCGTGACTAACGATGGATTTTAGCGATTCGAGATCGTTTAGATGGATTTTTCTATTTTTTTAGTATTTTTTTGGGGTTAATTTAATAATTGGCAATTTCCTAATTTACGTTTTGATGATTACGTTTCCTAATAGGGTTAGGTTTGGGTCTATATAAGCTTGTTTTAGGGTTTCCTTTGGCCAGACTTTGAGATATTTTTGATTTGATAATCATATTTGGAGAACGAATTATTCTTCCGTCGAATTTCTTGTTCAGTCAAATTTTCTATCGTGTTTCGGCATCAATTGGTATCAAAGCATAGGTTGCTCAAATCAATGGCTGAACAGAATCGCGGTCGTGGACGACGGGCTCGTGGTGGCCGGGGGCGTGGAGGCGTTCCTGAAGCAGACGACCAACCGCGTCTAAGAGATCTGCGAGACTTAGAAATTGAAGAACAGAGAAGACGAATCCAGGATTTGGAGCGACAACTTGCGGAGGCGAGATTGGGCGTTCAATCCGAAGAAGGAGCGGATTTTGAGGATTCATCCGATGATGAAGAAGAAGACGTAAACCCTTTTGGGGTTCTGAACCAGGGGCGGAATCGAGGAATACGACCTGAAAATCAGCATCCTAATAGGGTTAGATTTGGGTCTATATAAGCTTGTTTTAAGGTTTCCTTTGAACAGACTTTGAGATATTTTTGTTTTGATAATCATATTTGGAGAACGAATTGTTCTTCCGTCGAATTTCTTGTTCAGTCAAATTTTCTATCGTGTTTCGGCATTAATATAGGTTAGGAACTAAATTGAATATATACTAAAAGTTCGGAAATGACATTACACGTTGAGTCAAAATTTAAAGATCATTCGAGCCATCTTTTTTATATTTTATATTGTCCACTCAATGGACAATCATGACCCCCCACACCTCTCCCTCTTTCTCTCTCTGTCTACCTCGGATCTGTGCAACTGTTGATGTCTGTAGAACGTGCCGACCTCAACGGTTGACGTGCTCAAGTCAAGGATAGGGAAACACTGGTTAGAGTTGAGTTCCAATGGAGGAAAGAAACGCCGCAATGGCAAGAGTTTTGCAGCAAGCATGATGAGGGACGTGGAGGATGGCAACGTTGGGCTATTTGGGGAGATAGAGAGAGAGATTTTCTCTTTAGGGAGAATGAATTATGCATATTAGGTTTTGGCAATTTGGCCTCTAATGCTTTGATTTTTACGATGTCCATCCAAACATCTTGAAATCTATTTCAATGTGCATCCTAACTTCAGCTCCGGCTAAATTTTCATTGGAACTTAAGTCATGTGCTCTCAATCCATCTAGAAAGTTCGAATAAAAAAATTTACATTTAGGTACTCAAGATTTCATACCGTTACAAGTTGTCCCCTGATTTTTCGAAATATTCGCAATATGTCCTTTGATCTCCTGAATTGCATGACGGTTCTCCATCTGCAAAATCAAAGTAAGATAGAAATTGAAACAAATTGGAAGAGAGAGAGAGTGTGTGTGTGAGTGTGTTTCGTTGGGCAACGGAGAGTTAACCCTTGTTGGGCTGGCACAACCTAGGAAAGCGAATAGCTAAAGCCCATTCGAATACATAAGAAAGGATTGAAAGTCGCAACGATGGCGACTCTGCTGGCAGCCATCCTCACGGCCCTTAACTCAGCACACACATCCCTTCCCCTTCCCAAATGTAAACTATGAGCGTTACGACCATCATCCATATTACCAGCGGCGTTAGCAACAATAGAGACTATTGTTACACTTAGGGGTGAGCATGATTCTAAGGTAAAATCTGAAACTAAATTGGTGAGATCTTGTCCGGTTTCAGGTTTCAAAATATGCATGGTAGATTTCAGATTCTAAAAATTGGAGAACCTATTTCAGCAAGTAGGTTCCAGATTTCAGGGAGATGGAACTTGGAACAAGTTTTTATTTTTTTCTTGGTCTACGTCTTAGCATGATCTTGCAGTATTTCATGGCGTCCGATGCTAAGTATATATTATGGAATTACTAGTCTGAGTTTCCATTTTATGAGTTTCCATTTTATGATTGAGACTTTCACTTTATGTCTCTAAATATAAGTTGTGGTCAATGGATTATAGCAGCAAGTAGTGATCATAAAAGATAATGATTCACCACAATCGTTCAATTAATAATACAAATGGAACCTGTGATAGAGTAGGTTCCAAGTTTCAGAGTATGCAAAGTAGGTTGCAGGTTTCAAAAGGAACTTCTATGGAACTTAGAACCGTTCACCCTTAGTTACACTGCTTCCACATCTCTTCATCAAGTTTCTTTTTGTACTTCTATATTATAATTAACTTCCTCGCGACTTAGAATTAGTATTTCAAGGGATTAGGAGGAACATCACAAAAGTTTTGAAAGCTCATTTGCACATATGGTGACGACATGAAAAGGCCAAGGGGGAAAAATAAAATTTTGTCAAATTATTTTGGACGAATATTCCTTAATAGAATGCATCCATTGATCATGTGAGAGCACGTGACTGTATTGACGAGAATTTAGCCATAGTCGATGTTAAGTTTCACATTGAAACAAAATTGAAAAATGTCTGGGGTGAAAATAGATTAATTGAAATGTAAGGTGGCATATTGCCATTTCGCATAAAACCTAGGGGAATAATATAGTTCGTTGAACCCTCAAATTTTGCTTCCACTTTTTTAAAAAAAAAAAAACATATGAACTGTAACCCAGGGTTGACCGAGAGTTGATCCGCGAAATACGTGACGCAAAACACATTTTAAACCTCAAACATGGGTTCCAACAAGTCAAAACGAGTCCTTTGAGACCTAGATCGCCACTTGAATCTGGTAGGCAATTTTTGACTGTCGAGCCGCTTGCATATTCCAATACTAGGAATCACAAGCATTCCAACGAAAGCAAAAATGGGGCCAAGTGGATGTCGAATGAGAAAGTAATGGCCGATCAAAGTTCGGTCTAACCTTTCAACACCTGAAGTAAATGTTCCACAGCAAAATAACGTACCTACAGTCTCGGAATAGAATGAAACTTTCTAGACCCCTACGAATGGTAAATGGTAATTTTTTTATAAAAAAAAATGATATGTCATCAGAGCATCCGATTCATGGGCCCGAGCCTTAAACCCAATATAGGTTGAAACATTGGGTGAATGGGGAGCAGATTGGAAGTCCCAACACCATTGCTTTTCGATATGGGGTGGAAATGCAAAATACAGCGTCGTAATATTCGTTTTAGCGTAAGCTAAATACATCGTTATACCACCCACATGTTCTTAGGCCACTGTATTGTCAAAATGAAATCTCTAGTCTCAATAATATCATCATGCTTTTAGAAATTATTCATGTTTCTAGGCCGCCATAATGACTGTTTTATATCTCATATTTGAATTAGGCTATTAGGATGTTGGGTATATTAAAAATTGCCTAAAGTTGCATATAAACATCATTCAAATATTCAAATTCACTAGCAAATTTGATTTCGACTTCTAAGTCATTCGCTCATGTCTCATTCAATGCCTCTTTCCATGTCACACGCAATGCATAGTATACATGAAAAACAATACATACACACAATGGGGTCACCCAATGCACAAAATGATGCGATCTTTTTGCCTAATTGCATATTGGCCAAAATTCAACCTTTAGATTTTTTCAAGAAAAGGCACGATAAATGTGAATTATGGCTCAATCGAGAAGTTATGGTAGTGGAAGGACTTTGCGAGACGTTAATCCTTACCTCACCTAATCAAACCCCCGGACCTTAGCCTTTGGTTATTGCACCTAGACTAGTCATTTCGCACATACCATCTAGGTAGTTTATTTTTCTTATAACTGCCTAAACATTATAGGTGTCCAATCAATTTAAGTTAAACAAATCAATTGGTGGTGACTACTCTCTACTTTTCAATTTATGTACCGGGTATGGTAGCCAACTCAAACCTAAGATATGGGAAGGTCCTAGGAATGCTGGGTGCAACAATATGGTGATCCCTAATTTGCAAAATTCGAGGTGCTACAATGACAACTCCACTAGGGACTATAATAGAAATAATTTGTTAGAGGGTTCGAGCCACATTTCCCAAAATTTAAAATTTAAGCGCTCACCTTGTCATGCAATTTCTTCGGTTCGAGTTTTTGCATTCATTTCGCATGCGTTTGATTATTCGAACTATCTCTTTTTTTGTTTGCTAGCCCTCGATGCCTATTGTCTCTTTACATGTTTGCACATGCGTGTTACCACCATTGCATATTACAGCTCATTGCAAACTCTTAAATAGATAGGGGAACTAGTACTTGCGTAGACCGTTATGACATGCATCACTGATATCGACATAGAAAGCATTTCTTGTCAAGGATGATGAGTTATGAACCCCCAAATCCCTTAGGTTAGCACCTAACATTAGATTGCATCACCTCTCATGATTCACAACACCTCGGTATGCCATGCCATCCCTTGTCAACATTCGCTTTTCCAATAATTCAAGATCCCCAAATTTTATCAAATTATAGTTAAGTTTGTTGTCTAAATTAATAGGGGAAATTTGTCCGAAAAAATCCTAGACCTATTGTACGACGACCAATTCAATCCTAAACCTTTAAATTGTGTCAATTTAATCATAAACTTTTTTACCATTTGCCAATTTAGTCATTTCGGTCAATTTTATCCGGAAATCAATGATCTGAACAATTTTTTGCATTTTATTATAAAAAATTTCTGAATTTTTCCTTTTGTTTGTTTTTTTTCTTTTTTTTCCCTCCCCCACTCGTCGAGATGGCCTGACAACTCGCCACGGGTGAGGGCAACCCTTGCCTACAAACAGATCGCTGGCCATGGCCAAGTACCGCCCATAGGCAAAAGGAAAGAAAAGGATGATGAGTTATGGATCCCCGAATCACTTAGGTTAGCAACTAACATCAGATTGTATCACCTCTCATTATTCACAACACCTCGGTATGCCATACCATCCCTTGTCACACTCACTTTTCCAATAATTCAAGATCCCCAAATTTTGTCAAAACATAGTTAAGTTTGTTGTCTAAATTAATAAGGGGAAATTTGTCCAAAAAATCTTAAACCTATTGTATGACGACCAATTCAATCCTAAACCTTTCAATTATGTCAATTCAATCATAAAATTTTTTACCATTTGCCAATTTAGTCATTTCGGTTAATTTTATCTGGAAATCAATGATGTGAACAATTTTTTGCATTTTTTTATAAAAAATTTCTGAATCTTTCCTTTTATTCATTTTTTTTCTTTTTTTCCCTCCCCCACTCATCGAGATGGCCAACAACTAGCCACGGGTGGGGGCGACCCTTACCTACAGCCGATTGCCAGCCATGGCCAAGTACCAACCACAGGCAAAAGGAAAAAAAAAGGAAAAATTCAAAAATAAATTTTAAAAATGCAAATTTTGGCCATGTCAGCGTCGGCTACGCTACGTAGAATAGCTAGCATTCACATTAGTGATTTCTAGCCAAAATTGATTGAAATGACTAAATTAGCAAATCATCAAGTGATTTAGAACTAAATTTGTACAATTGAAAGGTATAGGATTGAATTGACCGTCATACAATAGGTGGAAGACTTTTTGGATTAATTTTCCCATCAATCAAGTGAATTCACTTGAACCTCATTCCAAGGTTCGATTGATACTTCACGCAAATTAGGGATCAACTTCAACCGTCTTTCTAGATCAAACACATTTGTCAAAATTTAAGTTTATTTCACAATCTCAAAGAGTAACATTTCCAAATTATCACTGGTTTCGAAAATTTATGAGCTATGATGCCGTGGGACTTGGCCAAATTTCTTATTATGGTTCGATAACACTTTCACTCCGTATTGAAATGTAATCTAAAATGTTTTTGGCTGAAGTTCCGCACATTTACAATTTATCTATACAGACACATCTTTCCTTTTGAGGAAAAGGTTTACCCTAATTATTCAAACAACAGGTTGCAGAAGTCTCATTCGAACGAGTTCAACAACAAGAATGGCCCAAGGAGTTGAGCAGAGGGTTGGCGCCCTAGAAAAGACTGTTTATGGCCTAGCTGATCATGTAAAAGTCCTCTCATCTTGGCTCTTTCGCAAAAGCAAAGGTCCCCCACTGAACCTTCCTGCTGGACCTTCTAACCCAATTGCTTTCCCACGGACATCACCGCCCTTTGTCTTTTTCTTTTTTGCTCACTCTTAAAGATCCTTTCGATGTTGTTCGCATCTCAACCCCAGTTGCTAATTCTCAAAAGAAGAAAGAGCTCAACCGCCTCACCCCAATTGAGGAAAAGTTGAAATGTAACCAAGGGCTGGATGATCTGGGAGGAAAGTTGCAAGAGATCAAGACCTATCGAATAATATCCTCGATCCCATCATATACACTGCTTCTGAATCAATTTCCACAACCATGTACCCCTTCTTTCCTCTTGTACCACTCATCTTGTAAAGAAGTTCCTTCACAATGATGGCATTATCTTGCGATCTTCCCCCAAGTATGAAACTAGTCGAAAACAGGCTAATACATTCATCTAGGAAGGCTCTAAGCCTAGCAACAAGATTCTTCTTGGTAACTTTGCAAACCGAATTACATAAACTTACGAGCCGAAATTAATTTCGAGTCTCAAGATTTTGGCTTTCAAAGATTAACACAAGCAGATTGTCAGTAACCTCAGGTGGTATACGCCTAGATTGAAATACGAATTCGAAGAGTTCACAAGGAGATTCACTAACTTATGTTACACAGATTTGGAAGAAACCCACGCGTAACCTTATAGGGTATGACCGTATGAGGTTCCATAAGGCATTGTTTATATCATCATCAGTAAAGTGACTAACCACCACAAAAAAATTCCTGATGGTCCATACCCATAGGCTCAAACCTGAACGTTCTAAGCTTTCTAATCCCTCTGGGGATTAAGGTCTAAGATGATAGGAGCATGATTAGAAAGCAACCTACGGAGGTGGGAAAGACAACTATGATTGCAACAGGCATTTTCAAGTCTTTCTAGGATAAGGGTATCCTGATCGTGATGACATCCAGGTAAAAAAAGGTTCAGCAAAACAATATCCATTAATCCGCAACAATCTGAGTAAACAAGAAATTTGTTATTTCTATTTCTATTAGCTCTTCTACCACCTATTTTCTCATTACTGCGAGTTACTTCGTTAAATTCACCTATAGCGATCCGAGGCATATTAGAAGAATTAGTGACATTTACCTAATTATTCAATAAAATAATACGATCCTCTAATTTAGGGTTAGCATCTATATAAGACATATACCAATTTTCATTGGAAGAGGATCAAGCATTACATGTTGGCGTGAGTTGTCAATTAGGACTAAGTGACGCTATTTAAGGCTAATTAGTTGCTAAATTTGTACTGTATAATGTCCTTATTTTGAGGATCAACCAGATTCTGAGCCTAAAATAGTGCGTAACCTAGAATAGTTTTGGTAGTTTTTTTCTCTATACAACTATTTATGCTTTCGTATTCATTCAGAAAAGATATCAAAGAAAAAAACATCTCTATTCATCCTGGTATCGAGGCCAAAATCCTAGGGTTTTCTACTATGATTAGACCTTGACCAAAAACTTTAGAAGAGGTAGGAACAAAACCTGATCAGAAACTATGATAGAACCAACTGATTTGGTGGCATACCCGCAACTTGACAAGAGGTCTTCTACAAATGCCATCCTTGATGACTTAATGACCCGAATGACACAGGTCTTGACGCAGAATCAGACTCAAACTATGGCACCAAACAATGATTCTTCTATTGCATAGATTGGCATTTAGTTGGACGGCACCAACTGTGCCCTATGGTCCCAAGTTGTTGAGATGTATATCTCCGGCAAAGACAAATTGGGATATATCAATGGGCACTTTCCACAGCTTCAATTGAAAGATCCAACCGTCATAAAATGGAGAATTGAAAATGTAATTGTGAAAGAATGGTTGATTAATTCCACGGACCCGGCCCTGATAAGCAATTTTATTCGTTTCCAACCGCAAAAATGGTATGAAATTTGATTGCTATAGCTTTTTTTTATGGAACTAACACCGCTTAAGTGTATGATTTGAAAAGACGTGTGACTAGAATGAGACAAGCCGGATGGCCCATTGAAACATATTATAATGATGTTCAAGGCTTGTGGAGAGATATTGACTTCCGCCGTCCTAACCCAATGGAGAGTCCCACTGATATAGAGAGGTATAACTCGGTTCTATAGAAAGATAGAATCTATATTTTTCTTGATGGGTTCGATAATTTTCTGGATAAGATACAAGCC
Source organism: Syzygium syzygioides (assembly GCA_031216285.1). Classification (NCBI taxonomy): domain Eukaryota; kingdom Viridiplantae; phylum Streptophyta; class Magnoliopsida; order Myrtales; family Myrtaceae; genus Syzygium; species Syzygium syzygioides. Next base: position 25,208,386 of record CM062249.1, on the reverse strand, counting down.
GATGTGCTTCAGATTTGTCCATTCCCTACAATTGAAGAAGCCTGTGCCCTGTCCGAAGGGAGGATGTAAAACAAGTAGTTGTGATGTTAGGCACGAAACCTGCATATACCACTGCCATGGCTGCTAAAGGAGTCAAGACGAAACCTTAGCAACCACCGATGCTCCGAATATTCACAACCGGTTCTTCATCTTCGGGAGATGGAAAGATGAATACAACCTCAAAGGCTAAGGTACAATCAAAAGGAGGCTGTACACGCTATGGGAATATGAAGCATACTCTTGAAACTTGCTTTTAAGTTACATGGGTACCCAAAATGGTGGAAAGAACTCAAGGCACAAAAAAAAACATTAATATGATGTTAATAGTGGGTTGGGACGAGATTACTTGATAAATGCAGAACCTCACTTGTCTTTGATTCCACAAGTAGAACTTGAAGTGATTCAACTACTCTCAACAACAAAGGTAATCGTGGTCACAAAGGAGATCATTGGGCATGGTACTAAGATGGAGGGTTGTACTACATGGATGATTTTATTCCTGGTGTTGACACCCAAAATTACCTTTGGTGGGAGCAAGCCAATTGCAAGTCACAAAGGACGTAAAACACGGCCCATATAGCATGAATCTGGAGAAAGATCGTGAGTCAGGCCCAGAAGCATCGGAAAGATTTGGAGCAGTTATCGACAGGACACATTATAGAAGTGTCGACAGGTTGACAAGTCCAAAATCATGAGCCTTGCACGTGACGTCGACAAGTCCAAGATCATGAGCATTGTATGTGACATCGACAAATCCAAGATCACGAGCTTTCCATCTGATGTTGATAAATTAAGCACATGGTGTTACATGGTAAAGAAATTCATTTCCACATGTCAAAAGGTAAAGACATGACCGTGGGCATGAAGTACAAGAAAACTAAATAGTGAAACGTGAGAAACAGCAGGAAATAAGAAAACACGTGGAAGAAAATTAGCTATTACGTGATGCCCAAGGGGCGTAGGCAACATCGACAAGTCAGGAAGCAGTTAAAGTGCGAAATGTAAAGAAGTGGAAAACAACTTTCAAGGAAAAGTAGCCAATTGACAGTTATTAGGCTGCCCTATAAATACACAAGGATTTCCGACGTAGAAAGGACCTCCGAACAAGACAACAAACCTCTTATCTATCTTTATTTTTAGCACAATAGGAGTAGTAATAGTTATAGTCTTTAGATTCCACGTCGTAGATTCAATTTCAACGCGAGTCTTTATCAGGTCAAGCATTGTTAATTAAATTCCAATGTTGTGCTACCAGTTCAACGTTGTCGATTAGATTCCGGCTTTGTGCTTAGAATATAGCTGTTGATTAGATTTCAGCTGTATTCTCTCAGGGCACGTCATTGATTAGATTCTGGCGTACCTGGAATCGTAATGTTGTGCATTGGTTGTGTCGTTTATTGGATTCCAACATAGCTTAGTCTTGGCATTTGCAAGTTGTCATCCTATTATTAGTATTGTTGAGTTGGGTGTATTATCGAGTTAAGTTGTAAGACATAAGTTGGGTTTAATAGACGCATTTGACATTCTCTGTCCGAGCTTGACTCAAGACCCTAGTCTCATCTAATAAAATTCAAAACGTAGAATTCCGTGAAAGATTTTCGACGGGATAAAACCGGCGAAACACCTGATAAAACAAATAAGATGCAACGCTTAACTGGTATCAATGAGAGATAGATTTAGCTATAGCATCGTCATTTGGGACATCTATCATTCAGTTATATGAAGTACCTATTTCCTGAGTTAGTTTCAAACTTACAGAATTCATCTTTTTAATGTGAAACTTGCATTTTAGTTAAAAGTCATAGGGTACCTTTCTCAATAAGCTTGCATAAGAGTGATATTCCCTTTGCGTTAATTCATTTTGATGTTTGGGGACCTTCTCCAATTACTACTGTTTCCAGAATTCATTGGTTTGTGACATTTGTTGACAATTGTATTCGAATGACTTGGCTATACTTACTCAAATACAAATATGATGTGTTGGGTGTGTTTCGAACTTTTCATGCTATGATTCATGCTCAATTTTCATCTAAAGTTCAGATTCTACATAATGACAATGGTGGAGAGTATGCTAAATCGGGAATTTCAAAATTACTTCCAAAATCAAGGTCTTCTTGATGAAACATCATGTGCTCAAACAACACAACATAATGTAGTTGCAAATGAAAAAACATACGTATCTTAAAACTGCTCATGCATTATTGATTACGCACATGTGCCGAACAAATATTGGGATAATGATGTGGTCACAAAAGTATATCTATTGAACCGTATGCCTTCAAAAGTGTTGAATTTTAAGACTCCATTATAAGTTCTTTCCAACCATGTATCTCTTCAATCCTACCCAACAGTTGAACCTGCAACTCTGGGTCATATTAGAGAACTCGAGTTCCTCCAGCAAATCCAATTGTTTCAGAGATAAGCCGTCCCATGCGATCTCCATTGATTCTAGCCTGCAGTAGCATGAGGATATGTAGCTGATAGTACTCAACAATATCCCTTACATCACTCAATGCGGGGACGTATAGACACATGTTGGGAGATTAAAAAGAACACAAAAAAAGGAGCGCATGAAAATAAGTTTCATAAATAGAAAAGGGACCGATTAATGGACATTAAAATTCCTTGCATAGCAAAATTTATGAATCTCAAAATCTCTAGTTTGTAGAAAGTAAAGTGAATTATTGTGCTTTAGCTCCTAACCGGCATAATAAATATGTTAGTGAGGAATTTAGGATAACAATGCTTAAAATAAATGAGAAATGAAGTTGTGATTAGTTAGACTTGGGAGAGTCCAACAAAGCGCAAAGGCCATCTCCTGAGAGGATACCATTTGATATCCTATTAAACTCCTTGGGATTCATTTCAGTAGGATTGTGAAACCCATCAATCTATCTAGTTTAATTTACCATCACTCAAACTTGAAGTCAATAAGTTGTGGGCAGACCACCCTAGGTTCTGCACCCATCAATTTATCCTAACCTTTCTCTCCGAGGAAAGCATTTTCATCTTGGTTTCCAAAAAATGGATTAAGACTTCCATATTTTAGATTTGGGAATAGCACTAAAGAAGTCTTAAACTTATTGCATTTATACCAATTCAGGTCTAAATCTTTTAATTGGACCAATTTAGTCTTAAACTCCAATTTAGTCCATCTAGCCAATTTAGGCCAAAAATCGTTAACGCGGACACCTATCATCCTACATGGCACAATCAGTGCTAACGTAGACATTTTTAATAATTTTTGAATTTTTTATTAATTTTTTTTAAGATTTCCCTTTTTTTTCTTTATTTTTTTTCTTTTTATTTTCATTCTCTTTTTTTTTTGGCATGTGGTAGGTACTTTGCCATGGCCAGTGACTAGCCACAGGCGAGGACATCATGGCACTCGCCAGCCACTAGCGAGGGTCACCCTTACCCAGGCTACAAGGGTTCAGCCCTAGCCAGTGGCCGACAATGGCCGAGATGCACTCGCTTGTGGTGGGTGTCCGGCCATGGCCGAGTACTAGGTGCAAGCCAAAGGAAAGATAAGGAAAAAAATGAAAGGAAAAAAAGGAAAAAGAATTAAAGAGAAAAAGGGAATGTTTTTTAAAATTAATAAATTAATAAAAAAAATATAGGGAGAATACCACCAAAAATTCGAAACTATGTCACTTGTGACAAATTTATCCTGAATTTTTTTTTGTGATACGAAAAACCTCAAACTATACCACTTATGATAAATTTACCTTGAACTTTTTTTTGTGATGCAGCCCTCGCCCAACCCCAACGCCGGCAAGGGCCGCCCTAGCCAGCTTCCCTCTACCATGGCCAGCAGAAGGAAGAGAGAAGAAAAAAAATGAAAAAAACAGAAAAAGGAAAAAGACGAAAATGTCTATGGCCAAAGTATTATTGGGTAAATATGTCACAAGTGGTATAATTTGAGGTTTTTTGTATCACAAAAAAAAGTTCAGGGTAAATTTATCACAAATGGCATAGTTTAGAGTTTTTCGTGTCACAAAAAAAAGTTCAGGGTAAATTTATCATAAGTGGCACAGTTTGAGATTTTTAGTGGTATTTTTCCAAAAATATATTAAAAATATCCACGTTAGCACCGGCTATGCCATATAGGACGGCCGGCATTCACGTCGGCAAATCCTACTTAATTTGGCCGAATTGACTGAATTGGTATCAATGTGAAAATGTTTAAAACAAAATTGATTCGATTGAAAGAATTGGAACTAAATTGATACCAATGCAATTGGTGTATGACTTTTTTAGTACTTTTCCTCTTAGATTGAGGAAATCTTCTTATTCTTTGTCAATGTATCGAGTAGCCATCGAAGGAGTCTGGAGAGAGCATTTTCTAATAGAGCTTTCTCTATATTTCATTGATTCTAGAACAATGCATGAAACATCATATTGGAAATATGAATTTTACTCGTAAATTTAGAGGTGGGCAGAGCCTTTAGATACCGAGGCCCCTTCTCCAAATCAAGCCATCATCACCGGATGTCCCTATCTTCCATTATAATAAGAAGGATATGATCCTTTGAGCTCATTAGTTTCTCGTGTTGGCGAGGTCTAAAATAACATCGATGTTGTGTGAAACCGAGTCTCATATACGTTGAATTACCATCGCATCTCTTTCAATTGTTCATTTCAAATTCATTCGGAAGTCCAATCAAATTGTGTTAAGAATTTACTTTTCAACGAGCACGTGTGACGAAAGCTTAAAGAAACACGTCTTGAGAATAAGATAAACACGTGGATTTCTCTTCCTAAAAAGTAAAATAACGTAACCCTTTGGAGCTTCAAACACGATACGTCATGGTCATAAATATCACGAGATTTTTTTCTGACCATTATTGAATGATGCCAACAAGGCTAATTCATTCGAGCAAGGTATATATCACTTTCTAGCTATAATGAAAGAGATTCCGCTATAATGTCACATCTTCAATTATGTCAATTATAAAACTCCACTCTAGCCATATTCAAAGTTCTTTACCATGTTTCCTCCGTTTTCCTCCTTAAAAGTCTAAACTCACGTCCCAAACCGGCCAATTCGTAGCCATTTTCAAAGTTCTTTACGACGTTTCTCCTTAAAAGTCTAACTCACGTCCCAAACAGTCCAATTCGAGTAACATAAAAATAAAAAGTAACTTCCTCATAAATGATTGACGTTTTGGGAACGATCGCTTGCTCACAATCGGAGCACGTCACGACGCTCACTGACCTACGAAAAACGGGCGGTGGCAAACGAGTTGCAGGGATAAGACGGCGTGGCTTCATTACGTGCGATCATTCGTGCACGGCGTTAATCGAAAAGTTCCCCCTTGGACATTCTTTCGTTCTGACCATTCTTTATTGGAAGGGAAGAAGATTAGTGGGCCATCGTGACTATGCTTAATCTGGGAAACTGGATTTGGATTGGCCAATTGAAAAATAATGAGAGATCTGCCAGGGGCATGGCAGAATTTTTTTTTCAATATATATGTCGATAAATAATCAAAAAGATATTTTTGGATAAGAATGGAGAATCTTTGCAATTAAAAAAGTGTTAATCTTGGAATGGTGTCATTAGTATCAGGGATTACAGGTTAATCTTTGATTCTTTCTTGACAATTGGTGGGGACTTAGAATAGGAGTTAGGCTTATGGGAACACGTTGTACGGTATCTACAAAAAAATATTTTGATCCCATGAAAAATGGCAAAAGTTGAGATTCCCAAAAAATGGCTATGTGATGGTTGAGATTTCCAATAATAACAATGTCCTTAATTAGTATTAAAGATTAAATGATGCCAGAGCAAATGAATGCTCACAAATGCTCATGAGATATCCATTGATTTTCAGAGATTTTTTTGCCCCTTATTGAGGGACACTTCTACGGTAGATTGAATGCACCGGACAGTGTGTCATCCTAATTTAAACCATATAAACTTCATAAAATGAAGTAAAATTACTTTATAACGTTTTTTTTTGGTAACCCAGGGAACCCCGCACGGCCGACAGCCGGGGAGTAAACCCTGGGAGCGACACGTGCAAATTACTTTATAACATTATGGCGGTTCATCGTAAATAAATATAAAAACATCATGATAAAAGAGGTGGTATTATCTATTGTTATACCTTAAAATTTCCCTCGGTATTGGGAGGGTCCGCAGCCTTCTCATTACTCCTTCGGAATCTTGAAATTGAAAAAGTGGGAGAACATTTTGCTTTTCATTTTCTCCCTTTTTTTTTTGTAATGTTATAAAGTTCAGGTCTCGTAGGAGCACCTACTACATATGGTTAACATTCAAAACGTGGTGCACAGAAAGAAATAACAATCTAAATCTCAAACAAATTATTAAGATATTTCTTGAGTTTGAGACCGTAAAGGAAGTCTGATCCAAATAAACTAAGGAGTTTAAATTTTTTCCTTGTTTTTAGCATGTTTCCTAAATGGGGTTTCCTACTTTACATACAAATTTATGTTTTTTGCTATTAGGTGTGTTCCTAGACTTTGGAGCTCCTCTAAGAAGAGTTTACGTACAAATATTATATATATAAGAGATTGATTGCACACGAGAACAAAATAGATCAACGTTAGGGTTTTTCTCTATAAGTTTTCTGATTGAGTTCTTTTTTGTGAGCTAACAATTCTAGATTTGCTTTTGGTATACTCTAGGTTGAGAAACACTTGAGCAAGTTGAACGACTGTAAGTTGTGTATTTTTCAAATTCACAGTGAATTTCTTGATTGGTAGCTCACCATGGAGTAGATACCAACGCTCGGATTGTATCATGGTATCCAATTCTTTGTTAATTTCTTGAGTAATTCCTTCTTCTAGAGTTATACCTGAATTGCAATTATGTTAGCTTTCTGTGTTATTTTCACAATCTAGAGCGCATCTATTTCTTTGTTTTAAATCATTTCACAAGTTATCTTTCATAGATTAAAAAGGACACTCAAATTATAGCTTTTCCGATTCAAGCTAGAGCTTATAGCAGTTCCAAATGGTGGAATATAGGAACGTACTTCCCCACCAAAAGCCAAACAAATTTTGTACATTAGTCGTATTTTGTAATTTTTAATAACTCTTACGAGTCCCATCCTTTCTGTACTTATGCAATTCCATGCAATAAATTGAAATAGTTATTTTCTTGATGATATTACTGAAAAATTATACTATGAAATACAGTGCATCAACCAATTAAAAGAGTCGTTGTAACATATATCGCATGGCGACAAAAAAAAAACACAACGCATATTTTTTTTTTCTTAAACAATTATGAATACTTTATTTGAAATCAGACCTAATTCCCTAAAAATCCTCAACTTTATGTTTAGTCCCAATTTTATGAGGAACCTTATTTTGTCTAAAACAATCTCTTAACTTTCACTTTAGTTTCAAATATGCCCACACGTTCAAAAATCATTACTATTTCTTCAAAATTATGAACATCAAGACCAGTTGAAAAAGACCAGTTGAATATCAACACCCCCACTTTCGTATGGAACAATAGAAACCTTCTGATGTCAATAATTTTGTAGAAACCTATGGCGATTTTCGAACACAGGGATAGATTTGGGACTAGAGTGAAAGTTGGGGGTTTTTTTTAGACAAAAAAAAGGTTCGGGGGAGAATTGAGATTGAACCTATAGTTGGGTTTTTTTTTTTTTGAATTAGCCCTTGAGAATTGTAATCCATAGAACTATTTCATTCTTGCAGTAACCACCAACCAGTTCGCCCATTTTACATTGGCGACGAGTTGGATTGGGGTAAGGTAAGGCCAAGAATCGCTCTCTCTCTCTCTCTCTCTCTCTCTCTCTCTCTCTCTCTCTCTATCTCTCTTCATGCTCGAGCGGCTCGTCGTCCTCTCTTTGCAACCGACAAAAGTGTGCATGTGATAGAATCCGTAGTAGGAGGAGATATTTGTGGGAACGCAAGTACCAGTCCGAGAGATTCTGGGCTTCTCTCTCGCCCCAGTCTCTCTGCTATCCCAACCCATTTTTTTATTTTTATTTTTTTTCCCAACCCATTTAAAAGGTTTAACCTCTTCATCTTCTTCTTCCAATCTCTCTCTCTCTCTCTCTCTCTCTCTCTCTCTCTGGATAAAATTTACTAGAATGTACGCAGCATTCTTCTTCTTTACTGAAAGTTCTTGAATTCATATCCCCAGAAAGAAGATCTGCAATTTCCTTGAAAATTTTCCTTCCCAAAAGACCATCCACCTTCTTGTATTGCCTTGTGTTCCATGCATTTTCAAGAGTACCCCTAGTCACTGCAGAAAAATCTTCCAACTTACCCTAAAGGAAAGATTGCATTGGCATTCTTTTAACAGTCTTTTCTTTCTCCCTTTCTTCTGCGAATCAAGATTAGGGTGTCTGCTGAGAAGAGATTGGGAAGAAGATGAAAGTTGGGGTGATTGGTGGCGGCGTGAGCGGCCTCGTGGCTGCGTACGAGGCGGCGAGAGGGGGAGCCAAGGTGGTGGTGCACGAGAAGGAGGATTACTTGGGCGGCCATGCCAAGACCGTGTCCTTCGACGGCGTCGACCTGGACCTCGGCTTCATGGTCTTCAATAGAGTAAGTAGTCTGCAGCCATCTCCATCTCCATTTTCCTCCTCTTCTTCTTTCGCATTTTGCCCCCACCATTATCGTCACTGCATTTTCCTCCATTTTTCTTGTTGAGTCCGCCCCGCTCAGGGCAAAGACAGAGATCTAGTTGTACATGTCAGGAACCAAACATCTCGTGACAGATAACAGTGACTTCCTCGTTATTACGCTAGTCGCCCATGCTCGTCCTCTTTTCCCTAGAAACACAATAAACGACTCTCTAATTGGGGTTTTAGGGGGCTGCGAAGGCAGTAGAATAGCTGACTTTCTGAACGTGCAATGTTCAGATTTAGAAAGTCACAGTGCCTTTCTCCACGTGTATATGTCTAATTTCAACCTTTTGTTTTTTCGGTTTTTGCGGCATTCATATTTTTCTCTCTTTTTTTTTCAATCTTAAATATAAGATGGGCTGATTTCGCAAGTATACTGTCCAATTGTCATGAATCAGAAAGCTTTTCTTGAAAGAGAGAGCGCCTTAAGATTATAGTTATTAATGGTTTTCGAGATAGGCATGCTGCTGCTTGTTAGTCTCCGATACCATTTGTTTCCATTTTATTGGTCTCGGAGCGGTAAGTGGAGATTATAATCTTTTTAAGAATTCGAATAATATATTAATTTTACTTGAAGGGAGAAAAGTTAATGGTTGGACAAGTTCAATCAAACAAACTCTAATTGAAGAATTAGTATGAGAATAGAGTGGAATTGATAACGATGTGGAACTATTTTTGGTGTTATGTGAAGAAACAAGGAATTGAAAGAAAAGGGCTTCGGTGGAACAGTCGGGTGTGGTCCACCGCTGCAATGTCAGCCCAATAAAAAGTTAGAGGCTCTGAAAATGATTGGGCCTCTTTTCAGTTCCTGGATTTTTTTTTATTCAAGTGTTTAATTTGAAAAGAATTGCAAATGATGATGATTTAAAAAAAAAAAGTTTTGTTTCAAGTAACACGTGCACGTACATGTTGTTCTAAGCATCAGAAGTTATATGTTAACTGGACTAGCCAACCTATTTACATGAGGATCTCGCTTATCGATATACCAAATATCAAATTATATTAAGTTTAGTCCACTATTACAGAGTTACCTATTTAGGTACTCACATGTTATGAGGATAAACTCGAAGAGTGAACCTGCGCATACACGAGATTATTTTCTGTTAAAGGGAGTTTAGCACGTTTAGTAGGGACAATAAGGTGATCCAATAGTTTGTAGATCCTTCGTTGTCAGTATGAAAAGGTTCAAATGACTATTTAAACTTGTCCTGCTGGTTTGAATGTACATTTACTTTGTCCCCGACCCCAACTTTCCAACCGCTCTAGAAAATCAATTGTCAAATGTAATCCGATGATTAAAAACTATGACATAAAATGTATTTTCGAAATTTATGGCATTATCTTTCTCTCCGATGCTATTTTCAATTCCGATGACAGAACAACTAGTGGGCAGTGGGGACGGCATTGCAACATGGGACAATGTCCACGAGAGTGCACAGCTAAGCCAGTTTGTCATCTTCTTCTTTGATTGGGAGTAAAGTTGCATAGTATTATTGTTTTTTTTTTGGTCGGAACATATAATTGTCTACTTCTTCTACTTGCCTCGCCTCTTTTTGGTGTTTGTGGCGGGTTTTCGAGAAGGTCATGGGAACAACCATGTGACATGTATGAGAGCTCTAGGCTCGACTAGTATCGGTCGTGTGTGACCATTTAGTGAACTTAGGTTGGATTTGCGTGGAATCCGCATGATACCCATTAATTATTTTTGGGTATATTCCATTAATAATTTCTCACTACTCGCACTTTGGAGCTAGAGTCTGAAGTAGACTTCAACTGCGGCCCTAGTGGTTCCTTAGGCTTGCCAATCCGGCTAGGTTTAGAACTGGAAAAAAAGCGGGTTCTTGTCTAGTTAGATTTGCTTTATTCTCTAGTGAGAGAGATTTCTTTATGTTTATAGTTATACTATAGAGAAAGGAGTTACATGACTGAAGCAACATGCATGCTGAACATAGACATAAAGATATAACGGCTCAATCAATTTTCAACTGAGAATAAAAATAAATAGATCTGGTCTTAGTCGGGCTGCATAATAATGGCCGGACTAGTTCTTTTCCAGTCCATGAGTTTGGGGCTGGGCTGGAAAAATGTGTTGGTCCAGAGAGTCCCATTTCAATCGTTGAGAAAACAGGCAATCTAAGTGTGTTGCGCATGTAGAAACTTAGGGAGTTGAAAATTTCTTTCTTTCTACTTACAGTGATCGCAACTATTGTATGCATGGATAGAATTTGTTTATTATACATGTATAATGTCAATGCTGAATGTGCTATATTTATCGGTTTTTACCCTCAAGACATGGCACATCACCGAGAAAGTCGTCGGCCATTGAAATGTCTGAGTAACTTTAACCATCTATACCACTAATGCGCTGTGTACGTCATCGGTAACTAGAGTTGCAGCCATTGATTGCAGCCATTGATCTGTTATTCTCTCACTTTGAGATCATGGTTCTTTGGCATCTTAGAAAAGTAATTTCTTCATAAAATCACGGGTCTCCTGCAGGTTACATACCCTAATATGGTGGAGTTGTTTGAGAATCTTGGAGTGGAAATGGAGATATCGGACATGTCATTCTCCGTCAGCTTAGACGAAGGCCAAGGCTGTGAATGGGGAAGCAGAAATGGTCTTTCGAGTTTGTTTGCCCAGAAGACAAATTTGTTGAATCCTTACTTTTGGCAAATGGTCAGAGAAATCTTCAAATTTAAGGAGGATGTCCTCAGGTAAATCAAATCTTTTAAGTGCTCAATATTAGAAGGTTGTTTGTATTTCTGTCTCTGGTTCTCTGAACTGCTTGTAGCTCAGAACAATGCTAGTGATCATTATCATTTTATGCCAAAGATTTCCTGCTAATCTTTTTTGCAATCTTGCCAATGAACTTCCAACTATAAGAAGTATGAAATATCATTTATGAAGTGGTGCCAGCTAAATTGATCACAGATGATATCAGTGTCGAGAGGATTTCTTGAAGCCCAAGTTTTTGGCAATATGCTACACTGTTGACATGAGATTTCAAACTTTTTGAACAATGATATCGGTCATTTTTCAAAAGGAAACTCTTGGACATTCGATGCATTTTATAGCAGGATAAGATGATTAGATATCAAATGTTGTCTCGAAAATGGTCAATATGTATTCTCAAGGTAGCATATCCCACATGACTTTGCAAGGTGATCAAGCTGGGCCTACTGCATTAAAAAGTATAAGCCAATCTTCAAGTTCTTACTATGCACGACTGGACAATCACCGGAATTCACTCTGTTTGATGCTTGTCTTTTTTTTGCAGTTACCTAGAAGGACTTGAGAGCAATCCTGACATCGATCGCAGCGAAACTTTGGGACAGTTTATCAAGTCACGGAGTTACTCTGAATTATTTCAAAAGGCTTACCTTGTGAGATTGTTGAATCACTGTACTCTGTCATACCCTTGATCTTTTACTCATAGAACAAAATCTGTCCTTCGCTTGTTTTTAGAACATCTATGGCAATTACCAATTAATTTTATTTTCCTATAGATCCCAATTTGTGGTTCAATCTGGTCTTGCCCTTCGGAAGGAGTCATGAGCTTTTCAGCCTTCTCAGTTCTGTCCTTTTGCCGCAATCATCATCTGCTTCAGGTAGTTCATGTGGCTCTAGAAGTTTGATTGGAAATGATAAAACTGTGTTTCGCCATTTCAGATATCCTACCAACCAATTCTCTGCTGCTTAAGTTGATAGCATTTTGTATAAATGAGTCAATCACCTAATCTTTTCTTCCACCTCTACCAATTGATCGTCATAATACTCTTTGTCCATTTTTACTTGGTTTCTTGTAGGTTTTTGGCCGCCCTCAGTGGCTTACTGTCCGGAGACGCTCGCATTCTTACGTCAACAAGGTGATGATAATTTGGATGTTTAGTAGTTCAAGATGGAAAACTGGATGTTCTTGGTTATAATTTTTCGCTTTGAAGCTCTACAAAGAATTTGATGAATTGAGTTGTAAATATGTGTGAATTCAGGTCAGAGATGAGCTTGAGAGTAGAGGGTGTGAAATAAGAACAAGTTGTGAAGTGCGATCCATCTCAACCAGTGATGAGGGTAAGTACTTGCCGTTTAAGTCTCATCCTTTTCTGCATTGTCTACGTGACATGACATGGAACTAGAGCAAACGATATGGATGTGATAACCAAATTGTCATAGTAGGTATATTCAAGAATCATCATGGCAATTTATAGTTTGTGTCCTTTTAGTCCGAATTTATTAGTAACAGGAGATTGAACAGGATGCGTTGTGCTAACTGGAGACGGTTCTGAAGAAGTATATGATAAGTGTATCATAGCCATCCATGCACCGGATGCTCTGAGATTGTTGGGAGACCAAGCAACTTATGATGAGACGAGAGTGCTCGGTGCATTCCAATATGCCTACAGGTATAGTTGGTTAATCTGTAGCTTGCGCATTTTCGGATCATGTTGCCATGACTAGTATCTGCAAAAATAATGCTAATGAAATATCCAATTGTCCACAAGGGCACAGTTAGTTTATGCAGAATGGAACAATGGTGTCCACAGTGATAACGTTGTTGATAGCATCTGCTTGGGAATTTTTTTTTTTTGAAATTTTGAGAATGGCAGGCTTCTTTTTTCTTTCTATATTTACAACAGAATGCAAAACCATTGGTACATTTTTCTATTGGCAGCGAGATTTATCTCCATCATGACAAAATTTTCATGCCCAAAAACCCAGCAGCGTGGAGTGCATGGAATTTTCTGGGGAGTACTGAAAAAAAAGTGTGCTTGACGTACTGGCTCGATGTGCTTCAGGTATGGCAAATTTGCTTTGCTGATTTTATTTTTGATGCAGCTGTGCCCTTCAGGATCTGTTGCACTACAAACTCGTGCTACATATTGCCTTCAAATAAAAGAAGTGAAGCTTGCAGTTGTCATGGAGTGCGTAAACTACACTAAATAGTATTCGGTTGATATGGATAAAAGTTGTTAATGCCCACTAAACTTTTAGCAACATAGCATCTTTGTGAGGTGCATTCCGCAACATGTTGACAATGTCCGTGGCTTGACTGCCTCTAGAACTTCATTTATGTTGACACCGGTTTCAGCATGACCGATGCTATTTTCTTTAATTGGGCCCGAAAAAATTTGCAGAACCTTGATCAGAAGGATTTGCCATTTCTCGTGACTCTCAATCCTTCACGAGAACCACAAGACACATTGCTTAAGTGGTGCACTGGCCATCCAATTCCATCAGTTGCCGCATCAAAAGCTTCACTCGAGCTAGACCAGATCCAAGGAAAAAGAGGAATTTGGTTCTGCGGAGCATACCAGGGTGGGCCTTTCCATTTCTATATTAGCCCCAGTGATTGTTTTTTAGCAACGCTGCGAGTATTATTTATTTCTATGCATGCAATAAAGAACTCCTGCAAGGTTCTTGCCATCTTTGTTTTGGTTAACTTTTGAATGAGGAGGAAGTTATGCCTATGTGATGAGTCAATTTTGAATGGTCTTTGCTCATGAAGTTGCTGTAATTTGAATCTTTTGGTAGTTAGAACTTTTTAATTCTTGGACTCAGGTTGCCAAGGGAACATAGTTGTATATCATGACCAACTTGTGTTCTTATTTTTCTTTCAGGGTATGGCTTCCATGAGGATGGATTGAAGGTATAGTCTCTCTCTCTCTCTCTCTCTCTCTCTCTCTCTCTCTCTCTCCTCAACAAGTTGGATATGCGGTTTTAAGTTAAGGGACTTCTTTGCAGGCTGGCATGGCTGCTGCACATGGAGTGATTGGACAAAGTCCTTCTGTTCTTGAGAATCCTCGACATATGGCTCCTTCACTCAAGGAAATGGGGGCCCGCCTTTTTGTTACAAGATTTCTCAGACGATATATTTCTACTGGCTCAGTAACGTGAGTATACTACTATTTATCATGATAACTACTTGCTTGTAGTATACATGTTTCTTTGTCTTATTTTTCTGTAGATCCTTAGAAATGTTAATTGTCATTGCTCTGAATCAGTCTCTTGGTCAACATCTTTTCATCTTCAATGTCATATCCATCGCTAGTTTGTTGTGGTCTGCTCCTGCATTTTCATTAATAGCTTAGAACAGAATATCCAAATTTACTTGTCAGTAAGAATGATATTGCAAAAAGTGAAAATTGTTCTTAATGACTTACGGCTTAGGGGAACATTTTCAGAATCACGTAGCTATAAATATGCTTTCTTGAGTGGCAGTTTATTAGAGGAAGGAGGCACGATGTTTACCTTCGAGGGAACCAGGAAAAGATGTCCTCTGACGGTTACTTTGAGGATCCACAGTCCACAGTTTTACTGGAAGGTATTTTTCTAACTTTACGCTCAACTTCAGCCCGCGCCGGATAAGACTATTCAGGAACCTTCTATGAGTAAAGCCCAGTTTTTGCTAGTTCCTGCTGAGACCCTTTCGTGTCTTAATAACAATTTTTTTGGTTTTTCAGGTCATGACTCAGGCCGATTTAGGCCTAGCAGATGCATACATAAATGGTGATTTTTCTTTTGTAGATAAAGATAAAGGTCTTCTAAATCTTATTCAGGTTATTTTCTTCATCAAACGGACTTCATTTTCCAAATGCTGTATCCTTTGAACTTATCAAATGCTTAATCACTTGTCAACCATATGTATAATCGCAGATTCTCATAGCCAACAGAGCTACTGAAACTACTGTCTCGAAATTAAGTAAGAAAAGGTACTCAATAATTTACTAAGTGGAACACAATGCTTTAGACCTTGTACGATCTTATTAAAGATATTAAACCAGTGGATGCCCCTTTTGATTAGGGGTTGGTGGACACCATTGTTTGTAACAGCTGGTATTGGTTCGGCTAAGTACTTCTTCAAGCATGTATCAAGGCAAAACACTTTAACACAAGCTCGCAGGAATATCTCCCGGCATTATGATCTGGTAGATACTTTATTCCTAGTCTTTTTTCCTAGCATTTTGTCAAGAGAAAAGAATGAACCAGAATACATTGTTAATTTCTCAATATTGATGTATATCAAAAGCAAAAATGTGCTTGTACATATGATATGATGTAATTCTAGGATTTCCATTTCATCATGTTCGCAGAGTAATGATCTTTTTTCGCTGTTCTTGGATGAGACTATGACATACTCATGTGCGGTATTCAAGGTCAGCAACCACAACCCTGTTTTGATATTTCTGCTGCCAAATATGTGCTTTAGAAGCCAGAGTGAATAAAAAATCCATATCTGCATGAAGTCTAGTCGGTCAAAACAATGACGCGTTCTTGTCCTGTTGAAAAATATGATAGATGGCAGGTGAAGACCTAAAGGTGGCACAAATGAGAAAGATCTCTCTTTTGATTAAAAAAGTAAGTTTTACTTGCTCTTAGTTGTCAGCTGCTTGACAGTTAACCTTTGACAGTTTTGTTTTGTGACTAATGCTTTGTCTTACAAAATGTAGGCGAGAATTGAAAAGACGCATGAAGTTCTTGAAATCGGCTGCGGTTGGGGAAGCTTGGCCATTGAAGTTGTCAGGCAAACTGGATGCAAATACACCGGCATTACTTTGTCGAAAGAGCAACTGAGGTATGCTGAATCGAGAGTGAAAGAAGTGGGCCTTCAGGTATCCAATCTGCCTGCATTTTGTACTGAAAAAATTGCCTTATTCTGTCTGGGAGATAATGAATTTCCTTTTGATGCAGGACCGCATCAAATTTCTTCTTTGCGATTATCGTCAATTGCCAAGTACCTACAAATATGACAGGATCATTTCCTGGTGAGTTTGCTTTTTTAAAATATGGTTAAACAGACCAAAAAAGATGCTTAAAAGACTCACTCTTGATGGAATGAATTCACAGCGAGATGATAGAAGCAGTCGGCCATGAATACATGGAGGAGTTCTTCGGCTGTTGCGAATCGGTGCTAGCCAAAGATGGACTTCTTGTTCTACAGGCATGTGACATAAACCAGATTTGCGGCTCAAATTATTGTTTCAAAAGTAAAGGATTTGTTAATCTTTTTTCACTGGTGTATTAAATTTCACTAGTTCATATCCATACCCGATGAGCGGTACGATGAATACAGGCGAAGTTCAGACTTCATAAAAGAATATATCTTCCCCGGCGGCTGCCTGCCTTCCTTAAGTAGGATAACATCAGCTATGGCCTCAGCATCCCGACTTTGGTACAATTGCGTAACATTAAGTACGTAAGTTTCTTTGTTCTTCTTCACTTCATTTATTCAGCGAGAGATCTTCCGCTACAGCGTGGAGCATCTGGACAACATAGGAATCCATTACTACGAAACGCTTCGGTGTTGGAGGAAGAACTTCATGGAGAAACAGAGGTGACTAGTGACAGGATGCTGCAATCACTTTGGTACAATTTCTCCCGGTTTACTCGTTATTCATGACAGCTTTCTCCTTTTGCAGGAAAATATTGGCCCTAGGATACAACGAAAAGTTCATAAGGACGTGGGAGTACTACTTCGACTATTGCGCAGCTGGTTTTAAGTCGCACACACTCGGAAATTATCAGGTAATGCCTCATTATTTTAAGTAGTACTACTTTGTTTCCTTGTGACGGGAGAAGTTTGATTTCGCTCTTGTCAAGTTGAAAATAAAATAACACACAAGTGCAGATTACAAATACACGTTTTATTTTAGTGCTTCCTCTTCAAAGTTTAATTTTCAATGAACTTCGAGGTGCAGATTGTGTTCTCACGTCCGGGAAATGATGCTGCATTTGCCGATCCGTACTTGAGTTTCCCGCTGTCTAATTGATCATTTCATTTCGAAGTGACTAAGCACGACCCAACCAAGCCCGCTTACAATGGATTCGCTCAGGGTCATTTACCCCTTGGTTCCTGGGAAATTTTTCTTGCTTCTTTCAGTGATTCAACATTCTTTGGTTTCTAAACACCATATTCAAACATGCAAGTTGATCGGTTGAGGGAACAGTTCTCTTTTTGTAGTCCAGAATGATACTCAAATGGGTGCACTTATTGATTCAGAGAAGGAATTTGTTACGCCCCAAACTCCCGTCGAGCCTGCGACATCCCGCCTTCGATGACGTCCCAAGTTATCGCCGACCTCATCTAAATACATCAGAGTTTTAATCGCACAAACGGAAACTATAAACACCCCGACAAATTAAACTGGGGAGAATTGGGAGAATATTCATTTGTATTACTTGCTCAAAACTTATTCCACCATATATATAATAAAACAAACATCTGTCTACCAGTGCACACTTTACCGAAACTACCAAAATCAAAAAGGAGTCGATGACCTGATGTTCAACCTCAAAAATGGTGCTCATCCAAGGCAAGCTTTCCCACTTCTACAAACACAGTCATTGTGTGTCTTATCCAGGTCATCCCGTCACCCATCGGAAACTCAGCTACCTCATACTCTGTATGCACTGGTATTCCAAAACGTACTGGTGGTGGTGGTGGAGGGTTCATCGCTCAGGTCGAGGTTCTAAAAATTGTTGGTTTACACAACCATGAGATTATATCTCAGCAAGTACACCCCTAAACCCAACCTAGGCTATCATGTACCTCCAGACAATTACGCAATCATACACATTCATGTACATCAAGTAATCACAAAGCATGTACATCAATTAATATGGTCAGGCTCAATCATGCGTACATCCGCACGTAATCACAATTACGTCAGATGCAAACATACGCATGTACTGTTCTCATCCCACTATTCCTTCCACTCTCATTTTTCACTTTCACATTCCTTGCCAGTGACCCGCGTTGAAGTACAGGTCTCAGGCACACTGCGATCATTCACCACATCCGGCCTGCGTACCCGTTCACGTCTCAAACCCCAATCGCGACCTGAGCATCACACGCCCCAAGCTCGATCTCAACTCAGCCCGCGCCAAATGCGACAGGCCTACATGATTGGAACCCGAGCTTATGATGCCTCGGTCCAATCCCGGTCTCACCTGAGCTGATCGTGCCTCGGACCGATTCTCATACTTGCTTTTTCAAGTCTCAGTCTGTGCCAAATGCAACAGACCTACGTGATCGTTGCTCGAGTTTACGATACTCAGCCCGATTCCATTCTCGTACTATCACACCTTCGCATACTTTCCCACAATCACTTGTCGCACCACAACTTCTCCTTACTCATGAACATACTCGATATGCATTTACCACACGCAACTGGCCCATCACACGTGATCCGTGCACGCATCGAGTCACACGCAGACAGAGCTCACTCAACAATTCACATGGCCAATATCAACAATTAATTCTATTTAGCCCACACGTGTACCAAATAGACATATGTCCACTATATAAACACACAAATAAGCACTCAATTAAATCAACCCCATCCAGAATAATTCAAACATGCCTAAAACATGTAAATTGCCAATTTTCTCCAACCAAATGGCGTCGGATTAATTCCGATCCTTCACGACACTTTCTCGCCATTAAATAATGGTTCTAAAAATCCAATTTGCGTCCCAAACAAATTATCACAGCCCCGTGAACAGTAATTCGCAGCTTGTGAACAGTAACTTGCAGCTTATAATTCACCTCAAATGATCCTCCAAAATTTAAAAAATAATCCTCAAGGCCCGCCAAACATTTCCAATCATAAACCCCAATATTTCGTACCCGCATAATGTCAATTTCACCCCGAACCAAATTATTCGTCGATACCCAATACCCTAAATCGAGATTAGAGTGTGACTTACAAAGTTCTAGACTTAATCGGCTAGAACGGGGGGTGGCAGCACATAAACGGACACGGCGGGGACTCACGGCGGCGTCCGGCTTGAGCGGCGGCGGTCCGACGGCGGTGTGGGTCTTGCACGGCCGTGGGTGATTCACGGTGAGAGAGAGAGAGAGAGAGGAAAAGAGAGAGATGGTGAGGTTTGAGGATGGTGGTGGCTTGAGGGCGGTCCGACTTGCGGCGACGGGTGGCAGTGCCGGCGGTGGAGGAGGAACGGCCAAAGGGAAGCTCATGGAAAAAGGGGCGGTGGTCTCGGCAAAGGGGGGGCTGAACGTGAAGAAAAAAGGAGAATGGGGAGAGAGAAATGAGTGTTCTTAACCTAAATAGTAAGCTTGGACCAAAGGTGGAAATGACCAAATTACCCTTGTCTCACAATTTTAATCCAACGATCCCGATTGGATCTTATCTTGATCCGACGGCCGAGATCGATTCTTGCACAAAAATATCCAAGGGTATACTTGTAATTTCCCAAATATCCAAGGGTAAAATTGTCCAGTCAAAATTTGAGGGCAAAATTATCAAAATGCCCTTTACCCTTAAAGCTTGTCCTTTAATAAATCCTAAAGGTATTTTGGTCACTTTCTCCATATCTTGTCCAAATCGAATTTTTTCGAAGGAATTGAGCGCACCAAAAATTGACACGTGTCATGTGCAACGTTGTCCTAACGTTTCGTCGTGACTTCCTAATTTTTCGGTGTCCAATTTGGGCAAAAAATTCAATAATTAAATTCTATTAAACGCAACTCGAGCGTTTCTCGAGCTAACGAGCGGCTTGCTGGGGAAATTCGCTGAATCGACTCGTGACTGATACTGAATCGAGTCACGTGCAAGTCCGTTTGGTGCGTGACGACCTCGGTTGTCAATAAAATCGCGAAGATCAATCACTTGATCCGAGGGGTACGATCGTTCGGTATAATTTCAAAATCATTCGTCAAGTCATTTCGTGGTCTAACGGAATCACCCACGATCCACTACTAGGACAGTAGCGAACTGACCCCTAATTATCCTTGGGTCGACCAACAGTGGCTCAAAATATCACTTCCGCAATTTAATGGTCGAAATCCATTCACGATCGAATTTCCTTTAGTCGCTCGAATTTAATTCCCCAATTAGCCTTTCCCTAATGGTTAGCATTCCCAGGAATAATCAGTTCCGGATGAGAATTTACTGCTAGCACATTTCATAAAACTCAGTTATTCAATAAATTCCAATTGGTGGAATTTCGGAATTTCACTGAATTGGCCAAATTCTTCTTCTGCATCTAGCAGCAAATCATCTGCATTTGAAGGTGCGAAAATATGCTATTCTTTAACCGCTTTCGAGCTGGTTGCACAAGCATGTGATGATGTGAGTTGAGAGAGAGAGATTACATTAGATAGTTTTGATTGCCCATATGGTGTCTGCACAAGATGAACGAGACAAGATTGAGTCCCGCGACAGAAACTTCCTCAATCTGATCGTGACATTCTCAACATGGGTTGGTAACTTAGTTTCAATAGCACGAGGAAACTTTTCATATAGATCATGTAGTTGTCACGGGACAAATGAAAGATAGTCAGAGTCTTGATCAAAGGCAACTCATATGATTTACCCGATACTTTATCAGGAATTTCAGGATGATTTACATTGATTTTTTCTTCATGTTCTGAGTCTGCCATCAAACAAATGTTTGCACACTCGATTTCATCGTTGGCCTCACTTTCAGTGTAGCTCCAAATCTCTGCCTTTAGAACTTTCTTCTTCTTGTTGATTTTTCCTTATTCTTTTTCAGAAGTGGACAGTTTGGTTTAATGTACCTACGTTTCCTCCATTCAAAACAAATAATGTCTTTACCTTCTTCTTTGCTCTTGAAGTATTTTCTTTCTTCAGGCTGCTCGTATTGTTTCCTTCCTTTGAAGTACGTTTGTTTCTAGCCTTGTTTCTGCATTTCTTTACCATTAGAGCCAGTTCTTCATCTTCTTTTTCTGCTTTAGAATCTATTTCACATGTATCACAAATATTAGATCTTAAAGAAATTGATTTCTTACCTTTATGATCTTCTTCATCATTCACACGTTCTGCTTTGTATGCCATAAGAGTTCAAATTTACTCATCAACAGTAAGAGGCATGATCCTGTGTGTTTCTTGATGGAGTTTTTATGCTGTTCCAGTATTTGGAGAGTCCTTGCAGGAATTTATTCACTTTCTCTGCAGGTGTGAAAGTCTTTCCTTTGATATGCGAGTCCATTGATGACCTCAGTGAATCTATTGAACATCTCATTGACTGTTTCATTTGGTCTCATAGTGAAGGATTCGCATTTGCCCAAGAGTACATTTATTTTGGTCCGCTCGATTCTGTCAGTTCCTCCATAGGTCACTTATAATCTGTCCCATTTCTCCTTTGCTGTTTCATAAGAAGAAACGCGACTATACTCATCAAGAGATAAAGCATGGTAGAGTGAATTGCATCTAAAGCTTCTCGTTTTGCCAACTCTTGAGGGGTAATTGTGGCTGTTGGAGTTGAGTTCGCATTTGTGTCTCCTGACTCAGAGGATGCAAGTGTAGTTTTTCTTGGTGTAAGAATTACTCCATTTTGGACTACTTCCCACATTAAGGGATATTGAGGAAAGTTTTCAATTTGTTTTTCCAGATATCATAATCTTTCCCATCAAAGTAGGGAGGCCTAATGTTGCTATGTCCTTCGATAATACCTGGTCCAAGCATACTAGCAACAATAGATCATTAACTCAAGAAGTAAACACTTAAAAAAAATAGCACCAAGCTTTCATACCGATTGATGTTGGCTAATAGTATCACGTAAAGGGGGGTAAATAGGTGATTTCAAGAAACTTGATAATATATTACGAAATTAAAAAATTAAAGTTTTATATAAGCATAACATTGGAATTGATATACGTAGGAACATGTTATATCACATAATGCAGTGTGCTTCTATTAGGTAGTAATGAATATAAGCAGAGAGATAAAGAACAAGGCATTTGGAGCTTTATAGTGGTTTGGCTTAGTGTAAGCTCATTCACTCTTCCAAACTAACAGTCTACTGGTTGGATTCCACTAACAATCTTTGAGTAGTTACAGTAGTATGTGCGCTTATACTCAAGCACTTCTTCCCAAAGCTAGTGCTGCTATAGATCTCACTATCATACACCTAAGCACACACTATAACACAAACATACTTCTCAATAGGTTACAATTTTTGTGCACTCAGAAGACATTATAAAGATGTAAAGCTTTTCTTTGTATTTGGATTAATTGTCACTCTTGATCGCTTGTACTCTTCTCGACGTCTTGTTAATCTCTTTTATACTTCTCACATCCAATCTTCCCGTTGGACAATCTTCATAATGATCAATCTTCAAACTATTCATTGGAAGATTGTTGAACAAATCAATTTAGTAGTTGAAGTCAATCAATATAAGTTTACGTAGATTTGGTTGATCATACAATGAAATTTTCAGTTTCTATAAGTAGAGTAGCTTGAACTAGGGAAAGTACTTCGCCTTTAGGATGATTGCCAATCAATCAAAATATCACCTGTGATTAATATTCTTGCGAAGATAATTCATGAGATTAATAATCAATCAATTTCTACCAATATAGGACTCCATATCAAATCACTAGTCGTCAAATAATAAGATGAAATAATTCATCTCGAGATATTTTTCTCTAAGCACTTAATAGGGTTATCCCCCCAGGTAGTGTAGTTCCTCTACTTATATCAACAATCGCTAGTTATATCTGACTTCCCGGTGATATCAAACTCCGGTTATATCAAATTTCACGATTATATCCAACTGCATTTTACTAGGTACTTCGAGTACTATGGTGATGTAAATCATGTATACTGTTCCCCTGGTACCTTCAAGTCCTTAAGAACTTTCCATTCTTCTAGATTTGTTCACCCTATAATTTAGGTCTTTCTAGCTATCTCGAATCTTTTCAATTTTGTACTTCTAAGTTCTTTTGATGTAGATATTACTTGAAGTATAAATAACACTTTCATTTATCAAACTCGTAAGGAATTATGGATTGTTTTGTCAACTTCTAAATATATGAGGAGGTTTTCTCAAAATCCAGAACTTAGAACAGTTCATGGAGTTTCTTATTTTCTCATAGAGAGTGAGCAAGAAGAGAGTCATTTGGGTTTGGGTAAACTATGAACCTATTTAACACCTATATTGAGAGTGCCTAAAACTATTTGGGAAAATTATCAAAAAATTCTTAATCCCATTATACTTTTGCCAATTTAGTCATAAATTTTTCAATTTTATCATTTGAGTCCAAAACATTTTGACATTCTGTCAATTAAGACCATCCGGCTAATTTTAGCCAAAATACATTGATGTGGATGCTGGCTATTTCACATGACATGGCCAGCGCTAATATGGATAATTTTTAATAATATTTTAATTTTTTTCTATTTTTTTTATTAATTTTTTTCTTTTCTTTCTTTCTTTTTTCTCATTTCCTTCTTTACTTTTGTTTTTTTTTACCAATGGCAGGCAAGGGTCTCACCGCCGGCGGAAGAAGGCAGCCTCACTTGAGGCTGGCAAGGCTAGCCTTGCTCGCAGTCATAACCTTCGACCTCAAGCTTGAATCTTGGTGAGTACTGTGGGTCATCGAATGTATCGACCCTTTATTTGAAGCCCTAATGGATATAGCCGCTTGGACTCGAAGGTTTTGGCCGCGACTGGCGAGGCTGGCCTCGCTCGCAACCTTCATGGTGTTACGTCCCGTACCCCACGAAGCATGAACATCCGCGTATAGGTCAAAATGAGGTGTGACGCTCCCAGATTACGTCACCGACCCGAAAACCCAAATCATAGAAAAACACGCCACATGCGAAAACGACGTATATAATATATATATACACCCAGACAATTTAAAAGCAACCATGAGCAACACAAGCCAACAAATTTCAAACGATTAATAACAACATATACATTCATTATAATACTTATATATACAATATCCATTATAAACAAAAAATACAACAAAAGGGCCACTAGTACAAAAAGGGATCGGTGGCCTAGGGGCATTGGCTAATCACTAGAGGGCTACAGTCAAAAAGGGGTTGGGCCCTCACTCCTAAGGCTGAGGTCTGTCCTAGGGTATTCAGTCGGGGTCAGATCCAAACGTCTCGAAAGAACTCTCGGACTGCTCTAGCTCCTCCTCTGAACTCATAGCCTTAGACTCTGTCTTGGGCTCAGGGTTCTGCCCCTCGGCCTCAAAATTCATGGCCGGGGATCTGAAATGTCGGTTTTACCACAACTGTGAGAAAACTCAGCAAATACAAACCACTAATCCTAAGCTAGGCTAATGTGCACCTCCATACCGATAAAACAAACACATCAAACAATGAACCAACATATCAGTATAACTGCTCCGGGGCTCAAAGCCCAATTCACTATCTCAGTCCTGCAAATTAGGCATTTAATATCGAATTAAATCAGGTGCAACTATACCGACCCAAAGGCCCACAGTTGAATATAACGACCCGTAGGCCCGACCCAAAGGCTACATTTTGATATAACGACTCGTAAGCTCGACCCGAAGGCCACAATTTGATATAACGATCCGTAGGCCCAACCCGAAGGCCAACAGTTAATAAAACTCAGACATGTATATAAGAGCACCCAAATCCAGTCATTTCACGATACGATGTGCGAATCACGTGCCTGGAATTTCGAACCAATTACCAACGCCAACATGCCGAATACAATTGTACACTAATTTAATGAATTTAACGCACTCTCGGCACACTCAAATAATTCCATTTCAATGCAATCAATTAATCATTTATCCGCACATTTATTACAACTCAATTTCACGCGCCTCGGGCCCGACTTGGACAAATCAATTCCGATAGTTGATCTCACAATTATGGGGTCATCCAATAAGGTTTATTAAGTCCTAACCAACCCCCAAGAATGCTTAAATTCTTGCCATTAATCAATGAATCAACTAAATACTCAACTTGGATAATTTGCACAAATTCGGTACTGAATGAACAATACCAGGGGAGTGCACATTTTGTCCACTAAACCACAATTAAACACCCTCATAAGGCTCTAATCTCAAATCCTAATCACCCAACAACCAAATATACTTAATTAAGCTTCAATTAAGCCTAATTAGTCCCCAAAATGTCCAAATCCAAGTCATTAGCACTTGAACTCAATTAGTGGAACACTTAGACAAAATTACACAGATTCGGTACTGTATGAACAGTACCAGACCAGAGCACCATTTGGACATTAAACCACCTTTAATCCATCTCATTAAGGCCTAATCACCTACCCTAAACATCCAACCCCCAAATACACATAATTAAGCCTCAAATGAGCCTAATTAACACTTGAATTGTCTAATTCCAAGCCTTGAATTATTGAATTCAATTAGTGCAAAACTTAGATAAATATGCACATTTTCGGTACTCCATGAACAGTACCAGGACAAGGGGTTGTTTAGGCCTTAATCCACCATTACACAACCTCATTAAGACCTAATGACCTATCCTAATCATCCTACACTCAAATAAACATCATTAAGTCCTATATGAACTTAATTAACCCCTAATTACCCCCTAAGAAACACAATTAGACTAATTAAGGGTTTAGGGGTTTATTCTCGCCTATTAATGACTCGGGACGACGAGAATGAGCGGTCGTTCATCGACGCGCGGTAAGGATCGATGGCGGCATTCCGGGTGTAAGCCGGCGGTCACGGCGATGTCGGGAATGGAAATTAGTGGCTGTTTATGTTCTGTTCAGGGCTGGAACCGGGGTTGTGGCGGTTGTACAGAGGCGAAAATGGTTGCTAGCGGTGCTGGACGGTGGCTGGGGACGGCTAGCAGCTCCGGCTGGTACTGTTCCGGCGTGAACAGTACCAGGATGAGCAGAATGGCTCACGGCTGAACAGAAACGTGAAGAAGAAGAGGAAAATTCTGGGGAAAAAAATGGCCGAATGATCCTTGGAAGAGAGAGACATGTCTGGTCAAATAGGTCAAAGGTAGATTAGTGGAATACATGTGTCAAAATCTTAGGCCAATGGACAATTTTGCCCTTAATTCAAGGGCTAAGATTTGATCTAATCCATTAATCCAAGGGTGAAATGGTCATTTGTTCTTAACCATGATTGATCATACCTGAGTTAAGCCTAACTAACCTTGGTTAACCCCCAAAAATTAACCAAATTTCGGAATTAATGAAAAATGGCCTAGGGGCATTTTCGTAATTTTCAGATCCCGGACCGAAATTCTAATTTTTATCCATGCCGGTCCTATATATTCATGATAGACATAATTTGGTGTCGGATCCTTAAAATTCATCCTTTAAGCCCTCGAAAACCAGTCCAAAAGTTTGGGGGGACAAAATCGTAATTTTTCGTTCCGAAGTCGAAATTTCAATTTTTGACTGTATGCACTCCAAACGTGCGTGGTTGCCCCAAAATGGTGTCGGTTTCAAAAAATAATTTCGTTTGGGCCTCGGAAATGGACATCGAGGTCCCTATGGGCAAAATTGTAAGTTTCCCCAGCTTCTGTCGAAATTTCCGTTCTCAGCTGTACTAGTCCTAAACATGCGTGGCCACTCTAAAATGACATCCGTCCTGCCAAATAGTCGTATTTATCCATGAAATTTTGATATTGAAGTTCGGACGAGACTTACTAAAATCAAACGAGAATTACTATACACTTTATTGGTCCCGATAAGAGGTCAAAATTCATGATGTTACAACTCTTCCCCCTTACAAAAATTCCGTCCTCGAAATTTGTACTCTAAACTTATTCGTGGAACAATTGGGGGTGTTGACGTCGCATGGCCTCCTCTCTTTCTCATGTAGCGTCTTCTGTCCCGTGGTACTCCCAAACTACCTTGACCATCGAGATTGTCTTATTCCGCAGTATTCGATCTTTTCAATCATCAATTTTGACTGGTCTCTCCACGTACGACACCCTGTCGTCCACATCTATTTCTTCATATCTCAGAACGTGTGTCGGATCTGGCTCATACTTTCTCAACATCGACACGTGAAAAATATTGTGTACTTGGGACAAGTTAGGTGGCACGGCAAGCCTATACGCCATATCGCCAATCTTTTCCAAAATCTCAAATGGTCTGATAAACCTCGGACTTAGCTTTCCCTTCCTGCCGAATCGAGATAACCCTTTCATAGGCGACACCTTGAGGAAAACATGATCTCCAACTTGGACTTCCAAAGGTCGTCGTCTCCGATCGGCATAGCTCTTCTGACGACTTTGTGCTGTCTTTAGCCTTTCTCGGATAACCTCGATAGCTTCTACTGTCTGCTGTATTAGTTCTGGGCCAGTAATGCTTCCTTCACCTACTTCGTCCCAGCACACTGGAGTCCTACATGCTCTACCATATAAGGCTTCAAACGGGGCCATCTGGATACTCTGCTGATAGCTGTTATTATACGCAAACTCTACCAAATGCAGGTGTTCTTCCCATTTACCCTGGAAATCCTGTACACAAGCCCTTAACATATCTTCGAGGGTCTGTATCGTCCTTTCCGATTGCCCGTTAGTCTGTGAATGGTAAGCTGTACTGAACTGCACCTTTGTTCCCAAGGCCGTGTGCAGACTCTTTCAGAAATTTGCAGTAAACCTCGGGTCACGATCCAATGTGATTGTCATTGGTACTCCATGCAATCTGACGATCTGTCTCACGTACAGTTCTGCATACCTTTCTAGCTCAAAATCCTTTCGTACTACTAAGAAATGTGCTGACTTTGTAAGTCGATCTACAATCACCCAAATGGAATTATGCCCTCTCTGACTTCTCGGTAATCCGGTTACGAAGTCCATGGTGATATGTTCCCATTTCCACTCGAGAATTTTCAACGGTCGCAGCAGTCCTCTAGGTTTACAGTGTTGCGCCTTCTCCTGCTGACATGTTAAACACTTAGCTACATACTTGGTCACATCTGTCTTCATTCCGTTCCACCAGTAATGTTGTCGTAGATTCTGGTACATTTTCGTGCTGCCAGGGTGTATACTGTAATTGTTGCGATGAGCTTCTCTTAGTATTTCTTCCTTAAGCTCAGTATCATCAGGTACACACCATCGTCCTCTAAATTTCAGGATTCCATCCTCCGACACTTGGAAATCTGGCTTCCTTGTAGTGGCATCCATTTCCACGATTTTCTGAATCTCCTGATCCGTGGACTACAACGCCTTAATCTTAGTCTGAATCTCCGGCTCAATTCTCAAAGTAGCCAACAGATTCGACACATGGCTCAATTCGAATTTAAATTCTGAGTCTCGAAGCCTTTCCAATAACGTCCACTCCTTGATTATCATGTGCGCCATACTTGATTTGCGACTTAGCACATCCGCCACTCTATTCGCCTTTCCAGGGTGGTACATGATGTCGCAATCATAATCTTTCAGAAGTTCCATCCACCTACACTGCCTCATATTCAGCTCTTTCTGCGAAAACAGGTATTTGAGACTCTAATGATCCGTATAAATCTGAAACTTTTCCCCGTATAGATAATGTCTCCAGATTTTAAGTGCAAACACAATGGCAGCCAACTCTAGGTCATGCGTCGGATAGTTCAACTCGTGTGGCCTCAACTGACGTGACGCATATGCAACTACTTTTCTGTGCTGCATCAACACACAACTGAGCCCTCTGAGAGAAGCGTCACTGTAGACCTCAAATCCACTAGGTCTGATAGAATAGTTAAGACTGGAGCTGTCGTTAATCTGTGCTTTAGTTCCTGAAAACTTAGTTCGCACTTGTCGTCCCATTCAAACTTAGCCACCTTTTTCAGTAATCGCGTTAATGGCATGGCTATCGACGAGAATCCTTCCACGAAATGTCGATAATAGCTAGCCAATCCTAAGAAACTCCTGATTTCCATCACTGATGTCTGTCTGGGCCACTTAAGTACTGCCTCAATCTTAGCTAGATCCATAAATATCCCTTCTCCCGATACAATATGTCCAAGGAATGCTACCTTGCTAAGCCAGAATTCGCACTTGCTGAATTTCGCATAAAGCACGTACTCCCCCAACGTCCGTAATACTTCAGTCAAACGCACTTCATGTTCTTCTGGACTCTTCGAGTATACCAAAATATCGTCGATGAACACGATGACGAAATGGTCCAAGAATTCCTTAAAAACTCTATTCATCAAATCCATAAAAGCTGCGGGGGCATTCGTCAAACCGAATGGCATGACTGTAAACTCATAATGCCCGTACCTCGTCCTAAATGCAGTTTTGGGTATATCTTCCTTCCGAATTCTCAACTGATGATACCCGGTCCGTAGATCAATCTTGGAGAACACTGACGCTCCTTGTAATTGATCAAACAAATCATCGATCCTTGGCAGTGGATACTTATTCTTTATAGTCACCTGATTCAAGTGCCGATAGTCTATACATAATCTCAACGTCCCGCCCTTTTTCCTCACAAACAGGACTAGCGCTCCCCATGGAGACGCACTAGGACGAATAAACCCTTTGTCTAACAATTCCTGCATTTGGACTTTCAGTTCCTTCAACTCCGATAGGGACATCCGATATGGGGCCTTAGAAATTGGCTCAGTACTTGGGGCCAATTCTATTACGAATTCCACTTCCCATTCTGGTGGTAAGCCCGGCAATTCTTGAGGAAAAACCTCAGGAAAATTGCACACTACAAGGATTTCTTCCAACCTAGGTTCCACCAACGTCGTATCCTTAACATTAACCAAATGTCCCTCACAACCTTCCTCAAGCATCTCAGTTGCCTCTACTGAGGAAATCCAAGGGATCGAGATTCCTCCTTGGTTTCCCTGAAATTCAAATCTAGGATGTCCAATCGGATTGAATTGGATTGTTCTATTGCCGCAATCCATAACGGCTTTTTGCTTCGTCAGCCAATCCATACCGATGATCACATCGAAATCATACATGGCTAACACAGCCAAATCAATCATTTCCTCTACATTCCCAATCACAATTTTACAATCCATGCACCCCAATAATACTAACACCCTATCATGCAGTGGGGTCGTTACACATAGCATGCTTTCAAGTAATATAGGCTCCAGACCAACCAATCTAACAAACTGTTCTGAAATAAATAAATGGATTGCCCCGGGATCAAATAACGCATAGGCAGCATGATCACAGAGAGAGATGGTACCTATGACCACGTCCGGCGCATCTTCGGCATCCTTACGCGCCATTACGTATACCTGTCCTTGTGCAGGTGGTCTGCCCTGAATAGCCGGTGGGGGATTTCCGGCCTGATTTCCCACTATGGGCTGCTGATATTGTCCTGGGGGTCCCAAAGGTCGTTGCTGGGGACAATTCTTAATCTGATGCTCCAAGCTTCCACAATGAAAACAAGCTCCGAAGCGATTTGGCGTTTGGCTGGGTTTCCCTATATTTTTTTTCGGTGGTGGAACAAACCGTCTATTGCTAGTCATTGGCTTCTTGCCGAAGCGAGGATTGTCCCGATTCTGATTAAATCGTGAACCCGATGCTGCTGCCCTTTCTATCTAATCTCTCTCCATGGTTTGGGCTCGTTCATACAATTCTCTGTAATCTCTGATGTTCAGCAAGAGCATCTGGGTGCGAAGATCCGACTTCAGTCCATCTCGGAATCTTCGAGCCTTATCTAGTGGATTCTTAACCATCCTTAGGGCGAATCTCGACAGTCTTGCAAACTCTGCTTCGTACTGAACTACTGTCATCGACCCTTGACGAAGTCTCATGAACTCCGCCATCTTCTTCTCCTGAGCACTTTCTGAGAAATATTGTCCATAGAAATGCTCAATAAATATTGCCCAGGTCTGTTCCATATTTTCTGGGAATACTCTATCCCTGACTGCCTTCCACCAGTCGTTGGCATTGTCTTGCAGCCGATAAGTCGCCAACGAAATCTTTTTGGCCTCAGTACATCCCAATAAGTCAAACGCTTTCTCCAATTCCTCCACCCAACGTGGGGCGATTTCAGGGTCACCTCTGTCCATAAACTTGGGCAATTTCAGCTTAAGAAACTGCTCCACCAACTGGTGCATCGGTCTAGCTGCTACCACTGGTTGAGCCTGAGCTTGCTGAGCTTGGGCTTGCTGCACCTGATTCCTGTTGACGGCGGCAGCTGCTGTAGCCCCAGCAGCCTCTGCAATGACTGCAGCTCTCTCTTGGGCCTGCCTGCCCATGACATTCCCTATTTCTCTCAAGGTTTCTATAATCTAATCCATTCTGGGATCTCTGGCCTCTTGGCCACCAGTACTGGACTGTACTTGGGGTTCCTTGCCCCTTCTCCTGTTCAGGGTCTGAATAACATCCTCTACTCTGCTGTCTCAGGCCTCTTGGCCTTCTGAACTCGACTGACCTTGGGGTTCCTTTCCCTTTCTTCGGCTCATTCTTCTAATCTGAGTGCTTAACTACCTGTTATAATTCCGTCTAGGAATTAGAGACCTAAACCAACTAGGCGATCTAAGTCCTAGGTAGGTATCAACACAAAAGCAATCAAACACTCAACATGCGGCTAGCACAACGGCATAGAATTTCACCCAAGGACTTGCACACTTACCTTGAGCCCTGCCACACCTGCATACACTGGTTCAATTAATCACCAAAACACTCAAACACAAGCAGTCTGGAGGTACACTTAGCACACTAGGTCACCCTATCGCTACCTATGGTCACTACTTCTTATCACTCCAGGGTTCGACCAGATTGGACCGAGTTGTCCTTACTTTGATACCAATTCGAACGGGGATGTCACGTCCCGTGCCCCACGAAGCATGAACATCCGCGTATAGGTCAAAATGAGGTGTGACGCTCCCAGGTTACGTCACCGACCCGAAAACTCAAATCAGAGAAAAACACGCCACATGCGGAAACGACGTATATATAATATATATATACACCCAGACAATTTAAAAGCAACCATGAGCAACACAATCCAACAAATTTCAAACGATTAAAAACAACATATACGTTCATTATAACACTTATATATACAATATCCATTATAAACAAAAGATACAGTAAAAGGGCCACGAGTACAAAAAAGGATCGGTGGCCTAGGGGCATCGGCTAATCACTAGAGGGCTACAGTCAAAAAGGGGTTGGGCCCTCACTCCTAAGGCTGAGGTCTGTCCTAGGGTATTCAGTCGGGGTCAGATCCAGATGTCTTGGAAGAACTCTCGGACTGCTTTAGCTCCTCCTCTAAACTCATAGCCTCAGACTCTGTCTCGGGCTCAGGGTTCTGCTCCTCGGCCTCAAAATTCATGGCCGGGGATCTGAAATATCGATTTTACCACAACCGTGAGAAAACTCAGCAAGTACAAACCACTAATCCTAAGCTAGGCTAATGTGCATCTCCAGACGGGTAAAACAAACACATTAAACAATGAACCAACATATCAGTATAAATGCTCCTGGGCTCAAAGCCCAATTCACTATCTCAGTCCTGCAAGTTAGGCATTTGATATCGAATTAAATCAGGTGCAACTATACCGACCTAAAGGCCCACAGTTGAATATAACGACCCGTAGGCCCAACCCGAAGGCCACATTTTGATATAATGACCCGTAGGCCCGACCCGAAGGCTACAATTTCATATAACGATCCGTATGCCCGACCCGAAGGCCAACAGTTAATAAAACTCAGACATGTACATAAGAGCACCCAAATCCAGTCATTTCACAATACGATGTGCGAATCACGTGCCTGGAATTTCAAACCAATTACCAAGGCCAACATGCCGGATACAATTGTCCACTAATTTAATGAATTTAATGCACTCTCGGCACACTCAAATAATTCCATTTCAATGCAATCAATTAATCATTTATCTGCACATTTATTACAACTCAATTTCATGCGCCTTGGGCCCGACTTGGAAGAATCAATTCCGATAGTTGATCTCACAATCATGGGGTCATCCAATAAGGTTTATTAAGTCCCAATCAACCCCCAAGAATGCTTAAATTCTTGCCATTAATCAATGAATCAACTAAATACTCAACTTGGACAATTTGCACAAATTCGGTACTGAATGAACAGTACCAGGGGAGGGCACATTTTGTCCACTGAATCACAATTAAACACCCTCATTAGGCTCTAATCTCAAATCCTAATCACCTAATAACCAAATATACTTAATTAAGCTTCAATTAAGCCTAATTAGTCCCCAAAATGTCCAAATCCAAGTCATTAGCACTTGAACTCAATTAGTGGAACACTTAGACAAAATTACACAGATTCGGTACTATATGAATAGTACCAGACTAGAGCACCATTTGGACACTAAACCACCTTTAATCCATCTCATTAAGGCCTAATCACCTACCCTAAACATCCAACCCCCAAATACACATAATTAAGCCTCAAATGAGCCTAATTAACACTTGAATTGTCTAATTTCAAGCCTTGAATCATTAAATTCAATTAGTGCAAAACTTAGATAAATATGCACATTTTTGGTACTCCATGAACAGTACCAGTACAAGGGGCTGTTTAGGCCTTAATCCAGCATTAAACAACCTCATTAAGACCTAATGACCTATCCTAATCATCCTACACTCAAATAAACATCATTATGTCCTATATGAACTTAATTAACCCCTAATTACCCCTTAAGAAACACAATTAGACTAATTAAGGGTTTAGGGGTTTATACTCGCTTATTAACGACTTGGGACGATGAGAACGGGCGGTCGATCACCGTCGCGCGGTAAGGATCGACGGCGGCATTCCGGGTGCAAGCCGACGGTCACAGGGGGATGGCCAGCAGCTCCGGCTGGTACTGTTTCGGTGTGAATAGTACCAGGATGAGCATAATGGCTCACGGCAGAACAAAAACGTGAAGAAGAAGAGGAAAATTCTGGGGAAAAAAAATGGCCGAATGATCCTTGGAAGAGAGAGACATATCTGGTCAAATAGGTCAAAGGTAGATTAGTGGAACACGTGTCAAAATCTTAGGCCAATGGACAATTTTGCTCTTGATCCAAAGGCTAAGATTTGATCTAATCCATTAATCCAAAGGTGAAATGGTCATTTGTCCTTAACCATGGTTGATCAGGCCTAAGTTAAGCCTAACTAACCTTGGTTAACCCCCAAAAATTAACCAAATTTCGGAATTAATGAAAAATGGCCTAGGGGCATTTTCGTAATTTTTCGATCCCGGACCGAAATTTCAATTTTTGTCCACACCGGTCCTATATATTCATGGTAGACATAATCCGGTGTCGGATCCTTAAAATTCATCCTTTAAGCCCTCGAAATCCGGTCCAAAAGTATGGGGGGGGCAAAATCGTAATTTTTCATTCCTGGGTCAAAATTCCAATTTTTGACTGTATGCACTCCAGACATGCGTGGTTGCCCCAAAATGGTGTCGGTTCCGAAAAATAATTTCGTTTGGGCCTCGGAAATGGACATAGAGGTCCCCAAGGGCAAAATTATAATTTTCCCCAACTTCTGTCAATTTCCGTTCTCAGCCGTACTAGTATCAAACATACGTGGCCACTCTAAAATGACGTCCATCCTGCCAAATAGTCGTATTTATCCTTGAAATTTTGATATCGAAATTCGGGCGAGACTTACTAAAATCAAACGAGAATTACTGTACACTTTATTGGTCTCGATAACAGGTCAAAATTCAGGATGTTACACATGGCCTCTTCCAGATCTGGGCGAGGTAGGGCAAGGGCCACAACCCTCACTTGTGGTCAGCGAGGGCATCGCGGCCCTTGCCAGTAGTCCTCGTCCAGTGGCCGGCAAGTGCCCAGCAACCTTCGCCGGCCACTGATAAAAAAAAAGGTGAAGAAGGAAAACAGAAAAAAGAAAGGAAGAAAAGAAAAAAGAAAAAATTAATTAAAAAATTGGAAAAATTTTAAAATATTATTAAACATTGTTCACATTAGTGTTGACCATACTATGTAGGATAGCTGGTGTTTACGTCGGTGAATTTCGGTCAAAATTGACCGGATGAACTCGATTGGCAAAAGGTGAAAAGTATAGGACTTAACTAACAAAATTGAAAGGTTTATGATTGAATTTGCAAAAGTATAATAGGTTCAGGATTTTTTGGACAATTTTCCCAAAACTGTTCTCATAACTTCTTCGGAGATTTTGAAAGTGAAAATACAGGAGAACATTTTGCTTTTCATTTTCTTCTTCTTTTTTGTCATATTATAAAGTTTAGGTTTGACAACACCACTTAACACATACAGTTAGCATAAAGGAAGTAGGGAAATGACACAAATGGTCTAT
Organism: Syzygium syzygioides; assembly: GCA_031216285.1. Taxonomy (NCBI): domain Eukaryota; kingdom Viridiplantae; phylum Streptophyta; class Magnoliopsida; order Myrtales; family Myrtaceae; genus Syzygium; species Syzygium syzygioides. The sequence goes on along the minus strand of CM062249.1, from coordinate 25,172,723 downwards.
AAAATTTGACCCAATATTCAATGTTGTTTCTAAACTTTTAATTTATTCAATGTGGTCCTTAAACTTTAACCTAATGTATGTCATCACTAAACTTTTAATTTATTCAATATGGTTTATGAACTTTTGATACATGTTTAATTTAGTCCTATACTAGATAATCCAAGAATTAGATTGAACATTTGCAAAAAATTAAGAGACCACATTAAATAAATTAAAAGTTTAAATATGATATTGCACTTTGGGTTAAAAGTTCAAGGACCCCATTGAACATATAAAAAATTCAGGAACGACATTGCCCATTGACGATTCGTGTAATTATCCCAAGATAGTAATAACAATCTAAACTTCCAACAAATTAATAAAAGATATCTCGAATTTAATCCAATAAAGGAAACCAGATGCAAATAGGTTTCCTAAAATTGAGTGATTTTCTAATTTGTGTAGGTATCTTGAAAAGAGTTTCGATTGGATAAATATTTTATATATATAGGAGATGAAACTTTTGTTGGTTATTTACATACTTGAGCAAATAAGAGGAGTTGGATTTTCTATGTGAGTTTTTTAAAAGAGTTTTCTGTGCTTGCGTGAGAGAGAGAGAGAGAGAGAGGGAGGTGCCACTGGTCAATGATAATATCAGTTGTTGGAGATACTTGAGGGAATGCAGGTATCAGTTCGATAAATTCTCGGCTTCTGCATCGCTCCGTCATCTCTACTCTCGCAACACCTTTTGAAGATAACCTTTTCATCTTCTACTCTCTCTCTCTCTAAGGATAAAATTTTCTTGGAACGTGCTGAGGAAACTCTTGAGAAAATCTGGGTACGTAGTATTCTTCTTCTCGACTGAAAATTCTTGAAATCTTATATCCCCAGAAAGAAAGAATTTGAACACTTACAAGAAAATCAAGTTTCCTTAACAAAAAATTGTCACTTCAAGTTCCTCCCAATACATTGCTGCTTCTTTTTTTTTCCTTAAAACATTCACTTTCTTGCATGCATTTCCAATGACTGCAGAAAATCTCCATTTACTCTAGATGGTAGATTGCATTGGCATTCATTTTAACAGTTTTTTTGTTTCCTTTTTCGGGAACCTAGATTAGGGTATAAACGAAGAAAAGAATAGGGAAAGAAGATGAAGTGGGGGTGATTGGAGGCGGCGTGAGCAGGCTCGGGCTCGCAGCAGCGTATGAGGCGGCGAGAGGAGGAGCGAAGGTGGTGGTCTACAAGGAGGAGGATTACTTGGGAGGCCATGCCAGCATTGCCCAGACCGTCTCTTTCCATGGCGTCGACTTGGACCTCGGCTTCATGGTCGTCAATCGTGTATGTCTGCAACTCTCCATCTCCATTCTTTCTTCTCTTCTTTTTTGACCTTGTTCTTCTTTTTGTGCCCACCATTATCGTCACTGCATTTTCTCCATTTTCGAGTCACTCTGCTCAGAGCAAAGACATATCTCGTTGTACTTCGTCCCTCGTACTCATATCACCCTTCCTCGTCCTCTTTGCCTAGAAATTAGAACAAGTAACTTTCTAAAAGAGTAACATCATTGCACGTTTAGAAAGTTACATTGCATTTCTCCAAGTGTTTATGTTTACTTTTGATCTGTTGTTTGTTCAATCTTGCGCAATACACATTCTGATTTTTTTTTCTCTCACTTTCAAATGTTTAAAATCCTAGCGATATATAAATACAAATATCGAGATTCACATATGATTTTATTTTTTTTTAAGATTTGAATATTATATTTAATTTTGACGAAAAGTTAGTTTCTTGACAAGTTTAATGAAACAAATCTAAATTCAAAATTAGTACAAATATAGAGGGGGGATTCATCGTGATTGGAACGATTTTGTATTATATGAAGTTTAAACCAGCTATGGATTATAATGCTACGGATTATTGAAAACTTTTATCTTCCCTGATATTGTTGTTTTCACAAAAAAGAAAGTTCATTCCAATTACTTGAAATGAAAATGAATGACCAAATCATAAATTAACAAGGGAAGCTCCCAAACTCCAAAATTATTTAAACCCTCTCATCTATAGCATATGACATTCAAATTTTGAGGAATTCCTCTCTTAAAATGCAAACGAAAATAGCATAGATTGACCCTTCCATGTGCAAATCTATCCATCTATGTTATATAGCATATCCGCTAACAATTCTGAACTCAGCAATTCACCTAAAATTTCATAAAAAGTCCATAGCCATAAGATAAATAATGATTTATACTATTAATTAGTAGGCCGAATTGTAGTTTTCATTGGCCAACATGGTATCCCAAAATTTCTCATGGATTACAAATAAGAATTAATCTTGTCTAATATTCTTTCCAAGTAAATGGGATGGTCATATCAAGCAAGAAACTTTGCTTATCAAGTTACCCATTTAGGTACGCGTCAGATAATCTCGGTGGAGAGTGAATTTGTCTATTTATGTGATTATTAATTGTATAAGGGAGATTATCACGTTTATTAGAGACAACGACATGGTAAAAAAGTCTCGAAAACAACGTTGCCAGCATGAAAAAAAAAAGCTTTACATGACTATTTGAACATGTCCCACGTGGTCTTTCTGACCGGTTTAGAAAATTAACCGATAAATTCATTCCAATGACGTAAAAGTTTAAATATATTTAATACACACTCTACATTTGTGGAATTATTTTTCTCTCATGTGCTATTTTTAATTTTGATGTAAAAAAAATTAATGGGTACTAAGGACGGCATTGCAACAATGGACAATGGCCATGCTAAGGCAATTTGTCGTCTTACGAGAGCCTTAAGCTCGACTAGTGTCGCCCGCGAGCAATCATTTAGTAAATCTAGGTGAATGTTTTAAATCGAATTCGAATATTGAACCCACGTGGAACCCATGAATTTTTATGGTAGATTCGGGTAATAATTTCTCATTGCTCACACTTTAGAGCTAGAACCTAGAGTAGACCTCGATCACGGCCCGAGCGGTTCCCTCAGCTCGACGTGACTAAATCAACGTGCATGACCATGTTTAATCTGAATATAGGTATAAAAATAAAACGGCTCAATTGGAATAGAGTGCGCTCAATTTGGTTTCCATTTTACCTTCTGATTTTTTGTAAACTTCAAAAATTCCTGCATACTGTATGAATCACTTTCAAGCTAATAATATAAATGAAAATGTGTGTAGGTTGGGCCGGAAAATGTTTTGGCTCGGAGATTCCGATTTCAATCATCGAAGATACAGGCAATTTGAGTGTCTTGCACATGTAGAAACTTAGGGAGTTGAAAATTTGTTTGTTACCAGTAACACTAATCGAAACTATTGTAAGCGTGGATAAAATTTGTTTATTACCATGTAAAAATCGTTGATGGATATGCTATTGATCGGTTTTTACCCTCGAGACATGACACATGATTAAAACAGTCGTCGGCAATTGACATGTTTGTGGGCAGCTTTAACCGTCGAATCTTGTCTCAGAATATAAATCGATTCAATATACCATTAACACACTACGAACGTTATCAGTAACGAGAGTTGAATACATTTGTCGGTTATTCTGTCCCTCTGAGATCATGGTTCTTTGGCATCTTAGACAAGTAATTTTCTTCATAAAGAACCACTAGTGTTGAGCAACTTCAAAAGCCGATGCGAATCACGGGTTTCCTGCAGGTTACGTACCCTAATATCATGGAGTTGTTCGAGAGTTTTGGAGTGGAAATGGAGATACCGGACATGTAATTCTCGTTCAGCTTAGATGAAGGTCGAGGCTGTGAATGGGGAAGCAGAAATGGTCTTTCAAGTTTGTTTGCCCAGAAGATAAATGTGCTGAATCTTTACTTCTGGCAAATCCTCAGAAATCATCAAATTTAAGGAGGATGTCCTAAGGTAAATTAAGTCTTTTCAGTGCTCAATACTGGAAGGTTATTTGTATTTCTGTCTCTGGTTATCTGGACTGCTTGCAGCTCAGAACAACTATAGTGATCATTATCATTTATGCCAAAGATTTCCTGCTAATCTCTTTTGCAATCTTGCCAATGAACTTCCCTCTATAAAAAGCAGGAGATATCATTAATGAAGTGTTATTGCCAGCTAAATTAATCATGGATGATGTCAGCGTAGAGAGTGATTTCTCGAAGCCTAAGTTGTTGGCAATATGCTACACTGTTGACATGAAATTTCAAACTGTTCGAACAATGATATCGGTCTTTTTTCGAAAGGGAACTTGGGACATTATATGCATTTTATAGCAGGATAAGATGATTAGATACCAAATGTTGTCTTAAAAATGGTCAATATTCATTATGAGGGTAGCATAGCCTCCATGACTTGGCAAGGTGATCAAGCTGGGCCTACTGTTGGCCACGAAAATGGCACTTCCAGGATCACCATAAACAGAAACCGAAATACGTAAATGGAGAAATTATCTATTCGCGTACCTGATCTGGAATCCATTGAACTTGAAGCGAAATTGGTGATGGTTTCCGAACACGAACTTAAATGCATCTCCCCTATACCCTTTGTCGGACACTAGCCTAATGAGATTGCTACTCACGAGAAGAAATTCCTCTCTAGATCCGTATATGAGTCAGATTGTGCATCATCAGGTTAGGAGAGGGACTTGAACGCTATTTATAAAGTTTTCGACCACGGGCCCTCTCATTATGGGCCGGGCCGTACGCAGCCCACACTAGCTAGCCCCATATTAGACTTACTAAGAATCCACATATCTCACCTTTATTAAACCAAACTAATTCAGTTAATTTCAATTAATGAAACCCACATTAAGAAATTCTTACATTCTCCCACTTGGGCGATATTAATTGAAACAAAACTATGTGCGCACCCTTATTTTGATCTAGAAATTATTCTTAATAGTCAATCCGATCCCATAAAGTCTCGAACATCGAATTATGGCGATAATTGCATGTACTCATGCAGAACCTTTCATAGTCACGAGTGCTTTCGACTTTACTGATATGGATTCAATATGGTAGTATGGTAAATGGACAATATCTCATAATGATTGTTACTTCATGTGTTGTCCATTTTGTCAGTCCAAATTCTCTCTCCCCAAGTGTCACAAAACCTAGTGTGTCACTAGAGAATATCTTTCATGGTTCCACCAAACCTACATATATCTTACCCTTATAATTAACTATTCCTTATGTGTAATAAGACATATCGATAATGTTAATACCAAGAATGCCCCTAACCTGTACTCAAGGTTTACACAATGCCTCGAAATTTTCATCAAATATATATATGTACTCAACTTGCTAAAATTACATTCACAAATACCCCACTGAATGCAAACAATTGATACATATCCAAATGTTACAAAATGTAACAAAATTATATACAAATTTCATAAGAGCAATACAAGACTAAACAGCTCCCACTAATTAACAATATCCCATGATACTCCTAAGCCGATGTTAATGACATGTCGATCAAATATACTAGGACGAAGGCCTTTAGTTAGTGGATCTGCAATCATATCATATGTCCAAATGTACTCTATTTTAATGTCGCCGTTCTAAACTGTTTCCTTTATGGTCAGGAACTTGACCTCCATATACTTAGACCCCTTGAGACCTTTGTTATTGTTGACAAATAATACTGTAGCTTTCTTGTCACAATACAACTGTATGTGTCACGCCCTGTACCCCACTGGAACACAACAGCCCGTCACGATCGATTATGGTGCAACGCTCCCAGGAAGCGTCGCCGACCCACGCCCATACAGAGATCAAACACATGCGGAAGCAACGTATATAATTAATTATATACACCCGTACAATATAATACATGAGACCAAGGTAGAACAACCAAATAGCAGTCAAGCACCTCAAAAAAATATATACAGTGGTATTACTAATGAAAACCTTTTTACAACGTTCACTACAACCAAAAGGAAACACCAACAACTGGTAATAACCAAACAGCCACTTCTCCATTCTCTCCGTCTCTACCGGGGTGCATGCTCGACGACTGCTGGATAAAATATGGTATTCCAAAAAGAGGTGGTGATCTCGGCATCCTACTGCTGGGGGTCTAAAAATGTTTCGGTTTACACAACCGTGAGACGAATCTCAGTGAGTTCAACCCCTAAACCTAGACTAGGCTAACATGCAATCTCCTGACCGGAAAATAGATATTCAAATCACAAATTAACAATAACCAAATCATTCTTAGACCCTGCAGGTTAGACAGATCAATATATAATAATCACAGTACATACGTGACACTCATAATCACATATATGCCAATCACATGCTTATGCACTGATTCTCACATTCTCGCATGCCAGTCTATGTATGTTCATGTATGCAAATGTCATGGACTTGACACGTGCAATTCCCAGCCCACTGGCACACTGGCACACTACCCAATTTATTATTATTACGACTCGAGTCATCAATATTTCACGGCCCGGTGCATCTAGCCTGCTTCAAAGTACATGAGGCGCAACAACCGATCTGGCCCAATGTCTCTAGCCTGCTTCAAAGTGCATGAGGCACAACACTGTTCTCCTTGCGAACCAGAGCCTACTCCAAAGTGCATGAGGATGGTCGCCTTCCGGACGTACCGGGCATCGTCCTACTTCAAAGTGCATGAGGACGGTATCGACCCGAAGGTCACGACCCGTAGGTCCTTAGGTGATCACACAATTCATTATTATCTGGACCCAGCGTATAACGCTTCAAGGTAATTTAGGTGATCACACACTCATGGCAGGCACGCATTCTCGCACAATTTCACCACATGCCACACTCTAGGCATACATAATGCGTGTCCATGTTATGCAATGCAATGCACCATGAGCACTAATGAAATTCAATCACAACCAAGCACAATGTATGTACAACCAATCAACCCGAGCTTCTTACCCAGTAATTTTCTAATGGGCTCCTAAATTGATCAATTAATCCAATCTCTTTCCCCAATAAATCCTCAATGATTTACCACAATTTCCCCGACAATAATTTCTATCAGTCAATTCTCAACCCAGTCTAAAATTCACACTGACACTGTCTTAGCCAGTCCAAAATGTACTGATAATACCTAAACCAGTCCAGAAAAATGCACTATTGGTCCTAATCCGGGTTTAGGAATTTTACTCACCTAATCAAAGGTCACGACGACGGGGAATGGCGGCCGATCACTGATGAACAGTGCAACCGGCGGCGGAATTCCCAAGCGGTGACGGCGTACGGACGGTGAACAGTGCCGGTGAACAGTACGGCGAACTTTTCGTACGGACTGCACGGGACGGCCGGAAAACGGTGGCCGGCGAGGTACCGGCGACGGCGAGATGGTCCGTACGGTCGATGAACAGCAAAACCGTACGGACGTGAACAGTAAAATTGTACAGACACTGTACAACAGGGGCTAGACGGCAACGTATGGAGATGCTAGACGCCCAGGTGTCGACGAAACGGCGATCGGAGCTCCGGTGAAGCTCCGGCGTTACTGTTTGCAGACCGAGAGAGAGAAAAAGAGGGAAAACAAGGCTGTTTTGGACAAAAACCGGGGCTGTGGTGGCTGCACAGAGGGAGAAAGGGCTGCTGGTGGTGCTGGCTTGGTGGGGACAGCTCCGGCCGGTACTGTTTTTTTTTTTTTAGGTAACCCCGGGGAACCCCCCGCACGGCCGACAGCTCCGGTCGGTACTGTTCCGGCATGAACAGTACCGAAAATGACAGAAACGCACAAAAACAAACAGAAACGGAAAAGGAAGAAGGGGAAAAATGAGAAGGAAATTTTTGCTGAAGCTGGTCTAGTACGTGAGAGAGAGAGAGGAGAGAGAAATAATGTTTATCCAAGTCAAAGACTAGAGCCTAGGGTGCCAAGTGTCAAAATCTTGGACTATTGGACAATTTTACCCCTAATCTAATGGCCCAAATTTGATCTAATCCAATTAAGCAAGGGTAGAATGGTCATTTGCCCTTAACCACGGTTGACCAGACCTGGTTTAGCCTTAACTAACCTTGGTTAATCCCAAAATTTAATCCAATTTTCGGAATTAATAAAAAATGGCCTAGGGGCATTTTCGTAATTTTCCGGTCCCGAACCGAAATTCCAATTTTCGTCCATACCGATCCTATATATTCATAGCAGACATAATCCGGTGTCAGAATCACGAAATTCACTTTTTAAGCCCTCGAAAATCGACTGCGAAGTTCCGAGAATAAAATAATATTATTTTTCAATTTTTGTCGAAATTCCACTTTTTGTCCGTAACGACTCCCGGTATGCGTGGCTACTCAAAAATGGTGTCGGTCTCGAAAAATAACCTCAAACAGCCTCAGAATTAAATACCGGCACCCATAGGGGCAAAATCGTAATTTTCCCCAATTTCCGTCAAAATTTCAATCTTTGGCTAGTTTAGCCCCAAATGTGCGTGGCCAGTATAATATGACGTCAGATTTCCAAAAATAGTCTCTTAAATCTTCGAAAATCGACATCGAAATCCGGGCCCAATATCGTGAATAAAACTCGCTAAACTTTCAGTTTCAGGGTCTCTCACTAACGGGCGACTGTTTAGAAGTTACGCGTATCGACCTAGGGTTATCTGTGTCGTAACTGTCTCGATCATTGAGAGGATGAGAAATTATTATTAATTCCAGGGGTCACAATCGTTAGGTTTAGATTCAGGACTGGTTGGCCACGTGTACTTTCGGTCTTGCAGAATCACCTGCGTCCCTATTATACATCATTGGCCTTGGCCAAACTCAATCCATCACCCTTTCCTACGATCGGCCCACGTTAGCCCAGAATATTCCCTCAGCGTCTCTTGTGATCAGTGTCCGTTTCATGATAGGGTCCCCGGTCCATGTACCGTTTTCTAGTTAGCCATGCCCCATTGGTTAGTATCCTGAGAGTGATCAACTCTGGGCGAGACTGACTAAAATGAAATGCGAATTAATATCAGTTTTATTGATCCCGGAAATTACATCAAAATTCTGGCTGTTACAGTATGAGCCTATCCACAAAATCAAATATGGTCAATTCTCTAATGAGGTTCCGGAGCCAAATAGTCTGAGTAGCAGCCGAAAAGCATGCTACGAACTCCGCTTGCATGGTAGAGGATGAAATGGATTTCTGTTTCTCGCTTTTCCATGATACTGCATCTCCCGCAAACAGAAAGATGTACCTTGTTATTGACTTTTTGTCATCCTGACAGCCAGTAAAGTCTGCATCCGAATACCCTACTAGCTGTAGGTCTTGAACATGTCTGTAAATTAGCATATAATTTCTCGTCCTCTTTAAGTACCTCAAAACCTTTTTAATAGCAACCAAGTGATCGTGTTCTAGATTTGACTGATATCTGCCTAGAAGTCATGTTGTAAAAGCAATATCCGGTCTAGTACATACTTGAGCATACATAATACTTCCAAGTGCACTAGCATAAGGTACATTCTTCATTTGGGCTTTCTCAAAATCTAAATGAGGATACTGTGAAAGATTTAACTTATTACCTTTAATGACAGGAGTAATTCCTGACTAGCATTGCTGCATGTTGAATCTTTCGAAGATACGATCAACATATGCCCTTTGAGATAAACCCAATAGTCGGCGAGAACGATTCCTATGAATCTCAATGCGAAGGACAAAAGACGCCTCACCAAGGTCCTTCATATCAAAGTCCTTTGACAACATACGCTTTGTCTCACGCAGTAAACCAAGGTCACTGCTCGCAAGCAGGATATCATCCACATAGAGTACAAGGAAAATGAATTTCCTCCCACTAACCTTGCAGTATATACACTGATCTACTTTGTTCTTAACAAAACCAAATGATGTGCCAATACTATGAAACTTCAAGTACCATTATCTAAAAGCTTACTTGAGACCATAAATAGACTTTTTGAATCTACATACAAGCGTACCTGAATCATTTACCGTAAAGCCTTTGGGTTGCATCATATAGACTTTTTCATTAAGGTCTCCATTGAGAAAAACAGTTTTAACATCCATCTAGTGTAACTCCATATCGAAATAAGCTACTAATGCCATGATCACTCTGAAAGAATCTTTAGAAGAGACTGGAGAAAAAGTTGCTTCATAATCTACTCCTTCTCTTTGAGTGAAACCCTTAGCTACCAGTCTGGCTTTAAACTTCTCAATCTTTCCTTTGGAATCCCTTTTAGTCTTACTCCTTCTCTTTGCAGTCAATAGATCTGTGACCATCAGGTAATTCAGCAAGTTCTCAAATACCATTATGCTTTATAGACTGCATTTCATCTCTCATTACATCTAACCATAGTTCTGATTAAGGACAAAAACCAGCTTCTGCATAAGTCACTAGATTAGTCATAAAACCGATATCGTATTCTTGCTCTCCTATAAAGACTAAATAGTCCGATGGTATAGCTGATCGTCTCTCCCTAATGAATCTCCTAACTGGAGTAACAACAATCTCATCTTGCATCTGAGAGTTTCGAGGAACTTCATCGGGAGCTGTCTCAGCAATAGGATCCTGAGCCTCAACAGGTTCAGTCTATGGTGTAGGAGTCTTCACAATTATCTGTATGGGAGGAGAAAAAGATATAACATTACTCACCTTACTACTATCCTCAATAGTCTGTGTGCAGCTACTTTCTTCGGCCATATCAAACTCCAGAAACTTCGCTATTTATGATTCCACAATTCTTGTGCCTCCATTGGAATTATAGAACCGATATCCCTTTGAATGATCCGGGTAAAATACAAAGTAACACTGAGTGGTTCTGGAGTCCAACTTACTTAATGTTTGATTATATAACTTCACTTCTGCAGGACATCTTCAAACCTTAAGATGGTTTAAATTAGGCTTACGCCCAGTCCATAACTCAAAATGAGTCAATGGGACAGCTTTAGTAGGTACACGATTTAGAATGTACAAAACTGTTTTCAAAGCTTCACCCCATAGAAAATTAGGTAAGTTTGTCCTACTAATCATACTTCTCACCATTTCATAAGGGTGCGATTGCACCTTTCGACAACACCATTTTGCTCAAGACTTACAGACATAGTAAACTAAGCCACTATCCCAGAATCCTCCAAGTATTTGGCAAATGGCCCCTTAAGCTGTCCAGCATCGCCGTGCTTGCCATAATATTTTCCACCTCGATCAGATCTAACAACCTTTATAACCGTTCCTAACTATTTCTCGACTTCAATCCGAAAAATCTTAAACTTATCAAGAGATTTGGACTTTTTCTTAATCAAGTACAAATAGCCATATCATGAATAGTCATCAATAAATGTGATGAAATAAAAATTTCTACACAAGGTTGCTATATAGGGTCCACAAATATCAATATGAGTGACCTCTAACGGGTCAGAACTTCGGACTACAGTTTTCTTTCTTATCTTGGTCATTTTACCTCTACAACGGTCTATGCATATCTCTAGGTCATTTTTAAGAGTAGGAAGGATGTTAGTTTTATCAGCCTTTCTACTCTATCCTTAGAGATGTGACCAAACCATTTACGCCACAATGTATAAGACTGTTCTTTTAGTAAAGGTCTTTTGGAAACAACATTTTTAGATGTATAAGCGACATATATGTCATTGAGAGACAACACACAATCTGTACAATCCATTTCACATATTATAGTACCCAACCTTATTTGAATCATGAAACAAAGAAATAATATTGTTCTTGATTTCAAAAGAGTAGCCATACAAGTCCAAACACGACACGAAAACTAAATTCCGTCTAAAAGAAGGTACATAGAAAGTGTCTTTTAACATAAATCTAAAATCATAGTCTAGAATTAAATAACATCTCCCGTAAACACCACATCGACTTTCTCGTTATTTCTCACAATGAGTCTTGATTCATCTTGATTTGGCATCCTCCGATTTACGAATCCTTATATGGTAAACGCAACATGATTAGTTGCACCACTATCTAGCAACCAAGAACTGGATGGTGCTTTTAATATGTTGGATTCACAAAAAGTGTCAAAGAATCATTACCTGCAGGCTCGTGTTTGGATAACCAAGCCTTGAACTTTCCACAATCTTTCTTTATGTAACATTTCTTCTTACAAAAAAAACAGCGATCACCATCCTTCGTGAAGGATGTTTTCTTTGGACCCATATCGTCGAATTGACCAGTAGTTTCTTGAGTACCTTTATGAGTATGATTTCTAAACTTCTTATTCTTCTTCTTGTGGGAACCAGAAACATATAAGACTAGATGCCTTTTTTCCTTCTTAAATTTCTCTTCCTCTGCCACCACCCTAGCTATCAAGTCATTAACCAACCAAGTTTTATCTTGGGAATTGTAATTTGTCTTTATGATCCCAAAATCAGGTGGAAGGGTGTTCAGAGGTTGATGCACAACGTAAGCATCATAAATGGAAATATTAATAGCTTGAAGTTTTGTCTTTAGGTCTACCATCCTAAGGACATAATCTCTAACTTCAGAGAGAGAGAGAGAGAAAGAGAGAGAGAAAGAGAGAGATAACCGCCGAGGCTGTTATTTGTGGAAACTGCAAAAAGAGTAAAAGAGTGAGGCAGAAGGAAAATGTATATTTTGTAAGTTTGACATTCACACTCACAAGAAAAAACCTCTCTCACTCAAAAAGAAAAAGGGCTCTCACTCGACGATCGAAGAATCATACTCTCTCAGCGTTGCAATTGGAACATTTAATATGTAGAAAACAAGGTATGTCCTTATTGGTGATGTATTTTAAATGATTGACGATTCAAGTTTCATTACTCTTTAGTTCGAACCCATATATTTTACTTTATCTGTCTTTAATGCTAGATATGAGTTCTGATGGATTCTTTGGAAGAGTAGATACGCGAACTCAAGTTTAGATATTGAGTGTGTCTAAACTATTATCTGTACGGTATTAAATGTAAGACATACGCTCTATGGGAAAGGAGTTAATACTGTAACACGTATTTCATACTACGTATACATGAGATGATCAATAAAAGTAGCAAAAGTTTTGATCTCAACTTTATGTCGTGTGAGACTATTGAGGATAAGAGTTCCTCATTTAGTACCTTTTACGACTTTGACTTATTCTCAAAATTTATATTCAATGTTCACTATCTTAAGGTGTTGCCAATGGTTATGATTAATTCAACCTAATGGGGCATTTCTAGAAAATTAAGCTGGACTGAAATGGAGAGGTTTAAGGAAAGAAGAAGATCAATTTGTTTATGATGTCACATTCTATTTTTGTAGTCACAGGTCGACTAATTATGATTTTTAATAAATCATAGTTGTGAATATAATATATGAGATACTAAAAGAGATTAAGAGAGATATAAATGTGACTGATTGATCTAGGGTACTGCATACTATCTCTACTCGAAAAAGTTATGCCCAATTTGAGTTGCTATGTACTCCTAACGGATGCATGGCAACGAGCTCTTAAAATATACTAGTCGGACGGATTATTTGTTAGTATGAATATTGCAAGAAGAGAGTCATGTTTAGCCCACCATGTGCGAGTGAGAGATGATGGGTTTATAATTTTGGGCCGCCCATATTGGGCTAACCCAGCCCATTAGACATGAAAAAGCCCATTAGAGAGAGATATTTTACTTTCGCGACATAACAAATATTATGTCCTCATCTTAATACTCAGCTAAGGGGACATTTATATTTTAGGGTTAATACTACGAAAAACCCTAAACTGGTACACTTGTGATAAATTTACCTCAAACTATTTTTTTTATCACAAAAAATCCCAAACTGGTACACCTGTAATAATTTTACCCCGAACTAGTTTTTTAATTATCAAAATTCCCAAACTGGTACACCTGTAACAATTTTATCCCGAACTAATTTTTTAATATTATGTTTTACTTTTTCGAATTTCTTTTCTTTTTTTTTCCTTTCCTTTCCTTTCCTTTTTTTTATTCGTTATCTTCTTTATCTTCAACCTATGGTCGGTCGCTAGACCGGCGACTGCCCAGAGGCGGGGGCCAGCGAGGTTGGCCCCGCCAGCAATTGGTGAGGTCGACCTTGCCCACCCCTGGCGAGGGGTCGTCCTCACCGTCGCTGGCAAGGCTCAGCCCCGCCGGCAACTGGCGAGGTTGGCCTCGCCCAGAAGCGGTAGGGTTGAGCCTCCCCAGTGACAACGAGGACGACCCCTCGCCGACAACTGGCAAGGTCGAACCTCGCAAGGGGTGGGCAAGGCCAACCTCACCGGTTGCCGGCGAGGGGTTGTCCTTGCTATCGTTGGCGAGGCTCAACCTCGTCGCTTCTATGCGAGGCCGACCTCGTCAATTGCCAGCAGGGCCAAGCCTCGCCAGCGACGGCAAGGACAACCCCTCACCAAGGGTGAGCAAGGCCAACCCCGCCAGTTGCCGGCGAGGTTGGCCTTGCCAACTGCCGGCAAGGTCGACCTCGCTGGCCCCCGCCTCTGGTCGGTCGCCGAACCGGCGACCGACCATAGGTTGAAGATGAAGAAAAAAAAAGAAAAGGAAAGGAAAAAGAAAAGAAAAGAAAAAATAAAAAAATTTGAAGAAAGTAAAAAAAAATAGGGTTAATACTACAAAAAACCCTAAACTGGTACAACTATGATAATTTTATTCCGAACTATTTTTTTGACCACTAAAAACCCCAAACTGGTACACTTGTGACAAATTTACCCCGAACTATTTTTTTGACCACCAAAAACCTAAAACTGATACACTTATGATAATTTTACCCCGAACTATATTTTTGACCACTAAAAACCCCACACTAGTACACTTGTGACAATTTTACCCCCAAACTAATTTTGTGATCACTAAAAACCCCAAATCGGTATATTTGTGACAATATACCCTCTATTAGTGTCCGTTAAATTATATTAATATCACAAAACATCACAAATTGGTAAACTTGTGATAAACAGAGAGGTAAAATCCAAAACCGGTACACATGTCAATTACCACGTGTCATTAAACTTAGAAATTTGATAGTAAAATTTAACGACAACTAACTACGGGTAAATTTATCATATGTGTATCAGTTTAGGGTTTTTTATGGTCAAAAAATTAGTTCGGGGTAAAACTATTACAGGTATACCAGTGTGGGGTTTTTTATGGTCAAAAAAATAGTTCGGGGTAAAATTGTCATAGGTGCACCAGTGTAGGGTTTTTTGTGGTCCAAAAAAATAGTTTGGGTTAAATTTGTCACATGTGTAATAGTTTGGGGTTTTTTATGGTATTAACCCAAAATAATATTAAAAAGTTAGTTCAAGGTAAAATTATCACACGTGTATCAAATTGGGGTTTTTGATGGTCAAAAAAATAGTTCGGAGTAAAATTACCACAAGTGTACTAGTTTAGAATTTTCTGTGACCAAAAAAATAGTTCGGGGTAAAATTATCATAAGTGTACTAGTTTGAAATTTTTTGTAGTCAAAAAAATAGTTTGGGGTAAATTTGTCACAGGTGTATAAGTTTAGGGTTTTTCGTGGTATTAACCCTATATTTTAAGCTTGAGCTCTCGATTATCACCTAAATAATAAACTTAAAATTGTCTAATCTCAATTTATCACATAGTAAATAGAGGCGATTACCTATATGAGTAGGCTAATCTCATATGTCCGACATACTTTCTCAATATAATGCACTACATACTTTCTCAATATAATGCACTAAGCATTAAGATGCATAAATAAAAAATAAACTCACTGGCATTAATAATGATAGAACAACTTCATTAAATGTGAACATTTAGGGAAAATACAATATTCAGTACATCACTCTCTATGCAATCCCAAAGATTTTACATGACCATAGAAAACATCTCTAGGAAGTGGCTTCATCATAAGATCTGCTATCATTCTATGAGTAGATATGTACTGCAAATTCACATTCTTTCGTGCTATCATATCTTTAACAAAGTTATACCTGGTATCTATATGTTTGGTCTTGTAATGATATTTTGGATCCTTGGTGTAAGCTATCGCTACTTGGCTATCATAATTAACCAATAATGAGGTTGCAGCATGCTCAGTAACACTTAAATGATCCAAAAATCTCTTAAGCCAAATTCCCTCTTGTACTGCTGCTGACAATGCCACGAACTCAACTTCCATAGTGGATAAGGCTATACAAGTTTGTTTCTTGCTGCTTCAAGATATGGCACCATTATTCTGTAAGTAAACAAATCCAGAGGTAGATTTCCTTTTATCCAAATCTCCTCCCTAGTTAGTATCTGAGTAGCCTTCAAGTCATAGATCCTTTCTTTGATAACTTAGAGAAAAATCGACAGTACCCTTTAGATACCTCATGATTCTTTTGATGGCTTTCCAATGTGCTTGACCTAGATTGGATTGGTATCTACTTACTATTCCAACTGCAAAACATATGTCAAGTCTCGTACACATCATCGCGTACATCAAACTTCCAATAGCACTAGCATAAGGAACACGTTACCGGCGGGGGACGCGCTAGTTCATCACGGCCGCGTGTGGCCATCACATGCCGCTGCGCCCAGGGCATGTATCGGCGTGTAAGGGCACGTGCGGCCTCCCCAGGTGACGTGCCACCTGTCAATCTTCTCGTCGCAATAAGTAGATTCCAAATATGTAATAAAATTCAACTTTTATCCGACTTAAAATTCTGAAAAGTGGCAAAAACCTCTCAGTCAAGACAAAAAGGGTCTTAAGCTGCATGTTTCAGTTCTAAGCTATATGGTAGGCTCTGATACCACAAGAGGAACAATAAGAAGTTTAGAAATCGTACTTATAAAGGTACTCATGAAACTACTGGTCAATCTGACAATATGGGTCCAAAGAAAATATCCTTCAAGAAGGATGGTGATCGCTGCTTCTTTTGTAAGAAGAAATGTCACATAAAGAAAGACTGTGGAAAGTTCAAGGCTTGGTTATCCAAACGTAAGCCTACATGTAATGATTCTTTGGCACTTGTTTGTGAATCCAATATATCAAAAGCACCATCCAATTCTTGGTGGCTAAATAGCGGTGCAACTAATCATGTTACGTTTACCATACATGGATTCATAAACCGGAGGATGCCAAATTAGGATAAATCAAGACTCACTATGGGAAACAACGAGAAAGTCGACAAAGTGTTTGTGGGAGATCTAATAACCTTTATGACCTTTCCTAACTGTTTCTTAACTTCAGTCCGAAAAATCTTGAGCTTGTCAAGAGACTTGGATTTTTCCTTAATCAAGTACAGATAACCATATCGAGAATATTCATTAATAAATGTGATGAAATAAAAATTTCTACATAAGGTTGCCATATAGGGTCCACAAATATAAGTGTAAATGACCTCCAACAGGTCAGAACTTCAAACTGCAGTTTTCTTCCTTATCTTAGTCATTTTACCTCTACAACAGTCTACGCATGTCTCTAGATCATTTTTAAGAGTAGGAAGGATGTTAGTGTTTATCAGCCTTTCTACTCTATCCTTACCCAACTGAATCTTTGAAAATCTCTCATACCAGGGATATAAGCTTTATGTATCACATTCACTGATACATGTAATGCTAGATGTAAAGATAGGGGCGTCTATCTCTGAAATTACATGTCATGCTAATTATATTGTTCCATTCATTGATAGACAACGAATTACACTCTACACAGGCCTTATGTGGTGATATACATGTGAGCCATCATATGCATTTTCAAAACCATGGAGAAATACAAGAAAATATGCAATATTACCCTAAAAATACGCGTATATAGGGTTCTATACATATTTTCACATCTTTAAAAGCTTCAACCATGTAAAATAAATATACCACAATGTAGAGAATCTCGATACAAGCGTGGCGGTATCAAGAACGTCCCAAATGAATGCCGAATGGGCCCTCATGTGCCACTAGAAAATGCGTCACGTGCGTGCGTATTTAGCAGGTCAAAACCGCCTGAACCGCCGGTCCGACCAATTGACCGGTCCAACTGGTCAATGGTCAATGTACTAGTCCAATCGGTTGACCGGTCGGGTCAGCAGTCTGGTCAAGTCGACATTCGAGTCGGGTCATCGGTTGGGTCGGGTCAATAGTCCGGTCGAGTCAGGATTCGAGTCAACTCGGATCCGCGCCCCCGCTGACATCATGTCAGCGGTTACCAGCAGTTACCGGCGAGAGAATGGCTGGTTCGTCATGGCCGCGCATGGCCATCACGCGCCGCCGCGCCCAGGGCATGTGTCAGCGCATTAGGGCGCGTGCAGCCTCCCTCGGTGACATGCCGCCCATCAATCTTTTCGTCTTAACGAGTAGATTCCAAATATGTAATAAAATTCAAATTTTTTCAGACTAAAAATTCCGAAAAGTGGCAAAAACTTCTCGGTCAAGACGAAAACGATCTTAATCCGCATGTTGGCCACGAAAATGGCACATCCAAAATCACCATAAACAGAAACCGAAACATATAAATGGAGAAATTATATATTTGCGTACTTGGTTTGGAATCCATTGAACTTGATGTAGAATTGGCGACGGTTTCCAAACACGAACTCAAGTGCATCTCCCCTATACCCTTTGTCGGACACTGGCCTAATGAGATTGACACTCATGAGAAGAAACTCCTCTCTAGATCCGTATGTGAGTCAGATTGTGCATCATCAGGTTAAGGGAGGGACTTGAGCGCTATTTATAGAGTTTTCGACCACAGGCCCTCTCATTACGGGCCGGGCCGTACTCGGCCCACACTAGTCTGCCCCATATTAGACTTATTAAAAACTCATATATCTCATATTTATTAGACCAAACTAATTCAGTTAAATTTAATTAATGAAGCCCACATTAGGAAATTCTTACACCTACGTCATTAAAAAGTATAAGCCAATCTTCAAGTTCTTGCATCCTTCTCGTATGCACGACCGGACAATCACCGGCATTCGCTTTGTTTGATGCTTGTTTATTTTTGCAGTTACCTAGAAGGACTTGAGAGCAATCCTGACGTCGATCGCAGCGAAACTTTGGGATAGTTTATCAAGTCATAGGATTACTCTGAATTATTTCAAAGGGCTTACCTTGTGAGATTGTTAAATCACTGTACTCTGTCATATCATTGATCTTTTACTCATATAACAAATTCTGTCCTTCGCTTGTTTGTAGAATGTAGATATATGGCAATTACCAAATAATTTTATTTTCCTACAAATCCCAATTTGTGGTTCAATCCGGTTTTGCCCTCTGGAAGGAGTATATGAGCTATTCAGCCTTCCCGGTTCTGTCCTTTTGCCACAATCATCATCTGCTTTAGGTAGATCACGTGGCTCTAGAAGAGTTAGTGATTGATTGGAAATGACAAAAACTTTGTTTCGCAATTTCAGATGTCCTACCAACCAATTCTCTGCAGCTTAAGTTGGTAGCATTCTGTATCAATAAGTCAATCACGTAATCTTTTCTTCCATCTCTATCAGTCTTTCGTCATAATACTCTTTGTACATTTTTATTTGGTTTCTTTGCAGGTTTCGACCGCCCTCAGTGGCTTACTGTCTGAAGATTTTTGCATTCTTATGTCAATAAGGTGATGATAATTTGGACATTCAGTAGTTTGAGATGGAAAACTGGACGTTCTTGGTCATAATTTTTTTCCTCTTGAAGCCCTCCAAAGAATTTCATGAGTTGGACTGTAAATATTTGTGAGTTCAGGTCAGAGATGAGCTCGAGAGTAGAGGGTGTGAAATAAAAACAAGTTGTGAAGTGCGTTCCATCTCAACTAGTGATGAGGGTAAGTACTTGCTGTTTAAGTCTTGTCCTTTTCTGCATTGTTTCGGTCACATGACATGGAACTAGAGTAAATGATAAGGGCGTAATAACTAAATTGTCATGGTAGGTATATTTAAGAATCATTATGACAATTTATAGTTTTGATCCTTTTAGTCCACAATTTATCAATAACAGAAGGAGATTGAATAGGATGCATTGTCCTAACTGGAGATGGTTCTGAAGAAGTATATGACAAGTGTATTGCAGCCGTCCATGCACCGGATGCTCTGAGATTGTTGGGAGACCAAGAAACTTATGATGAGATGAGATTACTTGGTGCATTCCTGTTGGTTATGTCTTAAGGACCATTTTCTGTTATTTTTTGTTCTGGTCTGTTAGCTGGTTGTTTTTGTTTTACTTAGTCAACAAGATAGTAGGAGTTTGTTGTTTTCAGTTCCTATTTTGTTGCTAGTTAGCGGTGTAGTGGTTTTTGTCAGTTACTAAGTTAGTGCAATTCAGTTTTTGTTGTTTTTAAAAGAGCTATGTACTCTTCTCGTAATTTTTTGGAGAATGTGACAAGTGCATTTTCAGATCAATCTTCTCTTGTTCTTCTACATTTGAGAGCACATTCTCTGTAAATACAAAGAGCACATTCTGTGCAACAAAAGTGGTATCAGAGCCGTATTGATCTTAAGGGACTTGTGAGAGAGTGCTAAATTCGAAGTAGAGCAAGAAAATGGAACAAACTGGTGTACCTGCTACCTCATTCTCAACCATCACAGCTCCAATCTTCGATGGAGACAACTACCAGGCATGGGCAGTGAAGATGCAAGCTTTCATGGAGGGTGCTGACCTATGGGAAGCTGTGGAAGAGGACTACGAGGTTGCTGATCTACTCAACAACCCAACTATCAATCAAATCAGGTACCATAAAGAGAGGGTAACCCGAAAAGCAAAGGCAAAATCTTGCTTGTTTTCTACTGTCTCTTCGACCATATTTACTAGAATCATAAAAAAGGATTCAGCACATGATATATGGAATTATTTAAAGGAAGAATATGAAGGGGATGAGAGAGTGAAAGGAATGAAGGTGCTAAACTTGTTAAGGGAGTTTGAAAGGCAGCAGATGAAGGAGAATGAGTCTGTGAAAGAGTTTGTTGATAGGCTAGTTGATATAGCCAATAAGATAAGGGTGCTAGGGATAGATGTAGATAATAAAAGGCTGGTTCATAAGGTTTTGGTTGCAGTGCCTGAAAGGTTTGAAGCAACCATTGCTTCCCTTGAGAACACTAAGGACATTTCAGACATCAAACTTGCTGAAGTCCTAAGTGCTTCACAGGCTCAGGAGCAAAGACGGCTTATGAGGAAAAATGAGCCTATCGAAGTACTCTGCAAGCCAAGCTGAAGCTACATAGTGCAGAAAAGGGAAGAGGATGGAACCAAAATAGAAGACATGTTGAGGCCAGTCATAATCATAGTCAGGGAGGTTCAAGTAGTGGTGGATATGATAGGAAGTGGAATGCAGTTCCATGCAAGCATTACAGGAAGAAAAATCATCCTCATTTCAAGTGTTGGAAGAGACCAGATGTGAAGTGCAGGAGGTGTCACAAGATGGGCCATGTTGAGGCCATTTGTAGGGAGAAGTATCAACAACAGCAAGCAAGCTGAAGGTCAAACTGTAGTAGCCAGTGAAGTGGAGCACCTATTTGTTGCCTCCTGCTTCATCTCAAATGCATCTAGAGATGGATGGCTCGTGGACAGTGGATGCACCAACCATATGACAGGTAATGAAGGATTATTTAGCAATTTAGACAAATCTGTGAAGTCTAAAGTCAGGATTGGCAATGGAGGACGCATAGAAGTAGAAGGCAAAGGTGATGCAGTGCTTGAAGGTCCCGGTGGTGTTAAGCTTATCACAGAGGTTATGTTTGTGCCAAAGATAGATCAAAACCTGCTGAATGTGGGTCAGTTAGTAGAGAAGGGGTTGAAGGTCATGTTTGAGAAGAGTGAGTGTGCCATAGGAGATGAGAATGGTCACATCCTTTTCAAGATTCCTATGAGGAACATGTGTTTTACATTTGATCCAGTTGATGAGAATTTTGAAGCCATGAAAAGTATGCAAGATGAGGAGGAGTTACGGCATAGAAGATTGGGTCATTTCCATAGTAGGGGGCTGCAATACTTGCAGCAAAATGAAATGGCAGTAGGGCTACCTATGTTGCAGAAGGAAGTAACTGGTTGTAGAGCATGTTTACAAGGCAAGCAAGTGAGGATTCCTTTCAAGAGGTCAAATTGGAGGGCCAGTGAAAAGCTGCAACTAATCCACACAGATGTGTGTGGTCCAATGCCAGAAGAATCACTAAACGGCAGCAAATACATCATCACTTTCATAGATGACTGCACTAGAATGTGTTGGGTGTACTTCATGAAGAATAAGGCTAAAGTTAATGAGATTTTTTTGAGGTTCAAAAGAGCAGTAGAGAAGGAGAGTGGCTGTAATATCAAGACAATTAGGTCAGACAATGGAAGAGAATACACCTCAGGCAGTTTCAGGGCTATATGTGATGATGCAGGTATCAAGCACCAACTCACTGTGCCATACACTCCACAGCAAAATGGAGTGAGTGAAAGGAAGAACAGAAGTATCATGGAGATGGCCAGATGCATGCTACACGAGAAAGAACTTCCTAAGAAGTTCTGGGCTGAGGTTGCCAACACTGCAGTCTTCCTTCTGAACAGACTGCCCACTAAAGCTCTCAACAAACAGACACCATTTGAAGCATGGCATGGATATAAGCCTAAGGTGAGTAACTTGAAAGTGTTTGGCTGCATTTGCTATTCACTGGCTCCTTCTGTTAAGAGAGATAAGCTTGATCCAAGAGGAAAAGCATGTATCTTTATGGGGTATAGTTTACAATCTAAGGCCTATAAAGTTTATCATCTTGCTAGTGTGTAGAGATGTGAATTTTATGGAAGATAAGAAGTGGGACTGGTCTGTGGAAGGTGGCAAGGCTGAAGAGGAGGTAGTGCCATTGCAGGTTGAACCAAATGAAGTGGAAGTTGAGGATCTAATTGATCATGTTCCTGCGAGAGGCACTAGATCTCTTGCTGAAATCTATGAGAGATGCAATACAGCTATGCTTGAACCAGCTAGCTATAAGGAAGCAAGTGAAGATGTGAAATGGTGTGCTACAATGGAAGAAGAAATTAGAATGATTGAAAAAAACCAAACATGGGATCTAGTTGAGAGGCCCAGAAGCAGAAAGGTGATTGGAATGAAGTGGGTATTCAGGACAAAGTTGAATCCTGATGGCTCAATACATAAGTACAAAGCAAGACTTTTTGTTAAATGCTATGCGCAAGTATGGGGGGTAGACTACTCTGAAACCTTTGCTCCAGTGGCAAGGTTGGATACCATAAGAATGCTGCTGGCAGTTGCTGCACAAAAGGGCTGGCAAGTATTTCAGCTGGATGTGAAGTCAGCCTTCTTGAATGGAGAGCTAGTGGAGGAGATATATGTTGAGCAGCCTGATGGCTTTGTAGTTAGAGGCAAGGAAGATTACGTGTACAAGTTGAGGAAAGCCTTGTATGGCTTGAAGCAGGCTCCAAGAGCCTAGTATAGTAAAATTGATAAGCATCTGCAAGAACTTGGGTTTAAAAAAAGTTTGAGTGAAGTGACTCTATACGTGAAGAAGGGTCTGGAAGGTGTAATTATTGTCTCTCTTTATGTTGATGATCTTTTGGTTGCTGGTGATTGTGAAGAGCAAATTGTAGAACTAAAGAGAGGGCTGATGAAGCAGTTTGAAATGACTGATCTTGGACTAATGTCCTTCTTTTTGGGAATGGACGTGCAGTAGAAGAAATGCGAGGTATTCATCTGTCAAAGAAGATACCTAAGAGAGATCTTAAAGAGGTTTAAGATAGAGGAATGTAGAAGTGTGAACACTCCTATGAATCTAAAGGAGAAGCTGCAGAAGACTGAAGGAGTTGAGCCTGCTGATGAAGGTTTTTACAAAAGTTTAGTCGGTTGCTTGATGTATCTAACTGCAACAAGACCAGATATCCTATATGCAGTAGGTGTGCTTTCAAGATTCCTAAGTTGTGTTGGTGAAGAACACTTGGTAGCTGCAAAAAGAGTGATTAGATACTTGAAAGGCACTCAGTCATTTGGTGTCAAGTTTACTAAAGTGGACAATTGCAGGTTGCAAGGCTTTGCTAACAGTGATTGGGCTGGTTCAGTCGAGGATATGAGGAGTACAAGTGGCTTTTGTTTTACTTTGGGATTTGGATGTTTTACCTGGAGCTCAAAGACACAAGAAGTGGTTGCTCAATCCACTGCAGAAGCTAAGTTTCTAGCAGCTACTGCAGCAGCCAATCATGCAATATGGATGAGAAAGCTGATGCAGGATCTGGAAATGGAAGTTGAAGGACCAACCGAGATACTTGTGGACAACCAAGCTGCACTAGCCATATCTCAAAACCCTGTCTTTCACGGGAGAACCAAGCATTTCAAGATCAAGTTCTACTATCTGAGGGAAGTGCAACAAGAAAGCAAAGTGAAGCTACTCTATTGCAAGATAGAAGATCAAGTGGCTGATGTGTTTACTAAGCCACTGCAAGCAAGCAGACTTGAGTTACTGAAGAAGAAGGCTGGAATGTGTTCTGCTCCTTAAGCCAAAGAGGAGTATGTTGGTTATGTCTTAAGGACCATTTTCGGTCATTTTTTGTTCTGGTCTGTTAGCTGGTTGTTTTTGTTTTACTTAGTCAACAAGATAGTAGGAGTTTGTTGTTTTCAGTTCCTATTTTGTTACTAGTTAGTGGCGTAGCGGTTTTTGTCAGTTACTAAGTTAGTGCAATTCAGTTTTCGTTGTTTTTAAAAGAGCTATGTACTCTTCTCGTAATTTTTTGGAGAATGTGACAAGTGCATTTCTAGATCAATCTTCTCTTGTTCTTCTACATTTGAGAGCACATTCTCTGTAAAAACAGAGAGCACATTATGTGCAACAATTCCAATATGCCTACGAGTATAATTGGTTAATCTATAGCTGGCACATTTTTGGATAAAGTTTTCATGACAAGTATCTGCAAACATACAACTTGAGAAATAGCCAATTGTCTATCAGGGCACGTTTAGTTGATGTAGAATGGAACAATGGTGTTCATAGTGATAACGTTGTCAATTTCATCTGCTTTAAGCCTTCTGCTTGGGCAAAATTTCTTTTGAAATTTCAAGAATGGCAAGCTTCTTTTTGCTTTCTATATTTACGACAACCATTGGTACATTTTATTTTGGCAGCGAGATCTATGAAATTTCAAGAATGGCAAGCTTCTTTTTGCTTTCCATATTTACGACGACCATTGGTACATTTTATTTTTGCAAGCGAGATCTATCTTCATCATGACAAAACTTTCCTGCCCAAAAACCCAGCAGCGTGGACTGGGTGGAATTTTCGGGGGAGTACTGAAAATAAAGTGTGCTTGACGTACTGGCTCAATGTGCTTCAAGTATGGCAAATGTGCTTTGCTGATTTTATTTATGATTCTGCTGTGCCCTTCAGGATCCGTTGTGCTACAAACTCATGCTACATATCGCCTTAAAATAAAAGAAGTGAAACTTGCAATTGTCATGAGGTGCACAAACTACACTAAATATGTAACAGCTCGAATTTTGAACCGTTATCGAGTCCAATAAAGTGTATGTGAATTCTCGTGTGATTTTAGTACGTCTCGCCCATAATTGATCAATCACGGGATACTAACCAAAAGAGAAAGGTTAAATAGGAACAGGTACGTGGACCGAGAACTCGATCGCGACTGAGCGTCGATTTCGACGAACGTCGGGGAAATATTTTGAACCAACATAGGCCGATCTTAGGAAAATGATGGGTCGATACGTGCGATCGGATCGCGAGTGATTTCGCACGACCGAAAGTACGCCTGACAAATGAACCCCGACTTTAATCCAAACGATCGCGACCCCGGTACTAGTGATAATTCCTCTCGCTCTCTCGAAATTGAGGCCATCACGACTCGGGCAATCTTAGGTCGATACGCGTAACACCTAAACAGCCACCCGTTAGTGAGAGGCCCTAAGACTTCAAAACGAACTATTGTGATCGCGATATTGGACACGAATTTCGATATCAAAATGTCAAGGGTAATTCGACTATTTTGCAAGACGGACGTCATTTTAGAGTGGCCATTCATGTTTGGGACTAATGCGGTTGAAAACCGAAAATCCGACAAAAATTGAGAAAAAGACGGTTTTGCCCCTATGGACACCGAGACCCGATTCGGGCGCCGATCAGCTTATTTTTCGCGGCCAATGTCATTTTGGGGTGGCCACACGCATTTAGAGCGGTTTTGGCCAAAAAGTTGAGTTTCGACAAAAATTGGAAAATAATATTATTTTATTTCCGGGATTTCGCGGACGATTTCCGAGGGCTTAGAAATTTAATTTCGCGTATCCGACGCCATATTATGTTGGCCACGCACGTATGGAACGCG